>JAJEKV010000029.1:2004850-3204850 GCA_021234155.1 Isoetes taiwanensis | reverse complement strand
GAAAGGGAATGATGAGGGTTCTGAATTTTGGATTCTGATGTGCACAAAACCAAAATGGATAGTGGAGAAAGACTTCCAACTCAATGGAACATGGTACCTCGCCGGTGATAGTGTCATAGAAGGTATGTATTACAAGAAGGGCGCAAGATCAACCGTCAGCTATGATCTTTGCAGTAAAGACGCCTTAGGCATAGTATTCACAACACAGATCTGTGCAATTAGACTTCACATGCCACCAACTAAACGTCAAAACAGGACTGTGTATAGGTTGGATCCTTTAGACGAGGAGAAAATTTTACAGAATTTACCCGAAGTTCTTTCTGATGATGATGAAATGTAAAACCATTCTGTAGTTTTCAGAACTCATGTGAAGTTTTGTGCTTCAGCTGTGAAAATGAGTTTGTCTTGATTTCTTTTGAAGATTTGAATTCTTCTGAAACCCTTGATTCCTTTGTTTGTGAGATGAATTGAATATGAATTTTCATTGAAATGAATCGAGGTTACAATAACAATTATGTACATAAGAAAGATATACAGTGATTTAAGTACGAGGTGACTCATGCACCTACATACTTCCCAATACATATGTTCCTCTCAGTTCCAGCTTTTGTTGCTTCTAATCTTAAAACTTCAAGCATGAACACTCTAACATCAACTAGATCCTGGTCTGAAATGTCCACAACCTGCAGTTAACCACACTTTGTCAATAACAGAGTTTGGTTTGTCTGCTGCATTTAAGTTGACTTACTAGATCAGGCAACAATATATTCATTCCTTTCAAGTACCCCCTCACAAATTTGTGCATAAACGAACATGCGGCAGGGCCACATGAATGACCATCAGTTTGAAGAGGCGTTCTGGAAATTTTCACAACATCTGAGGTTGTAAAGCTGAAATTATTGTGTCCAAGCAATTCCAGGAACCTGCACTCAAAGTTTGTTGTCATTGTGCCACAACATATCTCTGTGCGAGACACGCGTGGCTTACAATCAGAAAACAGGTCCAGTGATGTCCATCACAAGCAGGCAAAAACATGTACGAGCACTTATCCAGATTCACATGTTTCCTTATTGTTTTGTAACTATTTGTGTCCTTGGACAATGTCGAGTGAAAAAGAGGGTCAAAGAAATAAAGGGATGGCTCATTCCTTGGAGAATCAAGTAGTATTCCATGTATCTGCAAACATATGCATATCATCTGGCACAATCCTGATGATCACAAATCAGATGAAAGTATCACCTTGAGAAGAGGAGGATCAATTGATCATTGAACCACTGCGTATCAACTTCCAAAATTTTGATGTCGGTGGAGCTAATCACGACAGTTTCAGTTCCACTCAGCACCACTTCCAAATGTGTATTTGGCTTTAGATAGTCAGGGACTGCCGAAGCTCTATCATCTCTAGTTCTAAACACACACGAGAACATTTGCTCACAATCCATTCAAATATTTTAAATTGAAAAAGTACAACACATATCATAGAATTTTTTTTACTTATATTGACTTTCAAAGAGTTTTACAAGATTCATTTATGAAAATACTTGTCGAGCATTTTCATGCAGTTGCGCGACTCTTCAGAATTCCACATGTTCCACATTTGATGTTCCTTCACATAAGCTGGCACACTTTCTGCAGCCAGAAGTCCCTCCAGCCATGGTTTGAGTTGCTCCAAAAGGAAATTGGAATCCAACCTGTCGGGAGCAAAACTATTTGGACATATCATTGTGTTCGGCTTCTGCCCTTATATCTGTTGTCATCTATGTTTTGGTCTCAGAACATTGCTCTGCTTTTCTGTTTTGATTGTGAGTTCAGATTGAATGTGTGGTCTAGAGGAACCTGATTTGGTTTTTTCCCTATCATCTTCATCATCCCTGTCACTTTTACTATTTTCCTCCTTGTCAGGTTGGATTTGCCTATGCTTTCTCTTGGGTCTAGAAGAACTGGCCTCTGCTTTCTCATCGGGAGTTTTATAATAATCCGAGAAGCTCTTCCACCAATGCCTCCCCTTTATATGCGGATAATAAGCCATTGCCTGTGTTCGAGGAGCCATTCCACCCCATGTATGTGGCTTCCCTGTAATTCTTTTGTAAATTTGCATGAACTCTTTGCATTGTTCATTGCTCAGATTCTTCAACCCGCACAAGAAAACATATGCCTTAATTTTTCGGTTTGAACAAAACATTTGGGGAAAATACCAGTAGCCAGTTTATTTGGAACTCTGTCACCCCAAAGCTTCTTTAGATCTTCGTGGGGCACAATCTCTTGTTTGAGGAGAGATTTCATCGTGTAACCAGTGGTGTTCAATTCTGACTCCATTAGGGTTCAATCGGCAAGAAGCGGCAAAAAAACAGAGAAGAGGTGATTATTTCTTAATTCAAAAAGGTGGACAATGACGTGGCATAAAATTCAAAATAACCGACGCTCATTAATTCGCACTCCCGCAATCTCCGCTTCGGTATGCACCACCCGATTCTACCACAAAGGTGGTGCCAAAATGTGGCGTCAAAATGCACGTTTTTGATACACCACAGCGTGCTTTTACCCTGGACCTACAACTATTAAGATAAACGCGGACCCATTTCAATTATTGGTATCATAATAGGGTATCTGTATTTACGGGGAAAATGGGATTTGGGGGATTGGAGGGGGGAGGGGTGGGAGCTTTGAGATAGGCAAAGCTGCATCATAATTATCTGACATATGTAGGCACTTTTTACATGCTTGATCCATTGCTAACATACTGTATCTGAATCCTACATATCTAGGTATTGAGCATCCTTAGGCACAACAAGATCAATAGTAAGGGGAAAGTAAGTTGGTAGCAAATTGCTATTAGATTCAGATCAAAGACAATCAATTCAAAGGCAACAACTACAAGTAAGTCATGTTTACTGCTATAGAATATCATTCAGGAATGGAATGCATATGATATATGATGCATTTAGAACTTCAAAAACATTTTTCAAAAAATAGCATGGCTAAATAATGACTATGCTATATGTTTATAAATGCGAGGCTGCCTATTTCGCTCATAGATACTTTGTGGATAAAATGGTCAGATAAACGTATAAGAGTAAAAGCAAGACATCCAAAGATGATGCAGTTTCATGATACCTCATTATGATGGAAAGCATATACATACCACCAACATGTTTGGCATAAAAATGTCCAACATGGCCTTCGCTAATTACTTTACTTTCATGACTTCCTCACTCCCCTTGCATAGACCCCCTTGATTTGCCCCTTTCTGGCTTTCTCTCTCTAGGGTTTACAATCTCTCTCTAGACCCAAAACCCCCAAACCCCCAAAAGGCGCTCTACCCGCCTTTCTGAGCCCCCAAACTGGATTCTAAGCACCCTTGAGGCAGCCAGAGACCCCTCAGACTTTGGAGCCCTCAAAACCCCCACACCTGCTGTAGTTGGCCTGCAATAATTGTGAGTGAAGTTCTATTCTAATCTATGAGAAGCAGTGGCAGTAGATTAGAGCAGTGGCATGTTAAATGGTGTCGTGTTATACAAAGCTTTGGAAAGACCTATGAGAAGCAAAGTGCGCGTGAGGGTCAAAGTCAAAGTCAAAGGTGGTGGGCACCCCCCCCCGGGTGTTCTTTGGGCTCGCTAGAAACACACACCGACACCCCCCTGCCCACCACTTAGGGTTTCGTTGACTAACCCAAAAGGTGCTCTCCTGCCAGCGTTCTTGAGTCCCCAAATTCAATTCTAGGCACCCTTTCCGCAGCCGAGACCCCTCAAACTTTGGGAGTCATGGCCACGAAGATGGGCCGGCCTGGAAACCCAAAGGCGAGGGCCCCCGCCCGCCAAACGGTCCCGATCAGCCATCATGGACAGGGGAGAGTCATCCTCCATGAAGAAGGAGGCTCGGGCTAAGGCTAAGGCCCCCTCAGCGAGGCCAGCCCGGCCGGAAGGGATTAATTGCTCAGACCACATAGGAACTCCTGCCTCGGCAGAGAATTGGAGCCACGTCAAAGCGGGAATGGAGGCTAACAGTGCTCGTATTGAGGCTAACAAAGTGCCGCCGGGCTGGCATGGCGTTGGAGATGGAGTCCCCGGCATCCCATGTGCTCAAAAGGCAAATCGGGTCGAAGAACCGTATCACGTGCTTGGAGACCCGCGACGCCGCGATGTGGAAGATGGCCTTGGCCTTGCACACCAGCGAGCGGCAAAGAAGCCGCAGGGGTCACGACATGCGGGCCCGCCTAGACTCTGTGTTCATCACTCTGGACACCATGACACAGGAGAGGGAGCGCGCAATGCAGGAGACGATGGTCACGCTGTCTCGGCTTCAGTCAGAGGTAGAGGCAGCCACCACCATGGCACGGGGAGCACAGTGCTTTGCGCACGGCCAGTTTACGCCTTTAGGATCTTCGTGAGTAAGATCGAACAGCAAGCCCGCCCTCGACGCCCGTGTCGGGCTCGAAAGCACGCCTCGCTACTCGTGAGCCCGAGCTCTGTGGGTTGCGCAACCGCCCACCGCATGCGAGCGGGGTCTCCCTACCGAGGTTCATAGTCACCGCAGCAGCGGTGTGAGATGGCCAAGCAGCAGCCAGGCTCTGCAAGAGCTGTCCTCCCGACTTCCACCGGGGAACGCGGCTCGGGCCGCTATCGCCCACGGCCTCCCACCCGGCGGCCCACGCCCCGCCTTCTTTGCCCCCGGCTCTCCAGCCACTCCCGCGCCATCCCGGCCACACTCCGGTCCTCCACGCCATCCCGGCCACCACCACCACCCCGGCCACGGGACCCGGCCTTAGCCCACCTTGGACCCCGGGCGCGCGGAACTCGGGGAGGCCTTGGGCGGAGGGCCACAATCGGTAGTTCGAGGCATGCGAGAAAGAGGGGAGAGTCTCAGCCCACCACATCCAGAACACACATTCTCGATGGATGACATTCCCGAGGCAGTTCACATTTCGAGCGGCAGGCATGGGGCTCAGCCCGGCGCGTGACGCATTGTCATATTCCGCGGTTCGCGGATGCAGTGCGTGATGCCATATTAGCGCCCGGGGCCAGATGTTGAAGGGACATCCACATGCGTGGGCCGGGACCTCACACCGCGTGCAACGGGGCACGCCTGCAGGCGGAGCTTGTCGGGGTCGAGGCATTCGCCAGCGGGGTGCCCGCGAGGATTGGTTCGGGCGGGATGCACATTTTCCGGACGGCACACTCTGCTGCAGACCCCGCAGCCCCAACCCACAGTACCGCAGCCCGCTTGCTTCTACTACCCACGCCCCCCTTCTCCTGCTCCTACTCCTGCTCCCTCGCTGCCCACGCCTCTGACCCACATCTTTGCCTCCGCTCCATCTACTTCTCCCTCGGCCTCCCCTTCCCGTCCCTCCCCCGACTCGGTGCGCATACCATCCCCGACAAATAGGGTGTGCCTCGTGGTCTCATGGAATTGTCGAGGCTTCCTTGGCGCGAAGGGGGACGGTCCCGAACTTCCGTGGCGGCCGGTATGGATCTCATCTTCCTCATGGAACACGGGGAGCATCTTTGAGCCTGCAGCTACCTGATTTGCCGTTACCAACATTTCTCGGTCTTCAATACATGCAGGGCAGCTGGGGTCATGGGGAGTGGCTTGCTACTCTGGGACAACCTTGGCACATTCCGGTTACCCTCGAAGACGTGACGGACACAACCGTACCACGGGTTCGTGTGCATAATACCAGTGGCAACCCTCTTTTTCTGGCCGCCTGTTATTTCCCTCACGCAGACAGCACCTTCTATCGCAGCCACCCCGATGCGGATAGGATGGACCCGTATGTCGATCTATATGATGACATACAGCAGCATCAGCAGTTGGGTAGGGTCGTCCTTCTTGGAGATTTCAATGCACGGACAGGAGTAGAGCAGCCCATGCGACTTGACCCCCTCCCTGACGATGTCCTGCAGCTACGCCCCGCCGAAGTAGCCTGGCCACGCGGGTCGGATGACAGCCAGTCCTCGCTTTGGCGCGGTTGCTCTGCTATGTGGCATTTTTGACTTGATAATTTGCAATGGCCTTTCCAAAGTGGCCCGATTCACCGCAAGTGCACATGCGAGCCAGACAATCGAGGGAGGGTCTAGTGTGGTGGACTATGTGCTTGTAGTTGCACAAGATATGCATCTCATCGGGCCGTTTCCTGTGGGCACAGATTAGTCGGGATGAGGAGGTCGACTCGGATCACCTCCCACTTTATTTGGACCTGGTTTGGCGAGCCGCCGTAACCCCACTATGCCAGCCCCCTCGTCCCTCGGTTGAGACTTCGATTATGAGCGGCGGAGGACTACGCCAGATGCTCATGGGCGCCCTCCCGGTAATTCTGCACCTCCACACTAGAGCAGCGTGACAGACCAGGTGACTTCGCTATTACGGGATCAGTGGACGAGGTGCTTTGGCAGACCCCGCCGTCGCCGCTCGGTCAGCAACATTCCCGCGTAACCGATGGTTTGATGCGGTCAGAAGAACGCAAGCGGCAGCTCCGGCCACATTCGGATCCAGTACCCGCTTTGCGTACCACCACCACGCATCGCCCCATCCGGCGACACAAAGCGCGGTACCTTGCCAAGCATCGAGGGAGATGTTCGGCTGGACACTCATCCTCGAACCTTTTGGCGCCAGAGTGCTTCGAAGGCCAGCCCGGACCCTACAGGGACATCACACCCGGCGGTGGGAGCGGTACTTGCGGCGGCTCTATGACCCGCCCGAGGGGCAGCGACGCCCATACCCCCCCAGGGGATGGCCCCCATTGGTTCTCGTGGATGAGGATGTTGAGGAGGGCACACAACGGCTAGCTAATGGAAAGGCGGTGACCTCGATGGTATGCGGTAGAAGTTACTCAAGTGGGCGGCGGCCGCTTGTCTTGGGTCCTCACTACCCCTTTTCAACGAGCATTGCGGGGAGGGTTTCCCCAGGCAATGGACCACAAGCGTGGTTGTTCCCATTCACAAAGCTGGCGACCCACCGTCCGCCCAATTCACCAGGACGATCATGGTCGGTTCGGTTTTTGCCAAACTGTTGGTGGCATTCTCGGCAAGCGATTGACCGGCTGGCTGGAGGCCGGATGTCGCGAGCCCTCACACAGGCAGGCTTTGACCCGCCACTCAACGATTGACCATATCTTTACGCTGCGGGCATCGATTGAAGACAAATTTAATCATCGGGTGGACTTGTATTGCTTTGCTTTGTGGACTTCGCAAAGGCTTTTGATACGGTCCCCGAAAAGCGTGGGCTAGACTGCGTCAAACCGGGCTCCCGCCGCGTGCGTAATGCCATATACGAGTTGTATGAGAGTTGTTTTGGCGGGGATGCGCCCGACGGGCCAAGCATTCACCAATGTGTATCGGGTCCGGCGGGGTTGCCCCTCTCGCCAACACTTTTTGGCCTCTACATTGATCGGTTAGAGCCCCGGCCTTATCGAGCATGGGGGATGGCATACGACTTTTGCACCAGGTCATCCCCCCTCATCTATCGACGATGTTGGCTCTTGGCCCACACCCCGAAGCTATGCAGTCTCACCTGGATGCCCTAGACACATTTTGTCGCTACGACATGCTGGTCAATCCGCCAAGACCGTGGTGGTTCTCATATCCTCTTCACGCCACCCCATGCCTCCCCGCACTCACATATCGGGGGCGGCTGTGGGCGCCACGCCCACCTACAAGTACCTAGGGGGTGGAGTTCCCTCCTCGCTCTTGCGGGGCGCCTATCCGGCTATGGGTGACAAATAGTCGAAAGCGCTTTATGCCATGCGTAACAACAAATACCGTGCGAGCTATATGATTGGGGCCATCGGTCCACATCTGTTCGTGCAATCGGTCGAACTGGCCCTTCCAGACGGGTCGAGGTTTGGGGCCCGGCCGCCTCTTTGGCGACCTGGAATGACTTGGAGCAGTCGCGAAGGCATTTTTGGCACGGGCACTTGGGGTGAAACCTTGAGTCCCCTATCGATTCTCTGCGAAATCGATTCTTGCCGCTTCAGTGGCAGCCCTTGATAGACACATCGCCTATTTTCGAAAAGTGGTTACTATGGGTGATGCTCGGCTCCCCGCACTGGCTTACACTGTGGCCATGAGTCCGGGCAGGCTTAGGGCCCGTTGGAGGGGTAAGAGAGATCGGTGGTTCGCCCGGATGGAACGTCTGCAGAGAACCCGAGATCAAATCCGTAGCGCAATGTCCCGTCGTGGCAGCCTCGCGGGAATTACCTAGATGCTTGTTTCCTTGGCAAGCTCTGGGACCCCATTGCTCTAGAGCAGGTCAAAATGGCCCATTACAAGGAGCACATCAACCCCGTGTTAGCGGGGCCCACTCTCTGCGTTCCCACCGCCCCTGGCGGAGACTCATTGCCTCCATTCGCACAGGTGCCCACCATCTTCGCGATCGAGGCGGGCAGGTGGATTGGGGAGCCCGCCCAGGGCAGAGCTCTGTCGCTCTTTGTCAAACGGGTGCCATTGAGGATGAGTCTCACACTTTCCGTAGAGTTGCCGGTGTTGGTCGGATCCGGGCCGATCGCCTCCCTTAGTGCGGCCGGGCGTGCCCTTGCATTTGCTGATGAACACACCGCCGATGACGCCCACCGGGTCATACATCCGAGGTACTTGGACTGCGAGGTCACATTTGCCCCTTTGGGTCTGTCCGTGACTAGGCACTACGGGGGTGGTGCATGACCAGATATATTGGGATGTTTACGCATTTTATATGATTAGCACGGTTTGTCGGCCAGCTGATTGTTGCCACGGTTTTTCCTCGAAAACCCTTCGGGCGGGGTTTTTAATCCGGGCGGTAATCCGCTTGCTGCGTTTTTGTATTGGGTCCCATAGACCGATTGGTCTCCGTGGACGATAAAAGTACCTTCCTTCCTTCCTTCCTTATCAACTTCCTCACCCTTTGCTTTACCTGCACAAATAGTACCGCATCAAAGTAGCTTTAAGATTGCTTTAGCAAAATTAACTCTTTGTAAAGATTGTATATTTGATAAGATTTAACATTTTCTAATACATGATTCAAACTGGATCCAACTTGTAAGAAATTGAATATACATTTGATGATGTTTGGATATTCTAAACTACACAGACTCTATTAGATGCATCATGGCATATCATGCAATGCTTTTCTTATATGAATAATACTAGAGGTCATAAATCTTTATACATAGCAAGATATTTCTTTCACCAAGGAAAGGGGGAATACATACCAGAGAAGTCAGACCAATACTTTGAATTTACTTGGAAAAGTTTAGTCCATGTCATTGTAGTAGCTCTTTAAAAATAATTTGAATATACCTCCAATATAGATGGCGCTTCGAAATACCCAAGAAGACATGTCTTCAATTAAATGTAATATTCTAGAGTTTGGAGATAAAGGTGTGTTTCTATAAAGGCTCGACCTGACTCGATCACGTGCAATCAAGCATGGCTTTTTTGTGTGTCATTCCTGTATGCTACTTCTACTTCTTGACTGGAGTAGTTTTTACTGGCCCAAAGACATTGCAACAACAAAAAATGCAACACTACTTCCACCAACGCATTAAATTCTGGGTATTAAGGTGATTGGGAAGAATAAAGCTACCAAATTTCTTGGAGTCCCTCTAACTTTAAATAGTGCATTGCATGGTCCTTGGAAGCCGCTGTTAACAGAATCAAGAAGAAATTAATGCTCTACCCTTCTTCTCCCGCACTTGCAGGAAGAGTTGAAATTGCTAACTCTGTTTGCAAGCACACATGTTTACTTTGTAGCAGACAGGGCATCCTATAATAGCATCGAGGTTGCTATTAGAAAATTTATCTGGCAGGGTTCTCACAAGGTTGCATGGGTTGATCTGATCAACCCAAAGTCCAAAGGAGGGCTTGGTTGTAAAGATCTCTTCCTCCAAGCTCAAGCTCTGGCAGGGAAAATGGTATGGAGAGCAATACATAGCAAAAATCCCTCTCCTGCCTTAAAATTGATTCATAATTGGGTAGATCAATCACATCCTATGGGAAGCCATACCCTTAAACATCTTCTGCTAGACTCAGCCTTTTTCCAGTTACCCAAAACTCTAGATCCTCGCCAATCATGAGAAGGCTGCTAGAAGCCTGGAATCAAGCATTGCTTTGTTTTAGACCTCCTGAATTGGATGCCAGGTGCAAAGCGATTCATTTCTTTTGGCACCCCATCTTTGGCTATAATCAGAATGATTGCCTAGCCCTTAGACACCCACAGAAATATATGCAGTGGCACTATGCCGGATGGCAAAAGATAGAAGACCTAAGAGATGAGGAAGGATGGCTTACTTGGGAACATGTGAAGGTCAAAATTAAGGGTTCAGAACTTGACAGAAAATTTTTCTTGATGGTAACAGAAAAGGTGAAGCAATATGGAGAGTTAGCAACTAACAAAAACAAGTGGAGACTAAAAAAGAAAGAAAATTATGTGGTCAAAGATATTTATAGAGCACTCCTGGATAGCTCAGAGTCTAAGGCAAACAGATTATGGGGATATGAGGAGGAAACCCTGGCCAAAACATGCTACAAAGGATGGAAAAGTTATGAAGCCAGCAAAATAAAAATCTTTAGATGGCTAGTTCTACATCAGAGTTTGCACACAAATGCTATTCTGCATTCTTGGTTTTGGGTCTGGACTTCACAACTGAACCAGGGGAGCCTTGGGAATTTGCTAGAATTTCTGAATATCAGTAACAGGCTTACCTTGACCACCAGAAACCTATGTCTATGGGTTATTTGGAAACATAAGAATAATGTGGTTATGAACGGCAGAAATCCAAATATTATCTCCCTTAAAGAAGATCTCCTTGATATCCTGGCTACTACAGCTATGGCCCATAGATTTCTCAAAGGGAAAAAAATATGACAAAGCATGGGAGATTTAATGGTTTTTTTGAATTTTTCACAATTGTACTAATTGACTTTGATCATATACTTCACAATACATCAGAGGAGACTACTCACGCTTGGTGCTCCAGAGAGATTGTTTGAAGACTATGATAGTGGTAATCCCAGAATTTCTCGATCAGAGTTGGCTGATACACTTATTAACCTGAAACAGGAAATGATCCATGTTATGGCAATCCAAAGGATGCTGAACTGATCGGATATATGGAGATTTAATGGTTTGAAGCAGATTTTTGTTAATCTTTCACATATGGCAGCAGAAGAGAGAAGCCCATGCCATGCTCCTGATGGATTATACTCACTTCAGTGCAAAGAAGCTTGACAAATTGTTATGCATTTTCGGGAATTCGATGGTGGATGATCTCACTATACAGGACTTGATTGATGTATCTTGACTCTCTATTACTTCTTTTCAGTAAGCCTTCTAAAAATTTGATATAGCCAATTTTCTTAATGGCCCTCTAATTTTGGCTCATGACTGATCATTATAAGATCAGACTAGTTTTGCTATTATGCGATTATGCTATTACACTAGTCATAGGTGACTACTTGATCCAGAGAGATGCCCGAAGTCAATCTTCATTTTTTCTAATGTAATTTTACTGAATGAAATATAAAAACAAACTTGTCCTTAAAAAAAAAGGGGGAGGAGAGGGAGTCAAGTTATTATGTCAGGATTAACGTTTGTAGATTGGAAAATATAGAAAAAATTGGGCTCCCATGGCATTATCACTTTATATAAAATGCTGCAAGCATGGAATTTTATGAAATAATTGTTGTGTTAGGCATTGTGTATAATAGTAACCAATCATCATTTACGCTGGCACATTTTCAGGGCACTGGCAACATCATCTATCTTACCTAAACCATCTGTCCAAAATACATGCCTGTGCCAGCTTCCCCTCCCATAGGCATGATGAACAATATATATCTCAGAGGAGCAAATTGTAAACATTTTAGACAATTGAGCACCCTTTTGCATCGCCCTAACAAGCAGAGTTACAGTCTTGTAGTAACCATATTCAACATAGACACTAATAATTGAAATCCATGAAACTAAATCCCATGTTTCAGCATCTCAAATAGCCTCCAAGCATTGTAACCACTTCCATGTCTTCCATATATATTTACAAGAGCATTCTCCCCTACTTTTTAAGATGAATGCATGAATTAATTTTCCTTGTTCAAGGTTCCCTAAGCTAGAACAAGCATTAACCAAAATGCTAAAGGTATTGTTATCAGGTACCTGATTTTTTACCTACATAAGATTAAAGAGTTGAAGAGGATCCTTCCCCCGCCCAAACAAGGAACATGATCCAATATAATATTCCATGAAAGCATCTTCTTGCGGGCATACATTTCAACGAGGAGGTTCTACGGAATTATAAAGTCCATATCTCTATCTTTATATATCCGAGCATGACCTTTAGAATGAAACGTGGTAAGCAGAAGTTCGGTCCAGTCGATGGACAATTTGCAGTGCTACTTATATTATTTTACCTCTAGTAATGGTTCGCTTGTTGTTAATAGGAAATTAGGGCAAAATGAGTTTCCGATGGATGTCTAAATTTTTGGACATCAAATAAGACAAAAACCTTAGGCCAATATCACATAGAAAAAACAACAAGGTGTTGCGCATGAAGGCTTGCCCTCCGGTGTCCTGAAGGGATGTGCGCATACTCTTTGATGCATAGTGTTCCGAACCAAGAATAAGTTCATGATTGTTTAACTTCGTTGATCTCAACAAAACTAATGTTAAACACAGATGCTACCTACTCATAACACACTAGTCTGACTCAAAAATTGAAAGTTTTACAAGTTTCTTATGACATATCAATGGCAACATACAACACACCTTAGCTTTATCAGATGAAGTTCGCTTCAAACATTCTTCACACTTTTCATCTGTCCATATTTAGATACGAGTATCACTTGCACAAACATTCAAGTTAGATGGAAGTGTAAGAGTAAACTAGCATTTAAAAAAAGTACCTTTTAAGGATGTAAAATAAATGGTTGATTGCCATCAAACTTCACGAGTAGCACATGTTGCATGCGCACAACACTCCAGACCATGAAATGGAAGTTGTGAAAAAACAAATAAACTCATATCTTATCTAGATGAACAGCGTCAACACCAGAACAAGAATGTGGCTAAAACACCGATGTTTATTTTCTGTTCAAAGAATTGGAAGCCTTCGTTCAGAAAAATGCAAATTGGCCGATAAGCAAAAGAAAAGAACATTACTAGCTAAGAATCGTCTGCCTCTGCCCAAATACATGTGGATGTATTGCACATTTGCTTTCCTTGCAAAATGGCAGCAAGACGTCCAGGTTCGTCGGTTATTGGAAACTCCATAGCCACAAACTTTCTCTTCAACCTCTAGCTCCTTCCGAACTTGGTCTTTAAGAGTTCTAAAACTAGAACCTCCTTCATCTTCTCTTATTTCTCTGTGTTGAACTATAAATGTGATGAATATCAACAAAGAGATTAAATAGACAAAGCAACGGAACTGTTTTAGGCACCGGAATGACTTCTTCAACCAGTTTGATGTTTCTGGCTCCTTGTGACTTCTTCCAAAACACTAGAATGCTGCCGGAAGGCGACATTACGCTGCAAAAACTTCAAAATTTATACAATTGAGTTCTTTGATCAGATTGACATTCTTAGCTCAGAAATAGGCTCTACAAAAGTGGCGCATTCGAAATCGGAGGCCTCTCCGGTTAGCTGTTTTGACGTGGCTGTCCAATAATAGAAGCCACCGTCAGTTTACAACTAATAGTGGGTTTGGAGCAGTTATTCGCATATTTCAGGTATATACTGACATATACATGGAATATGCCACAAACTCAGATGAACAAGGTTTTCCCCCTTAGGGGCAACCCAAAAAAGCTTTTTACTGGATTTTTTGGTTCTAGAATATGCCTCAAGATGCCCAAAGCCACCCTCTCCCTAACAATTTCTGCCTTAACAAGGGGCAATCCAAAAAGATTTTGTCACTATTACCTTTTCCCCACTTATATCGCCCTTTCTATTTTGAACATTCTCCATTCGTGTCATGCCATGCTCCGTTTGTATTATATCTACAAATTTTGGAAAAATCTTGTGTCTAGCCATGTCTTTTGCGTTGAAGAATCTCCTTCGTGTCGTGAACAACATGCATGTATAAATTGAGTGCATTATTTCCAATGATGATGTCAAACTCAGGTAATTGTTCAACTGCCTTGGATATGGCCTCCTTCCTATCATCATAATCCAAATATCAAGCATTACCCCATTGATGAAATTGACAATGACCTTGGAAAACATTTGTTTCTTCCTAGTAGCCAATTTTTCCTTGCCTTTGTCTGCTTTAAGAGCCAGCTTCTTAAAATCTCTCTTCTTCTTCCTTTCTGCAATCTATTTTTAGCAGCTACTATTCCTTTACATGAATATTAGACCTTGCTTAAACCATTGCTTATTGCACCTACATCACTAGAAAGTGGAAATGATATTACCTCAGGTGCTTCTAAATCAATGAAAATTTCAGTCCGCATGTCATTGGAAATGCCATCCTTCACATCAAATTTTGGAATGGAATGTTGGATGTGATCAACGAAGATCTCCAAAATTGCAAAGAAATATCGAGCACGTCTCTGAATTAAGCTAAAGCCAGTTGAAAGCACCGTGTATTAGTAGAACCATGACAGTAATTAGAAGACAACGTGCACTAGAATATCTCATCGCTGCTATGTGCATGGAAGGCTGATCTCACGGCCCTAATAACGATGCCATCTTGTAGCCACCTTTTAAAAATGAATTTATAGTATCAAAGCCACGTTTTAACCTGGGCTTTTGTCGGTTACTAGTCATTATTAAGGTGTATATAGTAACAAAACATTTGGATCTCTAGGTATTTTAGTTCATTACTTTAATGAACTAGAAGAGTTAGAGTGATGTCACATTGGTTAAAAAAAACTAGGTGCTGTTGCACAGTGGGTTGCCCGCAAGAATGGGCAAAAAAAAAAGGATGAAAAAAAGGAGGAAAGAAACCAAATCTGCAGCGTCAGGTCAGGATCATTCCGAAGCTGGCCGGGACTTGTAGGGAAAGATTCTGAAGGAGCCCCAAATCTCAAGCTTCCCTCACCCCTGCAACTCAAGCTCAACTCAATCCCCTGCTTTGATAGTCAATGAATCAAGCACGACTCTGAATCAAACACGACTTTGCAGTCTAAATTCTTTTGCCCATCCTCTGCATGCTTCCTGCTTCATTGCATGCGCTCTTTCCCTTGCATGCAATTACTCGACAGTAGCACTCAGACTCCATAGAGCTCGGTTTAGAAAGTATTGCGTTTTGGTTGTTTTGCTTATCTCTGACCGTCGCCTGTGCATATTCTTTCCATATTCCATCCCATGCAACTATCTCGGCCATACAATGCACATATTCATGGCATATTCATCATTCCTCACAACTGTGCAAAGGAATTGCCCTTCGGGCAACCCAAAAAGTAGTTATAAAATTGTTATTGAAGCATGTCCAAGTTCAAATCCTTGCACTACCTATGCATAGAAGAAATCTCACATAATCCTACAAATGACTTTTTCCATTAAACTTCCTGACTTGCCTACCTATGCAATGGCAACTTGTTTGTAATAAGAAAAGGCAAGGAGCGAAAACAACCTGGTGAGCCGCGCCAACTATTTCACCACAAAACATCAAACTCTGGCAATTTCTTTACATAAAAGTTAGGGACGGCAACATTTTGGCGACATTTTAGGCTGCCAAAATTTTTCTCTCGACAATAAAAATGTGACATACCTATCACAGATTTTAATTTGAAAGGGCAAAATGTCCCCGTCCTAACTTCTACGTGGATGTATGAGGAGGGGGCTTGTTGGGTTTGAGTTGCCTTTATGGATTTGTTTTAGGGCCTTACTCCTTTTATTGCCGAGCATATCTGAACGTTCCTTGCTTGAGAAAGTTGAATTAAAGAACAATTTATCGAAGCCCTAAAAACATTTTATCCAAGATCCGGCCCTGCTCAACTTTCACGATGAAAAGCTGCAATCCATTGGCAATGAGTCTGCCGATTTTAGTCCAGCTTTCTCCATCTGGACAGGTAAGCACCCTAGCTTTTGTTTGTCTAGGCAGGGTTCCTGAAATATCCCACAGACATTATTCACAAGTAAGATGCTATGTGTTGGTATATAGAAAGAAATGAAACAATGAAGACTCATACCTTTCTCGGCCTTTTGGCTAAGATCAAGTGTAGTATCTGTTCTTATCAGTTTAATAGCTGATACGGGGTCCATAGGGCCCCAATGCTATTAATCTAATTTGTTGTGGGTTGTGGGCCTGTTGTGCAGCTTGCTGCCAAGGCCCACGTATGTCGCCTCTGCCTTACACTATTGTAGAGGCCTGGCATAGCCCTAACCCGAGAGGGTTCCAAATAATTTGAAAAAGAATAGGGTTCCAAATAATTTGAGAAAGAACGCTGTGAAATGTGAAATTCTATGTTTTAATTGCTCTGTAGTTCTAACATTAGGAGCTTAGGTGTTTGCAGCTTGTTGATGGCTTTGCAATGAATGCTCTTACAGGGTTGCCTACTTCTCGTTATGCATCATATATAAACTAGAGATTTGGCAAGAGTTTTGAGTATGGCTATTATTCTCTTCAGCCAGTGAACTGCGTGATAATATCAGAAGAGAGTGAATCATGGTTATGGAGTGTTTAAGTACTTCACAGCTGTTTTAAAATTAATGCCTCCAAATAACTCCTATTCTGTCTCTAATACTTAGTTGTCTTACCTGAGCTGTTGTGACCATGCGAGAAGAGTTGGAGAATAAGCTGCTCTTTACAGTTGCCTCACGCATTCATTGTGTGGGAATGCCTGCTGCTAGTTGGTGCATCAAGTTGTTGCTAGTTTCCAACAGCCATATTACGAAGTAAGTTTTGACATGGGGTCATGTAATATGTTGAAGGCAAGTTTATTGCTGGGCAAATAAAGCATATAAGCGTGAGAGCAGTTGCATGTTCAAAACAGAACAACCTCCAAGTTCATTCATCGAGCTCTGATGTCAGAAAACAAAACTGGCTGGATGATGCACTTAGATCAGCACAGATTATGCAAAAGCAGGGAATTTCCATATCCAAAGAGCATGTTTGTGGTATCTTGCAGAAATGCTCAAGGCACTCTAGAAAAATGCAATTTCTAAGATTGGTACTGGATTGAATTCCTTTCCAATGTTCTCCGACCAGCTCATGCGCTTACTTGCTGTACGCAAAATTTTAGTGGAGGTAAATGCAGCATTCAATGAAATCTCTAAACCGAGTTTATACATATGGAGTGCCATTGTCACGGCCCTCGAGGAAGGAACATGGAATCACAGGCAACCACTATGACGGCTGCATTTGCAGCGTGCTTCTACAGTTTACAGTATCAAATTGTTTAGCATGGCAAATTATCCAGTGTTACGGGATGTTTTTTATGAATATCCTTTTCAGATGCAAGCTGGCAGTTCTCAGACTTTAGGGATAAGTTGTCCTTTGATATTTATATTTCAAACAGAGGGAATCAGAGGCTTTTACAGGTATGCTAATTCTGGTAAAAGCTAATTCATATTTTATCTTGTAAATGATGAGGACCATTAATTTTTGAATACATTGAAGGCACTTGTGTAGAGCAGGAAAGCTAGGATGTTTCCTCATTGTCAGGACGACATGCATCGTTTCTGCTTTCCTTGATTTATTAGAGGAAATGGTGCTACATCGTAAGAATTGTTCCATATGCTGCATTGCACCTCTTGACGAATGAGCAATATCGGAGGTGGCTAATAGAAAAACCATCCATCAACTTTGTTGTTGATCTGCTTGTTGGGTCCTTAGCAAGAGGAACACCTGTTCTCTGCACATATACATTGGACTTTGTTTGATGTGCCAAGATTGCATTTACATAAACCCAAATGCATATCAGAGTCAAGACTATGTTAAGATCGAGAGACTATGTTGGGGCTATATTTAATTGCAGATAAGGTGGAAATATTCTTGTCTTCTGGCAGTGCCATTGGGTACAGGTCATTGCCTGCTGTTATTGTTCCAGGTGTCATGGAGTTGCTTGCATCCTATGATCCTTTTGTGCATAGGAGTTAACATCTGCAATATTGGGAAACCATGAATTTGTTCTGATTTCTATTTGAGTTCATTGTGATATATAGGATAAAGGAGCCTGATTTAGATACAAGTATTGTTGTTTAGTTTGGATTGATCTGTAGCTTTGATTAAGTTGAGTTCATTTGGCTATATTTCAATCAGTGTTGTCAGTCAATATTACGCTGTACATTAGACAGAAATGCACCGTTAGCAGGCCTGGGCTTGCTCCCATTGCTTCTGCCTTTGTTGTCTTTGTGGCTGCTGCCACCCTTTATCATCACCTCGCTCCAGTAAGAGATGTAGTTGCGCCGTAGGCCATGCTAACATAGAAAGCGTGACTTATACCAAGGTTTTAGGTTCTATATGTGTTTATGCAGGATCCATGCTCCTGGAGATGAAGTTATTCCAGTTTTGAGATGTTTCTTCAGACACCAATATTCTTGTTTTAAAGGGATCGAATGTTCCAAACTACTTGGAAGTCTTGACAAGCCTCCTTGAAATGCATCAATCGACCTAGACATGTGAGCACCACCCTTTCTTAGGTTTCTGTTCTAGAAATATTCAACACACGTTATTTAAAGAAGATGCTATGGGCTGGTATATAGCAAGAAGTGAAACAAGGAAGACTCATGCCTTCCTCGACCTTTTGGCTAAAGTCAAGTGTAGTATCTGTTCTTATCTGATACGCGGTCCATCGGGACTAATCTAACTTGGCGTGGGTTGTGAGCCTATTGTGCATCTCCTGTAGATGGCCATTTCGGTTATGAAAAAATGTTTCTTCAGCTACCAATAATCTTGTTTTAAAGGCGTCGAATGCTCCAAACAAGATAGCTTTCTATTCTAGAGAAACACTTCACCTTTCTACGAATTCAGTGTGGCCATCCACAACTTAGACACGAAGAAAAGTTATGTGATGCAATCATATCGAGGACCTAAATGCTTGGAAATATTCTTTTCCAGAAATGTTATCGATTTGTTAACATACTTGCAATTCCATTTTTACTTGCATTCATTTAACAAACAAATTTGAAGACTCAAAATATTTTGATATTTCATTTCATCTGTAAGTGTCCACATTACAACTTAATTCTGATACTAAAAGTATTAATTCCACCAAAAACAACAGAATTTACAGAACCAAAAATCACCAAAATTTCAAGTAGTAGCAGCACCAGAATTTCCACCAAAATTTACACAAATCTTTGGGCCAAAACCCTTCATCATCTCCGCTGATAACTTAGGCATGAATGACATAACAATGCTGCAATTGTGAAAATAACCACCAGAAATATTGCCAATTTGGACACTGATATTGTGAAAACTTGCACGCTTCAAATCTAAAGAAGATTCCGTCAATACTCTATATCTTTTTTTAGGTGTATGTCATCATTCTTCAGATCCAAAGCAAGAAATTGTAGATCAAAACTAGGAACAATGGCAACAAGATTAACAGCATTTTCAACAGTGGCAAGTTCAACAGAATTCATGTGATAACTTGGAACATCATGCACAATCATTCATACCATCAGAAGTTGGCACACCAGAACTACCTAGAAATTCAAGACTACAACTACCCGCACCTTGCATTCCTCGATCCATATCATCAAGCTTCTTGAGTTCTTCTCTGTATACATCTTCAAACATTCTTCTCTTTCCTTTCTCATCAAAAGGCTCTAGTGTATTTCCAGGACTATGATCTAGGAATATTCCCATGGATATACCCTCTGGGAGCATCGTAGCCATACACCTAAGCATCAGATGGGTCAAACGCTTAGGTGGCTCTATTTTTTCGGGCATTTGACAACCATTGCCATAATTTCCAATACATCATTGGTTCCAGAATAGAATCTTTCTAAAATTAGCATGTTATCCATTAGAGCTAGTAAAATCACGCCACACGAGCTGCCAAGTACAAACATCTGAGATCATCCTCTATGACGGTCGGATAAATGTACGGGCATTAAGCGGTGATTCCAAATGAAACCTAAAGCTAAGCCATAATCTAACCAAGCAAAGCCGGGGAATTTCGCAAGTGCAGAAGATCCTCGCATCCATATTATGCTCAGGCTTTAGACTTTCTAAGGCGGAACAACTCTCAAACTCTTGCCTTAGCAATTTGTTGCTTCATTTTGCTATTATTCTATGTAGCTTCTCTTAATATCGCAAGTTGAGTAACCGCTGAAAATGTTGAATCTCTAATGTCATGGCTTGTGTTTCTGAAGTCATAATGTATATTGGATATATGAAATGTGCCATCTTAATCTGTTTGTCTGGTGTTTGTCTGAACAGAAGTGATGAAAAGGGCTTTATACCTACTTGGCTGCCATGTACTAGGATTTGCTCCACTCTCACTAGCCCCTATACTATTCTCCTTCTATCTTTAAGGCTTTCCTCCATCTAGAGTTTTAAGATTTTCAAACTCAATGCCAGGACAACAAGATTCATGCACTACATTGATAGTCCATAAGTATAGTTTCCCATAATGATAGAATGGAGCATCCAATGAAGAGATCTCTGCAGGTGGCTCGTACATCCATTCTTTGTCCCATAATTTAGTTCTATACTCGAAATTATCCCTACGCGCCACCCCGCTAAAGCCAATTCAATTCAATTCATTTTGATTTACTTTCAGTTTTAGAAGCATTATTGGGGTCGAATTGCTTCCTTATACCAATCAAATCTTCATTTTGCACTACATATGCTGCTTTATCCTCTCATTTCTAGGGTCTAACATTATTGATGCCACATCTAGCAGATATTACATAGCTTATGCATGCTGGAAGTTGAAGAGTGTGGCTTGTTTCGTCCTTATGTATGCATCCATATTTAGCATTCTAGTTCTGTCAGTGAGCATTATGGGTTATATTTTTGAAATTGTTTGCTAGACATGGACAATTCTGCAATGCGTTTCTGGTTTCATACAATAGGGCCTTTAGACATGTTCATCGATCGTATATGTGGATTTGAGGGTGAGATGTTACCTTCCCAATTTTTATGGGTATTTTTTGCATTTTTATGATTACTTTGAATCTCCTCTTCGATTTGGCCCTGATATTATGTGTGTTCTTGATATGATCTCAATCTTGCCCTTTTCGACTTTGACTTTGACCCTTTGCTTGTTTTCGTATATATCCATTCATAGCCTTCTATCAAAGTTTGATCTCAGTTAGTTTTGACTTCGATTTCTGCTACTTTGCCCCTAACCTCAACCTTGATTTCTATTGTTTTGTTCGCTTGTCCATTTCCACATAGGCCTCTTAACCATTCAATTGATTTGACCTCATTCACGAGAAGCAGTGCATTTGCCATAGCCATCTATGTTTTTTTGTCTCCAATTTGTCTACAACTAACACCTCAACTCTCTCTTTTTTTAGTAGCTAACACTTTCCATGGATAGCTTTACTACTAGTATGTCGCTTCACGTCGTCATTCTGTTTTTGGTTCATTTATCATATCCATCATTTCTTTTGCTTTATTATAGCAGACCATATGTATGGCACTAGCTTTATTAATAGTATGTCATTTTACCTAGTCATTGTGTTTTCATTTGTCCTTTTCTACCATATGGCTAACCTCCTTGCACTCCACCCCGACCTTGGCACTTTTGACCTCCATCTCCTCCTTTTCATTGGCCATAACCTCACCTTCGACTACTTAAGCCTCATTTTTGCTCGATCTACGATGTGATCCAAACTAACTTTAACTCAATTTCCTTCTTGACCTTCCTTTTGATTGGTGCTAACATGTCTACAACCTCTTCCTCAATCTCGTCCCTCGTTTGCAAAAGTATGATTCATATTGCGGCATTTATTCATGGCTTTAGGCATGTGGTATTATTTTTCTTCTGACATCACCACACATTTCTGCTATGATAACCTGGACTAGACCTTAGCACCTTCGCTCTCCTATTCTTGTTCCAAACCATTTCACAAACCTTATGAAACTCTTTATTTATTATGGATGTGAACATAATGGAAATATTTGTTAGCAAGTAAAAGGGGCTTCTCCGCGTAGTGCTAATTTTCAAGTTACAGACTTATTGCTGCTATATTATTCAAAGCCTTGAATTTATTGTGCCGTGCTTGCCAAGTGCCAACGTACCATTCGTTTAGTGATTACGAGTCTCACCTTCTTTCCTTTACAGGAAAAGTTTGGAAGTTTATGGCAGAATTCAGCTAGAACATTCCCAGGAATGTCTAAAACAAGAAGCCACAGTTAACAGTGGGACTGCATTATGTGAATGAGCGGAGCTTGCCCTTGAAATAGCAGTAGATTACAGCGGAGGAGTTGAAGTTGCAAAAGATCTGTACAGTCAGGCAGTCAGCAGGTATCATGTTTTCTATGGTCCAAAAATAGAATGACGACGTGAAGCGACATATTAGTAGTAAAGCTATCCATAAAAAGTGTTAGCTACTAAAAAAAGAGAGAGTTGAGGTGTTAGTTGTAGACAAATTGGAGACAAAAAAACATAGATGGCTATGGCAAATGCACTGCTTCCCGTGAATGAGGTCAAATCAATTGAATGGTTAAGAGGCCTATGTGGAAATGGACAAGCGAACAAAACAATAGAAATCAAGGTTGAGGTTAGGGGCAAAGTAGCAGAAATCGAAGTCAAAACTAACTGAGATCAAACTTTGATAGAAGGCTATGAATGGATATATACGAAAACAAGCAAAGGGTCAAAGTCAAAGTCGAAAAGGGCAAGATTGAGATCATATCAAGAACACACCTAATATCAGGGCCAAATCGAAGAGGAGATTCAAAGTAATCATAGAAATGCAAAAATACCCATAAAAATTGGGAAGGTAACATCTCACCCTCAAATCCACATATACGATCGATGAACATGTCTAAAGGCCCTATTGTATGAAACCAGAAACGCATTGCAGAATTGTCCATGTCTAGCAAACAATTTCAAAAATATAACCCATAATGCTCACTTTACGTAACTAGAATGCTAAATATGGATGCATACATAAGGACGAAACAAGCCACACTCTTCAACTTCCAGCATGCATAAGCTATGTAATATCTGCTAGATGTGGCATCAATAACGTTAGACCCTAGCAATGAGAGGAATTGATAAAGATGGCCATTATGGTATTGGACTACCATGCATGTGAGGACCAAATTTGGATAAAGCAGCATATGTAGTGCAAAATGAAGATTTGATTGGTATAAGGAAGCAATTCGATTCCAATAATGCTTCTAAAAATTGAAAGTAAATCAAAATGAATTGAATTGGATTGGCTTTAGAAGGGTGGCGCGTAGGGATAATTTCGAGTATAGAACTAAATTCTGGGACAAAGAATGGATGTACGAGCCACCTGAAGAGATCTCTTCATTGGATGCTCCATTCTATCATTATGGGAAACTATAGTTATGGACTATCAATGTAGTGCATGAATCTTGTTGTCCTGGCATTGAGTTTGAAAATCTTAAAACTCTAGATGGAGGAAAGCCTTAAAGATAGAAGGAGAATAGTATAGGGGCTAGTGAGAGTGGAGCAAATCCTAGTACATGGCAGCCAAGTAGGTATAAAGCCCTTTTCATCACTTCTGTTCAGACAAACATCAGACAAACAGATTAAGATGGCACATTTCATATATCCAATATACAGTATGACTTCAGAAACACAAGCCATGACATTAGAGATTCAACATTTTCAGCAGTTACTCAACTTGCGATATTAAGAGAAGCTACATAGAATAATAGCAAAATGAAGCAACGAATTGCTAAGGCAAGAGTTTGAGAGCTGTTCCGCCTTAGAAAGTCTAAAGCCTGAGCATAATATGGATGCGAGGATCTTCTGCACTTGCGAAATTCCCTGGTTTGTAAACAGTTAGATTATGGCTTAGCTTTAGGTTTCATTTGGAATCACTGCTTAATGCCTGTACATTTATCCGACCTTCATAGAGGATGATCTGTATGTTTGTACTTGGCAGCTCTGTGTGGCGTGATTTTACTAGCTCCTAATGGATAACATGCTAATTTTAGAAAGATTCTATTCTGGAACCAATGATGTATTGGAAATTATGGCAATGGTTGTCAAATGCCCGAAAAAATAGAGCCACCTAAGCGTTTGACCCATCTGATGCTTAGGTGTATGGCTACGATGCTCCCAGAGGGTATATCCATGGGAATATTCCTAGATCATAGTCCTGGAAATACACTAGAGCCTTTTGATGAGAAAGGAAAGAGAAGAATGTTTGAAGATGTATACAGAGAAGAACTCAAGAAGCTTGATGATATGGATCGAGGAATGGAAGGTGCGGGTAGTTGTAGTCTTGAATTTCTAGGTAGTTCTGGTGTGCCAACTTCTGATGGTATGAATGATTGTGCATGATGTTCCAAGTTATCACATGAATTCTGTTGAACTTGCCACTGTTGAAGATGCTGTTAATCTTGTTGCCATTGTTCCTAGTTTTGATCTACAATTTCTTGCTTTGGATCTGAAGGATGATGACATACACCTAAAAAAAGATATAGAGTATTGACAGAATCTTCTTCAGATTTGAAGCATGCAGGTTTTCACAATATCAGTGTCCAAATTGGCAATATTTCTGGTGGTTATTTTCACAATTGCAGCATTGTTATGTCATTCATGTCTAAGTTATCAGCGGAGATGATGAAGGGTTTTGGCCCAAGGATTTGTGGAAATTTTGGTGGAAATTCTGGTGCTACTACTGCTTTTTGGTTCTGTAAATTCTGGTGTTTTTGGTGGAATTAATACTTTTAGTATCAGAATTAAGTTGTAATGTGGACACCTACAGATGAAATGAAATATCAAAACATTTTGAGTCTTCAAATTTGTTTGTTAAATGAATGCAAGTAAAAATGGAATTGCAAGTATGTTAACAAATCGATAACATTTCTGGAAAAGAATATTTCCAAGCATTTAGGTCCTCGATATGATTGCATCACATAACTTTTCTTCGTCTCTAAGTTGTGGATGGCCAACTTGAGGATAAAGCACTGAATTCGTAGAAAGGTGAAGTGTTTCTCTAGAATAGAAAGCTATCTTGTTTGGAGCATTCAACGCCTTTAAAACAAGATTATTGGTAGGTGAAGAAACATTTTTTCATAACCGAAATGGCCATCTACAGGAGATGCACAACAGGCTCACAACCCACGCCAAGTTAGATTAGTCCCGATGGACCGCGTATCAGCTATTAAACAGATAAGAACAGATACTACACTTGACTTTAGCCAAAAGGTCGAGAATCTTCCTTGTTTCACTTCTTGCTATATACCAGCCCATAGCATCTTCCTTGTAAATAACGTGTGTTGAATATTTCTAGAACAGAAACCTAAGAAAGGGTGGTGCTCACATGTCTAGGTCGATTGATGCATTTCAAGGAGGCTTGTCAAGACTTCCAAGTAGTTTGGAACATTCGATCCCTTTAAAACAAGAATATTGGTGTCTGAAGAAACATCTCAAAACTGGAATAACTTCATCTCCAGGAGCATGGATCCTGCATAAACACATATAGAACCTAAAACCTTGGTATAAGTCACGCTTTCTATGTTAGCATGGCCTACGGCGCAACTACATCTCTTACTGGAGCGAGGTGATGATAAAGGGTGGCAGCAGCCACAAAGACAACAAAGGCAGAAGCAATGGAAGCAAGCCCAGGCCTGCTAACGGTGCATTTCTGTCTAATGTACAGCGTAATATTGACTGACAACACTGATTGAAATATAGCCAAATGAACTCAACTTAATCAAAGCTACAGATCAATCCAAACTAAACAACAATACTTGTATCTAAATCAGGCTCCTTTATCCTATATATCACAATGAACTCAAATAGAAATCAGAACAAATTCATGGTTTCCCAATATTGCAGATGTTAACTCCTATGCACAAAAGGATCATAGGATGCAAGCAACTCCATGACACCTGGAACAATAACAGCAGGCAATGACCTGTACAACATAGGCACCAATGGCACTGCAGAAGACAAGAATATTTCCACCTTATCTGCAATTAAATATAGCCCCAACATAGTCTCTCGATCTTAACATAGTCTTGACTCTGATATGCATTTGGGTTTATGTAAATGCAATCTTGGCACATCAAACAAAGTCCAATGTATATGTGCAGAGAACAGGTGTTCCTCTTGCTAAGGACCCAACAAGCAGATCAACAACAAAGTTGATGGATGGTTTTTCTATTAGCCACCTCCGATATTGCTCATTCGTCAAGAGGTGCAATGCAGCATATGGAACAATTCTTACGATGTAGCACCATTTCCTCTAATAAATCAAGGAAAGCAGAAACGATGCATGTCGTCCTGACAATGAGGAAACATCCTAGCTTTCCTGCTCTACACAAGTGCCTTCAATGTATTCAAAAATTAATGGTCCTCATCATTTACAAGATAAAATATGAATTAGCTTTTACCAGAATTAGCATACCTGTAAAAGCCTCTGATTCCCTCTGTTTGAAATATAAATATCAAAGGACAACTTATCCCTAAAGTCTGAGAACTGCCAGCTTGCATCTGAAAAGGATATTCATAAAACACATCCCGTAACACTGGATAATTTGCCATGCTAAACAATTTGATACTGTAAACTGTAGAAGCACGCTGCAAATGCAGCCGTCATAGTGGTTGCCTGTGATTCCATGTTCCTTCCTCGTGGGCCGTGACAATGGCACTCCATATGTATAAACTCGGTTTAGAGATTTCATTGAATGCTGCATTTACCTCCACTAAAATTTTGCATACAGCAAGTAAGCGCATGAGCTGGTCGGAGAACATTGGAAAGGAATTCAATCCAGTACCAATCTTAGAAATTGCATTTTTCTAGAGTGCCTTGAGCATTTCTGCAAGATACCACAAACATGCTCTTTGGATATGGAAATTCCCTGCTTTTGCATAATCTGTGCTGATCTAAGTGCATCATCCAGCCAGTTTTGTTTTCTGACATCAGAGCTCGAAGAATGAACTTGGAGGTTGTTCTGTTTTGAACATGCAACTGCTCTCACGCTTATGTGCTTTATTTGCCCAGCAATAAACTTGCCTTCAACATATTACATGACCCCATGTCAAAATACGGCTGTTGGAAACTAGCAACAACTTGATGCACCAACTAGCAGCAGGCATTCCCACACAATGAATGCGTGAGGCAACTGTAAAGAGCAGCTTATTCTCCAACTCTTCTCGCATGGTCACAACAGCTCAGGTAAGACAACTAAGTATTAGAGACAGAATAGGAGTTATTTGGAGGCATTAATTTTAAAACAGCTGTGAAGTACTTAAACACTCCATAACCATGATTCACTCTCTTCTGATATTATCACGCAGTTCACTGGCTGAAGAGAATAATAGCCATACTCAAAACTCTTGCCAAATCTCTAGTTTATATATGATGCATAACGAGAAGTAGGCAACCCTGTAAGAGCATTCATTGCAAAGCCATCAACAAGCTGCAAACACCTAAGCTCCTAATGTTAGAACTACAGAGCAATTAAAACATAGAATTTCACATTTCACAGTGTTCTTTCTCAAATTATTTGGAACCTTATTCTTTTTCAAATTATTTGGAACCCTCTCGGGTTAGGGCTATGCCAGGCCTCTACAATAGTGTAAGGCAGAGGCGACATACGTGGGCCTTGGCAGCAAGCTGCACAACAGGCCCACAACCCACAACAAATTAGATTAATAGCATTGGGGCCCTATGGACCCCGTATCAGCTACTAAACTGATAAGAACAGATACTACACTTGATCTTAGCCAAAAGGCCGAGAAAGGTATGAGTCTTCATTGTTTCATTTCTTTCTATATACCAACACATAGCATCTTACTTGTGAATAATGTCTGTGGGATATTTCAGGAACCCTGCCTAGACAAACAAAAGCTAGGGTGCTTACCTGTCCA
Source organism: Isoetes taiwanensis (assembly GCA_021234155.1). NCBI lineage: Eukaryota > Viridiplantae > Streptophyta > Lycopodiopsida > Isoetales > Isoetaceae > Isoetes > Isoetes taiwanensis. Next base: position 3,176,957 of record JAJEKV010000029.1, on the reverse strand, counting down.
GATGGAGAAAGCTGGACTAAAATCGGCAGACTCATTGCCAATGGATTGCAGCTTTTCATCGTGAAAGTTGAGCAGGGCCGGATCTTGGATAAAATGTTTTTAGGGCTTCGATAAATTGTTCTTTAATTCAACTTTCTCAAGCAAGGAACGTTCAGATATGCTCGGCAATAAAAAGGAGTAAGGCCCTAAAACAAATCCATAAAGGCAACTCAAACCCAACAAGCCCCTCCTCATACATCCACGTAGAAGTTAGGACGGGGACATTTTGCCCTTTCAAATTAAAATCTGTGATAGGTATGTCACATTTTTATTGTCGAGAGAAAAATTTTGGCAGCCTAAAATGTCGCCAAAATGTTGCCGTCCCTAACTTTTATGTAAAGAAATTGCCAGAGTTTGATGTTTTGTGGTGAAATAGTTGGCGCGGCTCACCAGGTTGTTTTCGCTCCTTGCCTTTTCTTATTACAAACAAGTTGCCATTGCATAGGTAGGCAAGTCAGGAAGTTTAATGGAAAAAGTCATTTGTAGGATTATGTGAGATTTCTTCTATGCATAGGTAGTGCAAGGATTTGAACTTGGACATGCTTCAATAACAATTTTATAACTACTTTTTGGGTTGCGAAGGGCAATCCCTTTGCACACCCATTGTGAGGAATGATGAATATGCCATGAATATGTGCATTGTATGGCCGAGATAGTTGCATGGGATGGAATATGGAAAGAATATGCACAAAGCGGTCGACGAGATAAGCAAAACAACCAAAACGCAATACTTTCTAAACCGAAGCTCTATGGAGTCCGAAAAGCTCTTGTCGAGTCTTGCATGCAAGGGAAAGAGCGCGATGCAATGAAGCGGAAGCATGCAGAGGATGGGCAAAAGAATTTAGACCGCAAAGTCGTGTTTGATTCAGTAGTCGCTTGATTCATTGACTATCAAAGCAGGGGATTGAGTTGAGCTTGAGTTGCAGGGGTGAGGGAAGCTTGAGATTTGGGGCTCCTTCAGAATCTTTCCCTACAAGTCCCGGCCAGCTTCGGAATGATCCTGACCTGACGCTGCAGATTTGGTTTCTTTCCTCCTTTTTTTCATCTTTTTTTTTTGCCCATTCTTGCGGGCAACCCACTGTGCAACAGCACCATAGGCTGGACATCTCTAGAAGGCATGGCTTTCATCCTCAACAACCTCCAGCGGGCAACACTGACAAAGCCTGTCCTGACGAGGCTCTCCAACCCACCGACCCGTCTCAAGCCGAAGATGGTGGGCCCCTGTTCGAATGGACGCGATAATCCTGCGCTTCTTCATCGGCAATTGAGAACATAGGTCGGACCAGGGTGGGGTTTATGTGTTGTTTGTAGTGGGCCACCTTTACCTGTTCCATAGCATGGTGGTCCCAGAGCTTCCCCAGGAAACAAGAGTCCAAGTACCCCCTCAGCCTATCCCGGCCTGCGTTTGTGTGCGCCTGGACGCACCTATGTGCGTCTACATTCCAGCGCGCCAGCCACTGGCACTGGGCTCTCTTGTCCTTCCAAGAAGCCCTGAGTCGTTGCGGGCGCAAATTTGACCCCTTCCATACAAAACTTACTCCAAGTAGTGGTCAAAAACCCCCTAACTCCGCCGTATACGTGTGGAAATGGGTCCAAAAAACCCCCCTACAAGTCACTCAGGCACATTGTATGGCACCCAAAAGTGAATCCCCCTTGGTTCTAAGAAGCTTCAACCAAAAAAGACGAACCAAAGATGCCTCCTCCTTGTGGAACAAAATCTAACGATCATACGAAGACTACTACTGCCAAAGCAAGCTTTTGGTCTTGCAAAACATCTAAAGCCCTTCTGTATGAAAGCCAAGGACCACAAAAATGACGTTTCCATGAATATATTTTGCAAAAAATAATGGCGGAGTTCTGCATATTCTTTGTTATGAAACCCACAGTTCTTAAACAGAAAAGTCCATGAAAAAGTTACTCAGACTATGACCGTAGGTGGCTCATTCTAGTGAGGTTGAAGTACAGACAACTGCTTCTATATCTGCATCATTGAGTACGTCTAAACAATCCACTTTCTCCAAACACTTTACAGCTACTCATACATCCACGTAGAAGTTAGGACGGGGACATTTTTCCCTTTCAAAATAAAATCTGTGATAGGTCTGTCACATTTTTATTGTCAAGAGAAAAAATTTGGCAGCCTAAAATGTCGCCAAAATGTTGCCGTCCCTAACTTTTATGTAAAGAAATTGCCAGAGTTTGATGTTTTGTGGTGAAATAGTTGGCGCGGCTCACCAGGTTGTTTTCGCTCCTTGCCTTTTCTTATTACAAAGGTTGCCATTGCATAGGTAGGCAAGTCAGGAAGTTTAATGGAAAAAGTCATTTGTAGGATTATGTGAGATTTCTTCTATGCATAGGTAGTGCAAGGATTTGAACTTGGACATGCTTCAATAACAATTTTATAACTACTTTTTGGGTTGCCCGAAGGGCAATCCCTTTGCACAGTTGTGAGGAATGATGATGGGCAAAAGAATTTAGACTGCAAAGTCGTGTTTGATTCAGAGTCGTGCTTGATTCATTGACTATCAAAGCAGGGGATTGAGTTGAGCTTGAGTTGCAGGGGTGAGGGAAGCTTGAGATTTGAGGCCCCTTCAGAATCTTTCCCTACAAGTCCCGGCCAGCTTCGGAATGATCCTGACCTGACGCTGCAGATTTGGTTTCCTTCCTCCTTTTTTTCATCCTTTTTTTTTGCCCATTCTTGCGGGCAACCCACTGTGCAACAGCACCTAGTTTTTTTAAACAAATGTGACATCACTCTAACTCTTCTAGTTCATTAAAGTAATGAACTAAAATACCTAGAGATCCAAATGTTTTGTTACTATATACACCTTAATAATGACTAGTAACCGACAAAAGCCCAGGTTAAAACGTGGCTTTGATACTATAAATTCATTTTTGGAGTTTTTAAAAGGTGGCTACAAGATGGCATCGTTATTAGGGCCGTGAGATCAGCCTTCCATGCACATAGCAGCGATGAGATATTCTAGTGCACGATGTCTTCTAATTACTGTCATGGTTCTACTAATACACGGTGCTTTCAACTGGCTTTAGCTTAATTCAGAGACGTGCTCGATATTTCTTTGCAATTTTGGAGATCTTCCTTGATCACATCCAACATTCCATTCCAAAATTTGATGTGAAGGATGGCATTTCCAATGACATGCGGACTGAAATTTTCATTGATTTAGAAGCACCTGAGGTAATATCATTTCCACTTCCTAGTGATGTAGGTGCAATAAGCAATGGTTTAAGCAAGGTCTAATATTCATGTAAAGGAATAGTAGCTGCTAAAAATAGATTGCAGAAAGGAAGAAGAAGAGAGATTTTAAGAAGCTGGCTCTTAAAGCAGACAAAGGCAAGGAAAAATTGGCTACTAGGAAGAAACAAAAGTTTTCCAAGGTCATTGTCAATTTCATCAATGGGGTAATGCTTGATATTTGGATTATGATGATAGGAAGGAGGCCATATCCAAGGCAGTTGAACAATAGAGGGACTCCAAGTAATTTGGTAGCTTTATTCTTCCCAATCACCTTCCCAGAATTTAATGCGTTGGTGGAAGTAGTGTTGCATTTTTTGTTGTTGCAATGTCTTTGGGCCAGTAAAAACTACTCCAGTCAAGAAGTAGAAGTAGCATATAGGAACGACACACAAAAAAGCCATGCTTGATTGCATGTGATCGAGTCAGGTCGAGCCTTTATAGAAACACACCTTTATCTCCAAACTCTAGAATATTACATTTAATTGAAAACAGGTCTTCTTGGGTATTTCGAAGCGCCATCTATATTGGAGGTATATTCAAATTATTTATAAAGAGCTACTACAATGACATGGACTAAACTTTTCCAAGTAAATTCAAAGTATTGGTCTGACTTCTCTGGTATGTATTCCCCCTTTCCTTGGTGAAAGAAATATCTTGCTATGTATAAAGATTTATGACCTCTAGCTTTGCTAATGGTATTATTCATATAAGAAAAGCATTGCATGATATGCCATGATGCATCTAATACAGTCTGTGTTGTTTAGAATATCCAAACATCATCAAATGTATATTCAATTTCTTACAAGTTGGATCCAGTTTGAATCATGTATTAGAAAATGTTAAATCTTATCAAATATACAATCTTTACAAAGAGTTAATTTTGCTAAAGCAATCTTAAAGCTACTTTGCTGTGGTACTATTTGTGCAGGTAAAGCAAAGGGTGAGGAAGTTGATAAGGAAGTCATGAAAGTAAAGTAATTAGCGAAGGCCATGTTGGACATTTTTATGCCAAACATGTTGGTGGTATGTATATGCTTTCCATCATAATGAGGTATCGTGAAACTGCATCATCTTTGGATGTCTGTAGTTGGCTTGCTTTTACTCTTATACCGTTTATCTGACCATTTTATCCACAAAGTATCTATGAGCGAAATAGGCAGCCTTGCATTTATAAACATATAGCATAGTCATTATTTAGCCATGCTATTTTTTGAAAAATGTTTTTGAAGTTCTAAATGCATCATATATCATACTAGTAATGGTGCCCAGCGTTGCTGGGATATGTTGGGAGCTTATAAATATTTTGGTCGGAATCCAACTATTTTAACTCTTTCTTATAACAAAAATTCAAAGGTTTAATAGAGTTTAAAAGAAATCTAACCTCTTCATGTTAGATAATATTGCCTTTGTATCTCTAAAATCTTTGAGGAGGACATGATGGTGCTTATTTGTAGCAATTTTGGGGTCTGTTATTTTTCCAGAGGGTCCTATTGGTTAATGATCTTAACCTCTACTATGTTCCCGAGTATCCTCTACTATGTTGGATGATTGATGATCTATGTTCGTGTATGTATGGAGTTGTCTACATAACCTCTGGCGGACCTAGTTATTGATCTTCGGTGTGTTGTTACTCTTTGGTGTGGAGACAACCTTGTCATATATCAGGTGCACATCTTGTTAAAGCCTTGCTCGTTTTGTTCAAGCTTGTCATAGATAAGTGCTTGCTCCTCTTGCTATGTCTCCTTGAGTGTTGGAAGCAAGCTTAAGGTGGTGAATTTATAGCATGAAAAGGTAAAAGGTTAAAGGATGTGCCTTTTTTACCAGACACCTTTTGTGCCCCCATTTTTCTTTTGACTTGACTAATCTATGCTCTCGATTCAAGGGGCCATCCTCGCCAAACACATTAGGCCGGATCAAGAAGAGAGAGCTAAAATAAACTAACTTTTCGATTCAACTATGATTTTCTTTTCTAAAATTTTGTAACTTTTCAATTGAATTATGATTTTTTTTCTCTCTGTCTTTGTAAAATGGAACTAAAGTATAACTTTGTAATCATTTTTTATTTAAATAGCAATGAATAAATACTCTTGTATGAACATCATGTTCCAACAAATGTTGTGCATTTTTGAATGTTGAATTGTTTGGATTGGATCAAGATTTATATAAAAAATTTACATTCTGGCCTATGCTTCCTTTATTCCGAAAGTATGAAACGTAGCTTGAACAGTTTGAATTAAGTGATTATTAACTACTATAGCAATGTCTATCAGTGCTATTCCAAACTATAATTATTCTTCCAAACTATAATTATTCTGAGGGAACACATTGGTATAATTCCCTCTAAAAGTGGAGCTTTATTTATCTCGCAAATTGTTGTTAGTGGCATGCAATAGATGTACAAAACAAAGAAATAGAACGATAAAATGCCAAGAGTTTAAATTGAAGAGATTAGAGTTCATTTCTCTACTGTTAACCTTGTTCTTGTATCTCCACGTCTATAACAGTTAGTTGCCTTTAAGTTGATAGACATTTGGCATACAAATCATGAACCATATTTGGGCAAGCCATGTGAAGCAAGTATAATCATCTTTTTTGCTAAAAATGGCCTTCAAAACCTAGCCTTCATTTAGAATGAGCAACATAAACTGCAAAAATCATTGCCATACCTGAAACAATATTTTGGCAGACTATGTGAACCATATAGAACAGGGCCTTTAGAGTGAGCCTTCATCTAGTATGAGCAATATAAACTGCAAAAAGCATTGCCATACCTTGGCATGCCATGTGAAGCAAATATGGTCATTTTCTTGCTGAAAAGGGCCTTCAGAACATAGCCTTTATCTAATATGAGCAAAATAAATTGCAAAAAGCACTGTCATACTGCAAAAAGCATTGCCATAACTTGGCACGCCATGTGAAGCAAATATGGTCATTTTCTTGGTGAAAAGGGCCTTCAGAACAGAGCCCTCATCTAATATGAGCAAAATAAATTGCAAAAAGCACTGCCATACCTGATTGCAAAGATTTACTTCAACCATTGCTTCTAAAACATATGCTTCAGTGCAAGCACAAAGACATGTACCTTGGCCTAGCCAATTTGCATATAACCTTGATCAATCCTGACCAACCAGAGCCCAGTAAACACAGAACCAAAAGCAAAATCATCTGGCTGTTACATGAGACGTATAATATAATTCTTCTAAGTTTCAAGGGCGTATTCTTGATTCCTGATAAATCAGTAGAAGTATGGAAGGAAGCTCCTGATAGAGCTGCACTTTAGTCTAAGACTTTTCTTGAAGGGAAATGCCTGCAGATAAGTTTACGTATGCACTTTCTCTCTTTGCATGTATAAGAACCAATGCGCTTCTAAGATGTAGATGTACCTGTTTCTTGCAAAGAATGGGCGTCCAGATAAACGATTTCCTACATTCTATTCATGGGTTTCATGGGTTAATGATGTGCTTGAAGTATCTCCTTGATCATTGATGGCGCCTGTTGATTCCAGACTTCTCGCCTGATCATAAAACAAAACCTAAATTTAATCAGAGAAATACCTATTTTTGCAATTTTAGAAATCAGAAGTGGCATTTTGTATGCTTACAGATGCGTGAGAACTTCCTCTTGAGATCTACTTTATCACTCATGTTGCAGGCATCAAACAAAAATTCTGCATAATCCTTCTGATCAACAAAGAAGGGAGGATTTTTGGTTGCAATAGCAAGGACACAGGCAGGGCCATCAGGCTTTTCAATCTGGAAAAATGCCCTGCTTAGCTGCATGGCAAAAATATTTGAAAAGCTCCATAGCATTGGAGCCAGAGATCCTATGAGCAGCCCAACCCAGAGATTGTCCGCATCCCGCAGCCCCAGAGATTTTTACTTGAGTTTAGAATCTCACATCTTGAATACCGCAAATAGCCTGTCAAACTAATGAAACACTGGTTAAACCTCTGATTCTAGATGATGCATCTCTGTACTGTAGGGATGGATGCTTACTGATCGCTTGGGCTGCTACAACTGCACTTCACACAGGGCCAAAAACTGACCAAACAGGATGCTACAAATCTGAGAGAAGTATGGCAACTTAACTCTGTTGCTATGGCCAGTGCCCAGCTCAACCATCCGCTATCTAGTTACCAAGGAGAATTGGAGCACTCCTTGCGCCATATTCGAGCCATTCAAGAAATCCCCATTTATTGCTTTAAAAATAACGGCCTGCAAAACTCCTTGCGCCATATCGAGCCATTCAAGAAATCCCCATTTATTGCTTTAAAAATAACGGCCTGCAAATCCAAAGCACTGTTTGTAGCGTATGTTTACAGAAATTTAGAGACGGTGAGAATCTGAGAATATTGCCAAAAGTGCGGCCATGCTTTTCATGTTTTCTGTGTTGATAATTGGCTTCAAAGGAACTGCACATGCATTTTTTGCCGTTCACAAATCTCCACAGCTTGTTTTCGATGCAAAGGCAATATCCAGACGGTGCGCTCTGGCAGCTGAAGGTGCCATAGCCAGCCCTCGTGAACCCTAGCAAAAAAAACCCAAGTTTATCCTACGGAATCTGACGTGGCATCATCTCCTCCATTGATTTCATCAAATCTGGGCCGCCCAAATTAGGGCTGGGTCCAACACTTACACAATAACATTATAACATAAAGATGCATTCCATTCCTGAATGATATTCTATAGCAGTAAACATGACTTACTTGTAGTTGTTGCCTTTGAATTGATTGTCTTTGATCTGAATCTAATAGCAATTTGCTACCAACTTAATTTCCCCTTACTATTGTTGTGCCTAAGGATGCTCAATACCTAGATGTGTAGGATTCAGATACAGTCTGTTAGCAATGGATCAAGCATGTAAAAAGTGCCTACATATGTCAGATAATTATGATGCAGCTTTGCCTATATCAAAGCTCCCACCCCTCCCCCCTCCAATCCCCCAAATCCCATTTTCCCCGTAAATACAGATACCCTATTATGCTACCAATAAGTGAAATGGGTCCACGTTTATCTTAATAGCGAGAAGTTGTAGGTCCAATATTTAATAAAGATACTGGCGTCCTTGTTTTGAATTAGTTTCACAAAGCCTCTAACACAAATATGTTTGTTCTTATAGAAGCTTCAACCAACATGGGACATACCAAACATAATGTGAATGCAGATCTTTTGATCTTGCAAGATCTCAAACTTTTTAATTCATGGTTAAATTCTTCAAGACAAAAATGTTTGCTCTAGGCCCGGGGGATGCACTTATACAAAAGGGGGTATGCCATTTGCGTGCAGAGGGTGACCAAAAACACCCCCGTATACAGTTTTTTGAAAGGAAGGAAGGAAGGAAGGTTCTTTTATCGTCCGGGGAGGCCAATCGGCCTATGGGACCCAAATTACACGGGTGCAGCAAGCCCGTTGCTACCCGGATTAAAATATGTAGCATAATAACAGGGGGTTTTCTTTGTGTTTTTGTACGCTTTTCACAAAGGTTTTCCTAAGATTTCATGGCGTATTCGAATGGATGTACTAATGCGTACATCCAGAGTGCACCATTTCTTAGTCGTTGATTTAACTTTTTTTTTTCAATGGTCCAAGATCCAAGGGCTCACAACAAAAGCCCTATTTTTATTTCAGAGGCTAATTTTTCCTTGAAAAATCAATTATTTTTAAGTTCCAAAAAACAGACATGCAAGCATCGAGGTCCCTTATTTTAGGGTTCTTTGAGGAAAGGGTTCTTTGAGGAAAGGGTTTGCTTTACGGTTTGCTTCCAGAGAAGATTTGCTTGGAGCCGAAATTGGCTCTGCTGGTTGTAGCAGAAGTACTTTGTCTATCACTTGCTCAATGTTGCTGAAGCAGAAACTGATACATCAGGGCAGTTGCTGACAACAGACAGAGTGAAGCAAAGCCCGCCAACACTTGGTCAATTGACAATCTAGGAGTTGGAAGAAGTTTTAGAGAATGGAAGGAAAGCAAGGCGCCTTAATAATTATGTTTTTTCCGTGAACGAGACCTCTCGAGTGGTGGCCAGTGCCGACGGGGACTTTGCTACGAGCACCAAGTAGGGAAATGTTGCAGTCGGTGACATTCTGCTTGAGGCGTTTGTTGCAACAGGAGTTTCTTCTGCAAGTTCTTTCAGGCTCTGCGATTTGCTTGTAATTCCTCTCCGACTCTGCTAATACTCTCACAATCTGTGGCAGTGGAGCAGTACACAGGAAGGCTTTGCTATCTCTGCTATCTCTACACATATGGAGTGCTCATGCATAATTGGATTGCTGCGAGTGAATTATTAGTAGACGTTGTAATTGGCAGAAAATGTCTTTAGGACATTGCCAAGTAGGAACATAGTTTCATGGAATGCAATTATTTCTGGCTTTGCTCAACATGGATATGACTATCTTGCTCTGCAACAGTCAGACATCATGCAATTAGAGGGAATAGCTCCCAACAAGGTTACATTCATAAGCACCCTGAAAGCATGTGGCAGTTTAGGAGCTATAGAGCAGGGCAAGCTTCTTCATAGTCAAATTGTCAAGCAAGGACTAATAGATGATGTTGTTCTTGCTAGCATTCTAGTTGCTATGTATGCCAAATGGGAGAGAATGAGAGAGGCAAGCAAACTATTTGAGAGCTTGCAAGATCAAAATGCCGATGCATGGGGTGTAATGATTGCAACATATGCCAAGTCTAAAGGTTCTGCCGTGCTAGATCTTTATGAAAGAATGGTGCAGAAGAACATAAAGGCAGATAGAAGTATATTGTCAAGTCTACTTGTAGCATATGGAAACTCAAGGGTATTAGAACAAGGAAGGTTGCTGCATGAGCAACTTATTGATAGCACATCATTAGACCTTTTTATCACGAATAATCTAGTTAACATGTATGCGAATTGTGGGAGTTTGGAAGAGGCACGCAAAGTCTTTGATGAATTTTTGATTAAAGATGTCATGTTATGGGGTGCGATGATTACAGGATATATTCAACATGGAGAAGGATTTCTGGCCTTGTTTCTCTTTAATGAGATGCATGAAAACTCCATAAAGCCAAATGAAGAAATTTTTTCAAGCAGTCTGAAAGCATGTGACATCACAGGGGCTCTTGAACAAGGTAGGCTGATCCACGCACAGATCATTGACTGTGGTCAAGAATTGACCGTTATTCTTGGGAATAGCATTCTCGACATGTATGTGAAATCTAGGTGTCTGGTCGAGGCACGAAAAATGTTTCAAAAAATTTCACATGGAGATGTAGTATTATGGGGTGCAATGCTTTCAGGATACGTTCAATCTGGAGAAGATCAGCATGCACTAGAAATATATGAGAGGATGCAACATGATGACATAAATCCTAATGGGTTCATTTTTTCTACCATTCTCAAGGTATGCTCACTAGAGCAGGGCAGAGCTATACATGAGTACATCATAGAAGCTGGACTTATGTCAGATGTCATGTCCAGTTCCCTTGTCGAAATGTACGTCAAAGGTTGCAGCATGGAGGAGGCACATATAGTCTTTAGTAGTGTAGGATATCGTTGTTTGCTTTTGTGGAATGCAATGATTGCAGGGTATATACAGCATGGAATTTGCTGCACTCTCATATCTTTACTGGAGGACTTCGAGATATTGGAAGGCTACCTCCTTATTCTCTGCTTAATGTATATGCCAGTATTCACAACATCCTGTCCCATCACATCTGCTAGGTATGATTATAATATGCATTCTCATAGTTTATACTTTGAAATTAAAGTTCACATTTTAAATTCTGTTTGTACTGATACTGCTGTTTGTACTGATACTGCAGAGACTGCAAGGTAGCAGAATAACGGATTTTCCACTTCCTTTCTTCTACTACTAGTTGAAACAATGTCCTTTGGATGGCTTGAATTGCTTGCCTTTTTGTAATATATGGTAATGCAAAATGCTAGAAGATCCTTTCTAGAAGATGCTACATGTTCTTTGTTCTCAATATTTAATGGTGCAAATGCCTCTATGAGATTGTGGTGCTATGCATTTTCTACATATCCTTTGTTCTTTGTTGTTACTATTTGATTGTCAGATTTTGCATAGCAAATCATCATATTCTTACAGTTGTTTATTTTTTGGCACTTATGTACTTACATAAACAACCTCTATCGTGTATATTTTTTGGCACTTACATACTTACATAAGCAGGCTAACTGGCCCATAAAGTTTATCTATATTTGCTTTAGTAGGGGCCCGAAGGGCCCACAATTTTTTTTAATATAACAATCAACACACAACTACCATTAACATTATTAACACAAACCATTGTATTTAACACATTTAAATTAAAATCCCCCTTAAACCCCCTTTGGTTTGGGTGCATATTCACACGGGGGGTTATGTAGGGCAGCGAGAGCCCCTAAAATATATTTATAATACATGTACAAAATTAACACCATTAAGTACATTCTCTCAAACCTTATAGTATTTTGCAAACCTTAATATATAGTGTACAAAAACTTGTACATGCATACCCCACAAATGAGGATCGCTATGTACGGTCCAGATCTTGGAATAAAGGGGTTATATGCCCATCCGACAGCTCTCGTTGCCGGAGTAACCCCCCGTGTGAATATGCACCCAAACCCCCCCTTAGGAGGGAAAAACCGTCGCAGCAACAAACCTACTGGCAGTTGTACAAATATACATATATACACATGAATTCCCGGCACCTCAGGTAGGCGCCCGGGGACAGAGGTGAGCCCGCAGATCCAAAACCTCCTGGAGGTAGGAGCCAAGGGATCGAACTGACGGCATACTGAGTAGCTCATGCAGGGGCAGACCAGGTCGCACCAAGAGAATGTAGCGAGCCCGAATCTGACTATAGGCTGGACATCTCTGGAAGGCATGGCTTTCATCCTCAACAACCTCCAGCGGGCAACACTGACAAAGCCTGTCCTGACGAGGCTCTCCAACCCACCGACCCGTCTCAAGCCGAAGATGGTGGGCCCCTGTTCGAATGGACGCGATAATCCTGCGCTTCTTCATCGCCAACTGAGAACGCAGGTAAAGCTGTGGGCCTCGCACCAGGGTGGGGTTTATGTGCTGTTTGTAGTGGGCCACCTTTACCTGTTCCAGAGCATGGTGGTCCCAGAGCTTCCCCAGGAAACAAGAGTCCAAGTACCCCCTCAGCCTATCCCAGCCTGCGTCTGTGTGCGCCTGGACGCACCTATGTGCGTCTACGTTCCAGCGCGCCAGCCACTGGGCTCTCTTGTCCTTCCAACAAGCCCTGAGTCGTTGCGGGCGCAAATTTGACCCCTTCCATACAAAACTTACTCCAAGTAGTGGTCAAAAACATGCGGACATGCGGACTGAAATTTTCATTGACTTGGAAGCACCTGAGGTAATATCATTTCCACTTCCTAGTGATGTATTTTTTGATTGCAGAAAAGAAGAAGAAGAGAGATTTTAAGAAGCTGGCTCTTAAAGCAAACAAAGGCAAGGAAAAATTGGCTACTAGGAAGAAACAAAAGTTTTCTAAGGTCATTGTCAATTTCATCAATGGGGTAATGCTTGATATTTGGATTATGATGATAGGAAGGAGGCCATATCCAAGGCAGTTGAACAATTACTTGAGTTTGACATCATTGGAAATAATGCACTCAATTTATACAGGCATGTTGTTCACGACACGAAGGAGATTCTTCAACGTAAAAGACATGGCTAGACACAAGATTTTTCCAAAATTTGTAGATATAATTCAAACGGAGCATGGCATGACACGAATGGAGAATGTTCAAAAAAGAAAGGGCGATATAAGTGGGGAAAAGGTAATAGTGACAAAATCTTTTTGGATTGCCCCTTGTTAAGGCACAAATTGTTAGGGAGAGCGTGGCTTTGGGCATCTTGAGGCATATTCTAGAACCAAAAAATCTAAGGGCTACAATTTTTTGTTCTTTTTCTGACAGTAAAAAGCTTTTTTGGGTTGCCCCTAAGGGGGAAAACCCTTGTTCATCTGAGTTTGTGGCATATTCCATGTATATGTCAGTATATACCTGAAATATGCCAATAACTGCTCCAAACCCACTATTAGTTGTAAACTTATGGTGGCTTCTATTACTGGACAGCCACTTCAAAACCAGCTAACCGGAGAGGCCTCCGATTTTGAATGCGCCACTTTTGTAGAGCCTATTTCTGAGGTAAGAATGTCAATCTGATCAAAGAGCTCAATTGTATAAATTTTGAAGTTTTTGCAGCGTAATGTCGCCTTCCGGCAGCATTCTAAAGTGTTTTGGAAGAAGTCACGAGGAGCCAGAAACATCAAACTGGTTGAAGAAGTCATTCCGGTGTTTTACAGTTTGCTCCTCTGAGATATATATTGTTCATCATGCCTATGGAAGGGGAAGCTGGTACATGCATATATTTTGGACAGAGGGTTTAGGTAAGATAGATGATGTTGCCAGTGCCCTGAAAATGTGCCAGCGTAAATGATGATTGGTTACTATTATACACAATGCCTAACACAACAATTATTTCATAAAATTTCATGCTTGCAGCATTTTATATAAAGTGATAATGCCATGGGAGCCCAATTTTTTCTATATTTTCCAATCTACAAACGTTAATCCTGACATAATAACTTGACTCCCTCTCCTCCCCCCCCCCTTTTTTTAAGGACAAGTTTGTTTTTATATTTCATTCAGTAAAATTACATTAGAAAAAATGAAGATTGACTTCATTGTTCCATGGGCATCTCTCTGGATCAAGTAGTCACCTATCACTAGTGTAATAGCATAATCGCATAATAGCAGAACTAGTCTGATCTTATAATGATCAGTCATGAGCCAAAATTGGAGGGCCATTAAGAAAATTGGCTACATCAAATTTTTAGAAGGCTTACTGAAAAGAAGTAATAGAGAGTCAAGATACATCAATCAAGTCCTATATAGTGAGATCATCCACCATCGAATTCCCAAAAATGCATAACAATTTGTCAAGCTTCTTTGCACTGAAGTGAGTATAATCCATCAGGAGCATGACATGGGCTTCTCTCTCCTGCTGCCATATGTGAAAGATTAACAAAAATCCGCTTCAGACCATTAAATCTCAATATATCCGATCAGTTCAGCATCCTTTGGATTGCCATAACATGGATCATTTCTTGTTTCAGGTTAATAAGTGTATAAGCCAACTCTGATCGAGAAATTCTTATATTTCTAGAGGATAATCACAACTTGAATTTTGAAGAACAATTTCATGTGTTGTACAACCTTGCGTGCATTGCTGATGTCTCTGATCGACATACATATGCTAGAATAGCTGTAAAGTGTTTGGAGAAAGTGGATTGTTTAGACGTACTCAATGATGCAGATCTAGAAGCAGTTGTCTGTACTTCAACCTCACTGGAATGAGCCACCTACGGTCATAGTCTGAGTAACTTTTTCATGGACTTTTCTGTTTAAGAACTGTGGGTTTCACAACAAAGAATATGCAGAACTCCGCCATTTTGCAAACTATATTCATGGAAACGTCATTTTTGTGGTCCTTGGCTTTCACACAGAAGAGTTTTAGATGTTTTGCAAGACTAAAAGCTTGCTTTGGCAGTAGTAGTCTTCGTATGATCGTTAGGTTTTGTTCCACAAGGAGGAGGCATCTTTGGTTCGTCTTTTTTGGCTGAAGCTTCCTAGAACAAACATTTTTGTCTTGAAGGATTTGACCATGAATTAAAAAGTTTAAGATCTTGCAAGATTAAAAGATCTGCAGTCACATTATGTTTGATATGTCCCATGTTGGTTGAAGCTTCTATAAGAACAAATATATTTGTGTTAGAGGCTTTGTGAAACTAATTCAAAGCAAGAACGCCAGTATCTTTATTAAATATTGGACCTACAACTTCTCGCTATTAAGATAAACGTGGACCCATTTCAATTATTGGTAGCATAATAGGGTATCTGTATTTATGGGGAAAATGGGATTTGGGGGATTGGAGGGGGGAGGGGTGGGAGCTTTGAGATAGGCAAAGCTGCATCATAATTATCTGACATATGTAGGCACTTTTTACATGCTTGATCCATTGCTAACATACTGTATCTGAATCCTACATATTTAGGTATTGAGCATCCTTAGGCACAACAAGATCAATAGTAAGGGGAAATTAAGTTGGTAGCAAATCTACCTTGTTAATTTGGGATTATCCGGCCTGGCAGAAAATGTTTTTGGAATTTATTTTAAATTATTTCCCTATGATTTTAGAGGTTTTGGCTGCCGGAAAGAAATCCCGATTCTCCAAAAATCGAGAAAGAATTTGGTTCTAATATATTTTCTGCATTTCCCCTTTCATTCCACGCGGCGGCGATGGTGGGCTTTGCCCTTTGACGATGGCAATGGATTTGCTCTGTCATGATGCCACAGATGCCTTTTGTGGAGCGACGATTCTGTAGAGGCATGCGATCCAGCTCTGTTTAAACTCTGTTATTGCCTAAAGCATCCGACCCAGCTCTGCTATCTGCCGGATTTGCAAGTAAACAGAGATGACGATTCTGAAACCTTAATGCAACATCTTCGTGTTCTTCTCTCGAGCGGGGTTCATGCTTGGCAACCGACGCTTATGTAAGTTTTGTATTCTTGCTCTCTGTTTCAAGTAGACTCATTTTCATATTTGTTGTAAGAAGTCATTGTAATATAGAAGTAAGCCCGATGCGGGTGTTTTCCGATTCTCTTCGTCGGATAATCAGCTTAAAAGCGTGATAGAGTCTTGGCGGTGAGCAAACTACAACGGTATGTTTTAATTTTTACAATTTCTTGGGTTTATCATTGTCTTTGAAGCACCAACCGAGGTTCAAGCGGGCATTCGAGCCCATTTCGGGGGACTACGATTGTTCGATTTTGTTTTGGTCTTCACTTGCATTTCCTTTGGGGGTAATGTGGCTTTAGTTGTGTAGTTTTATTTCATTTGGTAGTTGATTTCCCGGCTTTGCTTTTATCTATCTGTTTATCTAGGTTTTGATGTCATAGGCATCATGGCGACTTTATGCCAAAGCTAATTTGTGCGATAGATTTGTTCTCCAAATAGTTGGAAATCTCCACAACTCTAAGAGTTTCCAAGGATGTTATTCTCATGTTTGCTGACATTATGGTTCGTGCAAAGTAGCGGCCTCCAAGAATTACTTACTCAAGATAGAATTTCCGATTTCAGGTAATGCTCAATATAATAGTGTGGTTCTATTATTGATTGTTTGATCATATATAAAAGCTCAGTTCTTTACTTCCATTTTCAGTAGCTTCTATTTTGTTGTGCAATATTCATGCCAATCTAACATGGAAGGTAGCAAGTGCTTATCAGAATGTGTTGCTTTCTTTAGGTTATGGAGAAATTGCAGAATGAATTGCATGCTGGGGCAATAATTAGAAGAGGGAAAGGAATGTAGCTTTTTAAACTATCAGCATCACAAGCCTAACATCGCGAAAACTTTATTACGTATGAACTGGTAGTACATATAAAGCTCTTAGTCGCTCAAGAAGTTCGGTCTGTTTATTTCTTTATCTCGTGGTTTGCACAAGGTTCTATTTCATGTCCCTTCCATTCTGTAATTTCAAGACCATTACTAGAATAGTTTTGCCAAAGAGGAAGTTACAAGCAAGCTTATCCTATGTAATCTTCAAAAACTCCTTAAGTATTGAACATGACATGTCTACACTAATTTATTTTCCCTCATTTGTGTAAATGCATTCATTAGGAGCATAGTTGTGTTCTTTAAGCTTTAGTTTGGGAGAAATAATTTTTTATGAGTTTTATTATGGCTTTGGCTAGGTGGAGTTAGGGAAGATATAGGATAAAGTATCAATTTGTGTTTCGGATTTAGGAAAGCAAGTAATGTATATTCTATATTCGTTCATGGATTTCTGTAATTCCTAAATCTGAAATACACATGAATTGCTTTGCAGCTAAGATACTAAAGTCCCGCTTTGATCTGCATAAATGAGCATGAACGAGGTATTTATTCCATTGTCCATTCATTCATGATTGTTGCAACTAATTTACCCTGATGATTCATCACACGTTATTGTTCTGCAGCTAATATAGCGAAATCCCAAAGATCACGGATAATGGACTAAGAATAATAGTTTATATTGACTGTTTTGCAGGTCAATTTGTGCATGGGAATATACACTTTGGATGGAATCTAGGCAAGCAATTTGAATTCTTGCGTTCATCTCTTCTACATATCCAACTCAAAGTTTAAAACATAACCACTTGAATGAGTGTCAAACTATAACGACATCCACAAAATAAGTAAGTTCCTTCTATTGCGTTCTTTTCTATCTGCTATTATGCCACCTCATCGTTGCATTTCTCTCTTTTGATAAGGCTATCTGCTACCCCTATACTTAATATGGTTTTGCTGTTAGATTTACCATTTAGTTCTTGACGAACAATTCTCATGCAAGCAATCATCGCAACTGATAGGTTACACAAGATGTAACAGATATGGGGCCTGTAGTTTCCTTCAAGCATGTCTTAATTAGAGTGCGAGGTATGCTGGTCTTATCCTTTGCCTTCCAGAATATGCAAATACTCAAATCAACCATTTTATTTGAAATTACCCAGTGAGCCAACGGACCCATATTGAAGCTTTTCCTCTACTCTTGCATCTCTTAAAGAATGCAAAATAGTAGAAACAGTACACTAAAATCTTCTATTAGGCTGCTCTCATTGTAACATGCATCTCATATTGCTTTCAGTCTTGCTTATTTTTCTGATAATGCTGCCTTTGTATGCCAGGATCTAAATGAATAGATATTAGAATTACAGGTTTTGATGCCAACGCTCTCCCTTCTTCTTCATAGCTTGAGTCTGAAATCCTTTTCCTCCTGTTAAGTTTCAGATGGGATTTCATGGCCATCGGCCTTTATTGAATCATGCAACAACAAGGTATTGCAATATTTTTTAACCCAAACTTGCAATGCATTAGGCACACAAGCATTTGATAAGGTTCCCAAGTTAGACCAATGAAAATGGTTATAGATAAGGTTCCCAAGTTAGACCCGTGAAAATGGTTGTAATCATATGTAGAAGACAAATTTCTAGAGTTCATAGAAGCTTTGCATATTTTTCTATTATATAGAACTGTGTTAATTGATGGTTTTATTAAGGAGGACATTGAGCAAGCATATAAATTTCTTCATGAATGAAAAATGCATGAACACCCTTCTAGCATTGTTACTTGCACAAACCTTATTGAGGTTTTTTGTGAGGAGGTTGAAGAATGTAGCAGCTGCTTGGGAGTCCAATAGCAGGTTCAACTAGCAGGTCAAGTATATCATTATACAATAACTTTACATCAATCCATTAATGAGATCAGGGTTTGGATCTTGATTAAGTTGCTAAGATTTTACTTTATATAGTTACCCCATTAAAGGTTTATTTTTGATGGATTTTGAAACTTGCTTTACCAAGCTGCTAGATGTTGAATTTGGATATTGTTCTATAACTGCCCTTTTTGTGAGAAGGCTGTGATTTTTTGCTTTTTTGCTGGGACAACTTGACATGGTTGTGGCTCTGCTCAAGTTGTTGATAGAAGTAAGACAACCATAATGTATCTCTAAATTCATTTTGAAATTTGCAAACATGCTGAATATGATATATCTAAATGTGCAGAAAGTGCTTTGAATTTGCACAATTGGCTTTGAACTTACAGGGCAGAAAATACTCTAAGTTGGACATGCATCATGTACATCTAATCCGAACTTGCATCATGTACTAATTGTACAAAGTATTGTAACTGCTTGGTGCTCTGTTTTACCTTCTCCTCGAGAGAAAACATGTAGGATATGAATATGCAAGTCCTGCTTATATGTCTAAATCTCATATACCTTCGCTCATGTCTCTTTTAATGATATGATGAAGAAAGAGCATACAAAGTTATAATATAGAAAGGAACATTAGTTTTATTTGGACCACTTCATTCATCATATTGGAAAGGCACAGATAACTCTTTTAACCTTTAACCATGATATGTGATACATGCCATTGCATTTCAACCAGTCCTGAGGCTAAATGTGCTAGATGGAGCCTTTTATTTTTTATTTTGTATGTGCTTAATTGGAGTTCATGAGTGTGTTTTGTCAGACAAAGTCTTCTCTTTCCTTTCTCATCATCAACCTCATCAATTAAGGGTTTGCAATGTTCCAAATGACAACAAGCATACAAAATGACTTCACTATATTCAATTATTTTGTGTAGATAGGGATGGGCAAGGAGTTCTTTAACTTCCAAATTGCAACTCAAGTGGGCATATGTTTGACCTAGGCATTATAGGTGGAGTAGCTTCTCATCATCAAGTTTACCAATTATTACTTCTCACTAACTCATCTATGGTTTGCAATGCCTCAAATGACAATAAGCATTCAAAATGGCTTCACTATTTGTGTAGATAGGGATGGGGAAGGAATTCTTTAACTTCCAAATTGCAACTCGTGTCCTTTTTAGTAGTAACCAAACACCTCTTCAAATTGTCACTAAGCCCGGCAACGCCGGGCACCATAACTAGTTGCTATTAGATTCAGATCAAAGACAATCAATTCAAAGGCAACAACTACAAGTAAGTCATGTTTACTGCTATAGAATATCATTCAGGAATGGAATGCATATGATATATGATGCATTTAGAACTTCAAAAACATTTTTCAAAAAATAGCATGGCTAAATAATGACTATGCTATATGTTTATAAATGCGAGGCTGCCTATTTCGCTCATAGATGCTTTGTGGATAAAATGGTCAGATAAACGTATAAGAGTAAAAGCAAGCTAACTACCGACATCCAAAGATGATGCAGTTTCACGATACCTCATTATGATGGAAAGCATATACATACCACCAACATGTTTGGCATAAAAATGTCCAACATGGCCTTCGCTAATTACTTTACTTTCATGACTTCCTTATCAACTTCCTCACCCTTACCTGCACAAATAGTACCGCATCAAAGTAGCTTTAAGATTGCTTTAGCAAAATTAACTCTTTGTAAAGATTGTATATTTGATAAGATTTAACATTTTCTAATACATGATTCAAATTGGATCCAACTTGTAAGAAATTGAATATACATTTGATGATGTTGGATATTTAAACTACACAGACTGTATGGATGCATCATGGCATATCATGCAATGCTTTTCTTATATGAATAATACCATTAGCAAAGCTAGAGGTCATAAATCTTTATACATAGCAAGATATTTCTTTCACCAAGGAAAGGGGGAATACATACCAGAGAAGTCAGACCAATACTTTGAATTTACTTGGAAAAGTTTAGTCCATGTCATTGTAGTAGCTCTTTATAAATAATTTGAATATACCTCCAATATAGATGGCGCTTCGAAATACCCAAGAAGACCTGTCTTCAATTAAATGTAATATTCTAGAGTTTGGAGATAAAGGTGTGTTTCTATAAAGGCTCGACCTGACTCGATCACGTGCAATCAAGCATGGCTTTTTTGTGTGTCATTCCTATATGTTACTTCTACTTCTTGACTGGAGTAGTTTTTACTGGCCCAAAGACATTGCAACAACAAAAAATGCAACACTACTTCCACCAACGCATTAAATTCTGGGTATTAAGGTGATTGGGAAGAATAAAGCCACCAAATTTCTTGGAGTCCCTCTGACTTTAAATAGTGCATTGCATGGTCCTTGGAAGCCGCTGGTTAACAGAATCAAGAAGAAATTAATGCTCTACCCTTCTTCTCCCTCACTTGCAGGAAGAGTTGAAATTGCTAACTCTGTTTGCAAGCACACATGTTTACTTTGTAGCAGATAGGGCATCCTATAATAGCATCGAGGTTGCTATTAGAAAATTTATCTGCCAGGGTTCTCACAAGGTTGCATGGGTTGATCTGATCAACCCAAAGTCCAAAGGAGGGCTTGGTTGTAAAGATATCTTCCTCCAAGCTCAAGCTCTGGCAGGGAAAATGGTATGGAGAGCAATACATAGCAAAAATCCCTCTCCTGCCTTAAAATTGGTTCATAATTGGGTAGATCAATCACATCCTGTGGGAAGCCATACCCTTAAACATCTTCTGCTAGACTCAGCCTTTTTTCCGGTTACCCCAAACTCTAGATCCTCGCCAATCATGAGAAGGCTGCTAGAAGCCTGGAATCAAGCATTGCTTTGTTTTAGACCTCCTGAATTGGATGCCAGGTGCAAAGCGATTCATTTCTTTTGGCACCCCATCTTTGGCTATAATCAGAATGATTGCCTAGCCCTTAGACACCCACAGAAATATATGCAGTGGCATTATGCCAGATGGCAAAAGATAGAAGACCTAAGAGACGAGGAAGGATGGCTTACTTGGGAACATGTGAAGGTCAAAATTAAGGGTTCAGAACTTGACAGAAAATTTTTCTTGATGGTAACAGAAAAGGTGAAGCAATATGGAGAGTTAGCAACTAACAAAAACAAGTGGAAACTAAAAAAGAAAGAAAATTATGTGGTCAAAGATATTTATAGAGCACTCCTGGATAGCTCAGGGTCTAAGGCAAACAGATTATGGGGATATGAGGAGGAAACCCTGGCCAAAACATGCTACAAAGGATGGAAAAGTTATGAAGCCAGCAAAATAAAAATCTTTAGATGGCTAGTTCTACAGCAGAGTTTGCACACAAATGCTATTCCGCATAAATATGACCCTTTAGTTGATGGCTCCTATCCCATGGGATGTGGATAAATGGAAAGCTCTAATCATGTCTTTCAATGTTCTTGGTTAGAGGAATTTTGGGTCTGGACTTCACAACTGAACCAGGGGAGCCTTGGAAATTTGCTAGAATTTCTGAATATCAGTAACGGGCTTACCTTGACCACCAGAAACCTATGTTTATGGGTTATTTGGAAACATAAGAATAATGTGGTTATGAACGGCAGAAATCCAAATATTATCTCCCTTAAAGAAGATCTCCTTGATATCCTGGCTACTACAGCTATGGCCCATAGACTTCTCAAAGGGAAAAAAATATGACAAAGCATGGGAGATTTAATGGTTTTTTTGAATTTTTCACAATTGTACTAACTGACTTTGATCGTATACTTCACAATACATCAGAGAAGACTACTCAAGCTTGGTGCTCTAGAGAGATTGTTTGAAGACTATGACAGTGATAATCCCATATTTTCTCGATCAGAGTTGGCTGATACACTTATTAACCTGAAACAGGAAATGATCCATGTTATGGCAATCCAAAGGATGCTGAACTGATCGGATATATGGAGATTTAATGGTCTGAAGCAGATTTTTGTTAATCTTTCACATATGGCAGCAGAAGAGAGAAGCCCATGTCATGCTCCTGATGGATTATACTCACTTCAGTGCAAAGAAGCTTGACAAATTGTTATGCATTTTTGGGATTCGATGGTGGATGATCTCACTATACAGGACTTGATTGATGTATCTTGACTCTCTATTACTTCTTTTCAGTAAGCCTTCTAAAAATTTGATATAGCCAATTTTCTTAATGGCCCTCCAATTTTGGTTCATGACTGATCATTATAAGATCAGACTAGTTCTGCTATTATGCGATTATGCTATTACACTAGTGATAGGTGACTACTTGATCCAGAGAGATGCCCATGGAACAATGAAGTCAATCTTCATTTTTTCTAATGTAATGTTACTGAATGAAATATAAAAACAAACTTGTCCTTAAAAAAAAAAGAGGGAGTCAAGTTATTATGTCAGGATTAACGTTTGTAGATTGGAAAATATAGGAAAAATTGGGCTCCCATGGCATTATCACTTTATATAAAATGCTGCAAGCATGAAATTTTATGAAATAATTGTTGTGTTAGGCATTGTGTATAATAGTAACCAATCATCATTTACGCTGGCACATTTTCAGGGCACTGGCAACATCATCTATCTTACCTAAACCCTCTGTCCAAAATATATGCATGTACCAGCTTCCCCTTCCATAGGCATGATGAACAATATATATCTCAGAGGAGCAAATTGTAAACATTTTAGACAATTGAGCACCCTTTTGCATCGCCCTAACAAGCAGAGTTACAGTCTTGTAGTAACCATATTCAACATAGACACTAATAATTGCAACCCATGAAACTAAATCCCATGTTTCATCATCTCAAATAGCCTCCAAGCATTGTAACCACTTCCATGTCTTCCATATATATTTACAAGAGCATTCTCAATACCAACATCCCTACTTTTTAAGATGAATGCATGAATTAATTTTCCTTGTTCAAGGTTCCCTAAGCTAGAACAAGCATTAACCAAAATCCTAAAGGTATTTTTATCAGGTACCTGATTGTTTACCTACATAAGATTAAAGAGATGAAGAGGATCCTTCCCCCGCCCAAACAAGGAACATGATCCAATATAATATTCCATGAAAGCATCTTTTTGCGGGCATACATTTCACGAGTAGCACATGTTGCATGCGCACAACACTCCAGACCATGAAATGGAAGTTGTGAAAAAACAAATGAACTAATATCTTATCTAGATGAACAGCGTCAACACCAGAACAAGAATGTGGCTAAAACACCGATGTTTATTTTCTGTTCAAAGAATTGGAAGCCTTCGTTCAGAAAAATGCAAATTGGCCGATAAGCAAAAGAAAAGAACATTACTAGCTAAGAATCGTCTGCCTCTGCCCAAATACATGTGGATGTATTGCACATTTGCTTTCCTTGCAAAATGGCAGCAAGACGTCCAGGTTCGTCGGTTATTGGAAACTCCATACCCACAAACTTTCTCTTCAACCTCTAGCTCCTTCCGAACTTGGTCTTTAAGAGTTCTAAAACTAGAACCTCCTTCATCTTCTCTTATTTCTCTGTGTTGAAGTAGAAATGTGATGAATATCAACAAAGAGATTAAATAGACAAAGCAACGGAACTGTTTTAGGCACCCGAATGACTTCTTCAACCAGTTTGATGTTTCTGGCTCCTCGTGACTTCTTCCAAAACACTTTAGAATGCCGCCGGAAGGCGACATTACGCTGCAAAAACTTCAAAATTTATACAATTGAGCTCTTTGATCAGATTGACATTCTTAGCTCAGAAATAGGCTCTACAAAAGTGGCGCATTCGAAATCGGAGGCCTCTCCGGTTAGCTGGTTTTGAAGTGGCTGTCCAGTAATAGAAGCCACCGTAAGTTTACAACTAATAGTGGGTTTGGAGCAGTTATTGGCATATTTCAGGTATATACTGACATATACATGGAATATGCCACAAACTCAGATGAACAAGGGTTTTCCCCCTTAGGGGCAACCCAAAAAAGCTTTATACTGTCAGAAAAAGAACAAAAAATTGTAGCCCTTAGATTTTTTGGTTCTAGAATATGCCTCAAGATGCCCAAAGCCACGCTCTCCCTAACAATTTGTGCCTTAACAAGGGGCAATCCAAAAAGATTTTGTCACTATTACCTTTTCCCCACTTATATCGCCTTTTCTTTTTTGAACATTCTCCATTCATGTCATGCCATGCTCCGTTTGTATTATATCTACAAATTTTGGAAAAATCTTGTGTCTAGCCATGTCTTTTGCGTTGAAGAATCTCCTTCGTGTCGTGAACAACATGCCTGTATAAATTGAGTGCATTATTTCCAATGATGTCAAACTCAAGTAATTGTTCAACTGCCTTGGATATGGCCTCCTTCCTATCATCATAATCCACATTGATGAAATTGACAATGACCTTGGAAAACTTTTGTTTCTTCCTAGTAGCCAATTTTTCCTTGCCTTTGTCTGCTTTAAGAGCCAGCTTCTTAAAATCTCTCTTCTTCTTCTTTTCTGCAATCTATTTTTAGCAGCTACTATTCCTTTACATGAATATTAGACCTTGCTTAAACCATTGCTTATTGCACATGTCTCAAAAAATACATCATTAGGAAGTGGAAATGATATTACCTCAGATGCTTCCAAGTCAATGAAAATTTCAGTCCGCATGTCCGCATGTTTTTGACCACTACTTGGAGTAAGTTTTGTATGGAAGTGGTCAAATTTAGCGCACTGTGACTTCGGGGGCTTGTTGGAAGGACAAGAGAGCCCGGTGGTGGCGCTTGGAACGTGAAACGCACATAGGTGCGTCCAGCATAATACCAGACCTTGGCCGGGATAGGTTTGGGGGGTACTTGGACTCTTGTTTCCTGGGGAAGCTCTGGGACCACCATGCTCTGGAACAGGTAAAGGTGGCCCACTACAAACAGCACATAAACCCCACCCTGGTCCGAGGCCCACAGCTTTACCTGCATTCTCAGTTGCCGATGAAGAAGCGCAGGATTATCGCGTCCATTCGAACAGGGGCCCACCATCTTCGGCTTGAGACGGGTCGGTGGGTTGGAGAGCCTCGTCAGGACAGGCTTTGTCAGTGTTGCCCGCTGGAGGTTGTTGAGGATGAAAGCCATGCCTTCCAGAGATGTCCAGCCTATAGTCAGATTCGGGCTCGCTACATTCTCTTGGTGCGACACAGTGCCGCCCCCGCACGAGCTACTCGATCAAGACGTCCGGTTCAATCCCTTGGCTCGTACCTCTAGGAGGTTTTGGATCTGCGGACTCACCTCTGTCCCCGGGCGCCTACCTGAGGTGCCGGGAATTCATGTGTATATATGTATATTTGTACAGCTGCCAGTAGGTTTGTTGCTGCGATGGTTTTTCCCTCCTAAGGGGGGGTTTTTTAATCCGGGTAGCAACGGGCTTGCTGCACCCGTGTAATTTGGGTCCCATAGGCCGATTGGCCTCCCCGGACGATAAAAGAACCTTCCTTCCTTTCAAAAAACTGTATATGGGGGTGTTTTTGGTCACCCTCTGCACGCACATGGCATACCCCCTTTTGTATAAGTGCATCCCCCGGGCCTAGAACAAACATTTTTGTCTTGAAGAATTTGACCATGAATTAAAAAGTTTGAGATCTTGCAAGATCAAAAGATCTGCATTCACATTATGTTTGGTATGTCCCATGTTGGTTGAAGCTTCTATAAGAACAAACATATTTGTGTTCGAGGCTTTGTGAAACTAATTCAAAACAAGGACGCCAGTATCTTTATTAAATATTGGACCTACAACTTCTCGCTATTAAGATAAACGTGGACCCATTTCACTTATCGGTAGCATAATAGGGTATCTGTATTTACGGGGAAAATGGGATTTGGGGGATTGGAGGGGGAGCTTTGAGATAGGCAAAGCTGCATCATAATTATCTGACATATGTAGGCACTTTTTACATGCTTGATTCATTGCTAACATACTGTATCTGAATCCTACACATCTAGGTATTGAGCATCCTTAGGCACAACAATAGTAAGTGGAAATTAAGTTGGTAGCAAATTGCTATTAGATTCAGATCAAAGACAATCAATTCAAAGGCAACAACTACAAGTAAATCATGTTTACTGCTATAGAATATCATTCAGGAATGGAATGCATATGATATATGATGCATTTAGAACTTCAAAAACATTTTAACATTTTTCAAAAAATAGCATGGCTAAATAATGACTATGCTATATGTTTATAAATGCAAGGCTGCCTATTTCGCTCATAGATACTTTGTGGATAAAATGGTCAGATAAACGGTATAAGAATAAAAGCAAGCCAACTATAGACATCCAAAGATGCTGCAGTTTCACGATACCTCATTATGATGGAAAGCATATACATACCACCAACATGTTTGGCATAAAAATGTCCAACATGGCCTTCGCTAATTACTTTACTTTCATGACTTCCTTATCAACTTCCTCACCCTTTGCTTTACCTGCACAAATAGTACCGCAACAAAGTAGCTTTAAGATTGCTTTAGCAAAATTAACTCTTTGTAAAGATTGTATATTTGATAAGATTTAACATTTTCTAATACATGATTCAAACTGGATCCAACTTGTAAGAAATTGAATATACATTTGATGATGTTTGGATATTCTAAACAACACAGACTGTATTAGATGCATCATGGCATATCATGCAATGCTTTTCTTATATGAATAATACCATTAGCAAAGCTAGAGGTCATAAATCTTTATACATAGCAAGATATTTCTTTCACCAAGGAAAGGGGGAATACATACCAGAGAAGTCAGACCAATACTTTGAATTTACTTGGAAAAGTTTAGTCCATGTCATTGTAGTAGCTCTTTATAAATAATTTGAATATACCTCCAATATAGATGGCGCTTCGAAATACCCAAGAAGACCTGTTTTTAATTAAATGTAATATTCTAGAGTTTGGAGATAAAAATGTGTTTCTATAAAGGCTCGACCTGACTCGATCACGTGCAATCAAGCATGGCTTTTTTGTGTGTCGTTCCTATATGCTACTTCTACTTCTTGACTGGAGTAGTTTTTACTGGCCCAAAGACATTGCAACAACAAAAAATGCAACACTACTTCCACCAACGCATTAAATTCTGGGTATTAAGGTGATTGGGAAGAATAAAGCTACCAAATTACTTGGAGTCCCTCTATTGTTCAACTGCCTTGGATATGGCCTCCTTCCTATCATCATAATCCAAATATCAAGCATTACCGCATTGATGAAATTGACAATGACCTTGGAAAACTTTTGTTTCTTCCTAGTAGCCAATTTTTCCTTGACTTTGTCTGCTTTAAGAGCCAGTTTCTTAAAATCTCTCTTCTTCTTCCTTTCTGCAATCTATTTTTAGCATCTACTATTCCTTTACATGAATATTAGACCTTGCTTAAACCATTGCTTATTGCACCTACATCACTAGGAAGTGGAAATGATATTACCTTAAATCAATGAAAATTTCAGTCCGCATGTCATTGGAAATGCCATCCTTCACATCAAATTTTGGAATGGAATGTTGGATGTGATCAAGGAAGATCTCCAAAATTGCAAAGAAATATCGAGCACGTCTCTGAATTAAGCTAAAGCCAGTTGAAAGCACCGTGTATTAGTAGAACCATGACAGTAATTAGAAGACATCGTGCACTAGAATATCTCATCGCTGCTATGTGCATGGAAGGCTGATCTCACGACCCTAATAACGATGCCATCTTGTAGCCACCTTTTAAAAACTCCAAAAATGAATTTATAGTATCAAAGCCACGTTTTAACTTTGGGCTTTTTGTCTGTTACTAGTCATTATTAAGGTGTATATAGTAACAAAACATTTGGATCTCTAGGTATTTTAGTTCATTACTTTAATGAACTAGAAGAGTTAGAGTGATGTCACATTTGTTTAAAAAAACTAGGTGCTGCTGCACAGTGGGTTGCCCGCAAGAATGGGCAAAAAAAAGGATGAAAAAAAGGAGGAAAGAAACCAAATCTGCGTCGTCGATCATTCATTCCGGCTGGCGGGACTTGTAGGGAAAGATTCTCAAGGAGCCCCAAATCTCAAGCTTCCCTCACCCCGCAACTCAAGCTCAACTCAATCCCCAGCTTTGATAGTCAATGAATCAAGCCGCGACTCTGAATCAAACCGCGACTTTGCGGTCTAAATTCTTTTGCCCATCCTCTGCATGCTTCACGCTTCATTGCATGCGCTCTTTCCCTTGCATGCATGCGATTACTCGACGGTAGCACTCGGACTCCATAGAGCTTTCGGTTTAGAAAGTATTGCGTTTTGGTTGTTTTGCTTATCTCGGCGATTAAGTCACGTGCATATTCTTTCCATATTCCATCCCATGCAACTATCTCGGCCATACAATGCACATATTCATGGCATATTCATCATTCCTCACAACTGTGCAAAGGGATTGCCCTTCGGGCAACCCAAAAAGTAGTTATAAAATTGTTATTGAAGCATGTCCAAGTTCAAATCCTTGCACTACCTATGCATAGAAGAAATCTCACATAATCCTACAAATGACTTTTTCCATTAAACTTCCTGACTTGCCTACCTATGCAATGGCAACTTGTTTGTAATAAGAAAAGGCAAGGAGCGAAAACAACCTGGTGAGCCGCGCCAACTATTTCACCACAAAACATCAAACTCTGGCAATTTCTTTACATAAAAGTTAGGGACGGCAACATTTTGGCGACATTTTAGGCTGCCAAAATTTTTCTCTCGACAATAAAAATGTGACATACCTATCACAGATTTTAATTTGAAAGGGCAAAATGTCCCCGTCCTAACTTCTACGTGGATGTATGAGGAGGGGCTTGTTGGGTTTGAGTTGCCTTTATGGATTTGTTTTAGGGCCTTACTCCTTTTTATTGCCGAGCATATCTGAACGTTCCTTGCTTGAGAAAGTTGAATTAAAGAACAATTTATCGAAGCCCTAAAAACATTTTATCCAAGATCCGGCCCTGCTCAACTTTCACGATGAAAAGCTGCAATCCATTGGCAATGAGTCTGCCGATTTTAGTCCAGCTTTCTCCATCTGGACAGGTAAGCACCCTAGCTTTTGTTTGTCTAGGCAGGGTTCCTGAAATATCCCACAGACATTATTCACAAGTAAGATGCTATGTGTTGGTATATAGAAAGAAATGAAACAATGAAAACTCATACCTTTCTCGGCCTTTTGGCTAAGATCAAGTGTAGTATCTGTTCTTATCAGTTTAATAGCTGATACGGGGTCCATAGGGCCCCAATGCTATTAATCTAATTTGTTGTGGGTTGTGGGCCTGTTGTGCAGCTTGCTGCCAAGGCCCACGTATGTCGCCTCTGCCTTACACTATTGTAGAGGCCTGGCATAGCCCTAACCCGAGAGGGTTCCAAAAAATTTAAAAAAAATAGGGTTCCAAATAATTTGAGAAAGAACACTGTGAAATTCTATGTTTTAATTGCTCTGTAGTTCTAACATTAGGAGCTTAGGTGTTTGCAGCTTGTTGATGGCTTTGCAATGAATGCTCTTACAGGGTTGCCTACTTCTCGTTATGCATCATATATAAACTAGAGATTTGGCAAGAGTTTTGCGTGATAATATCAGAAGAGAGTGAATCATGGTTATGGAGTGTTTAAGTACTTCACAGCTGTTTTAAAATTAATGCCTCCAAATAACTCCTATTCTGTCTCTAATACTTAGTTGTCTTACCTGAGCTGTTGTGACCATGCGAGAAGAGTTGGAGAATAAGCTGCTCTTTACAGTTGCCTCACGCATTCATTGTGTGGGAATGCCTGCTGCTAGTTGGTGCATCAAGTTGTTGCTAGTTTCCAACAGCCGTATTACGAAGTAAGTTTTGACATGGGGTCATGTAATATGTTGAAGGCAAGTTTATTGCTGGGCAAATAAAGCATATAAGCGTGAGAGCAGTTGCATGTTCAAAACAGAACAACCTCCAAGTTCATTCATCGAGCTCTGATGTCAGAAAACAAAACTGGCTGGATGATGCACTTAGATCAGCACAGATTATGCAAAAGCAGGGAATTTCCATATCCAAAGAGCATGTTTGTGGTATCTTGCAGAAATGCTCAAGGCACTCTAGAAAAATGCAATTTCTAAGATTGGTACTGGAAGGAATCCCTTTCCAATGTTTTCCGACCAGCTCATGCGCTTACTTGCTGTATGCAAAATTTTAGTGGAGGTAAATGCAGCCTGATATCTTTGAGAGTGTCATACCAGTAAGCCAGTTCATGGAAAAACCTGCACAACCTTATTGGTAGACCCTTAAGAGAATCCTTAGGTACTTACCAAGGCAGAGATGCCCCTAGATTGCTGCTACAAGGCTTTGTTGATGCAGATTATGCGGAAGCTGATATTAGGAAGTCTAGAACACGTTTTTGCTTCACACTACAAGGGGGAAAAGTCAGTTGGTGTAGTAAGAAGCAAAAGGCCACAACTCTTAGCACATGTGAAGCAGAATACATGTCCATTTGTGCTAAGCCAAAGAGGCCATTTGGCTTAGGAGACTCGTGAAGAATATTGGTGCAGAACAAACTAATCCAACAAGAATCATGAATGTTAATAGGGTAGCAGTGAGCCTAGTCAGAAATTCAAGCAACTTCACCAAAAGCAAAGCACATAAAAACTCAGTTCCACTTCACAAGGGAGAAAGTAGAAGGAGAAAAAATCTGCATTAAACATTTGAGCACTCAGTACATGACAGCTAATTCATTGACCAAAACTCTCCCAAGAAAAAGGCATAATGAATGTTGTAGGGATCTGGGACTTGTGAAGACCTGAACAATGATGTGTATTTGAGCCTCTATATGCATCTACTGTTTGTACCAAATGTCACAATTGAGGGCGAGTGTTGGCATTCGATATTCCTGGCAACATGACATTTGTCACCTACTTGTTTCTAATATGTTCCAGTTATTATTAGTCTGCCTATCAGTTCCTTTGTTTAGTTCTTTAAGTAAGAAGGAGATCCCTAGGTTTAGGTGCAAAGCTTCTATTTTGAGCATACACCACTTCTATAAACGTTATATTCTTCTTTTAGTAATGCGCATGCTAATTTTAGAAAGATTCTATTCTTTCTAAAATTAGCATGTTATCCATTAGGAGCTAGTAAAATCACGCCACACAAAGTTGCCAAGTAAAAACATACAGATCATCCTCTATGAAGGTCGGACAAATGTACAGGCATTAAGCAGTGATTCTAAATGAAACCTAAAGCTAAGCCATAATCTAACTGTTACAAGCCAGGGAATTTCGCAAGTGCAGAAGATCCTTGCATCCATATTATGCTCAGGCTTCAGGCTTTCTAAGGCGCAGCAGCTCTCAAACTCTTGCCTTGGCAATTCGTTGCTTCATTTGCTATTATTCTATATAGATTCTCTTAATATGGCAAGATGAGGAACTGCTGAAAATGTTGAATCTCTAATGTCATTATTTGGCTTATGTTTCTGAAGTCATATTGTGTATTGGGTATATGAAATGTTCCATCTTAATCTGTTTGTCTAAACAGAAGTGATGAAAGGGGCTTTATACCTACTTGGCCGCCATGTACTAGCGCTTGCTCCACTCTCACTAGCCCCTGTACTATTCTCCTTCTATCTTTACGGCTTTCCTCCATCTAAAGGTTTTCAAACTCAATGCTAGGACAATACGATTCATGCAGTACATTGATAGTCTGTAACTATAGTTTTCCATAATGATAGAATGGAGCATATAATGAAGAGATCTCTTTGAGGTGGCTCGTAGATCCATTCTTTGTCCCAGAATTTAGTTCTATACTCGAAATTATCCCTACCCGCCACCCCGCTCAATCCAATTCAATTCATTTTGATTTACTTTCAGTTTTAGAAGCATTATTGGGGTCGTATTGCTTCCTAATACCAATCAAAACTTCATTTTGCACTACTTTCTCTCTCTTGAGGTTTAGGGTTTTCAAACTCGAGGCAATTCACAACTTAGACATCCACAACTTAGACACGGAGAAAAGGTATGCGATGCAATCATATCAAGGACCTAAATGGTTGGAAATATTCTTTTCCAGAAATGTTATTGATTTGCAATTGTGAAAATAACCATCAGAAATATTGCCAATTTGAACACTGATATTCTGAAAAAGAAGATTCCGTCAATACGTCTATATCTTTTTTTAGGTGTATGTCATCATCCTTCAGATCCAAAGCAAGAAACTGTAGATCAAAACTAGGAACAATGGCAACAAGATTAACAACATTTTTTTTTTTGAAGGTAAGGAAGATTTTTGTATTCATATGATATAAACTTACAGCACTTACATTGATTCCATATGAATCATATTGGAAGAATTCCAGAACAAAAAAAAACCCTGAATATCCAGGAAGAAACCCTGAAGATTCAGGAAAAAATAAGAAGCTACTAGCGCAAAACAGATGAATGAATAAGTCGAGTACTACTGATAGAGTCATTCAACATCTTCTTCAGCTTCAGCTTACTAAAGGGAAAAGCATCCTTCTTCTGCCAAAACCAAGTACTATAGGAATCCCTCCATAGTTTCCAACAAACTAATCCATTTACTAGCCCAACTGTAGCAGCTTCTGTTATCCTTTATGGCCATATGGATAAAGCACAATTTATGATTTCCTGTTATCCTTTGCAAACTAGAACAATAAAACTTGGACCAAAAGCTAGAGAAAACAGAGAAAGGATATGTAGACAAATAGTTACCCAAATCTTATGCCTGCAAATGAACATTTCCATTGTAAAGGCAGTGCAGTCTCCTAGCTCCCCATGATTTTGAATTCAGTAAATGCCATCTAGACTTCAGCCCAGTTCTAAAAATCCTATCTGGAACATGGTGCATTGTTGGAGATGCCTCTAGGCCATTATGTTTCCTTATAGATAAAAATTCAGCAGCTACCATTCACATAACCCTTCATCAGAAAATGAAATCCAAAGTCTTCCGCCACTTGAATTCCAAGATTTCAGATCTAGTAAACTACTCCCATCTGCTAGAATACATAAAAATCTCCGCATATACATAGAATACTTAGATGAAGGCAACAATAATGATTAGAATAGGCTGCCACACTATTCCCAAAGCTGCCACTTGCTTTTATGGTTTTGTCCTCTGCAGCCAAAACCTAATCAACCAACAATCTAAGAACTTGGTAAAATATTATTAGACTTGAAACAATTATCTTGAAGCTAGTCAGACTTAGAACAAGCCTAACCCACCAAACTACTCTGCAGAGCCAGGCCTTAAAATTTAAGGTGCTAAAAGACATCTAATATGCTACCAAAACCCTCGAAGCTGATCAATCAATCTGTCATAGCTGCATAAAGAACAAAACTAGTTGTCTCCATCTTCCTACTCTATGTACTTCTGCCAGTAAGAAGTGGAAAAAGAGAAGAAACTTTTCTGCCAGATATAAGACGAATGATTTAGATACAGATCACCTGGGTGAAGCCATGGATCTTTGGTATAGAGTCAAAGCAGAAGAAATTTCTTCGACCGGCCCCAAATTGATACTTGATTGCCCTGTCCCATTCCACCACCATCTCGAAAAAAGCACTAATCCAATCTCGTGTATAGCGGACAGTTAGGGCTGGAAGCACATGTGTACGACTGTAGGGCAGAGCCCTAGGCGGCCAAGCGGTGCGTCATCCAACCCTTCTCTCCTTCCCAGTATATTTTTCCTTGTGCATCAACATCATTTTTAACAGTGGCAAGTTCAACAGAATTCATGTGACAACTTCGAACAACATGCACATCATCCATACCATCAGAAGTTGGCACACCAGAACTAACTAGACATTGAAGACTACAATCACCCACACCTTGCATTCCTCGATCCATATCATCAAGCTTCTAGTCATCTTTCCTTTCTCATCAAAAGGCTCTAGCGCATTTTCAGCACTATGATCTAGGAATATTCCCATGGATATATCCTCTGGGTGCATCGTAGCCATACACCTAAGCGTCAGATGGGTCAAACGCTTAGGTGGCTATATTTCTCTATTTTTTCAGGCGTTTGACAACCATTGCCATAATTTCCAATACATCATTGGTTCTAGAACATAAGCTTTCTAGATTTAGTGTGTTATCAATTAGGAGCTAGTAAAATCACGCCACACAAAGCTGCCAAGTACAAACATACAGATCATCCTCTATAAAGATCGGACAAATGTACAGGCATTAACCAATGATTCCAAATGAAACCTAAAGCTAAGCCATAATCGAACTGTTACAAGCCAGGGAATTTCACAAGTTTAGAAGATCCTCGCATCCATATTATGCTCAGGCTTCAGACTTTCTAAGGTGCAACAACTCTCAAACTCTTGCCTTAGCAATTCATTGCTTAAGTTTGCTATTATTCTATAATATGGCAAGTTGAGAAACTGCTGAAAATGTTGAATCTCGAATGCCATTATTTGGCTTTTATTTCTGAAGTCATACTATGTATTGGGTATATGAAATGTTCCATCTTAATCTGTTTGTCTGAACAGAAGTGATGAAGGGGCTTTATACCTACTTGGCCACCATGTACTAGCGCTTGCTCCACTCTCACTAGCCCCTGTACTATTCTTCTTCTACCTTTAAGGCTTTCCTCCATCTAGAGTTTTAAGGTTTTCAAACGTAATGCCAGGACAACACGATTCATGCACTACATTGATAGTCCATGGCTATAGTTTTCCATAATGATAGAATGGAGCATCCAATGAAGAGATCTCTTGAGGTGGCTCGTAGATCCATTCTTTGTCCTAGAATTTAGTTCTATACTCGAAATTATCCCTACGCGCCACCCCGCTAAATCCAATTCAATTCAATTCATTTTGATTTACTTTCAGTTTTAGAAGCATTATTGGTATCGTATTGCTTCCTTATACCACTCAAAACTTCATTTTGCACTACTTTCTCTCTCTAGAGGTTTAGGATTTTCAAACTCGAGGCCGGGACAAGATATCTCCTGCAAATCATCATGATAAGTCTAAGAATAAACAAAGCATCATGAAATCAAGCAAAATGGATGGAAACTTACTTCTGCATTTTACGCATCTGCGTGGACCTCATTTACAAGAATGAATATGTACCACCAAGTCCAAACACATAAATACCTTTCATTTCATTATGGAAACTCTGTTCTTCCTGATTATCCTATATTATAAAACTGTGGCGTCTGTTCCTCCGCCCCGATCAATGGCCCATATTGCGCCATGTGGCATAGATCTAGACTCTTAAAATTGTGCAAGAAACCAAAGGGTTTATTAAAATGTAACCTTTCATTTTACGTGCCATGAATTTGAAGTCAAGGGTTCCAAGTTTTTGTTGTTTTGTAGTCAAAATGAAAGGGCAAGATGTTCTTCTGACCCTCTTTTCGAAACAGGAGAGGACCGCTAGAGCGACAAGCAAGGGGGGTGTGGCAGACCAGTGGCATTCATTCTCCATATCTGATCATATATGCTATTCGAGAATCCCATGTGACTCATAGCTTTCTTTAAGAACTCCCAATTTATAGTATCATATGCTCTTTTCAAAAGCATGCAAGTCTGTCCAGATAATTTGTTCCAGTGTAGCCCTTCACTTGCCCCAATGAAATTATACAACATGTTCCTATTTGGGAGAAAAGCAGATTGACAGGAGCTTACTGTATCCTGGAGGATAGGCTTTAATCTATTGGCCAGAATTTTGGCTATAATTTTGTATGTGGTATTAGTTAGAGTGATTGGTCTCCAATCCCCCAGTACCACATGATCTTCTATCTTAGGAACAAGAGTGATATGGCCTGCATTAATAGTGGGATTCATGATATTGGCCTTCCATGCCCCTTGGAAAAAATTGACTAAATCCTCGTTCATTATATTCCAAAATTCTGAATAAAGCTCTGGCTGTAAGCCATCAGGTCCTGGGCTTTTGCCATGGACTTTATTGTTTCATGTATCTCCTTCTCCTGAGGCGTGTCCAATATTTTCCTCTCATTGAGATCATTAATCTATCTTTTAGGGATGGTGTCAAAGAACTCCTCCATCTGTTTCTTGTCAAATGAAGAGCTGCTCTTATCCATATCATTGATATATCTGCATCTACTCTTCACTGCTAAGGTTCTGGCCTCATTTCCACAATGATTTTAACCTTCCTTTCCAGATCCTCCTCCTGTATCTGCAATTCCAGATTATTCTTATCCTCGTATAGTTCCTCTCTTATTTTCTTGATACTGCTATAAATGTCTTGCTTTTCTATTTTCTTTTGATCATTCCATCTTTTCCCACCTAGTTTGATCCACCCCTTTACAGACTTCATTTTATCTAGAAACAATTGGATAGAAGCTGTTTTTTCCACCTTAGGGAGTGAAGTATAGAACTCCTTAAATTCGACACAGAATCTTTTAACCTTGAGTAGCTCAGTATTAAATTTAAAGGGGACATTGGCCTCTCCCTTTCTTCCCATTGTTGGGCTTGCCATCATCTGAGGGAAATGATCAGAAATGAAGTTCCCTGTATCATTAGTAATAGTCAAATTGTCCAGGGACTGAATGGAATGATTTTTTAGATAGAATCTATCCAAGAGACAAAAACTTCTGTCTTCTCCTTTCCTTTTGTTTGACCAAGAGTATATATGGGAAGAGGATGGGGGTATATAGCATCGATCAGATGTTAAGGTTTCCCAGGTGGACCTCTTACTTCGAGACATGCTTAATTTTTTCCCAAGCTTTTGTTCCCATGTTGGAGTGTTGTTAAAGTCCCCAGCAATCATTATATTATGAAAGTTCTTTTGAACTAGCCAATAGTACATTTTCTCCCATTGCTTTTCTCTTTCTGCAGGTTCAGTGGATGCATACACATTGACCACAGCCAAAGATTCTCCTCACACTTCCAAGGTAACCATTGACCATCTTCCACTGGGGTGACAAAGAGAGTCTAACTTTTTAAAACCTTGCCACATTGTACGTATGCCCCCCTTGGTGCCATTAGCAGCACTCCATACATCTTTTCCATTTGGAAATACCCAACTCCCCAATCTAGCAGCTTCAAATGCTGGTAATCTATGCTCTTGTACAAGAATTATGTCAGCTTTCATATCTCTACGAGCTATTATAGTTCTTTTCTTTTTAAGGGGACCTTTTATTCCCCTCATATTCCAGGTAATGCATCTCATTATGCAGGGTATGACTTCCTAGCCTGAACTCTCAAATTTAGAGCCGGGCTACTGTCAGAGAAAAATACTTTCTTACACCTTTTTTTTATTAAAGGATAAAGAAGAAATCTTTGTTCACTGTTGCTGGAGCAGTAGCAACCTTCTCTTCCATGTTTCTAAACTTCAGTTCCTCAGTATCTGCAAAGGTATCATCAACTCCCTCCGAGCACATGTCTTCCATAGGTGTCCTGGTGAAGA
Organism: Isoetes taiwanensis; assembly: GCA_021234155.1. Classification (NCBI taxonomy): domain Eukaryota; kingdom Viridiplantae; phylum Streptophyta; class Lycopodiopsida; order Isoetales; family Isoetaceae; genus Isoetes; species Isoetes taiwanensis. The sequence continues at coordinate 3,139,025 of JAJEKV010000029.1, read as the reverse complement.
ATTTAAACTCACTTTTCTCCTCTTATTGTTCTAATGAACATGGAAAAAATTCATCTAATTCCTTCTGATCTTCATTGGTCTTCTTCCTCCTTTTCCATTAGATCCATGACTCCATCTTTAAGATGCGTGTGGAAACTAGTTCTCCATGATAGGGGGCAACCTGATTTACATCCAGTTCGTCTGTCAAATAGATGTTGTATTAGGGATTGCACTTGTTATGTATGGAAAATGTGGATGTTTGGAAGATGTGCAAAAAAAATCTAAGGCTTTAACCAACGGAAATGCCTTCACATGGACTGCCATGGTTTCTACATATGTTCATGCTGTGAACTAAAGAAACCCTCCAAACTTGTAGACAAAATATTTGCCAGAAACTGTTGCATGTTTTAGCCCTATTAATGCTTGTAGTGCTCTAAGAAGTGTTGGATATGGAAAATGGATGCATATGCTGTAGTTATGAGGTCTTTACATGATAAACTGTTGAAAAATGTCCTCCTTCATATGTATGGGAAGGGTGGCTGCATAGATTGCACAGAGGAAGTATTTGGTGACATGTATACAAAAGATGATGTTACCTGGACTGTCATGATCTCTTCTTACACCTAAATATTTGTCACGATGAGGCCCTTCTAGTTACATTTAATGCAATCAAACAATATCGTTTCTAATATGGGGTGTGACGTTCCTAACCGACATGCCCTTAACCAACTGGGCAAAACCGTCTAGACGTTTATGAGTAGTCGCTTCTACCCATTTATGCCGGTGTCTTGGGAATGCCCCACAGGCACATTCAAGGTTCGAATACTCGAGCGGTCTACCATGGGCCCGTTACAGTCTCTCCCACTAGAACTATGCTCGTCCTCGAGCATCCAGTCTCTCCCACTAGAACTATGCTCGTCCTCGAGCATCCAAGGCTATACCATGTCACAATGATTACCAAGTCTTTGCAAATTACCCATGCATATAGGCACCCATGGAGGCTCGAACTCGAGACCTGCTCTGATACCAACTGTGACGTTCCTAACCGACATGCCCTTAACCAACTGGGCAAAACCGTCTAGACGTTTATGAGTAGTCGCTTCTACCCATTTATGCCGGTGTCTTGGGAATGCCCCACAGGCACATTCAAGGTTCGAATACTCGAGCGGTCTACCATGGGCCCGTTACATGGGGTAGTTTTTCGTTGCATGGTTCACGCTTGTGTTAACTTGTCCAATCTAGAAGATGAAATGAGAGTTTGAGAGATATGGACACAAAGCATATGGAATTTTGGAAGCAGCTCTTACAAATATGCACAGAAAATCTGAGAGTTTAGATGTTGTTTATAGTGTCTTTGTTACAATATCTGGCGGTGATATTGTTTCATGGAATACCATAATTGCAGCATATTGCTAAAATGCTCATGGAAGAGAAGCCGTTATCTTTTCGCAAATGCAGTTAAATACATAGACTTTCCTAGATTCCCTTAGATTCTATAAAGATTTCCCTAGATTCTCTAAGATTCCATTAAGATTCTCTAGAATCTCAAAGATTTTATGAATGTTCCCTTAGATACCTCTAGAACCTCAGTTATCTTAAAGCATATTTAATAGAGGGTTTGTTCCTCAAGCTATTTTAACACCTGAAGAAATTTCTTCACTGGATGTTCATTTTGCAAGATTCTCGTTGCTGTGGGAAACGATAGCTATGAGCTATCAAAGTATGCAAGAATCATCTTGTCCTAGCCTCGAGCTTGAAAACCCTAAAAACTCAAGAGAGACAGAGGAAGGCCTTAAATATAGAGGGATAATAGTACATGTGCTAGTGGGAGTAGAATAGGCATGAGTAGATGGCGGCCAAGTAGGTACAAGGCCCCTTTCATCACTTCCATTCGGACAAACAGATTAAAATGATACATTTCACACACCGATTGGCATACAATATGACCTCAGAAACGCAAGCCAATAATGGGAAAAGCTATTAGAGATTCAACATTTTGGGCAAAGTAGCCACATAAATACTAGCAAAATAAAATAAGCATATAATTATGTAATTTAAGCAAATAAGCATATAAGCATTATCAACTAAAATTTTGCATATAACATATAAGCGCATAGCTGATCGAAGAATATTGGAAAGGAATTTCTTCCAGTACTGATGTTAGAAATTGCATTTTTCTTGAGTGCCTTGAGCATTTCTGCAAAATACCAAAAAACGTAGTCTTTGGATATGGAAATCCCCTGCTTTTGCATAATCTACGAGTTCCTTCTACTATGCACTGGGACACATCCATACGACTACGAGTTACAGCGGGTTGGAAGGCACTATATGCAATGCAAAACAATAGTCATAGAGCAGAGTTGTATGATTGGACCCATCAGTCACACCTGTTCAAGGTCTTAGTGGAGCTTGTCCTTTTATACGGGGTTGAAGTATGGGGCCCAGTAGTATCCCTCGCTACTTGGAATGACTTGGAGCAGGTGCAGAAAGCCTTCTTGGTACGAGCACTGGGGGTGAAGTCCACAGTCCCATATCAAATTCTACTGCAGGAGACAGGATTCTTGCCTCTTCAGAGGGCGGCCCTTGATCGCCACATTGTCTATTTTCAGAAGGTAATCAATATGGACGATGCTCGTCTCCCTAAACTAGCTTATATCATGGCAATGGGGCCACAGCGCCTCAAGGCCTGCTGGAGGGAAAAGAGAGCTCAACGGATGGCTCGATGGAATGTGCAGGAGCACAGGTGCATACATGTGCAAACAGAGGCAGCTCGCCATAGCTTGAGGCAATATCTTGACGCTTGCTTCATCAGCAAGCTTTGGGATGCCAGTGCCCTTGAACAGGTCAAGACAGCACACTACCAGCGCCACATCCCACATTGGAACGAGGCCCACAATGCTACCTGCGCACCCACTTGCCCATGAAAAGACGCAGACTCATTGCCTCCATTCGCACAGGCGCACATCATCTTCGAATTGAGAAAGGCAGATGGATTGGTGAGCCACGTCAGGACAGGCTCTGTCAATGCTGCCAAATGGGAGTCATTGAGGATGAATCTCATACCCTTCAAAGTTGTCCAGCATATGATCAAATTCGGACACGCTATGCTGAGTTGGTCAGGCCTGGCCAGCCGCTACATGTGACATTAAGCACGGCATCCGTAAGAGTGCTAGGATCATACCTTCAGGAGGTCATGGACATGCGAGATCAGCTATGTCCTCGGGCACACGCTTGACATGTATATACACATTTATTGTATACTTGTACAGTTTGACAGCATTCTTATTACTGCCACGGTTTTTCCCTCGAAAACCCTTCGGGGCGAGGGTTTTTTAACCCGGACAGTAATAAGTTTGCTGCGCTCCTTCTGGGTCCCATAGGCCGATTGGTCTCAGTGGACGATAAAAAACCATTCTCATTCTCATAATCTATGTTGTTTTAAGTGCATCATCCATCCATTTTGGTTTTCCGACATCAGAGCTTGATGAATGAACTTGGAGGTTATTCTGTTTTAAATATGCAACTGCTCTCACACTTATATGCTTTATTTGCCCAGCAATAAACTTACCTTCAACATATTACATGATCCCATGTCAAAACTATGGCTCTTGGAAACTAGCAACAACTTGATGCACCAACTAGCAGCAGGCATTCCCACACAATTAGGCACCTTTAAAGAGCCACTTATTCTCCAATTCTTCTCTCGTGGACATATAACAGACAACATGATAGCTCAGGTAGGACAACTAAGCATGAATTTAACGTGTCGTTTATGTATAAGATGGTTGCCCTTATGCAAGGTAGGATAACTAAGTATTAAAGACAGAATAGGTTCTTTTGTCGGTTCCATTTATTTGGAGACTTGAATATTAAAACAACTGAAGTACTTAACACTCCATAACAATGATTTATTCTCTTGTGATAATATGACGCAGTTCATTGGCTGAAGAGAATAATAGCTATTTAAAACTACAAAGCAATTAAAACATCCAATTTCACAGTGTTCATTTGCAAATTATTTGGAACCCTCTCAAGTTAGGGCTTTGCCAGCCCTCTAAAGTAGTGTAAGGTAGAGGCTTGTATATGTGGGCCTTCACAGCAAGCTGCACAACAGGTCCAAAATACACAACAAATTAGATTAATAGCATTGGGGCCCTATGGACCCCGTATTAGCTACTAAACTGATAAGAACAAATGCTACACTTGATATTAGGTAAAAGGCCGAGAAAGGTATGTGTCTTTCTTGTGTCATTTCTTCCTATCTAGTATATGCATGACATGGATGTCATATGACACGTAATTCCACTGTGGAGGGGAAGTAGGTGTGGTTGCGTCCGCAGTGGAAGCATGCTATTCGAGGATGAGCATAGTTCTAGTAGGCGAGATTGTAGCGGACCCATGGGAGACCACACGAGTAGATCTTGGTGTTGCGTTCCCGAGACACCGGCATAAATGGGTAGAAGCGACTATTCATAAACATCTAGACAGTTTTGCCCAGTTGGTTAAGGGTGGATTCATCGGTTAGGAACATCACACATTAAGTGAGCTCTTCTCATTTACACTGTTTACTGGCCTAGGAAATTAAATGCAAAGGGTTTATCTCATGTTATGCAATTGGTTCTTGATCTTTCTTATCTAGCATAGTAGAAGTATAGGAAACATCATGCGCAGGATGATCTAATGATCTTATGCTTAGTCCTGCCCAACATTACATGGAACAGTTGGTTAGGCAGGCCCAACTCAGCATAAGGTACTTGAATATAGTCTAATATTGGACAGTTCTGAAATATGTGGCACTCATATTCAATAATGCCCAGCTGATAATACTAACAAAGCGTATCCTCTCGTGCCTCCCAGATCCATCTGTCTGTCTCAACTCTGAGGCGATGCACACCCATGTGAATTTGCGCTACTAGTCTATGCCTCTCCATAGGCAAATCTGTACGAGGTAGTGTTGTAGACTTTGTTCAAGCATGGGATTTATCTGGCTTTGGTAGTGTGTTGTCTTGATCTGATCTAGAACATCAATATCACAAAGTTTGTTGAGGAGGCAAGCACCTAATCTGTGGTGTGGCTTCTGCTCAGCTAATTTTTTGGCACTTTGAAACTCTGAAAATAAATCGGCACATAACAGTCTGCTATCAGTCTCTAACGATGGAATGTACATAAAATGTAATCCAATGTATGCACATGTACATATCAGACAATTCTGTTACATAACAGACCTCTAAATGTTCTGCTACAAAACTCAGTACACAACTCCTAGTTTTATGTATTGATGTTCTACATCTCCTCATTCATGAAACATTTTTGTAAAAAGTCACGTTTACACCAATATACAAGGGTGTATAATATGAAATGCAATATGTACACTGGAGCCAGTCTGTCCAGAACCCTACACTTTGAGTATCTAGCTTATAACAGGGGTTTTTTTGTGATTTTATACGCTTTTTGGCATGGTTTTTATATGATTTCATGGGCGTATTGTATGAGGCATACTAATCAGTATATCTAGAGTGCACACTGAATTCTCATATTTGAATGGCATTTTATCTATGGTTTTGCAATGGTTTTGCCTTGCATGTTTTTGTTCCTTAAAAACTTAATTAATTTAATTTTATGAAGGCCATGCAAGCAACGAGGCATTCAACTTTAGGGTTCAACTTTAGGGTTCGTGGAGAAGGGGATTTAGAGGAGAATACAGAGACCATTTCCAGCAGTTTCCTTCGCTATGACTCAGTTTGCGAGGATTATGAGCACGATGAGGCGAGCAACGAGGTGGCAGTGGAGTTTAAACGTGGACATCTTGACGTTGGAATTAATTTGGAAATTTTAGCTTCACAATTGCAGTCTGCAGAGGCTTTGGAATGCCGGGGTTGCAACAAGGCTCCGAGTGGGGCAAATGAAAAAAAAGGCAAAGGGAAGGTATTGAAGAAGAAAGGGGCCAGATGTCGGAATGCTGGCAAGCTAAATGCACTAGAAGACTCTTCCCAATGGATATGCTTGGCATGTGGTTGTGTTGCATGTGGTGGCACTATAGTTGATAATGACGAGCAGTCTATGGATGATGTTATAGGCAACAAACATGCTCGATCCCATTTCTTGCATCGGAAACATCCCTTTGCAATGCAATGCAAAAGTGGAACAATCTGGTGTTTTAAGTATAAAGCCATTATAATGGATGAGGCTGGCATTTTGAATACTCGTTTAGTTGTAAAAGGCAATCTTCTGCATCGGGCTGTAGAGATGATTCAGTTTGCTTTTCCTCGAGAGGAAAGCTCTGTTATGTCTCATTTTGAAACAAGGCCAGACGATTCTGGTGCTAGATATTCAGTTCAGTAATGCAAAATTTACTTGCCTTCATAGTTATTTCTTTAAGGAATCGTTGCTTAGGGAAGGCCGGATTACCTCAGCACTGAGGAAATTCTTTCAAGAGGTTAGTGATAAGGACCCCACATCTGTAGATGCTAACGTGAAGGGGCGAAACAAAGGAGGTAAAGATGACAATCCTAAATCCCTCTTTGATGCAATATGTGAAAGAGCATCCAGATTCATATATGAGGTTCTTATCGTTACAGATAGACATGGCAGTCATGTACAAGATCATGTCATCCTTCTAAGCAGATCTCTAGCAATCCATCTTATAATTCTACCTCCTCATATTTTCCACAAAATGCAGCCACATTATGTGGCAGTTTTTGGTCCATTTAAGCTATAGGAGAAATAGAGGTGAATACATGAATGATGATGATACCTTGGAGCCAAATAAGACGCAAGTAGCAGGTATGTTGATGTAACTTTCGAGTTCTTTGCTTTGTCAGATTGACATTGTTATTTTTATGCACGTCTGATATCTAGCAATATCTAGCATTGTCTATAGGTCCTACACCCGAGGATATTAAAAAAATTGCTAATTTGATTTTATTAGCTTTTGAGTTTGTTTACAAGATGCATGAACTGTTACATGCTTCAAAGCCATAGAATGGCTACGAATTATATCAGAGTATTATGTTATCCACTGTTTTATTTATGCTGATACTGCTTCCTAGAAAGCGAATATAGTGAACAGAACTTCCATGCATCCATAAATACATATTCATGGCTTAACACCTATGCTGGATAGGGAACCGGTGTATGTTTTCTCTATATTTAGTTTAAATATTTATTCTAGTAGCTAGACCGTAATATTGTTTGAACTATGAAGTTGCCCTAATGGCATGATAGCCAGATTATTTGTTAGCCATTATTATTTGAACTATGAAGTTGCCATGATGCATGAACTATTTAATGGCATGTCTGATGCAAGCTATGAAATTAAAATGCACTAGTATTCTCTAAATATTCCAGGATTTCCTTTGTATTCTAATGTCACCCTCACAATGACTTCATTGTTTTGATCTACTTCTTATTATACATTGTATAATAGAAATGCCAATTTAAACATATCTACGACATTATTACAATCCGGGCCCAAATATGTTTTTAATACAACAACACATATAACACATATAATATAATTAAAAATGTTTTCTAGTTCGTTCATCAATTCTTAGGGCCCCGAAGGGGCCCAAAATTTTTTGGGTTAACACACAAACCATTACATCCAACACTCTAAAATTAAATCCCCTTCAAACCCCCTTTGGTTTGGGTGCATATTCACACGGAGGGTGACGTAGGGTAGCGAGAGCCCCTATAATTCTGTTTCGCACGTACAAAATCAACACCATATAGTATATTACCTTAAATCTTAGAGTATTTTGCAAATCTTGTTATACAGTATAGCAAATTCCATACGTCCATACCCCACAAATGAGGAACTTTGTGTACGGTGTAGATTAAGGAATAAGGGGTGAATATGCCTATCCAACAGCTCTCGTTGCCTGGAGTCACTATACAACATATATATAAGAAATACATACATGTATGACATGGAAACCATGGAACTATAAGTAGAAATGAACCAGTACATACCTACATGCTGTAGCAAATACTTAAGTGCAGCAATGTACATGTAAACAGATTCTACATTGCAGTAACCTTGGGTGCAGCAATGTATTAATAATAGATTATAAAATCTTGCTTATTTCCAATGTACACACCCAAGATCTTCAAAATGTTTTCGTCCTATTTGCATGCTTTTGGGCAGGATAGTCCCCCAGAAATAAAATATGAGAAATAGAAGACATGAAATGAATGCTCGCATGGAGCAACTAGGATAGGTTCATTATTGGCAAAGCCGTTGCTACAAAAAACACATCCATGCACAAATATGAATTTTTCTTGTGCTGGAGAGATCATTAAGCTTGTTTTGGGTTGCCGGAGAATGTGTCATTTCTTTAGAACAGGAAAAGGGTCGGAGGACATAGAATAGATGGGCATTATAGTGGCAATGTGGAAAGGATGCAAAAATAATGTCGAGAATGCCCTCATATGCAGCGTGGAAGATCCTCAACAACTGCAGTTTGTGGAGTATGTGTTGAGATGGCAGAATTACGATCCTACTATAATGATTGCGAGCAAGCAGAATAAATCACCTAGTGCGAAAAACGTTCCTACAAGCGCTACAGGTTACGGATGGAGTCATCCATCATACGACTCCCTTTCTCTCTTTGGCATCAAAGGAAATTGTGATCTGCCGGTTGGCCTTAGCAAATGTAGGAATGGCTTGGCAAATGATAAGAAACCCCCTTCTTGTGCAATTAAGGCCAAGAAGGATAACTGTACATATCATCAAGCCATCTGCAGCACTCAAACTGAACTTTATGAGCCTCCTCAAGTTCTACAATTCTCTTTTTACATAATTTCTTTTTCCGAATAGCTTTCTGTAATGGTTTTTGAGCTTTCTTCAATTTGAAGGGCTATCAGCACCCCATCAGCATCCAATGTCGCGATGTATGAATTGTACACCACTATTAAAAATAGACCCATCCTCTCGTGCCGCCTGTCTGTCTCAACTCTTGAGGCGATGCACACCCGTATGAATGGGCGCTACCAGTCTATGCCTCGCCATAGACCTCTTTCAAGCATGGGATTTATCTGGCTTTGGTAGCGTGCTGTCTTGACCTGATCTAGAGCATAAATATCACAAAGTTTGTTGAGGAGGCAATGATCTGTGATGTAGCTTCTGCTCAGCTAATTTTTTGGCACTTTGAAGCTCTGAAAATAAATCGGCACATAACAATCAGCTATCAGTCTCTAACTATTCTGTTAGAAAATGTCGGTGCCTATTTATAGAATTGATCTATATTGAAGTACTATGAGTACATATACATGTAAACAGCTATTGATGTAGATGGAATGTACATGTAATGTATATAAAATGTACTCCAATGTATGCACATGTACATATCAGACAATCTAAATGTTCTGCCACAAAACTCAGTACACAACTCCTCGTTTTCTGTATTGATGTTCTACATCTCCTCATTCATGTAAAAAGTCAGTGTACACCAATATACAAGGGTGTATAACATGAAATGCAATATGTACACTAGAGCCAATCTGTCCAGGACCCTACACTGTGAATATACAGCATGTATGTAAAAAACACATATATGTATGACATGGAAGCCATGGAACTATAAGTAGAAATGAACCAATATACATCTACATGCTGTAGCAAAAACTTAAGTGTAGCAATGTACACGTAAATAAATTCCACATTGCAGTAACCTTGGATGCAACAATGTATTAAAAAAGGAGGCAGATGTAAACTCTCGCGGAATAGCAGTAGTAGCAAAGGGGAGAGCATCCAGATGCGATGTAGGGGCAAAAGGAGTAGTGGTAGCAGCACTAGTACCCCAACAAGTGAAGTTGGAGTAGCAATAGTAGTAGCAGAAGCAGTAATGGCAAAGGCAGAAGCAGTAGCAAGAGCGTCAGCCTTAGCATGCAGTTGAAAAACTCACATCTTGCATTGGACTAATGTTGGGATGTCCCCACCATAGGCTAGCTCTCATTGACGGAATTCCTGTTGCAGTGGGATGAGGTCATGGTCGACATTCAATTTTTGTTGCAGTGGGATGAGGTCATGGTTTCTGATTCTTCCTCTATTTCTCGAGATGTTGGAGTTGGTTGAAATTTTTCTAAAACCAACTCTTTAATCTCTACCCATGTTTTTACTCCATCCATACAAATCAACCAATCGGTTGGTTTTCCTTTGGAAATAAAATGAGCCTCTTAGTATCAGTATCTTAGCCATTCATAGTATAATTATTCTCAAACTGTTTAATATGAGTTCTTGGCTGTGTTTTAGCAGCCTTTCTAGCCCCCTATTTGAGATATGGAATACTCTTAGAATTAGAAGTAGATATTATGAATAAAGAATTAATATGTGGGATAATTTGAGATTGTTTCTCCTGTTTAATTTTATGTCGAACTCTTTTTTGATGTCGCACCATCCTTTCCTCTTCTTGCATCTTCTTGAATCTTCTCTGCTCAGGAATATTCTTATATTCTTTCATTCACCCATTTGTGGATTTTTTAAGCATTAAATAAGCAATTATAACTCATTTGGGTCACAAAAAATGCGCAGTAATTTATTCTGGTAGTACTAGTCATCACTTATACATGAGTTAGACTTGGAATTAGTTCTGAAATTTTCCAAGCATAGTTTTAGGCTTAGGCGCCAAAACTATGTTAAAGGTTTGTCACCCTTCTAGCATAGCAACTCATTCTTTCCATAAACTAGTCTACCCAGACATTTGAAATATAGCAACACAAGCTAACAACAAGAAGTCGTAGCATACCATATGGTATCTGCACGCCATGCATCAAAGGTTTGATAATCACTTATTTCCAAAGGCTCAGTGGTTGTCATCTTCACATCCATAAGAAACCTATAAGCATTGTTGTACGATTCTAAGTGGACAAGAATCGAAGGGAATTCATGGAAGAATTGCACGTTGCTACCTTGTATTGCATTAGAATGTACATTGCAAGAACAAAAGTATCATGACTCATTAAAACAAAGAATGCCTACATGTGAAGGAATGGATAAAATGAGAGCCAACAAACCTTCCATTGATTTCAACTCATGAATACAAATATCATACAAATAACAAAGCCAGAAATCAATTTGCAAAATCCATACCTCGAATATACACCATGCTCTCAATCCAGATCAATTAACCGACATCTATTCTGAGATGTCTATCCTTTGCTTTGTGCTCTAGAATCCTTGTCGACAAACTCTAACTGTTTCATACTTCTACGTAACCCTTTTTTTTTTTTGGTCTTTTGGTCTTTTAAGATTGCCCCATGTTAAAGGGGAAATTCATTAGGGAGAGGGTGGGTTTAGGTATCTTCAAGCATATCATAGACATATCCCACGATCTGACCTATTATTGCTGATTCTTTTTTCGAGGTTGAAAAATGTTTCTATAATTTCTCATATAAATATGGCCTAAGATATTGGAGGCCAATTTCTTTTTATGGCGATTGGGAACTTAATCAATTTTTTTTGCTCTAGACAATTGATTATTAAGCTCTAGGGTGAATGTTATTTTTAGAGTGAGGCTGGCCAGAATGTTATTTTAGAGTGAGGCTAGTCAGACTTTAAGCTGAGTGTCTTGTTAAGCCATAATATTATAGTCAAGGATCGAAGCAAGATGGTGGTTGAAGCAAAAGGGGCTTGCTTTGTATGGCCTTGTATGCTCTTTTTGCCCCTTTGATCCTCTGTTTTTTCTGTCTTCTGACCTATTAAGCTCAGGGTTGTAGCAAGAAATAGAAAGAGAAGACCAGATGTTGCAGCTATGTAACCTGCTATAGGGATGGTTGTTCCCCTGTTTTGCAAGTTATGGCTACTATTTATCTGTGAACCAATTGTAAATGAGCAAGAGATGAGTCTTGCAGATTATCTGTGGTGCCAGGAGGAGATTTCTGGTTGGACAGACAGATGCTGACTCTTAGAGGCTGTGATAAGGCTGTTGCCAATTGAAAAATACGCAGTTCCAGTAGGGTTTCTTTTCTCCTTGCTTGGCTTTAGATGCTCGTATAGAATGCAAGCTTTAGTTGGAAACTAGAATAGCATCTCAGTTGGATGTTGCATGTGAAGATTTTCTTATGCCTATAATCATGCCAATAGATTATTAGTCATGCAGATCTCATATTGAAAGCATGAGGCACATCGTTTTCCTTTTCATGTCTCAGCAAATACCTAACGAGGAGCTTAATGATTATGCATTTGTATGCAGTTCTACATCCATACTTAAAGTTGCTCAAATGTGGGGCATGTATTTGGCTGATGCAACTTATGATTCTTCTCTATCCCTGGGTTCTTTTTTTATCTAATATATGCAGTTCCTAATATATTTCGAATTTTCCATAACAGCCTGTACAAAGGCATTCATATCTATCTAACAGTAAGTGCCCATTTGAATGCTCCACATTTTTAGTATTTGCTAGTTTCATTCTAACGGTTTGTTGATGATTTAATTTGAAATTGGTTTAGGCACATCCTCATGCCGCACAATCAAAGAGTCATGGTTTGTAAGCCCCCGAATTGCCACAAACTGTCAAAGGAAGTATGCCTTCATGTTGCACAAAGCAAGCTCATGCCCTTAAGAACAATAATCCAGGCAATGTGTTTAGAGAAAATAAAAGGAGGATGCCTTCTACATGAAATGGAAAATTCTATGCAAGTAGATGTTATCTAATTTAAACTATTATCCTATTTATCATATTTGATACTACGAGTTGTTTCAAATGATTCAATGTGCAAGCATCATATTGAGTTTTGTAGGTGCTTTTAAAATGATTCGGATCTTTCTTCCTGCCATGAGCAATCTCATACTAATGTCTTGCAAAACATGCTTAGTAATCCCCAATTTCATTGAAAAAGGACTTACATATTTTTTTTTTTGTTGCATTCACTTTAGACATGGAGTTACGGATATGGAATGAATGCTTGATTCGACAAACTAAATTCCATGCCAAATATTTCACATCAAATACCTGCTGAGTGGGTGCATATTCTGTTGGTTAAGGGCATGTCGGTTAGGAACGTTACATTTGGTATCAGAGCAGGGCTCGAGTTCGTGTCTCCATGGGGACATAAATGACATGGATGTCATATGACACGTAATTCCACTTGGAGGGAAAGTACGGTGTGGTTGTGTCCGCAGTGGAAGCATGCTACTTGAGGACGAGCATAGTTCTAGTGGGAGAGATTGTAACGGACCTATACTGCACGTGTAGATCTTGGTGTTGCATGCCTGAGACACTGGCATAAATGGGTAAAAGCAACTATTCATAAACATCTAGACGGTTTTGTCCAGTTGGTTAAGGGCATATTGGCATGGAAAAAATTAGTGGCTATTAATAGCCAATTGGCAATTTTTTAAGGGGTCTAAGCAAATTTTGCGACGATATTTATGAAGGGAGGTTTTTAAAAAAAAAAAAAAAAATAGCCATAGTTAAAACAATTACTTTATTATTTTTTTAGGATTAGTCAAACTATTTTTCCCCTTTTCCTTAAAGAAAAAGGGAGTAGCCTTTTTTTATATTACAATATCTATATATTAAATCATTAATAGCCAAATAAAAATGAATTCTTAATAAATATTTTTACATATGCCCGCCTGTTATCATCAGTGATAGTATTTTTTTGAACTATGAATTTCTACTACATATACCACATATGCATCTTCAAAGAGGAATTGTAAGAGATGGCCAATATCCATCTAAATGCCCGAGTTGGTTGCATAACATCTTTCTTCAAGCAATTTGATCACTATATCAGAAGGATGTCGTTGCATTGAATCTAGTTTAAACTATAAATGTTATTATGTTTTGAGCTTCTATTATCAGTTTTTTAATATTATCATATGTTCCTTGATTGTTGATTATTATTTGTAATTGTAGCACGATATATTTAAAACTACATAATTTACATTTCTTGCCTTTTCTAGCTAGAAAAATTAGCTAAGTGAAAGTTGAAAGGATTACTTAATTCAAAAGTTTCGCCAAGTCCAAATACATATAAATCTAATGATAATAATAAATTAGCCAAATATATATCATAAAATACTATAAGATTTTGAAAAATAGCCAAACCATTTTTTATGGAAAAACATATAGTATGCTTAATTTTTTCCCTGCACATCAGTTACGAACGTCATACATTGAGTGAGCTCTTCTCATTTACAGTGTTTACTGGCCTGGGAAATTAAATGCAAAAGGTTTTTTTCATGTTCAGCAATTGGTCCTTGATCTTTCTTATCTAGCATGGTAGAAGTATAGGAAACATCATGCGAAGGATGATCTAAGGATCTTATGCTTAGTCCTGCCCAATATTACATGGAGCAGTTGGTTAGGGGGGCCCAACTCAGCATAAAGTACTTGAATATAGTCTAATATTGGATAGTTCTGAAATGTGTGGCACTCATATTCAATAATGCCCAGCTGATACTGACAAAGCGTATCTAGGTTTATTTTTAATAATGGTGTACAAAAATATAGAATTTCAGCACGTCTTCAGCACCTTATTTTTTTGTGCAAACTTGTTGGACGGGCTTGACGGGCATAATGAAGTCTGGTGACGACCATTATGATGCTCCGATTATAGGCATTTCGAGATCGCAGATCATCGACATTGGTGTACTTTCAAAATTCGCAGATCATTGACATTGGTGTACTTCCAAAATTCGTCAGTGATCAATCTGGTCTGGTGAAACGAGCATTATGACGTTCAAACAATGAGCACTTTGAAATTCAAAGTAGAAATAAAGCATCAAGAAATCATAGAATGATGATATAGCTGCACCACCGAAAATCGTTAGTGATAAACTTAGATCCGAAGGTCATCACTTTCTAACGGGTGATGAAAAGCTCTGACGTGCTGTTGAAGTTCAATTTGAAGGGCTATCAGCACCCCATCAGCATCCAATGTCGCGATGTATGAATTGTACACCACTATTAAAAATAGACCCATCCTCACGTGCCTCCCAGATCCATCTGTCTGTCTCAACTCTTGAGGCGATGCACACCCGTATGAATGGGCGCTACCAGTCTATGCCTCTCCATAGACCTCTTTCAAGCATGTGATTTATCTGGCTTTGGTAGCGTGCTGTCTTGACCTGATCTAGAGCATAAATATCACAAAGTTTGTTGAGAAGGCAATGATCTGTGATGTAGCTTCTGCTCAGCTGATTTTTTGGCACTTTGAATCTCAGAAAATAAATCGGCACATAACAGTCAGCTATCAGTCTCTAACTATTCTGTTAGAAAATATCAGTGATGTAGATGGAATGTACATGTAATGTATATAAAATGTACTCCAATGTATGCACATATACATATCAGCAATTCTCTTACATAATAGACCTCTAAATGTTCTGCCACAAAACTCAGTACACAACTCCTCGTTTTCTGTATTGATGTTCTACATCTCCTCATTCATGTAAAAAATCAGTGTACACCAATATACAAGGATGTATAACATGAAATGCAATATGTACACTGGAGCCAGTCTGTCCAGGACCCTAGACTGTGAATATACAGCATGTATATAAGAAACACATATATGTATGACATAGAAGTCATGGAACTATAAGTAGAAATGAACCAATATACATCTACATGCTGTAGCAAACACTTAAGTACATGTAAACAAATTCTACATTGCAATAACCTTGGATGCAACAATGTATTAAAAAAAGATTATAAAATCTTGCTTATTTCTAGCGTACACACCCAAGATCTTTGAAATGTTTCGTCCCATTTGCATGCTTTTGGGCAGAATAGTCCAGCTGAAATAAAATATGAGAAATGGAAGACAAGAAATGAATGCTCGCATGGAGCAACTAGGATAGGTTCATTATTGGCAAAGCCATTGCTACAAAAAACACATCCGTGCATAGATATGAATCTTTCTTGTGCTGGAGAGATCATTAAGCTTTTCATATAACTCCTTTTTCCAAATAGATTTCTGTAATGGTTTTTGAGCTTTCTTCAACATTTCTTTCTTCTTGGCTCTGTCCCCATCAGAAGTCAACCTCCTGCTACATATTCTTTCGCTCTGTTTGTTTTGCTTAGCATCATCAAGAAGACTATCAATGTCTTGTTGAATCTGTACTAGGTCCTCTTAATGTGCATCTTTTCTTCCTGAAAAACTTATTTATGTTGTCATGTAGTGGTGCCTGCTGATTTTTCAGTTCTTCAACCTCGGAACAGCTACTAATTAGCTGTCCATGGCACTGTTGCAACAACATTTCTGCAAATTGAAGATCTTTCTTATCGTAAAATCCCTGCTGCAATTTGGGGACCTTTGATGTGGATTTAGAGGTCTCGATTTCTTATGTGATGCAGATACTTTTGCTCCTCCCTTTGCCAAATCCTTGGCCAAAACTTTAAATGTATCCCAATCTTCTTTTTTACCTGTTAATTGAAGAGCAAAGGCACGAGCAAAGTACTCAGGTACATGGCAGTTGGTGACCTCCCGCTTACCAAAAACCATTTTATAATGCTTGTAGACTGGCTTCACGCTAGATTCTTTAAACCCATGTATGTCTTTAGACCTCCACTGCTTGTCCATGATCTACTGTAAATCTGGAAAAATTTCATCTGCATTGACACACCTTACATGCTTTGCTTCCACAACGGCGGATTTTTTACAAATAAGTCTTCTTTTTGCCCTTGGTTCTTCAAATACTAGAGTCTTCCTCTTGTTTTTTCCTGCTTTCTTGCTAGAATCAGCTGCTTTCATGTTTTTGTTTAATCTGGATGACTTCTGGTAGGTAGAGGGGTCCACTGCTCGGGTTTGGGAAAGGATTACAAGGAACAGTTAGAATTGCAATCGGAATTGCTTTGATCACACAGAAACATAAGAAATCGGAGGGCGACCAATTTTCCTTTTTTTTTTTTTTTGAAAGAGGAAGCACAATAAACGTCCTTTCTGGTTGTCACTGCCTCCCATAATTTCGAATGCGTGACGTAGCTAATCCCAATAATTGCATATCCATCTGATTTTAATTCAAAAATAAGTAAATAAATAACCGGTGCCTACATTGCCTTACATTATACATAATATGAAGGCAATTTCTTTAGACACCCTAGCATTTTTTTTACCCAAGAACAGTGCCATCAAGACCCTCAAGTGTGACTAGTAGGTCTGGTTGTAAAGTTTCGCTTTGTAACTGTTGTTCTACATTGCATACAGTGCCTTCCAACTCACCATCACTGCTAGGTAGATAGAAGTGTCTCAAGATGTGGTCATAGAAAACTCCACTTCTAAATACTTGTAGATGGATGCAACCTCCATAAGGGAAAGAGAGAAGCCTTGATTGACGTGAAGACAAGATGAGCAACACCTTAATCTTAGCCAAACTAACGTGCATTCTAGTGGCCTGACATCATGGACATCTAGATGCTGCTGCATGTCGGCCAGAGTGGAAGCTAATAACAAGTCCATATAATCAGTGTATATGAGCTGCCTAATGATTTGGTGCATGAACTGAGCTCCGCCACTCCCATGTTCAATAAGCCATCCTTCGAACTGATCAAGATAGAGGTCAACAGTGTTAGAAAAAGTTGTCATCCCTGGTGGACCCAAATATTACTATTGATAGGTTGGCCTAACAGTTGTTATGCGAGCTGAACATGTCTCCTATAATTGGTATATTATATTTTACAATTTTGTAAGGACTTCTAACTACATCAATCTCTTCCACATCTTTTCCTGAGGTACAGTGTCACAAGCCTTTGCAAAATTAATAAAACAACATTTTAGGTCCTATCAGCCATTCCCGTGATCTTCAATCAAGGTTTTCAATGTAAAATATGATCAATGGTAGAGTGCTGGGGTCTGAATCCAGCCTGTGTGGAGGCCCATGCCTCCACTTCTTCTGCCGACATTGTCAATTGTGGCTCGAGAATGTTGGTCAAATGTTTTGCAAACAGTGAGCTGACAATGATTGTGCAGTAGTTGGCTGGGCAGTGGGATCGTCTGTCTTGTAAATGGAAACAACCTTACTAGTGGTCCATTGTGGGAGAAAGCCTTCCTGAAGCGCCATGTTGAACAATGCAGTTAGGAGAGGCATTGCCCATTTAAGCAACTTTGCCTGCATGCCATGGGGGCGTGTAAGTCTGCCGCCTTGCCATTGGCAAGATGTTGTAAGTCCTGGACAACCCCTGCTTTTGTGATTACTAACATTGGGCCCATTTGCAGAGGTATCCCAGCTCGAACTCCAAGAGGATCATAGAGTTGATGTAAGTACCATACCTATTGCTCAAGTGATGTTCCTGTAGGCTGCAGAGGTTTCTTTACTAGAATGTCCATGGATGACGGTCCAGGAGATAGAACATTCTGGTTGATGCTCCCTAACGTATTCAGTTTTCTTTCCCTTGATAAAATGTCGTACTGCATGATTGTGTGCATGTGCAAAAGGTGGGGTCAATGATCCGTCGAAGCTAGCGTTTATGTTACCTGCATTCCTTATCATACCATTAGTTACGAGGAAAAATTGTTATCCTCGAGGGCCGCTGTGGATGGCCTCTCCCAAAGCATTTTTGACAGCACTCATAAGCACATTGATCAACTGAGGAAGTTGCAGAATTTCCACTAGGTCGTTTGTGAGCATCTAGACATAATCCTCTGCATAGTCATAGTCCGAGCATAGATGAGGCATGCGAGGGGTTGCAGGACACGGGATCTGAATAGGCCGTCAGGTTACCTGCAGGAAGAGCAGTTGATGATCTGAATCAAAGTCTTCATCTTTATTGTCCATGCCAACATGCAAATAGGTGAGAAGGTGGAAATCATGCTCAGCTGCCAACACGTAATCCATGATACTAGAGCCGCCTTCTAGTTCACCTGCCTACAAGGGTAGCTGGAGGAGGATGGACATTGTGGCGGACCATTGTAGATAACCAAGTCAAAGATGTTGCACATCTGAAGTAATTGCCTGCCATAGCACATGACCGAATGTCTGTCATCTGATATGCATGGCCAAAAAGTCTCTGTAGGGCGAAGCTCTAACACATCCTCAGCCAAGGGGTCAAACTTCACTATGCTAGTGCGTGCATTGAAGTCTCAAAGTAGCATGATATGTCTCAACTATCTCTGCTGCAATATGTCATCATATAGATCGATATATGGATCCAACCTATCCAAATCTGAGTGGTGATGATAGAAGTTAGAATTTACATATGGAAAGTAAGAGTTGCCACTGCAATTTTGCACTTGTACCCACAAGTAGCAATTATATCTGTCCATCTTGTGTAGGGAGGCTAATGGTGCCAAGGTTGTTCAATAGTTGCAAAGTTATACCTCCCGTCCCCGCTTACCTGTGCATTCATTGAACAACGAGTAGTGCTGATAACCCGGCAGATCTGGCAGCCTATGTCTAGCATGTTGCCAGGTTTTCATGAAGAAGATGAAATCCACATTCAAAGCAATGGAGTTCACACTATCTCCTTTCTGATAAGGGAAGCCCCTACAATTACAGGAGACCATACACAAGCGCAGTCCCTATTTGGGAGGGGAGGCAGATGTAAACTCTTGCGGAATAGCAGTAGTAGCAAAGAATGCGGTGTAGGGGCAAAAGGAGTAGTGGTGGCAGCCTGGAAAAAAGTGAAGTTGGAGCGGCAATAGCAGTAGCAGAAGCAGTACTGGCAAAGGCAGAAGCAGTAGCAAGAGCGTCAGCCTTAGCAGGCAGTTGAAAAACTCGCATCTTGCATTGGACTAATGTCAAGATGTCCCCACCATAGGCTAGCTCTCATTGATGGAATTCCTGTTGTAGTGGGATGAGGTCATGGTCGACATTCAATGAGTTGCCCTTTAGCTTCACACCCTGACGCAGTATAACATCTCTCATTAGTGCGTCTTGCATTGTTTGACAATGCGTGGGCGATCAAAGCGTTGAACATCGAGGCGAGTTCCCATGACAATGTGCACGGGAATATGAAACTTTATGTGAGAAAAGACATGGTTTGTTGTTGCCCAATGACGTTCTTCCTTACTTCTTCGAACAGGCCACGGACCTTGTGACCCCTGTGCATGTTTGTTCTTTGCATTGGGGTTGAGGCGATAGGGGCTGTCGAGGAAGGGCAACATTCGCCTCTCTGGGTCTATGGGTTTCATGCAATGGGATACAGGCCGCAGCTGCAGTATGCGCAGCCTTCACCTCCTAGAACTGAGAGTCTAAATCTTGCTGGAGCAATTTCTGCCATGCCAGCTTACCCTCTTGAGGAAATGTTGTACGCATGGTTAGAAGATAACGCGTTATCAAATTGGGGATAACGCGTTATGCGTTATAAAAAAAAATAACGTTAAATAACGTATTATTTTGGGGCGACATTTTTTTGACCCATTTTTTCCTCTGTTTTTTTTTTCGTGTGCCTCTCCTCCGTGTCTTCTTGGCGGCGCTGGTGCAAATGGCCGCCTGAATGCATCGACCTGCTTCGATTCGGCTGGCAGCAGCAGCGATACTCACTCTTACTCGCTTCATTTTCTCAAGGTACCCATCAAATAAAAACACCTTATTTCAACTGTTACTAGCATTACTTTCTTTGATTCTGTTCAACATTTTGTTTGCTCATCTTCATCTTTTGTTTGCTCATTTTGTTTGCTCAACAAACGTGTTCAACATTCTGCAGCTTGTAGCCGACCTTCTACTGCAACTGCAGAACAGATTTTGTGAGGAGCAGCAGGTCTGCTGGCTGCAGCAGCGACCTTGCTGCTACAAGAATCCAAAACAGCAGCATTACAGCAGCCAGGTATGTAACTTGATCCAAACTTAGTTCTGTTAACTTAGTGATTGATCCAAAACTGTAAATTTGCAGACCTTGATAGCATGCATGTTGCACCAATTATTCTTTTGTTTTGCTTTCTAGTTCGTGTTGCATCATGAATCAAACACTAGAAGATAACAAGAAGGTACTTAACTTCAATTTTGCTGCTTGAGGCCTTTCACTTAAGTTATGGGATCAAGGCTAGATTCGACATTTATATATATAAAATCAAGTGGCGAAGCTTTCTGTTTAATTTATCTCGCTGCTGTTCTCTACGAATGTCCTTGTATGTTCTTCCTTCTAGTGATACAAGAGATGCTCGCTTCATAAGCTTAGTTTCTATCCTTTCACCTGAAACTTGATCTTGTTTTACTGCTCACATCAACACAGCAATGAACTTGACCTTGATAACATGCATGTTAGACCAACTATTCTTTTGTTTTGCTTTTTAGTTCGTTTAGTATCATGAATCAAACACTACAAGATAACAAGAAAGGACTTTCTTGTCATTGAGGTCCTTGCACTTAAGTTGTGGGATCAAAGCTTAGATTCGATGTGCATATTTAAAATCAAGTGCGAAATATATCTTGGTGAAGCCTTCTCTTTTATTTGCCTTGCTGTTGTTTTCTATGAATGTCCTTTTTTTTTATCTTCCTTCTAGTGATATACAAGAGATGCTCGCTTCATAAGCTTAGTTTCTATCATGATGATGCACCATGTCTTTTTTACTGTTTTAGGATGAGGAAGGGACCCGAATGGGAGCATGTCATAATTGTTAATGAAGGGAAAACTTCTGGACAAGCCCGAGTACGCTGCAAGTATTGTAAGCACCCGTGGACGGGAGGGGCGGATAGAATTCGTGCACATATTGTTGGAGTGATAGGTATTGGTGTTGCGAAGTGTCAGAAATCACCGGTCCTTGTTTATGAACAAATGAAAAGGATAGTAGAGAAGAAAGAGCTAAAGAAAGTAAAGGAAGCGGATCCTACATTTGAACCAGAGGATGCTAGACTTGCTATACAACAACTCCGACAAGAATCATTAGCTTCTGGTGGTATTGACTCCATAGAAGCTGCAGGTACTTCTCATTCATTCTTTTTTATGGTCTCATTCTTTCCAATTGCCACAGTGGATTTTTGTACACATATATCATTTTTTTATATTGTTTCTTTTATCAAAGGTGGCACATTTTTATCATCCATATATGATACCAACATTTCCCGTAAGAGGCGACAAGAGGATGTTGTTGAAGGTGGATTGGATGTCACAAAACTTTTTAGGCATTCTTTTAGGAATGCTGCGGATGAAGCACAACGCAGGTTGTTTTACGGTTGTGGGATTGCATATAATGTTGCACAATCCAAGCTCTTCAAGGATTACTGCAAGGCGGTTGTTAAAGCTGGAGTAGGATACCAACCTTTGAGCTTTAGTGATTTGAAGGGTAAGCATCTCCATGCTGAATATGAAGCCGTAGAACGAAGATTGAAGCCTGTGAGGGACACGTGGAAGAGGTATGGGGTGTCAATTTGTTCGGATGGATGGTCTGACGTAAGAAAGAGGCCTATTATTAACTTTGTTGCTTCAAATTGCTTTGGCTCGATGTTCCTAAAATTTGTTGATGCAAGTGGTAAGAAAAAGGATGCAAAATTTCTCTACGATGAATTGAAAAAAGTTGTTGATTTTGTTGGCATTGAAAACGTTGTGCAAGTTATTACAGACAATGGATCAAATTGTGTGAAAGCAGGAGAAATGCTTGAAAGGGATTACCCTTCTATCTTTTTTTCACGATGTGCATGCCATACCTTGGATCTCCTCTTTGAAGACATTGGCAGATTGGATTGGGTTCTTCCCGCAGTGAGAGGAGCAGAGAAGATTGTAACCTTTCTTATGCGCAAGGAGTCAGGTATCTCGTTATGGTTTAAGTTTTGCCCCAAAAAATTGTTGAAACTAGCTGCTACTAGATTTGCATATATGTTCATTGTCATAGAGCAATTGTCAAGTGACGAAGTTGAGAAAGCATTGGTGAAGATGATAATGAGTGATGAGTGGAGTGCTTAGAAGCATTCAAGAACACCTGTGGGTCAAGAAGTTTTTCACTTGATTAGAAGTGTTGAATTTTACACAAGCCAAAGAGATAGTCTATATCATCACGCCTTTATTGAAAGTGTTGAGATTAGCGGATAGAGAGGGATCAACCATGGGGTTGCTATATGAGTGTATGGATCACTTGGTTGAAGTTCTTGATGGAATGAAAGATAAAGTGGATGCGTCAAAAATTGACGCCATCATTAATTGCATCAAATTACCACATGATGGATTGGTCGCAAGATGGGAAATGATGCATAGTCCATTGCATGGAGTAGGATATTTAGTGAACCCTCTTTTTAGAGATGGTTCTGAACACGAGGGAGCTTTATATGACTCAGACTTGACAAAAGATTGGTGGGATTTCTTAAAAAGGTACGTGAGTTTATATTTTCAAATAATTATTATGTACTTGGTTCATCTTCGTAGAATTCATGTAATTCTATGTTATTTGATTATGTGCAATTATTAATTATGTGTCATGTTTTATTAGGTACACTCATGATGACATTCAACTCCAAACCAAGTTGAAGGTGCAACTCAAGAACTTTAGAAGCCCATTGCAAATTGGAGGGCTACACAATATCCCTGCATCAAAGCTACGAGACGAAATGCTAACACCATTACAATGGTGGCAAAGTTATGGGGCTGATCTTTCTGAGTTAAGGACACTAGCAATGAGAATTTTGGGGCAAGGAACAAGCAGCAGCCCATGTGAGCGCAATTGGAGTTCGTATGCGGGAATTGTCACCAAGAAAAGGAATAGGCTTCTTTCCTCCAATGCTGAGAAACTAGTTTTTATTCACACTAACCTTCGCTTGCTTGAGAACTTGGAGAAGACGGCGGGCCAAATGATTGAAGGAAATTATGATAAGATCAACCTTGAGAAGAATGATGAGAGGCTTCTAGTTGTGCAAGAGAGGGTGAATGATATATTGCAAGGTGGCATACCAATTCAACCCGCTCTCTTATCAGAAATTGATCCTTTATCTGAAGGAGAGGAAAGTGAAGATATTAGATACGTGGAAGAGGTAGATTCTTCTGATCATGATAATGATCAATATTCTGTGCATGATGATCCTCTATATGAATCTCCAATGGAAGATAATTTTGATGATCATGTGGAAGAGGAGTCTCCAAATCCGGTGCCAAGACGGACACGAAGTGTTAAAGATCTACTTTGAAGTGTTCAATGGTACGCATTAAGATTTCAGATTTGAGATTTCATTGGCAAAAATTAGATTTCAGATTTTATATTTTAGGCTTCAATTGAACATGAAGCTTGAAGCTTGAAGTTTACACGAGAAACGAGCATCTCTTTCTTTATGCTATTTGAGACAAACATCTTTTTTTTTTTGTGTTATTGGCAATTTGAGATTTCAGAGACAAATGTATGTTTTTGGGTTAATAGTAATCTAAACATATATAAATGAGTTTGCTTTTTTTCGTCCGCTTAAAAAAAAATCTTATTTTCTCCCCGTCCTCAATCAACTTTCTTTAATTTTGTTCTGAAATCCGCCGCCAAGAAATTTTGCGTTTGGTTGTCGGTCGCTGCCAGTATCACAATTCACGAGGGATTCTTGAGAAAGGATTCATAGTTTCTGGCTCACGGGGCTTTCTGGTTGTCGCAAAGCAAGCTTAACTAGATCCTCGGATATGGAATCCTCGATGCAGCTCTGTCTCAACTCGATCCGGCGCCTTTCCTTTCTACCATCGCCCATTGGTCGGCGTCAGTCTTTGACCATTTTTAGATTGGGCGCCGGATTTGGCTCATGATTTGGGCGTTTATTCTGCCGTATTTTGGACTGCCTCACCGGCGTCCTTGGCTTTGCACGACCATCTTCTTCGCCTAGTTGACGAAGGATCTCTTCCTGTTAAAGCCCAAGGTAAAATGCTGCTTCTACTTGGCAAATTGTCTCTTAAAATTTGTGGGTTATTCAGATATTTGTGTTTGCAGATGATGCGGATAAGGAAATCACTTGGATGCCCCCTATCAAAGTGGGGAACGAGATGGGCCAACCATCTCTTCTGTCGCGCAGAGAGTTTCACAGGCTAAAAAGGCAGATTGGCTTCTGTTTAATTCCTTTGAAGAATTAGACGGAGATATAGTGTCCTATTTCCCAAAGGGCCTAGCAATAGGCCCCTTAGTTTCGACCTCCGATCAAGCGGTTCAGCCATTTTGGAAAGAAGACAAATCATGCATAAAATGGCTGGATTCGAAACCCCCTTCTGTGATTTACGTTTCCTTCGGCAGTGCTGCGGTATTATCTGTGGAGCAGCTGCAAGAGCTTGCAAAAGGATTAGAAGAGAGCTATTTGTTTCACATTGCTTACCGAAGCGCATCAGATCCACTGCGCGGTGAGCTGAGAGCTTTATACAACCAACTTGCTCATGATGACATGCCAATGGTGAGAAGATCAGCTGCATCAAATTTGGGAAAATTTGCTGCCACTGTGGAACCTCCATATCTAAAGACTGACATTATTTCCTCTTTCAGAGATCGCACTCAAGATGGTATGTATCTTTTGATGGTTTAGCCACGTCATACTGTTGTTTGGAAAGCACAGTCTGTTAGACCACCATGTCTGGAAACGGTAACCAGTCTCTACAATTTTGCATATGGAATGACCATTCTGTGAAGTAGAACAATTGCTCTGTTGGGCCCGTCCATTCAGGTCTTCCCAATGCGTATTTGAAAAAGGGCAAAAC
This sequence comes from Isoetes taiwanensis, assembly GCA_021234155.1. NCBI lineage: Eukaryota > Viridiplantae > Streptophyta > Lycopodiopsida > Isoetales > Isoetaceae > Isoetes > Isoetes taiwanensis. Next base: position 3,113,525 of record JAJEKV010000029.1, on the reverse strand, counting down.
ATCTTGGCTGGAAAGAGGGCTAAAAAAGAAATTGCCTCGGTGCTAGGAGGCAGAACACTCAATGGGGAGTCGGATCCCTCAATTCCGCACTACTTATCTGCGCTGAAGCAATTGCCGACTCTCATGTTTGTTGGAGATGCAAGCAAATTGCAATAGATACTGAAATTAATGTCTGAAGCTGCAAAATGTTCTCTCAAGCAGAAATCTCTGTATCTACCTCCCTGTAGAACCCTAGATTATATGAAAGCAAAATGGCTTTCCGTCTGTGAAAGGCGGACGCTGCTGGAATGCCCAAATTTCCCAAAAATTGGTTCTGATTTGGATAATTTGAAGCCGCCTTGCCAGCAATTGAATCGATTCAGGGCCTCTTTCAAGTCGGAAAATAAAAGGCCTTTTGCATATGGAGCTCCAAGAGCAAACCGAATTAGCGGAACTACTAGTGATAGAGAAGAAAATCCACTAGATCCTCTGTTAAATTGAGAAATGGTTTCTTAAGAAAACTTTTAGTCCCTAAGAGATTTTGAAGTCTAGTTATTGTGTATCATTTATGTTTAGATTTGTATAAACTGGACTATCTTTGTTTACTAGTTAAAAGCCCAAACCTTTGAATCGGTGATAGTTGCAAATAGAAAAGGTCTATGGAAGGATGGTATTTACTTATCATCCACTTTCATTTCGGTTCAGCATGGTCTACATTATTTGAATGTGCAGATCTAGGATTTGTTAGAATATGGTTGATTATTAGGTCTGCAAACAGTTTAAGTTCTATAGTTTATTCATCTTTTTCCTGATTTTCTAACATAGCAACAAAGTCAACGGCAAAAGGTAAAAATATTGTCGTCTTAGTAGAAAGAGTTACACTTTAAGTTGAATACTGTGCAGCATTGCTCATCTAGATACTTTTTTATTGTTAGAATGTGGATCATATCAAGAAGTTTATCTAAGTTTCTAAATCCTTCTGTTATATATTCACTTAATGTCTTACAAATATATGGTGCTATGGGCAGTAAGCTACTTTACTTCAGAGCAAATTTAGATTTGGATTGTTTCTCTTTGTTGTTACATTTACAAGTTGATTACTATGGATTGTTTCTCTTTGTTGTTACATTTACAAGTTGATTACTATGTTGTAGCGTTAGCGACTTTGATAGATCATTCTTTGAACTTTCCAAAGATATAAAAATCCCCCTATGTATTTCACGAACATCTTTCACATCATTCCAAGCACAGTTTCATTAAATATGAAAATTTCGCGATTCCAACTTTCACTGAAATTGTTTTGTTCCTTGTTTTTTCGCACATTTATTGATCAAATCTGCACTATTTAGTGGAAAAACTAAAGGAAATGGCACAAAAATTGCTGCATTTGGGATGAAATGGCGCAAAAATGCACTCAAAAAAGAACACTATGGCGCCATATAGTAAAAAAACTATAAGAAATAGCATGAAAACTGCTGCATTTGAAATGAAATGAAGCAAAAGTACCTGTACAAACTGGCATTTAGTCTGAAACATGGTCCAAATATACTCTATTTATTCCTGTAAAGTTGTATTTAAACACATTAAAATGTTGAAGTGGCCTTGCAAATAGCGCAGCTGCGCCATTTTACTTATGTGTAATCACCTAGCAAATTGCGCAGCTGCACCATTTGCTTTAAATATATCAACAGTTTTACATGAGATAGGCATATGTTGCACAATCTATTTTAATAAGTCTCGTCAAAAACCTCATCGACAACTTTAACATAGTCAGTTGGGATAAAGAAATGGCATCGCAATGCTATTTGAAGGAAATTGCGGTATGGCACCATTAGGCAATTACAACCAGGGGAAAAGTCTTGTGCTGCCAAATGGCGAAGGAAGAAATGTGTGTGTGGGGGGCTGATCTTGCCAAATGGCGCGATGGCGCCATTTGAAGGAAATGGCGCCATCGCGCCATTTGGCAAGATCAGCCTCTCCAAAAAAAAAAAGTTTTTTTTTTTTTTTTTTTTTTTTTTTTTTTGACTGGTTCTGCCAAATGGCGTGATGGCGCCATTCAAATTGCGCCATCGCGCCATTTGGCAGGACCAGTCACACAAAAAAAAAAAATAAAAAAAAATAAAAAAAAAAAAAAAAAAAAAAAAAAAACCCCAAATCTGTTTCCAGACTTCCATCCTTGATATTCCTGACTGGAAATACCAAGTCTGCCTTTAGCAGCCCTAGAACATTGACAGGAACAATATTCCTAGGCCAGGATAAGGACATACCATTATTACCTTGTAATTATACCATATTTTTCAAAAGAAAAACTTATATTCCAAGTACAACATTAATACAACTATATTCCTCATGAATGCTATGAGTTTTTCCAAATTGAAACCTATAAAATCATCCCAATAACATGGTACGACAAGACTATAATGTAATACATAGTTCTGAGTTTCAAATATGATCTCTGATTTCCCAATGGAATAATCTTACTTGCAGTCATGTTTTTTGAACCATCAGCTTAGAAAGATAGATACATCAAAGCATGGAGCAAGAAACCTGGTTACCTGCAGTAGAACCAAAGGACAGTTAGCCTTAATCAGGGTAAAAGCCTAAGCTACTAACAGGTAAGCTATAGGTTTCTTGGGTATTCCCCTTCACCATGTCTTTAATGGTAACAGTGTATGCATGCAAACCTGGAGAACAACTCAGATTTATGTAAAGCAGAATAATATGTGGCCAGAATTGCCCTATAAGTTCTTTATGTAGCAATATGGACTCCCTTACCTTAGAGTCAAACATGGAGTACAACTTAAAACCGTGTATTTTCTGCCATAGATCAGTGTAGCCACATTCAATTTAAAGCCCTTTATCAACCATGTCCATTTATCATACCTATTTTCTAGCAGGGACCTTACCTTCAATTTTTGATCCAGCATGCGGGTCAGCATGGATTTACTTTAGGTTAGTATAATCCCTAAATATTACCAGCAAGAACAACATCAATGCGTTTTTGCAACAAATCCAAATATGTTAAATTTTCCCCACCAAATGCTTTAGCCATCAAACAAGTTACTCTCATATCGGACTGGGCCGTGAATCATATTATATTGTGGCCAGCTATTTTTGAATGGTATGCTCCTTGGAGACCCTGTTCCCTTATGATCTCAGAATTTTCAAATGCCTGCTTCTATCTTGCTCATGCACAAGCACACCTATGCACTAGAGAGCATTTGTCTCAATTTCTCCTGTGCAGGTTAATCATTCTAACAAATTTATAGCATATTTATTACTACAATTCCATTAACCTAGTGCAATAACTCCGATCATATACCTATGTAGCATATCTGCTTAATCTTAGAATCTCCTATCCAGTCAAAGCTTAATAACCTTTTCGTGGTCAAGCATGCAATATGCAATGGATTTATCTCATTTTGTCCACATGTTCCAGTCCATAATAATCACATTACTGTACATCGAGCATCAAAGACTAATGTCTACATCTTTATTCTGTAAACATGGATTCCAGCTTTGTTTCCTTATGTAATTCTTGCTTAAAACCATAGCACGTCATTTATTCCTATAGATCTATCAGAATAGAATAGAATATGATTTTATCGTCAGAGTAAAGCTCAGAACATTGCACACATCCACATCGATAATTAAAATGCATGCACATCTTATCATCTTTTCATGTTTCATTTCTGCCAGTATTTTCCCTATAAAGCATTCTAGATATATAAATCAGCATAAATGCATTTTAGTTAGAGATAACCTGAATAGTTTGCGCTCCATTGGGAATCCCTTTGTGTTATTTAGCCACTGCTCCATTCCAGTGCCATTTTTGGAGTCAACCTCCTTGTTGCAAGGGATTTCACCTTCAATCTCTTTCTGGTGGCAAGCTCGAACACAGCAGAATATGCAAGCATTCACACTCCACACATACACAAGATCGGAACTAGCATTCTCGTGGTTTCTCTGCATGAATAGCTTCATGTTATGCCCAAGACGGAACTGTACCAAGCGTCGGCATTCATGACGGATTGCCGAAACCTCCTGCTCTGCTGCCCTCTTTTGTTGACGGCTTTGATAAACAAACCCTAGAGGTCGTTGCTGAAACCCTAGAAAGTGTTTTAGGTCTACAAGAGATATTCAAATATATCTACAATGATCAAAATCCACAACCATTGAACTACAATAAAGGTATAACCATATTGTATCATTATATCACTGAACGACTGTTTCCATTGTGTTAGAAGGGATATGCTCCCACCTTTAACTACTTAATTATACTTCAAACCTCATGGTAACATGATAGAAATACAAGGCCATATAATAAAAAATAACATGGCATTGCATTAAACAAGCATTGCATTGCATTGAAAGTACAGGTCGTCTGCATCTTTAAACTGTAAGACATCTAATTATATTGTGCTAGGGATATGCTTCCCAGCAACACATATACCTCATAATGTTGCAGGCCTCATGGTATTCTGATCCAAACATGATCAATAACAAAAAAAAAAAAAAAAAAAAAAAAAAGTTTTTTTTTTTTTTTTTGGTGACTAGTTCTGCCAAATGGCGCGATGGCGCCATTTCCTTCATTGCGCCATTTGGCAAGATCAGCCCCACACACACACATTTCCTTCACCAGCCACACAAAAAGTATATATATTGTCATTTCTTTTGTCATTTGATAGCACAAGCCTTTTTCTTTTTTGTAAACATTTACTTAAACCACTATATCTTGAAGAGTCTAAGAAAATAAGATTTGTATATTTGAGTGATGTAATTTACCCTAACAGCTACATTTGGAACACATAATAAGACAGAAGATGAAATCAATGCATTAAAATAAATACATACAGTTCACATTGCATGTAGTCTAGTTGCTAGCTTGCTTCATCTGCAGAATCGACCATACAATATGCACTCCAATTGTATAAGGTACTGGCCAGGGATCAAATGCTGTAAAAAAGAAGGTGGCAGAGGTGGCGCTAGAGGAGAAGACATTAGAAGAGTCGGAAGGCGCTGGAGGGGATGAGGTAGATGCAAGTATAACAGTGAAGGAGGGGGAGGAGCAAGGGAGCCAGGGGGATGGATGGTGGAGGAGGAGAAGAAATGCATAAAATCCAATCTTAGAGGAGGCGCTAGAGGAGGAAGCACTATAGGAGTCCAAGACGATGGAGGGATGAGGTAGATGCAAATGTAATAGCGAGGAGGGGCGAGGAGTGGGGAGGGAATGGTGGAGGAGGAGAAGAAACGGATAGAATCCGCACCCGCTTTTTGCACTTTGAAATTTGAATTTTAAATCTCCCTCCATATTTAAATTTTCCCCCCAAAATCCCGCCCGTGAATTTAAAATTCAAAATATGAATTCCCCCCAATATTCCCCGTTCAAAATTCAAAAACCCTTCGATGTGGACTGTACAATTCTTTTGGGAAGGATGCTATTTGGCTTGTATTCTTGAGCCTGCCTCTGTCGCCTCCACATTGTGTTGATCTTGGTAAATTAGATGGCAATTGATCTCGTTGAGTTTGCATTTGTGCTTACATTGAGTTTATCTTAGGCGCCTGCAGATCTTGTTGAAATTGTTGTATTTGTTGAATCGGCTCGTGGATATATTGGCAACTTCTTATACTACTACATCTCAGGTTAGTGGTGTAGATTTTAATATTTGATTGAATGATAGAATGCTATAATTTTCAATGTGCATTGGTAGTATACAATTGAACTGATACTGATTAGATATAATAATATAATAAAAGATCTGGCCCATCTCGATCCACATTGTTTGAGTTACAATGTAGCTTAAATAAAGCTGAAAGTTGAGTTCAAATGGAGCTTTAAATGGTGCGGCGACCCCATTTCAAGCTGAAATTACCATCAGAATGGGCATAAGCTCCATTTAGCTTAAATGGAGCCAAAATTCAATGGAATCACTTTTTCTCCATTAAGCTAAATGGAGCATGTGCGCCATTTAACTAGTTCCCTGGATTCATTTAGCATGAAATAGGGCCGTTGCGCCATTTAAGCTCTATTAATGTAACCTTCATCTGTATTTAGGCTATATATCCATTTAGCTTCAAATATAGCTGACACTCTATTATATGACAGAATGTAATTGGCATTAGATCCATATTAAATGCCATTTAGAAGATTTGATGACATGAATCCACAAATGACCTTTTCCAACGATGCAAGATATCTTCCTATTATGTGAATAAACAAATTGTGGTTCATGATATACCATTAAAAAGATACATCATCCATGGTATGCTTGTGGTCCAGAAAGTCTGGTTATATATAACTCATAATATATTTCCATCCTCTTCTTCTTGTTGCAGGTGTTGGAACGAATGACATAGCGGAGGCTATAATGGCATATGGTAAGCAAATGTCTTATGCATGGTTGATACTTATGTATATGTATTATATATTAAAGATAGATAGATGTATAAAATGGTATAGGCATAGCATTATATACGGTATATATAACCCTTTCATTGGAACCCTTCCAATTTAGGATAACCTTGCAGCAGCCATACATTGGAAGGATTGGTTATATATTTGAGTATCATGTACACATATGTGCATACATATGTATGTAGTGACATATACGATATACATAACCTTCTCCTGCAACATGTATATATAACCCTTTTTAATACATGTAACCCTACTATAAGTATAGAGGTATACATAACCCTCCAAACACCCTACATTAAAATTATTCCAACTTACCCTGTATATTCCATATTTAATGAAACTTTGCTTTTCCACAGATATACAAATATCCCCTTTTGCAAGAGGAAGTTGGGGAAGAGAAATGTTCGCGGCGGCCTTGGCCGCCGCGATAAATTTCTTGTAACAATTAAGTTTATGTGCTACATTTTTATGGTGATTATTTTGTTGCTACTTGAAGTAAAAATATTGGTAGATGTGGACTTTAATTGCAGGATAAGCTATGGACATGCAGATACATGAAGGGAATTCTGTAAGACTGAGCGCAACACAGGTTTGGGTACTAAGATGAAGTTTCAGCAGGTTAGAGTAGTCTGTTCAAAATTCTGATTCCATATTTGAATTCAGCATGCTCGAATTAGTCAATAACAAGTTTCAATTTGTTAAAATTCGAATTTTTTTTTGGCCCCAAAATAACACGTTATCACCTTGGCCGATATCTCGTTAGCCGTTATTTTTGCGTTAGCCGTTAGCTAACGAATAACTGCTAACTTCTAACTATGGTTGTACGCAGCTCTCGCATGTCTCGATCCCATGCAACGGAGCTATGCTCTAATCTTGGAAGTCTACCGGCAACCTCAATATCTCCAACCGAGGAGGCTTTTTCTAGACTATCCTGGTGGGCCTGGAGGTGTTGGCGCTGCAACTGGCTTTCTTCGATAGTTGCCTGGACTGTCCTTTTGACTGTGGTTGTCATCTCTTCAACTTCTGAGCGAAGATGGATATAGCTGCCTTAATCTCATGCTCGAATGTTCCTTGACCTAAGCTATGTTGTCAATGATAGTGGATAGGGTGTCCAGACGAGCCCGTAGATTACCAAGGTCCGCCCTATCTTGCTACCTTTCAAGCTATGCAAGGCAGAGGCCATCCTCAAGTTGTTGCATGTGGATCTTCATGCTGGAGACACGCTGCTTATTTGTAGCCACTTGTCTTTGGAGCAATTTCGACGCAACGGCCTGCATCTCTTCTGCTAGACATGCAATCCTAGCTATGTTGCCCTCAGCCATTGTCTAAATATGTTACCAAAGCTTCTAAGATTCTTGTCTGGTGTTGTTGTGGGGCAGACGCGGCTTGTCGCTAGATTTGTGTATCTGCCATATGCTTTCTGGTCCCATGTTTGTTCAAGACTTTCCCTTTACCTCTCTTTTCAGTGTGTACCTGTCAATTTTGCCCGTGTTATCTAGTTTGCGCAGAGAAATGGCGTCTATGTAATCTCCCAAGAATACTTTGGCTGCCATGTCGGGCCGCAATGGATGGGACTGGGCCTCCTGAATATGATATCAAGAGGGTGGGGTAAAGGGGCTTCGGCGGTGATCTGTGAGGGGGAAGTCCTAGGCATGCCAATTTTGCCAATACAAATTTTAATTTTACCGGTACAAAGATAATTTTGAAGGAACTGATCCTATAACGAGCCGATACATTCTAAGATCAATAGGAAATTAGCTGGTACAGTTGAATTTTGACAAATAATATTAGTTGCTATTTTGGTCATTCATTTTTAAGCTTAAATGCATGCCGAATTGCCATGTTTTAGACTCAATATTAGCCACAACTAATTGCTCTGGACTTTGTACTTCAAACACAAATGCATTAGAAGGAAGTTACCATGTAACTTCTAGCTCGTTTAAATGCATTAGAAGGAAGTTACCATGTAACTTCTAGCTCGTTTAGTTTATACTATATCGTTGAGCATCTTTCATTAGACTTAGACTGTATGTAGCATCTTCTCCATTGGATGCACACAAAGCTTCTCCTTCAACACGATTCTTGTAAAAGCATTCAGCTTCGAATAATTTCTAGCGTTGGGATGATAGGCTTATCTTTAGCTTTAAAAAACCAAGAATTTAAAGCCCTGCAAAGGATGATCATCTATTGTAAGAACGTGCTTTCTGGTGATTTTAAGATACAAAAGGCTATTTGGAAAAATATCTAAGAATTAAAAGCATTTTGGAAATTTCAAAAATGTGAAGGGCTTTTTGGGAATTAAGGCAACAATTAAGGTTATTTTGGTAAATTCTTTTGAAGAAATTGCCTGTATGATTTTTAGATTGCCTAAAGAAATTTTAAGTTTGTAGGAATATTTCTTGTAACACTAAAAACTTTCTCCACCATTGGTGATGATCATGACTCTAGCAAGGCTCCAAAGGTGATAGAGGAAAGGGGTCTAGCAAGGAAACACCCAAAAAGAGGGGCGTTGGTATTTTGTAGCTTCAAAGTGATGGGGGCGTTGGTGGTCTCTTTCTAGTTGGCGGTGTCTTCACAGTTTATCAAGAAATATCTTATTAGACAAATATCTAATGGTGGCATGAATCCCATATAGGAGTATAAAATATGCAATAAAGCAAGCAATCCAACACTGAAACTATGGAACTCTAACTTGTCTATCCTTTTTATTTGAACAGAACGTGTGAAAGGTGAATGCATTCCATGCAGATAAACCATAACAGCTATGAGCTGATATGGATTCTTCCGCGCACTTCTTTAAGATCATTTGTAGTAAATTGTTTCACATTTGGTATGGAAAGCTCCTGTCCATGGGCATCAATTTTTTTACAAAGAGCTTCGTATCTTTCAAGGACAGTTTTCAAATTATGTTTCATGTCTTTCAAATCATCTTCCAACACGCGTGCTGAAGAATAAAGAGCATATTTATAACAGTATTGATTAAAAAAAAAAAAGAGCAAATGTTAAAAGATTCAGAAGCATACCTTCCTCAAGATGGAAAGCTGTTGTCTTCATGACAGATGATGAATGAGTCAGTCTCTGAAGTAACTTCAATGCCAGTGCTTCGACAGCTTCAATTTTGTAACCTAGATCCTCCTGAATATATAAGTATCGTAAGAAAATTTTTTAATTCCACTTGTATTCTGGCAGAGAATACACCTGTCTTTTGCTTATCCTTGCTGTTGCATCTTTCTGCCATTCCTGATACAAATAAAGAAGTCGCAAAGCAGCTCTTGGATCTAAGTTCACTGCAAACATTTTATAGTGTCCAGGTCAAACAATTATTCTTCAAACAACTATTAATATTTAAATACATTGGTGGAAATACCATTTTCAAAGTCAAAAGAATCAATCGAAGGGTTCCTTAGAAAGATTTCAGTCAAACTACTTTCTGTGGTTGGCACCTTAAGGAGAGGTCCAGCCTAAAGAAAACAAGTGCGGTCCTTATAAACCCAGAAAATGATACATTGTGAGATACAAAGAAAATAACAGACAGCTTGCAGCATCTCAAGCTTTTCTAGACAGGAGTTCGTAGCAGACAATGTGTTGCTTGACACCCTAGTTATTTTCTCCACTCCCTGCAATAACACAAGTGAATAAAATTGGGGCCAGTTGAAAATGTTATAAGAATGTGCACCACCTGAGAAGGTGATAGATTTTTTGAATCGACAGCTCCCATGACGGTAGTATGTCCAACCTACGCAATCAAATAGAAGCTTCAACATCAGTCCAGGAAAGACTGTATCTAACTTGCACATCACAGTGACATGAAACATGAGACTCAAGATCCATACTCGCATTAGTGGCTTAGAGAAGGGTATAGGCAGTTCAAGCAAGGGAGCTTGAACTCAAACAAGGGATCTTCATCCATGAGAAGCATAAATATCAGAGGTCTCTCCACATATTCTATCATAACATTCGCTCACCAGAGCTTGACCTGTGTAATGCTTATGGGGGAAAAAGAAATAAAAGAAGAAGCAACTCACTAAGCCTTGCACTTTATGTAAAGAAGCATAAAAGCAACTTGTCTTATCCTTCATTTAGTCATAGAACTGCAATCCAAATTAATCAATCAACTACAAGGTTTCCTTCGAATTCAGTAACGTTCAATTTTCATTAATCAAATTTGTACCAAAAGCAATCTAGAATTGCGGTCCACTGTAATTGCCCCTCAGGCTCAGTCTCTCCTATTAGGACAATGGAGTATCAGAAGAAAAGATTTATATGATAAGTATTAAATTTCGCCTTCCACAAGGCCTACAAGAAGTTTAAAGGGCAGAATGACAGTAGCTGCATAGAAGTTTAAAGGGCAGAATGACAGTAATTGCATGGGAGCTGCCAAAATTTTGATGTGAACAAGTGGCAGGGCCACCTTGGATGTCCACTATGTGCATCAGCAATTTGTGACATCTTTGTGAATTGATTTTGAATGCTTATTGAGCTGAGTTGTAGTCAATGCACTACCTATATATGTTTCAGACTGCAACTGTGGACATTGAATTTTCTTCCTGCTAATGATTTCGGCATCACCATTTTTATATCTCAACGAGAAAGGGCATAATTGACGAATTGGAAGCCTTCCATGATAGAACATCCATCTATAACAGTATCTCTATCCTACCGGCTAACCTAACTGCAACTACCTATGTCAAGCATTCTAAGCGCTTTACAAAAGGTTAAGAAATGAGATTTTCTCAAACCAAACATCTATTTGGAAAGAAAAAAATACAACAGTTCCAAAAGTCGGCCACTAGTTTAGGCTGTCTCCTTTGCAAGCTACCTAGAATTTACCGGCAGTGCTGTTTTTTCCCTTTAACGCAGAACGGGTTACTTTTACTAAAATTTCCAAGACATCCAAAGAGGCACAATTGTTAGCGGAAGGCGTTATGATCTGCATGCCAGCTTGAGATCGATCCTGTTATTACAAATTGGAACTTCTACTTCAATTCCACACTGCATAATAAAAAATTTCCTCAGCCTACCTTGATTTCAAAAGAGTCCTGAAGCATTCATGCGTAACATCTCCCAAACCTAAATCGCAAATGTCCTATTTTCAGCAGCGTATATTCGTTTAAATGCAAATACGTGGAAATTGCGAAGGTGCTTATTACAAATACAAGAAATTTATGGCGGCAGCCAAGCCCCCCGCGAACATTTCTCTTATCGACACATTTACAGTTTTGAAACCTCTAGATGCTTTACATTGCTAGACAATGCAACCAACTCTCTATTCCCATCAATAATCAATAATCAATAATGGTGGTAGCTTTTTAAGTTGCTTAGGAGAATTGTTATTTCTTGTCTTGTCATCTCTATCTATTTCAAAATGAAGAAGACCGCATTCTTAGGTAATATAACACAACCTTTAAGCAATCATTCAATTATAGGAAAGATGTTCAGGCCCAAATCACACTATCGGCCAAACTCAAAAAATAAAAAAAACCCACCAACAATAACATGCCATTTGGACTGGGCCTAATCAGCATTTAGGCACCCTTAATTTTTTGGACGGGGGAATGCCCCTGTCCCAACTTTCGGCAGGCACCACGTCAGATACGAACCTGGAAGAGCGGCCCCTTCTGTGCCAAGAAAAACCCCAATCTTGCATTTCGGCTCCAATCTTGCATTTCGGCAGAGGATTGCAGGGCTTAATCGCTGCAAAAAGGTTCAAATCCGGTTCGAAAGTTTCTGGATTTCTTGTGACAAATCTGCAGCATAGATTTAGGTGCAAAAACCGCTCAAAAAAATGTTCAAATCTCTGAAAATCACTGGATTTTTTGTGAGAATCTGCAAGATGTGATAGTTTAGGTGCAAAAGCGGCTCAAATCATGTGGCAGATTTCTGAAAATCGATGGATTTGTGCAAGGTTACAGCAAGAACCCTAACCTGATCATGATCGTTGAAAACAAAAATTGCCACAGTTTCATGCTTGCGTGGCACAAAATTTCTTTAGTTTGGATGTTCATAGTGTGATATGGACTGACCGGCCAAACAAATTTAATGCCAGACGCATGCCCAATCATGCCACGTATTTAAATTTGGTCAGCCGTAGTGTGATTTCACCCTCAGTACAAACTGCATAAATAAAGATTTAGGAAGACGTTCAATCTTCCTTGCAGCCACATGTGGTTAAATGAATCTATTCATAGAAAAGATCAAAGACATGGTTTCATGGACTACAAGATGGATGCACAACTTTTAAGAATTCACCTGAACATCATCTTTATATAAAGAATACAATTTCATTGAAAACTTCTAATGTGGCATATGGCGAGCCTCATGGCATGATATTGATACCCTTTTGCTTGGAACTGTTAATTGGAGTCACGGTAAATGCAGTTGTTGATATAGCCTTCTATGCTGCAGTACATCAACATACTCCCCAAAATCACCTAGTACGTAATAAATGTCTAGTTCATATTACTGACATACTATGTTGTATTTAAACCATGAGAAATTTCATCTGACATTGGAGGAGCGATGCCACCTGCTTAGTCTTTCCATCCAATGTTGGCCGATTTGTTCCTCCATTCCTTTTTAACTATAGGCGTTCGAAGCTCTGGTAGTAAAAACATGTTCAAGAATTTAAGTAGCATGATCATTTCCTACATATATAAGCGACATCAAAGAGAATGGTCCAAAACTCCATATTGACTTGCAAAAATAAGCCGTGAGTAGATTGCAAATGCTAAGGGTTCTTGCAACCTAGCAACAGAGCTATAGCTATAGCATGTTGCAGCCATAGCTAGAAGATAACCCTTTCCATATGCCACATGTCTTGCTTATATGTTATGTAATACGGACCCAAGATGCCCCTTCTTCTATCTACATGAACTCTTGTTTGAGCTTCTTAATCTGCCAAATAATTCTCGCCTCAATCCTCTTGTTTTTTACCCTGTTCTTCTTAATATGACTGCGGACTTGCAGCACTTCTTTCTAAATTTGCATCTCTGTTTACTTCTCCTCAGGTAGAATCCACCTCTATTTCTTCTCCGTCTACTTCTGTTGTGCCTCTACTCACTCCTTGGAGTTCTTCTGACGATGAACATGAACGAAATGCTTATTACACCTGGTAATTCTTATGGGTGAGCATTTACTCTCCATCAGGCTCAGCGGCATGTTCGTGGCTCAGTCGCTTATGTATCGCTTCAACTTTTTATAAGGTATAAAAGCCCAATCCATGAAAACTACCCAGTACATTTTGGGTAACAACTTGAAGAATGATAACCCACGTTCAAAAAATGCAAATAAAGATTCTTTAGAAAAGAACAGACTAAGCCAAGTTAAAGCAAGGTAAATATTGGGATTTGGGGTCTTTAGATTTCGGCCACCATGAAAAAAACATGATTTCCTACTTCTGGAATTTGTTCTCCAACCAAGGGTACCTCTAAACTGGTAGGCGGTGCTTCTGCATCTTCTTCTTCTATGCATGAGATGCTCTTATCGGTTTTTAATCTGCCAAATTCTTTTCGCCTCAATCCTCTTGCTTTTGACCTTGCTCCTGTAAAAATGAGTATGGACTTGTCGCACTTTCCACTTTTTTCTGAATCTACACCTTTGTCTACTTCTCTTCAAGTAGACCACCTCTATTTCTTTTCCATCTACCTCTACTCTGTCTCTAGCTGCTCCTTGAGGTTCTTCTGAAATTGAACATGAATCAAATGCTTAATACGCCTGGTAATTCTCATGGAATTGTCCTTTATGCTCCATCAGACTAGTGGCATGCTCATGGCTCAGCCTTTCATGCATTACCTCAATTTTTTATGTTGCAATATGTAGCATAATAACAGGGGGTTTTCTTTGTGTTTTTGTACGCTTTTCACAAAGGTTTTCCTAAGATTTCATGGCGTATTCGAATAGATGTACTAATGCGTACATCTAGAGTGCACCATTTCTTAGTCGTTGATTTAGCTTTTTTTTTTTCAATGGTCTAACATCCAAGGGCTCACAACAAAAGCCCTCTTTTTATTTTAGGGGCTGAACATGCAAGCCTCGTTTGCCGTAAAGCTTGGCCATGAACCACTGTTGGGGTTGGCCGGATTTGAAGCAGCGGATTTGCAACATATTGGATTTGAAGCAGCGGATTTGCAACATATTTGAAGCAACGGATTTGTCAAGGCAGATATCAAGTTTTGGGCCTTTATAAAAAGTTCTAGGGCAAATCCAGAGTTGGGGGTTTCTCCTACAACCAGAGAGCTCGGGAGGTTTCATCTGCAGCCAGAGCTCGGGAGTTCCAGACACATATCTCTAGTTTTAGATTTTGCAGATTTTGGCATACACATGATCAGAACACTATTCTGACTCAGATTTCTGTAGATGCTTACGTTTTAAAACTACCCCAAACAACGGCAAATGATCCCTCCACGTAAGCATTGAAAGCTTCGCCATTATACCAAATAAAGGTCGATATGGGGTTTTAGGTGTATCGTTAATCCGTCCCCGGCCCGGAACCAAAACCAAGGTAAACTTTCTTCCCCTCGTTTCTTTCCGAGGCCATAAATTATGTGTACATGTTTACTTCTCTATTACTATCCATATCAATGCCTGTGCAAGCTTCAAGCTCAACTACCGCTTCCAAGGACCCTTTAAAGCTAAGTTATGTCTCGTATTTTTTTTGCCGAATCTGAGCTAATGGCTCTCAATCTCCAGTAAAATTGGAGCAAGATCATTTATCGGGATTGTGATTTTGTCTTTTTACATCCAATCTCAAATGTAGGTCTACCTAATCTAAAAGAATGAGCTGAAGTTAGATTTTTGTGATGGGGGTGGAAGCTAAGATGGCACTCTGTTTTTTGTTTCTCTGGACAATGAGTACATATGCTGCCACACCAGCTCTGTTTGTATTTGGGGATTCGCAAGTAGATCCTGGAAATAACAACTATTTGGCAACTACGACGAAGGCAAACTTCCCGCAATTTGATACTAGGCAGCCAACGGGCAGGTTTTCACTGTGGGGACACTGTGAAGTTTGGTTTTGCAATGGCTTTTGTAGCCACAGTTCTAGCATGGAGAATTCTTGAAAAAGCTGGATTGCTTGATGAAGCAAGGGGTACAATGCGTTGGATTACAGATTATTTTATAAAGGTCATCCTTCCAAGAATGAGCTATACTTCCAGGTGAAATTTCACCCCTTATCCTTCTAAGCATTATCTTATCTTCTATTTTTCATTTGTGCTCTCTCTCGTTTGTTCTAAGCTTAATTCCACACTGTTAAACCATGGAATTCATTGCTTTAAGTTATGCAATGGCTTGCTTTCCTTTGTCCAGGCTCGAATTTACATACTACCTTGCTAGCATTTGTCATGTTCTTGGAAAGTTTTTGCATATGTGTCTTTGCTCAAAATACGTTAATGCTAAAGTATTCTCTCAGAGTATTCTCTATGCAAGGGTTCAAAAAAAATTTTTGCAGGATGTTGATATCTCTAGCAATGCTTACGATGGCAATTGCACAAACAACTAAGGAAGACACAAACTCAAAATTATTCATCTCTTGAGAATAGTTGTGAACCTAAAGGCGCTTTTGCGAGAATTTAAGTGAGGGAGCTGTTTCAGACTCAGATAGTGATGATGTTATCTTCACATTGCAGAATGTAGATAAAGCTCCAGCTCAAAGTTCTAGTAATGTAAAAGAAGGTAATGTGCTTTGTTGAATTCGCAAACTCATATGATGCAAATCGATACGTGACCATTATTTTTGCTTTGTGTAGTTTGCAAGGACTTCTAGTTTGCGGCCCTTGGGGCAATGCGGGGAATTGAGACTAGAATTAGAAGTGTTTCTTGAGATTATGCTACCAATTCTATATGTTCACCTCAATGGAAGTGAGAATCTCCAGTTGTGCATTGACTTTTTTATTCCTTATGCAAAACTAGTGGATTGTATTTCTAGAATCGTGGAATGTACGAGACATTGCATTTGCTCCTCTATACAATATTTAGATCACTGAATAAGCTAGGTTGTGAAGAGATGCAAGTATAATATGCTATTAATGTATAAAGGGGCAAAGACCATGCATTACTCTAGGGGCTAGTTAGGTCCTTTTTCTGCTTCTAATATCTAACATACAAACTTATAAATTATAATCTCATTTATTTTCCTTATCACTTGCCATTGTTTATTTCCTAGTGGGTTTTTTTCGTACGTTTCAATAAAATGATTACAAAATGTCTATACTATTATCACACATGTTTTTTTTTTTTTTTCTGACCCGAGAATCACGGCCGCTCTTGCTCCATAATGTTTGATGCAGCATTATCCTTTGGGATGTTTGATGTCTGCCTTTGGGATGTTTGATGTCTGCTTCATGCACTTATGCTAGATATACAGTTGTCCAGTTGTACTTTTGCAGAAAATTAACTCATCCAAGTGTGAAGTCACGTTGTTTGTTCTTAGCCCCGAAGGGGCAAAAATTTTTTTTAACCTATAACAAAAACCATTACATTAAATTAAATTAAACCATTACATTAAACCATTACATTACTTTTAAATTAAATCCCCCTTCAAACCCCCTTTGGTTTGGGTGCATATTCACACGGGGGGTGACGTAGGGCAGCGAGAGCCCCTATAAATATTTTTTGCACGTACAAAATCAACACCATATAGTATATTACCTCAAATCTTATAGTATTTTGCAAATCTTGTTATACAGTATAGCAAATTCCATACTTCCATACCCCACAAACGAGGAACTTTGTGTACGGTGTAGATTAAGGAATATTGTGTACGTCAAACTTTTTAAAAGTCCAAGCCCAAAGACAGATACAACTGCACATGCGGAATTAAAATCTCAAGGGATAATTATGATCCACTAAATAGGACAACTTGAAAAATGATAATCAATGTTTGTGCAATAACCAATTACTTCGTTCAAAAAATGCAAGTAAACATTCTTTAGGACCAAATAGATTTGGCCAAGCTCAAGCAAGATAAATATTGGGACTTGGGGTTCAAATTTTGTCCACCATGAAAAACCCTAGTGGAATCAAAGCTTTCGTGGAATCCAAGCTTTGCTGGAATGAAATTATACAAGTTTTGGTGGAATGGAAGCATTTAACATGTTCAATTGTATATATTGTATTGCAGTTCTAACTAAGACATGGCGCAAATTACTGGATGATAGGTCCAACGAACATGTTGTTTACAAGCTCTAATCTTTGCTCAAGTTAAGGCACGATCTTTGCTCAAGTTAAGGCACGATCCAAGCTTTGATGGGATATCATCTTTTAGACTATAAACCACCAAACTAGTTAATAGAGATTCCTCGAGGAGAAGATTTCCATTTTGGACATCACCGCTGCATAATTTTGTAATACGATTCACCACCAGGGTGCTACATGTACTTTTCTTTTAGGTAGACCCATCTGAACTATATAATAAAAAATAGATGCATTAAGCTCTATTGAACTTTTGCAGGTACATGGAAATGGAGATAAGGAGTTGTTTTATCTACATTTTATATTGGCAAATGTTGTGTCTATATGTAATATTAGCAGTTGAAGAATGCTTGTTTTGTACAGGCAGCATTGCATGGCATTCTTGAGCTTGTTGGATGTCTTATAAATGTAAAACGATATTTATTGTTAAGTTTTCTAGCATTCATCACTGGAGCATTAGTTATCAAACGATGCACATTTAACAACCCAGTTTATTCGTCAAGTCTTTATATATGACTCTGCTAACAAGAGGATGCAATCCACAACCTACATCTAGTATTAAAGAAGATGAGAGCTGGGAAGATCATAGGACGTTTATGTGGCATGTCGCCCATAAAAATGATAAAGAAAATTCTATCTGCAAAATCCAAGCTTTGATGGAACGAAAGCATTTAACTATTCCATTATATGTATTATATTGCAGTTCTGACTAAAACATGGCCCAAATTACTTGGTGATAGGTCCAATGAACATGTTATTTACAAGCTCTAATGTTTGTTCACGTTATGACACGATCCAAGTTTTGATGGGATATCATCTTTTAGACTATAAACCACCAAATTAGTTAATAGAGATTCCATGAGGACAAGATTTCCATTTTGGACATCGCCGCTGTATATTTTTGTAATACGATTCACCACTAGGGTGCTACGAGAAATTTCCTCTGACATTCAAGGAGCGATGCCACCTGCTTAGTCTTTCCATCCAATCTTGGCCAATTTGTTCCTCTGTTCCTTTATAACCACAGGCATTCGAAGCTCTGGTAGTAAAAACATGTTCAAGAATTTAAGTAGCATGATCATTTTCTACATACATAAGCGACATCAAAGAGAATGGTCCAAAACTCCACTTTGACATGCAAAAAAAAATCATGTGTAGATTGCAAATGCAAAGAGTTCTTGCAACCTAGCAACAGAGCTATAGCTATAGCATGTTGTGGCCATAGCTAGAAGATAACCCTTTCCATATGCCACATGTCCTGCTTATATTTTACGTAATAAGGACCCAAGGTGCCTCTTCTTCTATGCTACATGAACTCTTCTTTGAGCTTCTTAATCTGCCAAATAATTCTCGCCTCAATCCTCTTGTTTTTTACCCTGTTCTTCTAAATATGACTATGGACTTGCAGCATTTCCCACTTCTTTCTAAATCAGCACCTCTATCTACCTGTCCTCAAGTAGAGTCCACCTCTATTTCTTCTCCATCTGCTTCTGTTGTGCCTCTATACACTCCTTGGAGTTCTTCTGACGATGAACATGAACAAAATGCTTATTGCACCTGGTAAATTTTATGGGGTGAGCATTCACTCTCCATGAGACTCAGCGGCACGTTCGCGGATCAGCCACTTGTGTACCACCTCAACTTTTTATAAGGCGTAAAGGTCCTCTACATGAAAACTACCTAGTATATTTTGGGTAACAACTTGAAGAACGATAACCAACGTTTATACAATAACCAATTATGTCGTTCAAAAAATGCAAATGCTCAAGCAAGCTCAAGCTCAAGCCCAAGAATTGACTTTGCCAAGCTCACATTGAGATTTGGGATCTTTAGATTTCGGCCACAATGGATAAACCATGATTTGCCTACTTCAGGAATTCGTTCTTCAACCAAGGGTACCTCTAAACTGGTAGGCGATGCTTCTGCATCTTCTTCTTCTATGCATGAGATGAACTCTTATCAGTTTTTAATCTGCCAAATTCTTCTCTCCTCAATCCTCTTGCTTTTGACCTTGCTCCTGTTACTATGAGTACTTGTCGCACTTTCCACTTCTTTCTGAATCTGCATCTTCATCTACTTCTCCTCAAGTAGAGTCCACCTCTATTTCTTTTCCATCTACTTTTACTTTGCCTCTAGCTGCTCCTTGGGGTTCTTGTGACATTGAACATGAACCAAACACTAAATACGTCTGGTAATTCTCATGGAATGGGCCTTTATGCTCCATCAGACTAGTGGCATGCTCGGGGCTCAGGCGTTCATGCAGTACCTCAATTTTTTATATATTGCATAAAGAAGTCGTATTTAATTAAAGTGGGACTCATTCCATTCCCACTTTTTTTCGGAACCCTGTTAATTTACATGAAAAGGAGCACCCCGACCCGAAAACTATCCTTAATTCGAATTTTTGTCTGTTATTGTGCATCCAAGCTTTCTTCCAGTTTTCCCTGGATAGCGAGTCGAGAACAAGAACAATGCAACTAAAACAAATGAAATTCATTAAAGATTGAAACCAAAGCTCTAGTTGAAAAAGAATTTTTATTAATAAATTGAATAGGTACAATGTATTTTACATCGGACGCAGAGACCATGGCGGTCTTGCTGTCACTACAGTTACATCATCGTGGTAGGTGGTCCACCTTAGGGGATTAATTTGCGGCGCTTCTTCACGCCGACTGTAAGCCTTGGGGGCAACCTGAAGAGTGTGGAATGCCTCACGTGGAGGTGCCTCTGGAGCCACCGGCTGACCTGTCCACCCGACTTCTCCACTCTCCTCCCGCAGCTTTTCATCGAATATGCTCCATCCCCAACCCCCGTGGATGTTATGCAATGCTTGCAAGATGCTTTGAGCTTCCTGGACTTCATGAAATTTCTTCGCGTCTTCTTTATCCTGAGGGTGTGCATGGCGTCTGCATTCACGAGTAACCTTATCCCAAAGGCCGGGCAAGAGTGTAGCGTGAGCGGGATCTGTGCCAGAATGGTATCTCTTCCGCCTTGAGCGGGATCTGTGCCGCCTGGAGCGGTCTCTGAGATGCCTGAACGGGATCTGTGCTGGTGTCGGATCTGTGCCTGAACCACCTGGAGCAAGGAGAGTCTATAATTAACAATTACGGTGCCATTAGTCAAAACGAAGAAAAGAATGGTGAAATCAAATTACAATAGAGAACATTCATTCCATATAACTGCATCCAATCACGTGAAAAGTAGTGTCTTTCTCGACTCGCGAGTCGAGAAAGGCCGGAAAAGTCAAAGTACAACCATTCCCATTAGAATATGATTGCATCCAATCACACATGGAAGCATACAAATGGTTGCGTCAACGAGACAAGCAGTGCATTTCTCGACTCGCGAGTCGAGAAAGGCCCAGGAAACCCAATGTACAGCCATTATCATAATAGATTATGGCTGCATCCAGTCACACAAACAAACATACAAATGGTTTCATCAACAGGACAAGCATGCCTTTCTCGACTCGCGAGTCGAGAAAGCCAGCGAAAACTCAATATACATGTATATTCATTACAAAACATTGTACATTTCTTCACGTTTCTTTACAATATTCACACAATTTGACTATCTGAAAGCAGAGATCACTCTTCTTGATCACCAAAATATTTGTCGTCCATAGCTTTCATGACCGTGCGGCTCTCTGGATCGGGTTCCTTGAGGCTCGGATAGTTCCTAATCACATCGGCCACAAGAATGGCAAAGAGGGATTCCGCCAAGACAGGACAAAGTCCGAAAGACAACCACCTATCCGTCTCATACTCTTCTGGTCGATAAGTCTTAGCAATGATTGTATTTTGCGAGTTATGATAGCACTTGTAGGCGGAGTCGTCTATGATCAGCGTGTTGTGTTTGCCATAGTCCGGGAATTGTTCATAAACCCTGTCCAGCTTTTTCACCATAATATGCTTCCCCTTTGTGATGGCTGGATCGAGGTCTGACACATGCTCGACCCTTTCGTTTCCCCAAATAAACTTGAACTTCAAAACTGGAAGGCCGAGAACACCAAGAACATTGACAATATTTTTCTTTGCCATACAAGACCATATGGCCACTTCGAATCCCCGTTCCAGGCACCATTCAACAATTTCCTTTGCTCTCGGCCTCGGATACACGATTTTATGCTCCGTTTTCGTCGGGATCTGCGAGGTGTTAAGCTCAGGGACGTCTTTATCGTGGTATACTGCAGCTAATACTCCATTGACGTCAAATATTACAAGCTTGGTTGGACCAGCTGGATCCCAGTTGGAGTTTGGCTCTGACCATATTTCCGGTTCATCGGGATCCATATGCGGGATCATTATTTTGTCAGCTCCTTTCTGGCTGCCCGCAGTGTCTTGCTCTTGATTGTCTTTGGGGAGTGCAGTGTCCTCCTCGCGACGTGAACCGCCACTAGATATTGTCAATGATCCGGAGTCGTTGACTTCGATCTCCCTGAAATGATGAGAGATGTCAGATAGGAAACGAGTTTTCTCGACTCGCGAGTCGAGAATGGAAAAAAGTTAAAGTCCCGAAATGTTTCTCGACTCGCGAGTCGAGAAACACCGAGAGAGCAAAGTGAACTCACCTCAATCTCAGATTCTCAAGAATTTGTTCCGCAGCATTCTGGTCTAAACCTTCGACATTCTCTTCTCCGTCATGTTTCTCTCCTTCGCTCTCAGGTTTGTCTTCGTCATCATCGTCCTTACTGCTTCCATTTGTCTTCCTCCCTTTGAAATGCTCATGAAGCAGATCCAGGTATGACTGAATGGTTTCGACCATGTCCTTATTTCCAACCACGGATATAGGTTTCATTCCATAAAGCATAGCCCCCTGAGAGAACAGGCCATTCATGTACCACTCGCATACAATTTGATCTTCCTCGACCAAGCCGGGTTATGAAGTACTTGATAACTCTTGGCGGATAGGAATTCTATGTATAGGACACGTCGCACCATCATTGCTTTGACTTTGTCCATCGATGGCACATCCTCCATAAATCTGCCGCCCTTCCAGGGTTCCATCTGCTCTTGAGAAATCATGAACCTGTCGAGATAATGATGTTCGCTAGACCACCACTTGTCCAGGTCTACAGCCGATCTTGAAACCAAAACCAAAACTATATTGGCAAAGCTTGGTGCCTTCGGCAAGCCAAGTCTACACTCATGTTCAAGTTCGTATATGGAGTACAAGATCTTGTTGGTGAAGTTAATATCAGCTGCCTATTGGGAGACAGCAGTTGTCTGATTGCCCGGCATGCAAAAGATAAGGAAACTGAAAGTATCCAGGTCGGTCATGTCCAGACACGTCTTGTACCACTGCTCTATGTCAGCTTTGTCATAAAAAAGGGTGGGGTATTCGATCATATTGATGGCAAATAGTGCCACGGGCCCAGGTGCCAGTTCCAGACCACCAAATCCCTTGTATCCCAATGTTACCAGAAATGGAGGGGAGCTATCATCGGCCTTAAATGGGACCACCCCGAATCCAAGCTTCCTCTTCAGAATTGCCATAGCACGTTCAGGGAAGGGAAGGGTTTTGACGTTACGCTTTAGCTTGGTGTTGATGTAGGGTTGACAAAGACGGTTCAATTCCTTCATGTCTTCCTCATCAAGGGCAGCCTTTTCCTTGTAATAATCAAAGTCATGGTATTCATTGGAAGCAACATTGCAGAACTCCGTGATGCCTTCTTCCAACGCACGCCGTCTCTTTAGGACTGTTGCATAATCCTTTGCATCCTGCATTTTTGAGCTTCTACTTTTCCTTAGCAGGATTGTTCCATCCAGGATTCTGCCCTGTAGATCAAGCGTTTCCTTGTCGGTCAGGCCCTGTATCCTTTTCATAAATTGCCTGTCGAACAACTTTGGGTCCGGCCTACATGGAAATTCTCCATTGCTGTCCTTCAGCTTGCCTCTTGTCCATTGAGCCCATATCTCAGTCCATTTCTCCCAGACCGCGTCAGTGCTAAGAATGAGGTCATATTGGTCTGAGAGAGACTCCCTGCCCTTTCTTGGTGTTCTCTTCTTCTTTTCCTCTTCATCCTCCCCCTCATCATCTTCCTGGCCTTCCAGCAGAACATATCTGCATAGTGACTCAAAGGTCTTCCACTTATCCGAGGGATCCCTGTTTCCTTTAGGACGCTGAGGACAACCCAATGCTTTCCACTGTTGCCGAGCGTGTATGATCTGGTCAGGATACAGGCTGCATTCAGTAAATGTCCCAATGTTAGATCATGGAAGTAAACACTAAATAGGAGGATGCAGGGGGTTTCTCGACTCGCGAGTCGAGAATACCCACAAGGAGAGGAGAAAATATAGGAGAGTCAAGTCAGAGCGAAAGCATCGCGCATTTCCAAATCTTTGCTTTCACACCTCTTCGAACGATGCAACTTAGGATATAAACTAAGCGACATTGCCCGAAGAGGCGTGGAAAGAAAGATTGGGAAAGCTCGATGCTTTTGCTCTTCAGCCATTAATCTCCAATGTTCTCTCTTTTACCCTTGGGTTTCTCGACTCGCGAGTCGAGAAAGTGAGAGGAGGACAAGGAGAAGATTCAAGGGACTTTCTCGACTCGCGAGTCGAGAATACCCTCGGGAGAGGAGAGAACATGGTGCGAGAGTGAAGGCCAGAGTGAAAGCACCGCTCATTCCCAAATCCTTTCTTGCCGCGCCTCTTCGAACGATGCAACTTAGAATAGAAACTAAGCGACATTGCCCAAAGAGGCCGAGGAAGAAAGGATGGGAAGGCTCGATGCTTTCAGTCGTCGACCATTAATCTCGAATGTTCTTTATCGCCCCGGGGTTTCTCGACTCGCGAGTCGAGAAAGTCCCTTTAATGTTTAATTTCCGCATCCAGTGAAAATCCCGAAATGATAGGATGCTAGGGCTTTCTCGACTCGCGAGTCGGGAAACAACCGAATCAGAGAGTTATTTACCTTATGTAGCTGGCACTCGCTGCTATTGTGTTCTGGCAGTGGCTAATGCTGGCCAGCTCGGTTGCTGGCGTCTCCGCTGAAAGAACTCTGCACTCTCGCTTGGCATATCTATCCTTGATCCTTTACGGCACCTCCTTCTCCGTAGCTCCCCGTGTTGAACAGTTTTTCCCTGACTCTGGAAATCTCCATTCCAAGCTCCCTGGATGTTAGGGTTCCGGCCTCCTTCATCCTTTCCAGATCCTTCCACCCAAGGTTCTGACAGTTTAAAGGCGCCGGCTTTTTGTCGGTGCCCTTCGTCTTGCTCATTGAAGAGTGAGAATAATTTGAAACTGATAATTTCTTCGTGTGGTAGAACTTACTCTTCTGGCAGTCTTCCACATACATTGTTAGATGCTTCGGATCTGGCGCAGAGACGGAGAGCACAACGCCGACCTTCTTGTACTTGTCTCCGGAGCTCTTCTTATCCCTCTGGTGGAGAAACAGATCTTTCTCCTTCCCACTTATTGATACCTCGACATACCACCAAGAATCTGCTGGTGTGTCAAGAAGCTCTGTCTCCAATCCCTCGATGACGAAGAACGGAGTTCGGCCAGTGATCACTAGTGAGTCCGAGGTGAATGCTGCACTTCCAAAGGATGGATCAGTAAAGGTATTCCGAGCAAAGAAAAACCTCAGAGCTCACCTCGAGCTCGCTCTTTTCCTCTTAGCTTCCGGGCCTAAACTTCTTGGGCCAGTCGTCATGTCTGTATGCCCCGCATCTTCTTCCCCTCCGAACCCTTCAGAAATTAAGCCTCCTCCGCGCGTTGGTGGTTTTAGGACTGCACGTAAAAAAGGTCGGGCGTGTTCTTAAATTTGAATTTAAGGACATACAATCATTCAAGAAAATAAGCGGGGTAAGGGTAC
Organism: Isoetes taiwanensis; assembly: GCA_021234155.1. NCBI lineage: Eukaryota > Viridiplantae > Streptophyta > Lycopodiopsida > Isoetales > Isoetaceae > Isoetes > Isoetes taiwanensis. The sequence continues at coordinate 3,088,120 of JAJEKV010000029.1, read as the reverse complement.
AGCACGGTCGGCTTTAGCCCGCCCAAACACCATTTCGAAATTGAATCACATACAGGGACTTAGTGAGCGCAGTGTAGCTTATCTTCACTGCGGCATTGGCGACTTAGAGTTGGGAGGCGAGCATCGATCGTAGTTTACTTCCCTAATGGCGCCACGACGCCGCGGTAAGCTCCTCACAAAGGCCTTGCTCGTATTTTTTTTCTAACCGCGCGTCTTATTGCAAGTAGTTGATTTGATCGATGAGCATGGAGCTAAGATAGCAAGCGGAGAGGAGCTGCCAGACACGGGAATGCTACACTGCAGCGCCATCGAACGGGGATACACGAGAATCGCATTGATACAAGTGTTAGATGCGAATGCACTCTTGATGAGACCGACAGAAGAAGCAAAGACTCTCGGTGAGGCTGCGGGATCTGTCATACAATGGCCCAAGGAATTACTGCGTGAAGAGGTGAGTTTCAGAGATGCCTGTTATTTTGTGTGTAGAACATGCCGTCCGTGCTTAGATCATGGGACTGCTCATAAGCTCGACGGATTTATTGTTTCCTTGTCGAGCATTTTTCAGCTTCGAGAGATGAATTACTCTCTGGGTTGAGAGATGCTCGGCACGGAAACAATGGATCGGGGGTAAACATGAACAGTTCCCTTTTAGGTGTGTTTTTTCTTGGAATGTTTTCTTCGAATGTTGTATATAGATCAGGCTAGGTCTAAGGCACTGGAGATGCGGTTCAAATGCATCCTCCTGTGGTTGGTCGGAGAGGCCTCCACCCAGTCGGACCCAAAGGCCTGCAGACAGTCAGGGCCACTTCCCTTCGCAATATTCGAGCAATATAGTTTGAAGGAGAGTGGCTCGGACTGTCTGCAGGCACCTGGAGAATGCACGGGAGCGGGCATTGCTATGTGGGAGCGGGGTAAGGGATTCTCGACTTGCGAGTCGAGAATGCAAGTGTTGCCTTCCTGTCTGCATTCTCGACTCGCAAGTCGAGAATGCCTTAGCCATCGAGAACTCCAGATAGTACACATGTAGTGCTGGCTGGTTTAAGGCATTCCCGACTTGCGAGCCGAGAATGCAGACAGCAAGCTCGGTGGTTTCCCTATGGTTAGTTGTAGAGGCCTCCACCCAGTCCGAGCCCCTCCCCTTCGCAATATTCGACGAAGATGGTTTGAAGGAGAGTGGCTCTGACTGGGTGGAGGCCACTGCGACCATACACAGGAGAATTGGCTGGCTAAGGGATTCTCGACTTGCGAGTCGAGAATGCAAGTGTTGGCTTCCTGTCTGCATTCTCGACTCGCAAGTCGAGAATGCCTTAGCCATCGAGAACTCCAGATACTACACATGGAGTGCTGGCTGGTTAAGGCATTCTCGACTCGCGAGCCGAGAATGCAGACAGCAAGCTCTGTGGTTTCCCCGTGGTTAGTTGTAGAGGCCTCCACCCAGTCCGAGCCCATCCCCTTCGCAATATTCGACGAAGATGGTTCGAAGGAGACGGTCTCTGACTGGGTAGAGGCCACTGCGACTATACACAGGAGAATTGGCTGGCTAAGAATTGGCTACGACCGAGGCCTGCAGGAGAGTGGCTAAGACTGTCTGCAGGCACCTGTAGAATGCACTAGAGCCGGCACTGGCTAGGTATGACATTCTCAACTCGGGAGTCGAGAATGCAAGAATGGCGTTATTCTCGACTGGCGAGTCGGGAATCCCTCAACCAGCCAACAATCCAGAGTGTACATTCCCTGTTCTCGCCTCGCGAGTCCAGACGTTCTCGACTCGCGAGTCGAGAATAAGGCCTGTACTTTCTTGATTGTTGGCAAGCTGAGGGATTCCTGACTCGCCAGTCGAGAAAGCCGGGTTCCCTTCTGCACCTCTCCTGCAAAGGAGGATATGCTGTGAGTGAAATTTTCACTCTGTATGGTAATTCCTATTTTAAGTTTCTGTAAAGCAATTTCAGGCATAGTTATGTTCTTTTATGAATCATAGACAGTTCTCTTACTGTTATGCAATACTTTTCTTGCTATCTCTCAGGATTCCTAAGTCGGGTGCTTGCCACTACTATTAGCATCTAAGAACACTGATGCCTGTACAAGGTATTCAAGTAAACAACAACTAAACACAAGAAAGCACAAATAGAAAGCAAATCAAAAGGAAAGCAGTGAAGCAGCTTTGAAACAGCAGACAAATGAGAAAATATTAAGAAAAAAATACCTGGGAGATTTGTTGGATGAGGAGGAAGCTGCAGAGTTCGATTCCATTTTGCTACAGGCGTTTGCAAAGCGAGAGTAAGGATTTGTCGGGCTGGAAAATGTATCACGGTATATAAAGAGGCTCTAAAAATATAATAGGAGCAGCACAGTAGTAAAGGAATTGCAAAAAAACAATAAACAAGCAGTATAAGAATATAAAAACTTACAAAAAAGTTTCTCACTTTCTTCTTAGGAAGTACTTTCTGTTGGCTAACTCAAATTGAGCCAAAACCTCGTCGCTGGATGTGTCGCGATCCGTCGACCACGCTACAGTCATAAGATTGCTTCGAAAATGTAGGAGTCGATCGAGCGCCAAGGCGGAACAGGGGAACAGGCGGCTGCCGGAGTCGGAACAGGGGAAGACAAAGAGGAATGGAAGGAATAGGGGTCGCGGGAGAAGAGGTAGAGGGTGCAGTTATTTCTGGCTGCACCCTCGATCCTCGAAAAAGTGGCATTTATGACACTCCTAGAGTCACGTGTGTGGCATGCCATCCGTGACCTGGATTGCTGACGTGGCCATGTCAGATGTCGCTGACGAAGGGCCACGTCAGCACAGTCATGAATTCGGGGAAGCCAATGTTTTAATGGTTATAATGTTTTAATGCTTTTTAATGGTTAATGTTAAATGTTTTAATGTTAAATGTTAGTGTTAAAAGTTTTAATGTTTTTAATGGTTATAAGGTTATAATGTTTTAATGCTTCTTAATGGTTAATGTTAGCCAAGATTTCAATAGTTTTTAATGGTTATATGGTTTCTAATGGTTATATGGCTATAGTGCTCATTCATATATGGTTGTATATGGTTTTAATGTGTGCTCTTTCATTCAGGGAGCATGTGAGATGAGCAAAATGGAGCCAAGGAAGCCCGGCACAGGCCATTGCCCTAGGCTCCAATGGAGGAAGATGGGTTGCTTGTTGTTGCACCCTTGCAACGAGACGGTATTTGCAGAGGGCATAATAACTGCAGTTGATCCTTTTGATAGTGTGAATGATGAAAGGCTGGGAGATGATCATCTTGGAGTTGGCATTGTGAAGCTTCTTATCGAAGTTGATACAATCATGTCCCAGGGAAGCTCTAGTGATTGCATTGTGTGCTCTGGGTTGCTGGAGTCCCAAAGTCAGTTGAGATGGCCAATTAGATATATTACACACAAGAATGGTGAGAGTCTGGAATGCCCTACTCAACTACATACCCCAAGGCCCACCCAAGGCCATGTGGAAGATTTGGTGGTCGATGAGCATCCTTTGATCACAAGGAAGAGACGCTATGTTTTTCATAAAAGGCAGCCACGGGTGCCCAAGAGGCCTAGAAGTGACAAATATTTAGAAAGGATGGAAAGTATGGCCCCAACCAAAGAAAACCTAGAGGCAATTAGGGGACAAGAGTGTTGCAACCTGGATTGCACAGTGCAGTACAGTGTGGATGACCTCGTGCAGATAAGGTCCCAATACATTGGACAACTTCAAAAAGATAGGATTAATTTCATCTACTCCTTGTGTAGGAATTCCAGCTATGATGAAAACACAGGAAGGCTACTATATCAATTGAGGGGCATGAAGGTATGTATGAGAGCATTGAGATGGATTCTTGGGGTGAGCAAGTCTTCATTCTACAGATACTGGGAGCAGGTTAGAAAAGGGCACAGTTTGTTCCAACATGGTAATGCACTCACTTTGAAACCTAGAGCAAATACTCTCAAGGCCATTGCAGTCTTCGAGAGCTTTGTGAGATACATGTCTCAATCTATGCCCCACAAGTCGAAAGGTGAACGAAAGCACCTGGTGTGCGAGTGGTGCAAAGGGTGTTGCCACAACACTATATCCAAAAGGAGTGCCTTAAAGAGGTCAACTCCATCCTAGAAACTACTGGAGGTAGGCCTCTTTCTCAATCACATTTCAGCAAGTTATGGAGCACTCACTTCTCGGGCGGAGTGTCCCGCAAAGACATGCCATTCTCAAAGTGCAACACTTGCATTCAACTCAAGGATACACTTGCATCAACTGCAATAGAGAAAGAAAGAATGGCAATTAGGGGGAGCAATTTGCAGATCATCAAAGGGACCAAATATCATGTAGACAGTTGTATTGGCGTGGAGAACATTTTCTCGAGATGCAGTAGGGACAAATTTTTGTGTATAATTCATGATAAGATGGACCAACACAAGACTTTCTTGCCAAAGCTAGATCCTTTACCCAAGCGTTGTCAAAACGCTTTTCGATGAAAGTAAGTCCGGTGGGTGTCTTAACACATGGTCATGGAACCGAACATATGGTCATTTTGTGCTTGATCTATGGAGGGATGATCCAAACTTCCATGTGAGCTCTATTTTCAAGTGCTTGAGAACACTAGAGAAAGGATCGATAGAAGGGAGGAGGTATTCCCCTTCAGCACCCATTTTTGAGGCTTTGATGGATGATCAACCGCTTTGTTACCAAAGGCAGATAAAAAAGCTCACATTCAAGGTGTCTAGTGAATCAAGGAGGACTTGGGATGATTTTCCCTTACTTGAGAAACCAACCACCGAGGAGCTATGTGTTCAATTGGACAACCTGTTGGAAAGAAAACAAGAATAGATGGATGTTTGGGGCAATGTCATACTTGACAAAGAAGGGGAGTATTCAAAGTTGTGAAAGTGGGATTCATGATGGTTGGGCATACGCATGATGATATAGATGGATTCTTTGGAACTTTCTCCACCAAGCTCAAGAGAGAAAACGTGACTAGTCTCCCTGAACTAATGGATGTGTTTGAGAGCTGCATTGACCCCAACCCAATGGCTTTCTTGATGGATGAGGTTGGAGATTGGAAATCATTTGTAGAGGGATACTTGCTAGATGGTAAGGACCAGTTGACAGGACACACAAAGCCACTTCAGTTCAAGTTTTGGGTTAGGGATGGAATACCAATCATGCAATATAAGTGGAGACCAGGTGACAAGTTGTGGATGCCCTGTACAAGGGAATCGAAGTTGTGGCAAAGGGGTGCTGCTGGTGAAGTTCTCATTCCTAAAGGGCAGCCAAAACCACTACCTCCCTTCAAGACTGTCAAAGACTCTAGCCAACTAGTGAAGGGCATCAAGGATTACATAACGCACTGGGATGATGTTCGAAATGGAAAGCACACCTCCACTCTTAAGAAAACTCAAATGGACTCCCTAATCAAGTACTGGGAGAAAGTTGTGACATGCTTAGAAACTGAACAACCATGTGGGAGGAAGCTAAGAGACGGGTTCTTGCCAGAGTCAAGATGGGAGGGTTCTCAAGGAACAAGCACATCTAAGAATGTTCACTTGGGTCCTAACAAGGGTTCCAAGTGGTTTGTGGGAAGTAAGGCCTCAAAGCCGAAGTGGTTTGATCTTCCTGAGTGGGATCCCTTTGAGGACATCAAGGAAGGATACTTTGTGCTAGTAAGGCCTGATGATGAGGACTGTCCAATATGGTTAGGGGTGGCACTCTCTGAAGTAACCACCACTATGCCTGATGGAGAGGAGTTGCGTCCTGGATTCCAAATTCAATATTGGGAGCCCATTGGGAGACACAAGAAGGGCAACTTGAAGGAGCAATACACCGACTGCTGGGAGAAGAAGTGGAGGGCAAATTATGCTGATCCTCAAAGGAGGGAATTGGTGGAGTGTGTGGTATGGTCATATCCAAGTTCTCACACTGCAAAGGACAACACACACAAGATCCCAAAAAGGGAGATGGACAAAGCCATGAGCAACCTCCATGCTATATCATTGTATGAGGGTAGATAATATTGAGAAGCTTGAAAACTTTCTCAACTAGTGGTTTGTAAAATTTATGAGGAAAACAAGTAACACAATTCTTTGTGTGTGATGTGTAATTCTATTCAAGCAATCAATTCAAAAAAAAAATTTATAGGGTGTGAGTCCCATTTTCAGTCCGAGTCCCAAAATTCAAGATTTGTCCCACTTTAATTAAATACGACTTAAAGGCTCACTCCACGAAAACTACCTAGTACATTATGGGTAACAACTTGAAAAATGATTTCCCCTTTTTTTTGGATACATCAAACTTTTTAAAAGTCCAAGCCAAAAGACAGATACAACTGCACAGGCTGGACTAAAATCTCAGGGGATAATCATGATCCATTGAGTATGACAACTTGGAAAGTGATAATCAATGTTTATGCAACAACTAATTATTCCGTTCAAAGAATGCAAGTGACTATTTTTTAGGAACAAATAGATTTTGCCAAGCTCAAGCAAGATAAATATTGGGACTTGGGTTGTCAAATTTCGTCCACCATGAAAACCCTGGTGGAATCCAAGCTTTGATGGAATCCAAACTTTGCTGGAATGAAAAAATACAAGTTTTGGTGGAATGGAAGCATTTAACATGATCCATTATATATATTGTATTGCAGTTCTGACTAAAACATGGCGCAAATTACTTGGTGATAGGTCTAGCGAACATGTTATTTACAAGCTCTAATCTTTGCCCAAGTTAAGGTACGATCTTTGCTCAAGTTAAGGAACGATCCAAGCTTTGATGGGATATTATCTTTTAGACTATAAACCACCAGACTAGTTAACAGAGATTCCACAAGGACAAGCTTTCCATTTTGGACATCACCGCTGCATATTTCTGTAATACGATTCACCATTAGGATGCTACGAGAAATTTCCTATGACATTGGAGGAGCGATGCCACCTGCTTAGTCTTTCCATCCAATGTTGGCCGATTTGTTCCTCTGTTCCTTTTTAACTACGTGCGTTCGAAGGTCTGGTAGTAAAAACATGTTCAAGAATTTAAGTAGCATGATCATTTCCTATATACATAAGCGACATCAAAGAGAATGGTCCAAAACTCCACTTTGACTTGCAAAAATAAACCGTAAGTAGATTGCAAATGCAAAGGGTTCTTGCAGCCTAGCAACAGAGCTATAGCTATACCATGTTGCAGCCATAGCTAGAAGATAACCCTTTACATATGCCACATGTCCTGCTTATATTTTACGTAATACGGACCCAAGGTGCCTCTTCTTCTATGCTACATAAACTCTTCTTTGGGCTTCTTAATCTGCCAAATAATTCTCGCCTCAATCCTCTTGTTTTTTACCCTGTTCTTGTTAATATGACTATGGACTTGCAGCATTTCCCACTTCTTTCTAAATCTGCACATCTGTCTACTTCTCCTCAAGTAGAGTCCACCTCTATTTCTTCTCTGTCTACTTCTGTTGTGCCTCTACCCACTCCTTGGAGTTCTTCTGACGATGAACATGAACTAAATGCTTATTGCACATAGTAATTTTTATGGGGTGAGCATTTACTCTCCATCAGACTCAGCGGCATGTTCGCGGATCAGCCGCTTATGTACCACTTCAACCTTTTAGAAGGCCTAAAGGCCCCCTACATGAAAACTACCTAGTACATTTTGGGTAACAACTTGAAGAATGATAACCAACGTTTATACAATAACCAATTATGCCGTTCAAAAAATGAAAATGCTCAAGCTCAAGCAAGCTCAAGCTCAAGCTCAAGAATAGACTTTGCCAAGCTCAAGCAAGGTAAACATTGGGATTTGAGATCTTTAGATTTTGGCCACCATAGAAAAACCATGATTTGCCTACTTCTGGAATTCGTTCTTCAACCAAGGGTACCTCTAAACTGATAGGCGGTGCTTCTGCATCTTCTTCTTTTATGCATGAGATGAACTCTTATCGATTTTTAATCTGCCAATTTTTTCTCTCCTCAATCCTCTTGCTTTTGACCTTGCCCTTGTTAATATGAGCACTTGTCGCACTTTCCACTTCTTTCTGAATTTACACCTTTGTCTACTTCTCTGCAAGTAGCGTCCGCCTCTATTTCTTTTCCATCTGCCTTTAGTTTGTCTCTAGCTTCTTCTTGGGGTTCTTCTGACATTAAACATGAACCAAACGCTAAACACTCCTGGTAATTCTCATGGAATGGGCCTTTACGCTCCATCAGACTAGTGACATGCTCGGGGCTCAGCCGTTCATGTTGTACCTCAATGTTTTTTATATTGCATAAAGGCTCACTCCACGAAAATAACTACCTAGTACACTATGGGTAACAACTTGAAAAATGATTTCCCCCTCCCCCCCTCCCCCCCCACCTTTTTTTATACGTCAAACTTTTTAAAAGTCCAAGCTAAAAGACAGATACAACTATACAGGCTGGATTAAAATCTCAGGGGATAATCATGATCCATTGAGTATGACAACTTGGCAAATGATAATCAATCTTTATGCAACAATCAATTATTTCGTTCAAAGAATGCAAGTAACTATTCTTTAGGACCAAATAGTTTTTGCCAAGCTCAAGCAAGATAAATATTGGGACTTGGGGTCTTCAAATTTCGTCCATCATGAAAAACCCTGGTGGAATCCAAGCTTTGATGGAATTCAAACTTTGTTGGAATGGAAAAATACAAGTTTTGGTGGAATGGAATCATTTAACATGTTCCATTATATGTACTGTATTGCAGTTCTGACTAAAACATGGCGCAAATTACTTGGTGATAGGTCCAACGAAGATGTTATTTACAAGCTCTAATCTTTGCCCAAGTTAAGGCAGGGTCTTTGCTCAAGTTAAGGCACGATCCAAGCTTTGATGAGATATTATCTTTTAGACTATAAACCACCAAACTAGTTAACAGAGATTCCATGAGGTCAAGATTTCCATTTTGGACATCGCCACTGCATATTTTTGTAATACGATTCACCACTAGGGTGTTACGAGAAATTTCCTCTGACATTGGAGGAGCGATGCCACCTGCTTAGTCTTTCCATCCAATGTTGGCCGATTTGTTCCTCTATTCCTTTTTAACTACGTGCGTTCGAAGGTCTGGTAGTAAAAACATGTTCAAGAATTTAAGTAGCATGATCATTTCCTATCTACACATATATAAGTCAGTTTCATATTTTGATTTTCTGTTTTTGTCGCACAGACTATTTCTGCGCCGCAATCCAATTCGCCCTTTAGGTGCCACGTTTTATTGCTTCGTCCTTTTTGTGCCACATTTTTCTTGGGAAGAATCGACTCCGTCCAGTGATGCAAGCCGTCGTGTTATGCTATGGCGGTGGGCAATGGCTATGGCAGTGGTGGATAGACAAAATGCACTGAAATAGGATTAGGAGGCCGAGGCTTTAGCATCTTCGGATGCAAAAAAGGCGATGAATGGGTGTAGGTTTAGCGCAGCCTGTTGTCTGTTGTCGGAACTATCGCTACATTATTCAAGCTTCACAATGGCATCGATACGCTCGCTAATGCTTTACTGGCGCAGTTAGAAAATAAGAAATCGACTCCTTTGCCACACGTCCAGGAAAGCTAGGGCTGCGGATTCTGGTCCCAGCCATCGCCATGTTTTTCCTCACTTTGGCACATGTCTCATGCCCTAAAACTTGGAGGCATTCAACTAAGGCAGCTAAAAAGGAACGTCCCTTTCACTTCTACTTATACTGCATGCCTTTGGGCGCCTTAATCCGGCGAGCTTCTGCTGCGTCATTCACAAACCCTGGGGGATAGTGGAAGGGGGCAGTTTGCACTTGGTCTTGGGCGACTTAGTACAACGGTCGACTTGGAAGCGGTTTGCTCACTCGGTTTTGGCTACCCCACGGGGTTGCTCTAGCCTTTTGTGCACCTTAGTACTCTGGATCGTTTGGCTACTCCAAAACGCACAAGCCAATGCGCCCCCTTTCAGCAAATGGATCCTTGCTGCCCGACTGGTTGGTTCCGTTGGTCGGTTTGGTTGGTCGGCTAGTCGGTTTGTTCCCTGTGAAGGCTCCTCCGTTTTGGTCACCTCCGGTTGGTTTCGGCTGGGCACTTAGTAGAAAACCCACTTAAGATTCCAACTTGGGTTGGTCATGACTGGTCGGTTCCTTTCCTCGGTCAGTCCGGTTAGTCGGCTCCCTAACCGGCCAGTTGGTTCCGTTGGTCGGTCTGGTTGGTCGGCTAGTCGATTGGTTCCCTGTGAAGGCTCCTCGGTTTTGGTCATCTCCGGTTGGTTTCGGCTGGGCACTTAGTAGAAAACCCACTTAAGATCCCAACTTGGGTTGGTCATGACTGGTCGGTAACCTAGAACGAGCTGAAAAAGTTGTTTATTAAGCCTCAAATTGATCGTTAAATCTCTTTCGCTTGTGGGTTCTTTAAGGATTTGATCGCTTCCTTCAATTCCGTAGCTTCGACATTAAAATTTGAGTCATGGGCAAGTTATCTTTCAAGAAGAAGCATCCGCTGGGTAGGTTCTCTTGCTTCAGCATCACAAGTCTTCGTGCTTTTATCGTTTATTTTTGTTTGTGCCTATAAGTTTAGGAGCTTCGTTGGTTTGATAGGAATTTAGGGGTAGGGTTGTAAATTTGATATCCAGAAATTCTAAGCTTAGTCTGTTCTTATCTTTTATGTAATGTCTCCTCGCATGTGTGGATGTGAGAGTAAATTTGTAAAAGCCCTTATATCCTCTGGAGTTGCTTCTTGCTTTCTCACTTGGGATTTTTGTGGGCAGAAAATCGCCAGGCTGAGGCTGCAAGAATTCGGGACAAGTATCCGCATTTAATACCGGTGAGCCTACTTAATAGAAATCAGTTTTTTCCCAGTTTATTTGATAAAAGGTAATTGGGCAGGTGATAGTGGAAAAAGCGGAAAAAAGTGATATTCCGGATATTGACAAGAAGAAGTCCTTTGAATAAACACAATTCAATTGGAAGCAAGGAAATATTTGAGTATGCATTTGTAATCATTAGTTTGGTTTGTTCAACAGCGGCAATGATGTCTGCAATCTACTCTGAGCATAAGAATGAAGATGGATTTTTATATTTCACCTACAGTGGTGAAAATACTTTTGGATGAAGAGAGATGAGGTGTCATGGTTGCAGTTTAATGTTGAAGAACAAATGTGATTCTCTGAAAACCAACAGCCTTTTTCTCCTGCGACAAAATGCTGCTTTGTAATTATACCAGATTATCTTGCTTTATACAGTTTCTTGAGCTTAGTTTGTGTACAGATGTTCAATACCCATTCCGCAATTTGGACAGTGTCCATCCATTTCTTATAAACATAAAGAACTGTCTTGGACATCGGAATTATATGTTATTTATGATTTATCTCCAAATATGATTGTTGCTCTGTACAGATCTTGGAGGTTATTTTGCGATTTACGATTTCTCTGTACTCTGTACTTGCCTAGGTTGCTCTATACAGATCTTGGAGCTTATTTTGCGATACAGAAGTTTGATGAGAGTTAAGCATTTTGGACAGCATTTCATGCTCTTACATAGCATTAGTATCTTACAACATTGGAACTATAATGCCCCTGTTATGTCTGGAAGCAGGACCAAAAATTTCATCAGCTTTCCGCAATGTCTCCTGTAAGGATCATAGCCACATATATTTTTCTCAAGCTCTAATTTTCACTGCAATCTGTTCTTTATTCTGATAACAGTTATACTTGCCTCACGTGTTTGATGGTGAGCATTCAGCTCTTTGATGTTGGCTAGGAAAGCGCTGAATTGTTCGTAACTTAAACGTGTTCTGTGGCCCAACCAACCCAGTCCAGCCAAGTGGACCCATGATGTTTTTTGTAACATTTTGATTAAAATGCTAGTTAACTTACGAAACATTGGCCATTAAAAAATATGGATCTGCCAACCCCAAATGGTTCTTGCGCCTTCAAGAGCTCGAATACGACCTGATCTTCCTATAATAATCCGACCCAGTTCGTGCTGCCAGAAACTGCAAAAGTACTATATATACTATAGCGATTTTAATAGTAAGTGGAATCGATCTGGATACAGTTTATTGCGCTTTCCAGGAGAAGAGGTGGACCCGAGTTGGACTTAGAGCAAGAGTGGGCATACTGCGTGTGCAAAATGTGCAAAGATAGCTAGATACTGTATCTTGGATTTTTTCATGTTTTCTCGCTCAAATAACTATCATGTTTAGATTTTTAGCCAGGACTTAGAAGCATGCAACACTGCATTTTTTTGCAGGTGTTTTCTATGACATCCATTGGCAAAATGTTGATTAGGATGCAATTGCATGGAATAGCTGAGATCCTTTTGCATTGACTTTGAGATTTTTGGGGAAAAATATGGAGGTTACATTTCTCCAACTTAGATACATTTTGTTCAAATTTGCAGCTCCATAGTTGAGATCCTTTTGAATTAATACAAAACCTCCTTTGCCACAAGTTGGGCCGCCGCGATAAATTTCTTGTATACATAAGCGACATCAAAGAGAATGGTCCAAAACTCCACTTTGACTTGCAAAAATAAACCGTGAGTAGATTGCAAATGCAAAGGGTCCTTGCAACCTAGCAACAGAGCTATAGCTATACCATGTTGCAGCCATAGCTAGAAGATAACCCTTTCCATATGCCACATGTCCTGCTTATATTTTACGTAATATGGACCCAAGGTGCCTCTTCTTCTATGCTACATGAACTCTTCTTTGGGCTTCTTAATCTGCCAAATAATTCTCGCCTCAATCCTCTTGTTTTTTACCCTGTTCTTGTTAATATGACTATGGACTTGCAGCACTTCCCACTTCTTTCTAAATCTGCACCTCTGTCTACTTCTCCTCAAGTGGAGTCCACCTCTATTTCATCTCAGTCTACTTCTGTTGTACCTCTACCCGCTCCTTGGAGTTCTTCTAACGACGAATATGAACGAAATGCTTAATTACACCTGATAATTTTTATGGGGTGAGCATTTACTCTCCATCAGACTCAGCGGCATGTTCGTGGCTCAGCCGCTTATGTACCGCCTCAACTTTTTATAAGGCGTAAAGGCCCACTCCATGAAAACTACCTAGTACATTTTGGGTAACAACTTGAAGAATGATAACCAACGTTTATACAATAACCAATTATGTCGTTCAAAAAATGCAAATGCGCAAGCTCAAGCTCAAGCTCAAGCTCAAGAATAGACTTTGCCAAGCTCAAGCAAGGTAAACATTGGGATTTGGGGTCTTTAGATTTCGGCCACCATAAAACCATGATTTGCCTACTTTCAGTGGAATTCATTCTTCAACCAAGGGTACCTCTAAACTGGTAGACGGTGCTTCTGCATCTTCTTCTTCTATGCATGAGATGAACTCTTATCGGTTTTTAATCTGCCAAATTCTTCTCTCCTCAATCCTCTTGCTTTTGACCTTGCTCCTGTTAAAATGAGTACTTGTCGCACTTTCCACTTCTTTCTGAATCTATACGTTTGTTTACTTCTTCTCAAGTAGAGTCCACCTCTATTTCTTTTCCATCTACCTCTATTGTGCCTCTAGCTGCTCCTTGGTGTTCTTCTGATATTGGAACGAACCAAACACTTAATACGCCTGGTATTCTCATGAAGTGGGCCTTTACGCTCCATCAGACTAGTGGCATGCTCGCGGCATGCAGTACCTCAATTTTTTATAGATTGCATAAAGGCTCACTCCACAAAAACTACCTAGTACATTATGGGTAACAACTTGATTTTTTTTTTAGCACGCCAGCCTAACCAAGCTTACAGCCTTTCTTGCAATTCTAGCCTATCTACGTAGCACCTCCACCTCATCAAAATTTGAGGTGGCATGTTCTGGACCTTTAGATTCTCTCTTTTAAAAATCAATGGCTAGCGAAATTAGAAAAATAGGCTAAAAATTGCACGGACGGAGATGGAGAAGCGGCGAAATAACTTCCTTCTTCGTCGTTCTGCTTTTTCTTTTTCATGATTTTGTCCGTTCTGGTGTAAGCCTCCTCTTTCCTCTTACTTCCGTTGCTCCTCTCTTATATTTGCATGTCGTTTGAGGGCATGAAATAACTTCCTCTTTGCGTCAAACCTCCATTTTTTTTTTTTTTTTTTTATTATGATTATGCTGAAGCATGCTCATCTCCCCTATGCTTGGGAGTATTTCAAAAACTGAGTACTAAGCGTGTACGTGGTGTATAGCATAAAATTTAGCTTAAGCTTGCTCCAATTCCCTAAGCTTGGGGAATAATTTGAAAATTGAGCATTGGGATGGGTCATGGTCTCATGGCTTATTGCATTAGCATAGAGGTTTCATAGGAGAAATATCATGCAAAGTTCCTATATTATGCAAAAATGGCATTTTCCCTAAGCTTGGAAATTTTACGGGACAATGCACTAGATGTATTTACAATGGTAGTATCTGCATTTTATACTTGATGGTGCCAGATCGTCTAAGCTTATCTAAGCTTGGGAGCAACAGTTATTTCCCAAGACTTATTTCCCAAGACTGTGGAAGTACACCACGGAGAAAAGTTGTGGACCTTGGTGTATGGTGTATATCATGGAAAAGGTTGGACTAAAATCGCAAATACCCAATACAAAGGTATGATTTGCAGTTTTCATTTAACCTGTTTAGCATGGTAAAAGCTAGACTAAGTTTGCAAATACAAAATACAAGGTATATGACCAAATCTGCAGATGCAGAATACAAGGTAATGATTTGGCAATTAGCATTTAATTTTTAATGGGCAATTGTTTTCCCCAAATAAGCCGATCCTTTATGTAAAGTGGTCGCATCCGGTCAACAGACCCTTCTCTGCAGCCGATTACTTGAAAAACCCCTTCTCTACAGCCGATTGAAGCGGATTGCTGTGAGGAAGTGGGTTCTTTAATTTCATAGACCCTGGATCAAGCTTAACAGATACATGCTATGGTTTTCTGCACAGTTTGTTCTTAAAATCTTAGGGCAAAGTAGACCATAGTAGTGGTTTCAGAAGACAGTGCCCCGGAATCCATTTATTGCCTCTGAATCCATTTATGCTATGCAAAAGGCGTCCATATAACCAAGGATGAAGGTGATTATCTGCAGCCGATGGCTTAGGTTAACAGTTTCGTTGACAAGCTTAACTGAGCAAGCAAGGCATTGAGAATTCGGAATGATAAGTTTCATGGATTAGGAGGCAGGGATCAGACCCAGATTGAAAAGCTTCATCAATTTTGCTCAAGTTCAAGCTATGGACAGAAGCAAAATATTTTGCATCATGTTCTTTCTTCTGCAAGATTTCAAATTGATGATTGTGCCTTGAACTTTGTTCTACTCTGCAAAAGGCATCCAAATAACTCAGGTTAATGGAGCTATGGATTTCGGCTCAAACTGGAACCAGGTTCTATTACAGCTTCTTGAACATCTGATATTAGATGCTCTTTTCTTTTTTTAACAAAAACTATCTGAATACTTAGATCCAGGTGATCGAACATATATTGCAGGTTAAATATAATATATTGTATCCTAATAGGACGTTTCGGTTATAGATTATGTAGATCTATATTGGCAGGACGACGTCTAAGAAATAGGTTGATCTATTCAACATGCTAATTAATAGCTGAAGCTACTGCAATGTAATTTTCCAAGTGAAAATTAGGATCAAAACATATTTTGGTAGCATATATTTTAGTTTTGATTCTATAGTTAAACAATGGCAGGAGCTCTTTTTGAATACTTAGAGGGATTGAGCAAGTTAAAGCTCATTTATTGTGAACTGTTAATGCTATAGGCATAAATTACTAAATTCATATCCTTTCTTGCTTAAATTAACTGAGGGCAAAAGGCACAATGGGTGATCAGTGATAAACTGAGAGTCCCAATGTACCTTTTGGCCCTTGCACGTTTACCATCATCATGCTAATCGTGTATTGAATGGCTGCAGGTACGGGACTCTCTTCTCATTGTAGCTTATGCTTTCAAAAGTTTTTTTCGGCTTGAAGGAATATGGAGAATTTGAAGATAAGCAAGCCAGAGATTTGCTACTTGAAATCTTTGTGTAACTCTGAATAGACCTTAAACTGTTTTAAGTGCACTGAATGATCGTGAGCTATACTCTACAGGTTGTGGTAAGCTTTATGAAATTTTAGACAATGCTACATAAGCTTTATGAAATTTTAGACAAGGCTGCATGATGGTTGACATCCAAATATGTAGCGTGATTTAAATGTAAATGTCATTTTTAACATTATGAACATGGCTGTTTTTAACATTATGAACATGGCCGTGGATTCAAAATAAGAATAAGAAAGGCAGATTGCATACATTATAAACTTGTGTAATAAGTGCTTTGTTACACTCTAATATAATGGCTTCAAAGTCTAAAGGCATATTGTGTACTAAAATGGCTTATCTGGCAATGGCTTTAATATTCCAGGGATTTCAAATATAACATGCTTCAAAGACAAATATTGTGAGAAAGTTTATTGCTTATGCTGACTAATGTTTCTTTGATGTGGATGGGACATGGGGTACCATGCTAGAAAGGCTCATTCTAGTAATGGGAGGATAATACTGCCAAGGGATTGACCAAGGCAGATGTCTGGTCTAGTTTTAACTAGTTCAGGCCGGGTTTTTTTTAGGAACTTCTTCTCATTGGTACATCCAGTGTTGCCGCATGTTCTTTTGACGTTTATCATGAGCAAGGTATGTTATCCTAGAATACTAACTAGGAGTGAAAATATTGAAACATTAAAATCATTCTGCTTAAAGAAATATGCTGGATTGCTCGGATACAATTCTCCTTTCGAACGGTTTGCGGGGCGCACGTTTGGGCGCACGTTTGGACGCATATGTGAGCTTGAGCATTTCGTATGGCTCCCCGCAAGAAGGCAGACACCATCGAATATGATGGAGACTCTGCACGACTGATTGCATTGGTGACAGAATTGAAGGATGAAATCTTATCCTTAAGATCGGAAGTGGCAGGAATTAAGAGGACGCTTGATGAGCTAACAGCCCTAAACAAAAATCAGACTGCGGAATTGGCTTCCAATCTGCAGAAACCTGCTACCGATTTTAGGGCACAAATCACTGATCTTGAACACAAACTAGCTTCTCTAGTAGCAGAAACAACTAAAGAGCAGATGAAGATACATCAAGCGGAGGTCTCGTCGGAGCAAATGGATCAGGAAATCCGCACCAAAAACCTAAAGATATTTGGTATTCCAGAATCTGAAGGGGAAGAAACCATGGACACGGTAAGACGGTTCTTTTCTGATATGATGCACTTACCTGATCCTCTGTTTGTATCCTCACGAAGACTGGGAAAACCGGGATCATTTGCCCGCCCAATCTTGGTGAAATTTGAATCAAAAGAAGCAAGAGATCGAGTACTCCATCATCGGAATGCTCTAAAAGGTGAAAAAATATGGTTGGACAAAGATTTAACTCCGGCTCAGTTGGAAATTCGCAAAAAGGAATGGGCAAAAGTTAAAGAAGCTCGGGATAAGGGTTTAGTGGCATACCTGGATCAAAATGGCAAGGGAATTATCACAAGCAGGAAGTTCAAATAGGAAGTAAGGGCTTTGGGAGTTTGCCTATGGAATTCACATGGGCTAACCCAGGCTAAGATAAATGCAACATTGGATATGTGGAAAGAAGATCTATTATGTTTCACCGAAACTTGGGCTCACCAGTTTCGTTTACCACCAGACATACCAGGATACACTTTGCTGAGTCAAATATGGAATGAGAAAACAATAGGAGCGGGCCGTGGCTTTGGAGGAATAGCAATATATAAGAAAGAAGATGCAACTTTTGAGTTTCAGATTATAAAACAAGATCAATATAAACAGTATATATGGATCCGAATACATGGGAGTGGGCAGCCAATTTTTTTGGCTGCACGCTATTTTGCGCCTGAGAATTCTGAAGTTTATAAGATGCTGGATATAGACAAAGAGAATCCGTATGGTAACATATACTCAGATATCTTGGAGTATTCAGCTCTTGGGGAAATTTTTGTCATGAGGGATTTCAACGGCCGCACAGGCAGCCAGCAAGCCAAAACATATGAGGATCTTACAAATTTGCATTTAGATGAGTTAAAGGATCCCATTTATGACAGAAATTCAGAAGACACAACCTCAAATGAGATGGGTTTAAGGCTGATTGAGCTTAGTACCGCATGTCAGTTGCAAATCATCAACGGTACTGCATCTTTCCTCAGTTCTGGAAAGCTGACATATAAAAATCATGTGGGCGGGAGCACAATAGACTATTTACTGGCGAAGGATAAAGAACACATTGCAGATTTTTATATTGGGGAATTTCTCCCCGAATCAAATCATGCTCCTTTACATCTTGAGCTAAAGACAAGAGCTCAAAGGGACACATCGTCTCCCATCTGAAAGTAAGATATCAGCTTCATGACAATTATAAGGAAATGGTAGAAGACATGGTGGCGGCCGCCACATGGTCAGGCTCTTTGGATACAGATGCTTATCTCTTTCAAGAGATATTGCTCACAGCAGGGAAGACGATTTTTGGGCTTTCTAAGAAACATACTCGAGGGAAGCCATGTAACTCATGGTGGGATGCGGAATGCACAAATGCCAGGAAGAATTTGACACAATTCTGTATCTGCAAACCAAAGTGGTACAAGGATTTCATAAGGAAAAAGAAGAGAAGTTATTATGCCCATAAGCAACGTGAGCTGTCTGATCAGCTCACTAAACACCCCAAAAGCTTCTGGAATACTCTTCAAGGCGCTCCCCAAAAGGTCACTTTGGAAAATATAGATCTGCTTAATTTCGTGAAATCTCTATATGAAAATGATGGCGCCTGCTGCATGCCTAAATTAGCTCCAATGGTGGACCTTTTCACCACTGCTGAAGTCCAAAAACATCTAGCCAAGACATCTAACAATAAAGCAATGGATGCAGACGGTTTATGTGTTGAGCTCCTTAAATGGGGGGGGGGGGGAAGACTTTGGCACTTTTAACAGATCTGCTAAATAAGAGTCTCACTCAAGGGCTTCCAGCCAATTGGAGGATCAATAGAGTCCAACCAATTCATAAGGGAGGAGACAAAAAGGACATAGGGAATTACAGAACTATTTTGATAGGCAGCGTGTTCTCCAAAATTCTGGGAGGTCTTCTGGAAAATAAGATCAGTACATGGGCAGAGCTAGCACAGGTTCGGTCTCAGTATCAAGCTGGTTTCAAGGTAAATCACAGTACGCTAGATCACGTGCTTACGCTCCGGACTCTAATAGAAAAAGCTAAGACGCCAAACTCCTCCCTGTACATGGCATTCATAGACTTCTCGAAGGCGTTTGACACTATCCCGCGAAAAGAACTCAGTGAAAGGCTTGTCCAAATTGGAGTCCCTCTCGAGTTAAGAGCAGCAGTATCTCAATTATATGAAGAGGTTTTGATCAAAGTTTCTTGGGATTTGGACACCAAGATCAGAAGCACAATAGGTGTCCGCCAGGGATGTCCTTTATCCCCGACTTTGTTCGGGATTTTCTTGACGAGTTTGATGATTGGTTGAGAGCAAAATCACTCGCAGGGGCAAAAATGGGTTCATACCTCATACAAGTCCTCCTCTACGCAGATGATGTGGTCTTACTTGCAAGTAGAAAGACCACACTTCAAAAACATTTAGACAATCTGGAGAGCTTTTGTGAAGAGAAAAAAATGACTGTAAACCTTGCCAAATCCAAAATCATGGTGTTTGGGACGAGAGACCGGCCTGATTTCACCTACAAAGGACAGATTTTGGAGACGGTAGACTCTTACAAATACCTTGGTATCGATCTTGCTTCAAACTATAGCTGGAAGAACTGTCTTCAAAGAAGAGTCCTGGGTGGGAAAGCGGCCTTGTTCAGCATGCTAGCAAAATGCAGTAAGGCCTCCCTCACAGATTGGCATTTGAAGTGTATTTTGTTTAAATCCCTGGTCCAAACCGTAGTACTTTATGGTGTTCCCATTTGGGGCCCGGATCTCTTATCTCGGATGTGGGCGCAGGTTGAAAGCATCCTAAAACTGTTCCTAAAGATCGAACTTGGGATCAAGTCTCAAATTTCCTATGCGTTAATACTCGCGGAAACTGGGCTGTTCCCACTTGAAATGGAGGGTTTATATCAGGCAGTCAATTTCTATAATAGAATAATGGAACAGGGATCTGATCGGCTGTCTCACGAAGCCATGGTCAATTCCAATTGGCCACGGAATCTGGCGGCATGGGCCAACAAATGGGGGCTCGATATATCCACCTGCCCAAAAGATAAGAGAGAACTCAGAAATATTTTAGAAAAATTGGCAGTGCAAAAGCTATGGGCGGTCCCTGGAAAACGGATGCAAATATACAAAGCAAAAGGTTAACCACATGGAAACTTATACAGGCCAATCTTACTTGGGAGCAAATCTATCCCCAGCTCAAAGAAGATTGATCGCCAGGTATAGAACCGGGTCTCATAGGCTGGCAATAGAAACAGGTCGTTGGACCAAGATTCCAATTGAAGAACAAAAATGCAATCTCTGTGATACAGGATATGTGGAGGATGAGGAACATGTTTTCTTAACATGCCCCGCATACGAAGACATCAGGAACAAATTTGAAATAAGTGCACAGGATTTCTATTCACTACTTACTGTAGCACCAAAAAAATTGGGATTGTATATAAGGGCGGTTGACTCACACCGTGCCTTGTTACAAAAATTGTAACAGGTTTTGTTCATGTGCTCCATAGCCTCTCAAGGCTCAAGTGAGCATTAGACGTAATAATAATAATAATTATTATTTACTTGGCTAAATGCAATTGACTTGCTTCTTTATATACTTGGCTAAATGCAGGGCTGCGGCACAAAAGGAAAATGTACAAAAGAAATTATGTTGCCACTAGGCTTGGAACAAGAGTATTTAGCCACTAGGCTTGGCACAAGTCCATTCCAGTTGGGTGGACACTATACATGACTAGAAAAATGTTTGGCCACTAGGCCGAACAAAGTTCCAGAGCCAATTGGATGCACAGCCAGTTGGTTGTACACTATCCACATTTTTGGAATCATGGATTTCTACTAGCATGGATGTCTAATGATCTACTGCAAATATGCAAATATACAAACCAGCATATGACAACACAGTGGTGTTGCAATTGCGAAACATTCAATAAGGTATGGTATAACTAGCTTGAAAATATGTTTTCATTCCAATTATGTAGGCTAATATGGGATGTGGCATAACACCTACTGTGGTAGTGGGGGTTAGCCATCCCCATGTCTACAGTTAACTATATTGGTGTTATGCCCATATCCCACGGTAGGTGGTAGGGTTTTTTTTATTATGATTATGCTGAAGCATGCTCATCTTTCCTATGCTTGGGAGTATTTCAAAAACTGAGTACTAAGCGTGTACGTGGTGTATAGCATAAAATTTAACTTAAGCTTGCTCCAATTCCCTAAGCTTGGGGAATAATTTGAAAATTGAGCATTGGGATGGGTCATGGTCTCATGGCTTATTGCATTAGCATAGAGGTTTCATAGGAGAAATATCATGCAAAGTTCCTATATTATGCAAAAATGGCATTTTCCCTAAGCTTGGAAATTTTACGGGACAATGCACTAGATGTATTTACAATGGTAGTATCTGCATTTTATACTTGATGATGCCAGATCGTCTAAGCTTATCTAAGCTTGGGAGCAACAGTTATTTCCCAAGACTTATTTCCCAAGACTGTGGGAGTACACCACGGAGAAAAGTTGTGGACCTTGGTGTATGGTGTATATCATGGAAAATGTTGGACTAAAATCGCAAATACCCAATACAAAGGTATGATTTGCAGTTTTCATTTAACCTGTTTAGCATGGTAAAAGCTAGACTAAGTTTGCAAATACAAAATACAAGGTATATGACCAAATCTGCAGATGCAGAATACAAGGTAATGATTTGGCAATTAGCATTTAATTTTTAATGGGCAATTGTTTTCCCCAAATAAGCCGATCCTTTATGTAAAGTGGTCGCATCCAGTCAACAGACCCTTCTCTGCAGCCGATTACTTGAAAAACCCTTTCTCTACAGCCGATTGAAGCGGATTGCTGTGAGGAAGTGTTCTTTAATTTCATAGACCCCGGATCAAGCTTAACAGATACATGCTATGGTTTTCTGCACAGTTTGTTCTTGAAATCTTAGGGCAAAGTAGACCATAGTAGTGGTTTCAGAAGACAGTGCCCCGGAATCCATTTATTGCCTCTGAATCCATTTATGCTATGCAAAAGGCGTCCATATAACCAAGGATGAACTATAGAATAAACTATAGAATAAATACATTAAGTTCTATTGAACTTTTGCAGGTACAGTCCATGGATGAAATGGCTATACAAAAAAATTCTTCATTAGATTAGGTTTCTTTATCCTTTGTATGGAAAAATGAACCTCCACTGGCTTTGAAGCTTCAAAAAGCATTCAGAGGCATGGGGCCAGGTCTTCCAGATAATAAATGGAAAAAACAGGAAAGTATGTTTAGGCAGTAGCATTGTCAAGAATTTAAGGCCATAATGAATACACCAACTCCAAGAATGGTATATGAGATAGGGAAAAAGCCGATGGAAATAAGATCATGGGAGAGAATTATTAGGTACTTACTGAAGAAGAATAATGGGTACTCAAGGATACGTCGCGCACAAGGGGTTTTATTGGAAAGCTTATTGAGAGACCTACAAATGATAATGTGGTGCCAATGAAGATTCCTATATTTCTAACTCTAGAATTCTGAAGGTTTGCTGCTGTAGTCATATGTAAATGAGTATGAAGTTGACGCTGGCAGTTGCTTTTGGGAAAGAAGCCGTATTTCTCTGTTGGCGAAGGTCCGATTGTGGATAACATCGTTCGTGCGCACTGGGTATATGCTGAGCAGCCAAGGGGTTTCCAATTCTGGCTTCTGCGGGTGGCGGCATGGCGATGAAGATGAGGGGCTGGTCCTCCTTTGAAATTTGCAACAGGGATCGGCGTTTCTTCTATCAAGTTAGTGTCTTCTTTTCTCTGTGTCATTTTTGTTCTAGTTTTCTGTTATGTCTTTGAGAAAGGCAGCAAGGAAGGGGAGGGGTGCGGCAGGCCATGCCCCCATCCCGACTGTTGGTCCGATTCCTCCTGCCATGTCTGCTAGTGCCAAGATGAATCCTATCCGGCCTCCTGCTACCATGCCTGCTAGTGCACAGATGCATCCTATCCGTCCTGCTGCTGCTATGCCTGGCACATCTAGCTCTGGATAGACCCAAGAGCCTCCTTCCATGCCCAATTCATCCTTCAGTTGAGGGGCAATTGACGTGTCTGTCACATTAGGCCTCTCAGGCCAAGATGTGCCCCTCAGTTTTTATGAAGCTCATCATCTTTATGTGACAGAAACTGCATAGCAGGGGCTATTGCCTTAGTGAGGGGCTCCTCTACAGATCATTTGAATGTTCAGAGTGTTTTGAGAGCACGCTTCAAATCTCCCAAGGCTATCAATGAAGCTATTAAGAGAGACTTCAACTGGCCATGTAAGCCAGCAGGTGTGGTTCTGGTCTGCAAGGCGCTCAGGGATGCAAGGCTCTACTGTTTTGAAGGGATGGTGGGCTACTGTATGAAGGATATTGGCAAGGTGCATTATTCTTATCACCTGCATAATGTTAGCGGTTCCATGATACAGAAGGGCAAAGATCTTTATTTGTGTTGGGGTGCTGGAGATACCAAGGGCCTCTGTGTTCTTGACAATCTAACATCCTTAATAAGGCAACAATTTCATATCATGGGGGACGTCGTGCCACACCGAGCCTCACTTTTACCCTGGCTAGAATGATCAAGAGCGGTAAGTACATCCTGTCCAGCAGCTAGATAATCTCTTCTAACACAGCCCACGTGAATGAACACAGGGTCCGTGCTGCCTGGAGGATCCTCCTGAACCCTGCTTGTTGCATGCCTTCAGATATTCGAACAATTCTATATGGCATGCCAGCTGACTATGCGCCAGTCGAGAGAAATGGATCTGGCAGACGTAGGTATTGGGATGGCTCCGGCTGATGAGAATTTCCATGATATTTGTGATCCCACATTCAGCCCTGAGGTTCACATACTTGATCATGATGTTGATTACATTCCAGTTTATAGAGGAAATCATACCATGGCTGTTGGTTAGGCCTGTTAGTTCTTCTGTGATCGTAAGTTTCCTTTATGTATTGCTATTCTTGTTGCAGGTTAGAAATGGAGGTTG
This sequence comes from Isoetes taiwanensis, assembly GCA_021234155.1. Lineage (NCBI taxonomy): Eukaryota > Viridiplantae > Streptophyta > Lycopodiopsida > Isoetales > Isoetaceae > Isoetes > Isoetes taiwanensis. The sequence goes on along the minus strand of JAJEKV010000029.1, from coordinate 3,063,939 downwards.
ATGCGAATGTCCAGGATGGTGCAGGTGATCATGTGGTGCACATAGATCCTTCGCCGATCAGTTCTAGCATGGATGCCTCTCATCCTAACTCTCGGGTTTACCCACTTGAACTGGAGGAGACATTCTGTGCTGAGGAGTTCGTGAACCAGCTAGTTCATATTGGCACGGAAATGTATAGGATGGCAGCCTCAATGTGTATTTTTAGACGTCAGCTTCGCAGGTTTTACTTGGTAATTGATACTGCTATGAACAGTGTTGCATGGGAGCGGCTTGAAGTTGCCACATCTGAGCTTCAAACTCTCAGGTCGCACATGAACCTTGCAAGGGTGCTATTGTCACAGGGGATCCGGGCATTGGATAGCGTCATAAGGCAGGCTCGCTCTGCGGAGCTGCGCGACTGAGTTTGTTGCTTATGTTTTGTTTTCTGAATGTACATATGCCATGTTTGTGTCCTAAGAAAATAACAGTTTCACTTGATGTACTTTTCTTATGGTGCTGTATTTACATGCTGCATATTTTTTTGTAATACGATTTACCACTAGGGTGCTCCTTTAAGTGGATCCATCTGAACTATAGAATAAACGAATTAAGTTCTATTGAACTTTTGCAGGTACAATCCATGGACGAAATGGCTATACAAAAAAATTCTTCATTAGATTAAGTTTCTTTATCCTTTATATGGAAAAATGAACCTCCACTGGCTTTGAAGCTTCAAAATGCATTCAGGGGCATGGGGCCAGTCAGGTCTTCCAAATAATAAATGGAAAAAACAGGAAAGTATGTTTAGGCAGTGGCATTGTCAAGAATTTAAGGTCATAATGAATACACCGACTGCAAGAATGGTATATGAGACAGGAAAAAAGGCGATGGAAATAAGATCATGGGAGAGAACTATTAGGTACTTACTGAAGAAGGATAATGGGTACTCAAACCTGACCAAGCATGCAGGTCAACAGTTGGGGATTGCTTTACTTATAAGCACTTATCTTAAATCCCTTGGCATGTAAAAGTTTGTTGTTTACTGAGTAGCCCTTTGTTGTAGTTGTCTATCAAGTTGGTTGAAGCTTTTATGGATGTTATTGAAGCATGGTTGGAGCTTACTCGAAAGGTACTTTCCATGCTGCCGCATTGCCATAGATTGTCTAACCATTTTGATATAATGTATGCATCATGACATATCTTTTATATTTTTTTAACTCAGGTACTAATATTTGATGTGTAGAATCTCTAATACACACTTCTGGATCCTCGTTATTGGTGACCTTCGTTGAGCTGAATATTATTTTAGTTGTATAGCATGAGTATATGCATGGATTGAATTACATTTTTTATTCCCAAACAGACTTCTCTATTTATTTATTTTCGTGCATAGAGTCGGCAGTGCATATTTGGTTCTTATTTGCTTGGGTAGGTACAGACTATTGTAGGCGAAGAGGTAATAAAGGTAAATACATTTGAATGGTTTTGCATTTAATTGCTTTTGCACTATGAGAGAAATCTTCATTTTGATTTCTTCAAAGGAAACTAAAGACTGCTCCACTGGCAACAGATTAGAAGGATATGTAGCGCATAAGGGGTTTTATTGGAAAGCTTATTGAGAGACCTATAAATGATAAATGATGCTGGGTGAATGTTTTCGAAATAACCTAATGTAAGCATGTCGAAATACAAAGGCGCTATTGTCACTAGAGATCGGGGCATTGGATAACGTCATAAGGCATGCTCGCTTTGGGGAGCTGCGCAACTGACATTGTGCTCATGTTTTGGTTTCTGAATGTACATACGCCATGTTTCCTCTTTTTTTTGATAACTCAAGCTTTTTAAAAGTACAAGCCAAAAGACAGATACAACTGCACAGGCTGGATTAAAATCTCGGGGGATAATCATGATCCCCCGGGGGGTGCACACAATGTGAAGTCTATATGGCATGTGCGTGCATAGGGTCAAGAGAAATTATCCCTTATACGGGATTCTCCTACAAAAATATCCCTTATATTTCATATACCCCTACCATATTTCCTTACAAATATATACGGAATTAAAGCAAAAAAAATCCCCTCCCATACTTATACGGTACGGTACGGTACGGTTTTGGCCCAAAAAAAACCCCCTACCGTACACGCACATGTTTTGTACGGGTTTTTTCTGTGTGCACCTCCCGGGCATGATCCACTGAGCATGACAACTTGAAAAATAATAATCAATGTTTATGCACAACCAATTATTTCGTTCAAAAAATGCAAGTAACTATTCTTTAGGACCAAATAGATTTTGCCAAGCCCAAGCAAGATAATGGGACTTGCGGTCTTCAAATGTCGTCCACCATGAAAAACCCTTGGTGGAATCCAAGCTTTGGTGGAATCCAAACTTTGCTAGAATAGAAAAAATACAAGTTTTGGTGGAATGGAAGCATTTAACATGTTCCACTATATGTACTGTATTGCAGTTCTACCTAAAACATGGCGCAAATTACTTGGTGATAGATCCAACGAACATGTTATTTACAAGCTCTAATCTTTGCTCAAGTTAAGGCACGATCCAAGCTTTGATGGGATATCATCTTTTAGACTATAAACCACCAAACTAGTTAATAGAGATTCCACGAGGACAAGATTTCCATTTGGACATCACCCTGCATATTTTTTTGTAATACGATTCACCATTAGGTGCTCCTTTAAGTGGATCCATCTGAACTATAGAATAAATACATTAAGTTTTATTGAACTTTTGCAGGTCTAGTCCATGGATGAAATGGCTATACAAAAAAAATCTTCATTAGATTAGGTTTCTTTATCCTTTGTATGGAAGAATGAACCTCCACTGGCTTTGAAGCTTCAAAAAGCATTCAGAGGCACGGGGCCAGATCTTGTAGATAATAAATGGAAAAAACAGGAAAGTATGTTTAGGCAGTGACATTGTCAAGAATTTAAGGCCATAATGAATACACCAACTGCAAGAATGGTATATGAGACAGGGAAAAAACCAATGGAAATAAGATCATGGGAGAGAATTATTTGGTACTTACTGAAGAAGAATAATGGGTACTCAAACCTGACCAAGCATGCAGTTCAACAGTTGGGGATTGCTTTGCTTATAAGCACTCAACTTAAAACCCTTGGCATGTAAAAGTTTGTTGTTTACTGAGTAGCCCTTTGTTGTAGTTGTCTACCAAGTTGGTTGAAGCTTTTCTGGATGTTATTGAAGCATGGTTGGAGCTTACTCGAAAGGTACTTTCTATACTGCCGCATTGCCATAGATTGTCTAACCATTTTGATATAATGCATGCATCACGACATATCTTTTATATTTTTTTAAATCAAGAACTAATATTTGATGTGTAGAATCTCTAATACACACTTCTGGATCCTTGTTGTTGGCGACCTTCGTTGAGCTAAATATTATTTTAGTTGTATAGTGTGAATATATGCATGGATTGAATTACATTTTTTATTCCCAAACAGACTTCTCTATTTATTCATTTTCGTGCATAGAGTTGGCAATGCATATTTGGTTTTTATTTGCTTGGGTAGATACAGACTATTGCATGCGAAGAGGTAATAAAGGTAAATACGCTTGAATGGTAATACGCTTGAAGGTAATAAAGGTAAATACGCTTGAAGAGGTAATAAAGGTAAATACGCTTGATGCCTGGAGGATCCTCCTAAACCCTGCTTGTTGCATGCCTTCAGATAGCCGAACAATTCTATATGGCATGCCAGTTGACTATGTGCCAGTCGAGAGAAATGGACTTGGCAGACATAGGTATTGGGATGACTCCGGCTGATGAGAATTTCCATGATATTTGTGACCCCATATTCAGCCCTGAGGTTCAGATACCTGATCATGATGCTGATCACATTCCAGTTTATATAGAAAATCATACCATGGCTGTTGGTTAGGCCTGTTAGTTCTTCTGTGATTGTACAGTTTCCTTTCTGTATTGCTATTCTTGTTGCAAGTTAGAAATGGAGGTTGATGCGAATGCCCAGGATGGTGCAGGTGATCATGTGGTGCACATAGATCCTTCGCTGATCAGTTCTAGAACTGGAGGAGACATTCTGTGCTGAGGAGTTCGTGAACCAGCTAGTTCAGATTGGCATGGAAATGTATAGGATGGCAGCCTCAATGCGTATTCTTAGGCGTGAGCTTCGCAGGTTTTACTTGGCAATTGATATTGCTATGAACAGTGTTGCATGGGAGCGGCTCGGAGTTGCCGCATCTGAGCTTCAAACTCTCAGGTCGCACATGAACCTTGCAAGCGTGTTATTGTCATAGGAGATCCGGGCATTGGATAGCATCATAAGGCAGGCTCGCTCTGGAAAGCTGCGCGACTGAGTTTATGCTCATGTTTTGTTTTTTGAATGTACATATGCCATGTTTGTGTCCTAAGAAAATAACAGTATCACTTGATGTACTTCTGTTATGATGTTGTATTTACATGCTGCATATTTTTTTATAATGCGATTCACCACTAGGGTGCTCCTTTAAGTGGATCCATCTGAACTATAGAATAAACACATTAAGTTCTATTGAACTTTTGCAGGTACAATCCATGGACGAAATGGCTATACAAAAAAATTCTTCATTAGATTAGGTTTCTTTATCCTTTGTATGGAAGAATGAACCTCCACTGGCTTTGAAGCTTCAAAAAGCATTCAGAGGCATGGGGCCAATCAGGTCTTCCAAACAATAAATGGAAAACAAGGTGCTGCGCATGGAGGGTTTCCCTCTATGGCCGGAGGGTGAAGTGGCTTAAATGATACTTCGAAGTCATGTTTTTACAATAAAAAACAATAGAGCACTTGATACCATGACTTTATGAGGATTGGCCTGAAGAGATCTTTGGTGCTCGGCATGGAACAAGGATGGCAGAAGGATAAGGACAAGTCTAATAGAGAAGAGAATGGAAATACATGTTTTATGAGCATACGAATGAGAAAATACCTTGAAGACCTCTGATCGGTTTTTTGTCACGGAGGGCTTCAAACATCTGAGGAGCTGGTTTTGTAGAGGAATAAAACTTTGACGCATAGCCTAACTCCAAACCTCACAAGAAAAAGTAAAACCCATGCAGTGTCAATGTCATGGAACATTGTTAACTCTTCCGTCATGTCGTCGTTCCCGCACGTGTCGCAGAGACTGTCCGACACTACATATCCGGCGCTCCTGGCTGTTGGCTCCCATTCCAAGACAGGAATCCACGACTTGTTGCTGCTCCACGACGTCAAGGCAAGATCCGAAGTGAAGCATCAGGTCACGGCAGCTTGTTGCACCAGGGAAGATGATCCAACAACCTGTTGGAGTAGGTCACGCCAAGAATGAGGAGGCAGTTTCCATTCTTGGTTAGAATGGTTGCCACATGGCAATATCTGGTTGGATGAGAAGCAAAAATGATTAATCACTTGCCTTGATGTCATCATATTATCTTAAAACATTTTTGCAAAAAAATAAATAAATACAAAGACTGTTGATTTGCTAGATACAGTGAAAGAATCGCTAAGAAAGATATTGGGAATACAATGCCAAATGTTCAATCCTAAAGATATACAATTTTGTGAATTATTTATAGGTGTGCAAATGCATAGATGGCAAGTATATGGCTTGCATATTCCTTTTTCTGCTATCCCACACCCTCGGGTCACCGAAAAATGGACGTAACATTTCTTTTGAAAGAAGAAGTACGCCATGTGGCAAAGCACTATTGGCTTAGAGGGCGGAATTGGACATATGTTATCTTTACGTGTGCAAAAAGGGGCAATTATTCCTGATTCTACCAGACCTTTCAGTGATGAGTTTTTCGCCATGATAAGATCCCTTACAATAGTTTACCACACATTATAATATGTCATAATTAGTGGTGTTGAAAGATTATCACTCTGGTTGTTAACGTGTACAACATGTCACAATTAGTGGTTTTGAAAAAATTCATCCATCTACCACTCTGGTTGTTAACATGTACAACATGTCATAATTAGTGGTTTTGAAACATGTCATAATTAGCGGTTTTGAAAGATTTCATCCATCTTCTAAAACAAACAAAATGTGGTGTAAAAGAAACGATCTGTTGTGTGAACATTCATCATAGAAAATGAATGTTAAGGGCATCCAACTCAAACTGTCCACACTTAGTGCAAGTGTACCAAAACTTATAAATGACCTTCAATAGACTGAAATAGGCAACTTATATTAAACTCAACACATTTTTCTACCCTGATACTTATAAATAATAGTCTAAAATTCGACTATAGCTTCAATCTAATTATGTTTTACTCTAGCTCTAAAGCAATACGGGCATTATCTTATGGCAACATAGTCATCTAGTATTTCAAATATTATCATTTAATTCATAAGAAACATCAGTTTGAGACATAGAAGCTTGGAAATAGAACATAAAGGATTGAAACTTTCAGTAACGTCAGTTTGATAAAACAATCACAAATTCCAAACAAGCTTGGATATATGTGATTTTGAGCTCATCATGCACTTAATACTCCTCACCTTCATCTTCAGGATCGCCAGATTCAGCACCACCTTCTTCATAATCCTTCTCAAGAGCAGCTAGATCTTCACGTGCCTCGGAGAATTCAGCTTCTTCCATACCTTCACCAACATACCAATGCACAAAGGCCCTCTTGGCATACATGAGATCAAACTTATGATCAATTCTGGAGAACAGTAGGAGGCTGGTAGTTGATTCCACACTTGAATCCAGTTGGGCACCAATCCACAAAATGAATTGTCCTCTTGGTTTTGATTGTTGCAACAGAAGCATTCACATCCTTCGGAACAACATCCCCTCTATACATTAGGTAACATGCCATGTATTTTCCGTGGCAAGGATCACACTTGGCCATCATGGAAGCAGGCTCAAATGCACTATTGGTAATCTCTGCAACAAATAACTGCTCATGATATGCTTTCTCTGCAGAAATCACCGGTGCATATGATGAAAGCATGAAGTGGATCTTTGGGTCAGGACAAACACAAATTTGCTACTTGTGTTATTATCCTATCCACCTATTATGCCCATTACAGTTCAAATATCAAGTTTGCTGATTGCTCGTGCAGTTCAGACCATTTACCATGATACAACGTGCACAAGACATGTAGATCTTATAGTGGACAAGGGCAGGCTTGCACCCAACAATATCACATGTCCAGCTCAGATCCAAGGCAAGCCTAGATAACAACTTAGCACCATATCTAGAGAATTGGAGAACAGACTAAGGAAAATACCTATTTTCAGACCATTGAGACTATTTATATTTAATAGCAGATCTTACATTTAATATCCTGCTTCAGGATTTTGGACTTTGCTTTTTACTATTTGTGAGAGTAATTCCTTAGATGCATATATTGGTTGCGCCCCCTACTATTCATACATTTAGAAAATTACCTTTTCCCTGTTTCGGGACTTTAGGCCTTGCCTTTTGATTGACATACAATTGCTGTTTCAACTAAACCAACTCATTGACAACACAATTGTGGCCTACTTTGTTGACTGGTAATGGCCCACCTAAGATGTGCATCTTCAAGAAAAATTTATGTGGGGCTATCTTATGTCTACCCCTATATCTGAAACAGCTTGCTGCTCCTGTCTTCCATCGTTGCGAGCAGGGGACCTATATCTACGAAATGCAGATTTTGTATAAGGGATAAAAACATGCGATGTAGGAAAAGGAATAATGTACCTTATAAATCGCTCATCTTCAATGATTTGATATCTGCTGCAACTTCTGCCACCTTACTTGTTGAAGACTTTGAAGCAGTATCTACAATAGATCCAATATCCAGATCTATGGCAACCTTCTTCATTGAACCATTATGAATCTATCAGACATTAAGGATTGAATGACAGAAGCTTGATGATAGACATTTGCATTTAGTGGTGAAAACTATTAGCCTCAATGAAAGTACAACTAAATAACACAAATAGAGGATACCAGGGAACCAATGGCTTGAAGAGCACGAAACTGCACTTCTATATCCTGCTCATCTGGTCCAGACATCTGCAACAGCAAAAGCTTAGTAAAACGAAATGAAATTTTCAATAACAAGCAATCAATTGCATATACCTCCATTGTAGCAGATAGAAGTTGTGGCTCCCTTCTCGATCTTTCATTTCCAACAGTAGTACTGTGTAGCTGACAGTAATAACCTTTAGATACTGAAGTTACAATGTACTATACTTCAATGTCAGGGGCAATTGCTTGGATTGCAAAACCAAATCTTACTTCAAAATAAGGGTTATATAGTACAATCGAACATTTTTGTTTTCTGCACAACATCCTTCAGAGAACAGATCCAGAAGCTGCATGTATACAAAAGTTGTTATGTAAATAATTGTGTAGATTATACCTATATAAATCACTTGGATCTATGGTACAATATAATTGCAATCGTGCAAAATTCTATCATTTATGGATGGATAAATATGATGTACAATATTATATTTCCAGCAGTTCACACATGACAACGAGATCACTCTCGACATAGTTCATGCTTATAACAATAATACAGATATGATGGTAAGCATGCAATAAATCACCACATCATTATTAAGGTATCATTGAAACAAGAATGAAGATAAAGACATGCATTTCTACTGCAGCATGCAAAAGAACTTGAAGAAGTGTTTTTTGTTAATTAGACTGCATAATCAAATACCATCAGCCAGATCATAGTGCATAAGATGAAATATATACCTCATTCCAGTTGTCAACAAGCCATTCCTTAAGACATGAGTATTTGAAGCAATTTACAGTAGCGCGAATAGATGTCAATAAGTTGGCAATCAGAACACGTTGAGACACTGCTCTTCTAATAACGGGCATCAGCATATCTACAGTAAGGACAAAGTACATTTCTCAAAACCACGCTGAGAAAATGTTGTACTATGGTAATGAGAGCTGTCCTTCAGGATATTAAGCATGGCCTCTAGTCTTGAAAGCTCTTCACCAGTGCATGCATGGGTCTCTTTGTCCTGAATATCAGTTCTTATTATCATGCCACTTTTGCAAATGCAGATGTTTTAAGTAAAAAGTTTACATCGCTTACTTGAACTGCAGTTAGGTTAGCATTGAATTGTGATATCCTTTTTAGGATCCCCTCGAAGGGTGCTGTATGAAAGAGTAGCATACCAACCTGCCAAGAACAAATAAAGATGTGGCCCAGCAAAGAATATGTAGCAAAATAACAGGGGGTTATTTTTGTATTTTTATACACTTTTTAACATGGTTTTCATATGATTTGGCGATCGTATTGAATGAGCTGTACTAATTAGTACTTCTAGAGTGCGCATTGTATTTTGTTATCAAAAAATCCATGTTGTAATGGTCTACCCCCTTCATTTTCCTATTTCGTTCCCTCAGGCATGCAAAGCTCGAGCATTTTTGTATTAGGGTTTTGAACCACCTCTCTTTTCTCTCGACCTTAAAGCAACGTTTAACTGGCACCAGAGTAGAAGCCTGCCTCTGGCTATGTTCCTGTCTGCAAGATACCGGATAGCTGGTGTCCGATCTGATCGGGTCTAGAAGGAAACATGAGCTTTTGGGATTTTGATTTCATGTGTTGTTTAGCAAGTAATTAAATGCAACGAGCTTGCTTTTCTGGTACTTCGAGCTTGAAATTTTTGGGTTTTAGGTCTCTGGCAGCAAGGGTTCTTCGCACTTTCAAGCAGTTGAAGACCAGCTTCCTTGGTTTAGAGCTTAAAGACGATCTTGGGTGTTGATTATTAAGTAAATTGGGTAATGGGCAAAAACGTGTCTATGGTGTGAAGCCATGGCGTAAAAAAGACTTTTCGTGGTATTTTTTAGCTATTTATGACCTACATGAGCTCCACAGTCGTGCCCCGAGCTAAGAGCATTGCTAAGAGCAGCCCATTGTGGCGTAAGATTTATCTATAGCAAAAATCAACGACTTTGTTCTGAGCTATGGCAAGTTTTCTAGCGCAAAAGCAAGACCGCCTTGACCGTGAAAGAGCACCCTATGGATCCTCATCCTCGTTCTCGGCGGCCACGATACAGAGCCCTCGATAAACTCAAGATCTGCTTGGTTTTTTTTTTTCAGATCGTGTGGCTCGATCCGCGGTGGAGATTCCGGCATTGGCGGGGCCGTTGCTCACATGTTTTCTCAAGAAGGTGCCACTTTGCTGCTATCACTTATGTCCCTCGAAAGAAGAAAAGGATGCTGAAAAACCTGAATCAAACCGATTGCTATCCGAACCGGTTGCTAGACTTTCCTTCTACTTCGGTACTTTTCTCGATCTGGTTTTCGGTTTTATCTCATTATTTGCAAAAACAAGGACGATCACTGAGGGCTCTACAAGGGCGCATGCGATTTTATGCGTCTCAAAGCAATCAAAGTGTTGATATTCGAGCAAAAATCTATGTGCGGCTATGTTCCTGCTGAGTTTGAAAACTTAAGCAGCCTTGTGGAAATTAGGTTGAGTGCCAACATGCTTAATGGTAAGATATCCTGGGTGTTTACAGACCTAAGACATCTGAAGTTACTGTATTTTCTCAATGGATTTGTTCCCAAAGGGTAATCTGCATCAAACATCCTGCACGATAGGTATGACTACATTGTGGAGCAAGAGCGCCGTGCATTCGGCAAAAAGTAAGAGCATTTTAGCTTCAAGCATGAACAGTACTTATTTTTTGTGGAGAACTTTATGCATTCTTTTTTAAAGGAGTCATTTGAACAAAGAAATGGCATTCATCTCTTTTCAGTGGGAAAATGCCCGAAGCCAACTGCCAAGCAAAATACAAGTTATGGAGATGGGCATGAACGATTCTTGGTTTAGAGATATAGGGCTAACTGTAATTATCATACATCATCATCACGGATTGTCCAGGCCGGATTGTCCAGGCCTATGAACATTTTCATCCTATGAACATTTTTGGTCTGCAGCAGATGCAAATGCTAGTTATCATCCGGGATTATTGTTGCCATTACTTTTCTATTTGTATTTCCTCTTTATGAGATTAAACATGTTCTACATATCGCCATATGGTTACTGAACGCTTGCCATGGTACAAGACTTGTTGTAACAAAGATCGGATTCGATTTCTTTCTTATCCGATCTTATAGCGAGCAACGGTTTGAAAATTCGTCCACTATGGCGGTGAAGCGGGAACAAATGCAACACATATCTGAACCTGGTTTGTATTCTCTTCACTCCATCTCTTATTCCGTTGTTTACGTAGCATCACGGGTTATCCGGGCTTAGTGTAAGACTCATGCAAGACTGCCATAACATGATTCTTTAGATGAAAAAATTGCAATCTTGGCACCTTAAGAAGAGGTGCCATTATGATTTTAAATCATATTTTCCTCTTTGATCCTATGAATATTTTTTATCTACACAAATGCCAATGCTAGTTATGACTCTAAACTTGTATATTGTGGGTTGAAGATGATATTGTGGGTTGTATATTGTGGGTTGCGCTAAATTCTTGTATTGTATAATATTATACATTGGTATGAATATTATATATCTAATTCTATGCAATGTTTTCGTTTCCATAATTTGAGCACCTCTACCATCCTTAAGGCCCCGAAGGGGCCAAAAAATTTTTTAGTTAACAGAAACCATTAACACAAAACTAACATTATTAACACAACCATTGCATTTTACACATTTAAATTAAAATCCCCCTTAAACCCCCTTTGGTTTGGGTGCATATTCACACGGGGGGTTACGTAGGGCAACGAGAGCTGTCGGATGGGCATATTTTCCCTTTATTCCAAGATCTGGACCGTACATAGCGATCCTCGTTTGTGGGGTATGCATGTACAAGTTTTTGTATACTGTATATTAAGGTTTGCAAAATACTATAAGGTTTGACAAACCACAGGCGAAAACCATCATAAACTGTGACAAACTAAAGAGACCTTAGGAATATGCTTGAGAAGTTCTTTTTTAGTTGTTCGTTGGGAACCTTTAACATAAAAAGAGAACATGGTTAGCCTGAGATGGCAACTACCATAGAAAGTGATGCAAATGAGAGGATGTGTATTACTCACCAGAAGTCCATTGTTTAGGTACATATGCATTTGCTGCGCATTGACAATGATAGCCATTAGGAATCCATATGGGACACATGCAGTTGGTCTAAAAAGAAAGGCAACTGTTCTGGTTCTATAAACAATCAATTTCAGACTTCGCAGAACAAATAGACATTCACAGAACAAAATAGACATTCAGATACTTCATTTTCCCTGTCATGACAAACGTGAGAAAGTGCATCATAAATAACGAGCTGCAAGATTGAGGTTTAAAAACCTTCAAAGAGTCCATAGGAACAATATGAAAACCTTTAATAGATTACAAAGCAGGTATAGTTCTTTTCTATTTTATTTCATCTTTTAAATTTCATGCCAATGATGTGATCCTACCTAAAATTATACTTATGGCATAGTATCATATAATATCAGACACTAGAGAGCTCCAATATCTTTTGAACTACATTCATTATTTTGCCATTTACAAAAACAATCAAGGAGAAGACATATGTCCCGGTGATCAAAAAGTCCTCACTGGAAACAGCAACATGAGTAACAACATCCCAGTGCATATAGCTTTTTTCATACCTGAAATGTAGTAAATGAAATGCCCTTTTGCTCAATAATGAAATAAAGGAAGCATAATCAAGTTATATAAAAAATGGAAGCATACAGATAGCTCCTTCCATCTTAGTTTCTGGTAGGCTAATTATGTATTTGGCACAGACCAGAAAAGCCGTATTGCAAGTTAACCGCTTGTTTTAAAGATTATATTTTTTATCAAACTGACAACATAACGCCCTATCTAGCAAAAATAACATAAGAAACTGAATCAAGATCATCAAAAAAGACAACTGACCTATGAGACAAGACGATTTAAATTCGTATAAGTAGGTCATTCAATGTCCAAAGATCTTCGACAGATGTCATAAATGGCCTCGTTATCTAGAAGAACAGAAACATCTGTATGTTCCATATCTTCCAACAGAGAATGAGTAGACAAAATGTTGTTATAGAGCTCCACAACTGAAGTAGAAGCTTGAGGAGATGGATAAGAAGTAAATCCGAGATTAGACTTCTTCCCATAATCAATAGAAAGGCGCTTTAGCAGCAAATCTGAGACTAGATCCTGTACCACCACCAACTGCATGGAAAACGAGAAATCCTTGCAAGCCAGTGCAGTTGTCGGCAAGCTTTCTGATTCGATCCAAGCAAAGATCTAGGATGCAATCATCATTAAAAAGCTAAAAATTGATGTAAACAAGTGCCCACGAATGGTTACCTTTGCTTGCTTAAAGTCACGGATCCTTGTCAACATGCTAGTTTCTCCAAACAGGTCTGCCATTGCATCACTTTTTCAGTATATCCGATTAACACAATGCTGCAACTAGTATCACAATTGGTACTATCTTTCTGGAAAGAAAATGATGTATATATGGAAAATGATCTAGCACAGTAAAGCTTTGGAGAAAAATTTGCAAAGACATATTTTACCTTGGTTCAATCCTTATGTTGCAAGACGACTGTAAGTTGTGTGAGTTGTACTGGTTAAAAATGGAATCAATGATTGAAAACACCGCAATGCCTTAGCCTGCCTTGAACTTGCAGAACAGATCAACCTCATTTGATGTAGAATAGATATTCTTTCGCTCTTGAACGAGCTGTAACAAGAGCTCTATCGGAATCTTTAGAAAGCTAAAGCCACCTCCAAGAGCTATTTCCTGGCCTTTCTCTAGCTTCCATGGCCATTCTCATGAGCTAGTTTCCACAGAGCGACCTTGAGCACAGCAAAAAAAGAAACCGGCTTCAAGAAATGAGACGTCTGAGTTCTTTACCAGTTCTTTACCAGGTGAGCGCCAGTTTACAGGAAATAGGAGGTTTGGAGCAGTCACCAGCATATCCTAGGGATATTCTAGCATATAGCTAGGATATCCCAAAAGCCCACATAAACAAGGGTTTGCCCCCCTAGGGGCAACCCAAAACAGGAAAGTATGCTTAGGCAGTGGTATTGTCAAGACTATAAGGCCATAATGAATACACCCTGCAAAAATGGTATATGAGACGGGGAAAAAGCCGATGGAAATAAGATCATGGGAGAGAACTATTAGGTACTTACTGAAGAAGGATAATGGATACTCAAACCTGACCAAGCATGCAGGTCAACAGTTGGGGATTGCTTTACTTATAAGCACTCAGCTTAAATCCCCTGGCATGTAAAAGTTTGTTGTTTATTGAGTAGCCCTTTGTTGTAGTTGTCTATCAAGTTGGTTGAAGCTTTTCTGGATGTTATTGAAGCATGGTTGGAGCTTACTCGAAAGGTACTTTCCATACTGCCGCATTGGTCTAACCATTTTGATATAATGCATGCATCACGACATATCTTTTATATTTTTTTAACTCAAGAACTAATATTTGATGTGTAGAATCTCTAATACACACTTCTGGATCCTCGTTGTTGGCGACTTTCATTGAGTTGAATATTATTTGAGTTGTATAGTGTGAATATATGCATGGATTGAATTACATTTTTTCTTCCCAAACAGACTTCTCTATTTATTTATTTTCGTGCATAGAGTCGGCAGTGCATATTTGGTTCTTATTTGCTTGGGTAGGTACATTCTATTGCAGGCGAAGAGGTAATAAAGGTAAATACACTTTAGTGGTTTTGCATTTAACGAGAAATCTTCATTTTGATTTCTTCAAAGGAAACTAAAGACTGCTCCACTGGCAACAGATTAGAAGGATACGTAGCGCACAAGGGGTTTTATTGGAAAGCTTATTGAGAGACCTACAAATGATAAATGATGCTGGGTGAATGTTTTCGAAATAACCTAATGTAAGCATGTCGAAATACAAGGGTGCTATTGTAACAGGAGATCCGGGCATTGGATAGCGTTATAATGCAGGCTCGCTCTGGGGACCTGCGCAATTGAGTTTGTGCTCATGCTTTGTTTTCTGAATGTACATATGCCATGTTTGTGTCCTAAGAAAATAACAGTTTCACTTGATGTACTTCTGTTATTTACATGCTCGTCTCTTATATTTTGGCTTGATGCCATGGTTTTTGTGCAAGGGGCGATTGTGTGAATGTACATATGCCACCTTTGTCTTGTAAAAAAATACGTATAAGTATACGGATACAACCCCCAAACCACCCAAAATCTTGGGGTACACGATACTCCAACTACATTTTGGGAACCTTATGGTGCTGTATTTACATGCTCATCTCTTGTATTTTGGCTTGAAGCCATGGTTCTTGTGCAAGGGGTGCTCCTATTTAATGGGGTCAATTTGACCCCATGTTGACCCCATACTAGTGGCTTGGATTCTCGCAGCCAGCATATTCTGTGGAGGATGCTGGGTGAATGTTTTCGAAATAACCTAATGTAAGCATGTCGAAATACATTTGGGCAATTTTCCATAAACAAGCTCCATTTTTCGTGTGAGAGCATGCGCTGGAAAGATTAGAGAAGGATAAGGATCTAATGTTATCTGTTATCTGTGTGTAAATCGTAGTCTAATTTTGGGTCCACGGCGATTCAATCTTGTGCCGCTGAAATATCCCACAGCCGTTGACGAAAAAAAAGAAGAAGAGAAGGAGGTATATAGCGAGGTATATAGCAAGCATTCTTTATCTTTGCTTGGGGCAATGACGCAGTTAGTGAGGTTTATCCGAGACGCGTCAATTGCTGGTTGAAAACTATTTCCAAACCCCTTCCTCGGCTTCCTCACGGGAGCCAGGAAAATTTCTGGAAGGCTGGCCTATGGCTCCGGCCTATAAATTAATTTTAACTAGTATGTATAAGTACACTGAATACACTGAAGGAAGCATCACAGGATAGTGCATATATTATCTATCCAGTTCTCTGTGCCATGTTCAATATTCACTGCAGTCCTACAACAAAGGATGTTACGTCAATCTGATCCAACTTTGATGTTCTTTCTCTGTTTAACCAAGTTGAAGCTAGCAATTTACTAACGAAGGTTGTGCCCTCCTTCGCTAATGGAGTTCAAAGCCAGTATACATGGACTTGGTAAAAGCTGTGCCACTTCTTGGCAATCGCTAGGGCAGGATGCACAACCAGGGAGAGTACAGGGTTTGAGGAGCATGGGCTTCGTCAATATATCTGCCGAGATTTTCTGTAGTGAAGAACCTGGCCAGACAGTAATATGGTGGTAATGTGTTTCAATATATTTCCTGGTCTGTTTGTCATGGTTGAGGCTACTTCCAGCAGAGAAACAAAACCTAACCCATAAGGAACTCTTTCCTAGATGATATCAGGAGCTAAGAAAGAAAAGAGTCACAAAGTGGAGATAAATCTTCACATAGTTTCCAGTTATTACATAAACCTTGTTCTGCTTGGCTATGGAGAGGAGCTGAGATAGGAGTCAATGTCAAGACAGACTGGGTCCTACATAGCCAGCATAATAGTTGCCTGCATGTTTCTTACCAATAGGGAATTGGGGTGTATGTTTCTTGAATCAGTAATATCCGCTCGGAAAGCTGTTACAGTCAGAATAAGAGGTCTGAGGCATGGTTAACCTCAAGCAAGCAAATTGTATGTGATCATTTTTGTTTGCTTTGGTTAGCGAGCTCCTAGGCACCACTCTTTAGTTTCCTTGTGTATTATCTCAGTTCATTACTGATAGTGATTTTCATTAAGAGAAAAACTTTTGCTCGGCTGGATCTCTCTTGCTATTTAGTAATTTTGAAGAGAGCTTCTACATGCTGGATCACATTTACGTTGGATATAAGAAGAGCCAAGCACTTGGATGATTCTTGAGGATCACAAGATTCTTGATTGAGCTTCTTAAAGAAAACCTGTTGCACGCTTTGAAATCTTCTATGTAATCAATGCTGCTAAATATTGCTACGTGGCACTGCTCTCGGATTGCAAATTGGAAAAAAAAAATATCGATATAGTAATATTTTGTTTTTGAGGGAAAGTTCTTGCCTTTAGCTTTATCACTGCAGTTGAACCAATAGAATCTTTGCTCTAATCCAGTGCTTGATGGTTCTAATTATCACTTCTTGATGGCGGCGTTAATTGCAGACTTGGAGAGACTTTCTGAAGTATGTCCAGATCTAGTCCTTACGTGAGATTAAATCTTACAGTCATTAGGATCGGGTGAAGTTTGATAGGATTTGCTGCAGGGATGCAGACATCCAATCTAGTCTCGTATGCCAAAGATTAGAACCTAGAGAGATATGCATTTGTGCCTGCGTGATATGAAATATGTGCAGAGTCAGACATTGGAAGCACTTGTAAGTGCGCGTTCTAGGAGATCGGAGGCCATATAAGCAAAGGAGCAATTAGACTTGGGTCAATCTGTGAGCAAGAGCATGTCAACAAGTTGAAGGACCTTAGGGGGGATTTGATTGCAGCAAGTGGAGAGACAAGTGACACAGAGCTTATCATTCAACTCCTGAGAAATTGTTTAAATACGTGGCCACGGCCACAAGTGCCATAATTCAGAAAGCTATTAGTTGGCAAGCAAGAATTCTGAAAGACATTCACATGGACTAGGATTTGGAAGTCTGCTTAGGTTTCTACTGCAGGTATTTACGGAAAAGTTTTCTTTATACAGCTGTAACTTCAACAGATGTGTTTTATTTGCATGCGCTATGCAAACAAATTTACTTTCAGCATAACCAAATTATAAGCCTTAATGATCGACCAGACACTTACGGTTATAACTAGGCTGCATGATGAGACTCAGCAGATACACCATGTTTATTATCAATTGGATTTTCAGTTTCAGGCTGCAATTTCTGCTATGGTAGATGGACAACACAAGATGAAGAATGGCTGATAACCTAGGCTCTTAGTTATTCTATAGTTTCTCTTCAAACTTAGGCTCTAGTTATCCTATAGTTTCTCTTCATCGACCTATCAAACTATATCCAAGTTTGCTCTATCACTGTTGGGCATACTTGCAAAAGAAGATAACTCAGCCATGTCTATGACTGCAACACATAAACCAGTTAATAACACGCCAATGGTAATGCTTTCTATTTGGAGTTTTGTTGAGCCCTCTCAAGGAGAAGGCATCCCAAAAATGGCATATGCCGCTAATTGTGACGAGCACACGGTATTCTTTAGTAAAAGGCGAAAGAATAGTTCGCTCTGTGCTCATCACACGGCTTGCTGAATTGTTCTATTGATGCACGTTCTTTATATCAGAAATGTTTGTCCCTGTTTTCAGCCTTTGGCGTGTGGGATATTTGGTAACCAAATGTTCATACCGCAAAGTGCAACTGGGCTCTGGGTATTCCTTATCTGACACTGATGGTCTTTTGGTGCAGACGTATTCTTGAAGCCTCGAGATCAGTCTATGCAGTGCAGGGCTATTTTGCCCCACGAAAAATTTCCCAGGCATTGGAGGAGCTACGAGCCTTTGGAGATTCGGTACGAAAGCCTGTTGAAGGATGGCCATTTCCTGCATACAGGAGCGGCATCAAGAGATTCATTCAAAACCCCACTTAAAATAGGCCATGAATAGATTGCAAATCCGAACAATATTGCAACCTAGCATCGAAGCCATACCCGCTGCAACATGCTCTTTCTCAATGCCACGTGTCTTGCTTATATCGGGCATGATAATATGAACCAAATGTTTATTACATCTAGTAATTTTGGTGGGTGATAAAAAGTCGAGGTGGTACCGCCAAATGTGACGGTGCACGGTAGCGTGTCTTTTATAGGGCATAAAGGCCCACCCCACGAACGGTTTCTGCGTTTTTGCATATTTTATTTATTTTTAGGCGCCGCTTTGGCCTGGTTATGGCATGGAGATCCTGCTAAGGCCGAGCGCCGAGAAGCTCATCTCAGGTTGTCGTGGAGCTCAGGTTGCAATGGTTGAAAGCATAGGCAGGGTTATGCAAGCACCAGCGGGAGCCTCCATAGCCAGACAGATTTCAAGAAGCAGGGTTCTTGAAGCCTCCATAGCCGCATTGCAGTTCAAGAAAACACAGCTAAAAAGAAGAAGCGCCAACTGAGGCTGCATGAAGCGCCATCACCGCGAACGCCAACCTGTAGAAAACAGTCAAAAACCACTGCCAAAAGAGTGGAGGTTACGCCATAGCTTGGTAGATTCCTACGTGGACGAAATTGTAGGGTCCACGTGGCTTAGGTTTTGTAACGTGCCCCTAATTGGTTGTTTTTCAGCTGGAAATCAGTTGGCGGCGCCGCCACTCGCAGCTTCGCCGCTTGTGGTGGGCGGTTTCCAACTGGAAACCACCTCTTGGTGGCACGTTTCCAAATACGTAAATGCTTGGTTCATATTACTCACAGACTGTGTTAATGAAGTGATGCCAGCCTATGCAAAAGGCTTATAGTGAATATTATTGCTGACCCTGATTATTAGTAGCATGCTAATGATATATAGAATGACAACTATAACTTTTGGCATCTATGGTCCGAAGTCAGCAACATCATCAATATATGAAACAATTGAGAACTATATAAAGGTATTGGTGGCTACCCCAATGTCATTCAATTTCTCTTCACAATTCTTACTACAAAATATGCTCTTGTCCGTTGCAGGAAGCGCCCAATGTCCCTGTGGTTAAGCTTACAATAGATTGCAAATCCTCTAGTGATTTCTTGAGCGATTTTTCTTATATTTCTTGTATTTATCTTGAGGATGCTTGTACGATCTCAAAAGGCGGCAGAGAATACAAATAAAAAGCTTGACCTTCACAGATCCGAGTCCCATCAAAAGCTATTGATATACGATGTATGCAATCCTAAGAGCGTTTAGTTTCAAGCAAGAGGTTACATTGCCTCATATTCACAGTTATATCATTTTCCATTGCAGCATAAAAGTGGGCATCATCAGCTTGTGCAAGTTGCACCTCGTAATAAACATTCTCAGGATTCTAGTGGGACGAAGTTAGCATGTAAGTATGACAAGTAATTTATGCATGCGTTTTATTATTGTTGAGTTGCGTATTTATTATTATGTTTTTTAGGTTGCCCCTAGGGGGGCAAGCCCTTGTTTATGTGGGTTTATGGCATATTTCAAGTATATACTATTATATGCTAGGAATATGCCAATAACTGCTCCAAACTTGCTATAGGGTATAAATTGGTGGTCACGGCTGTTCTTGGGCATCCATTTCAAAACCGGCTAACTGGTGCCAGCATGGGTTTTATTGCAAACTGGGACTTTGCATGCACTGCCCAGATCGCATGCGTTGTCGCCTCCGGAGGTGGGAGCTCGTTTGGAAGCCTATAACGAGGAACTGGGCAGGAAGGATTTCTACAGATAGGAGCTATGTATCAGAAAGAATGGCAACGCCATAACTAAGGTGTTGTTTATTTTCGCATTGCACGATTTGATTAACTGTAAAAAAGAAGGGGTTAGTTCAGGAATAACAGTGATGCTTGCGTAGGTGCTCATGGATTCTCATCATATGCTAGTTCTTATTGTTGGAAGCCGAAGTGATGATCGCCTTGCATAAAGACAAAAAGTCTCTGCAAGCTCTTATGGCTTCATAAAACCACACTTTAACTGGTAGAAACAATAGAGTCATTACTGAAAGTCCCTTTGTAAGCTCTAAATTCTGATCATTTAGCATTTGTATCGGGAGAATTCTAGAAGATAAATCAAGACTTGAATTTGACAATCCAACTTCAAATCAATTAATATGTTAAGTTCTAGAGTTATAAAAAGGGCATTATTGACATTCAGTAACATTGACAGAAGATCCATTGCAGCAGCTACCAAACCATCTGGCTACCTAAAATCCAATATTTATGTTTCTACATTAGCCTGACACATTTACACAGACCCAATTTGCCCATCTTGGTTTGATATTTTTAAACCACACTTACTATTTTGGCAATACAAATTGTCAATGCAATAGATAAAACTTTGTCTTGTTCAGAGCTTTAGTAGATGCATAAATAGTCACTACAATCACAGCTCCATTATATAAACTCAAGCGAATGAGAACAACGCAAACAAAAATGTTGTATATTCTCACCAGCCCTCAAGAAGTACATAAAGAAAAGAACAATGGAACAAAGGCATACCTTCTTTGCCTCTAAAATCCTAAAATCCCCGAAGAAAAGCTTATATAGACAAACATAATAAGAGCTTAACAATTTACGGGGCACCGGGTCATCCCCAAAGATGCAAAGCTATGGCTATATCGGTGAAGTCCTGCTAGGGTCTTGAACTGAAATTGAGCATTCCAAATGCAAATAGGATTTGCAAGATTTGATGCCAGCGCTAAATTTGGGATAAATTCATCTTTCATAGATATCGAACTTGAGGTGAGGTATAATTCTAGCATACTTCAATCTGACCCTACAACTGTCCCCTTTCGATTTCAATTTTTTATATTGATCGTTGAAAAAATTCTTAAAAGAATTAGCTGAAACAAAGAACCAACAAAATACAATAATCAATGGCATCAAGCCTTTATCAATCTACGCGTATTTTCGCCCTAACAATATTAACTGACAATAAAATGAATGTAGAAAATTTGGTTGTGGCCATCAACTGGTGCATTGAAGTCATGTCAAGCTTTTAGGCATTGTTTTACTTGATGGATGATTTTTTATTTTTTATTTTTTTTTTTTTTTTTTTATTTTTTTTTTTTTTTTTATTTTTTATTTTTTATTTTTTATTTTTTATTTTTTATTTTTTATTTTTTATTTTTTATTTTTTATTTTTTATTTTTTATTTTTTATTTTTTATTTTTTATTTTTTATTTTTTATTTCCTCTTTTTATATCAAGATAAAGAGAACCTCTGGAACCTCTAATCCGTGCCTCTAGAAGAACTTGAACGTTTCAAAATCTCCAGCTTCCAAAAATACCTACATTGTTCTAAAACTTTTTGGCCCTTACAAATATGCAATCCGAAACATAGAATGCAGTTACACCTTTATTTAAAATCTAATTACTTAAATCTATGTTTATGCAATTCCATATATTATATATTATATACGTAGCCAACCAACCAATGTACCATCACTATATATACAGATATAAAAAATTAGAGAAAGAAAGACCCTAAGGAATAATATTGTAGGTAGGAAGGAAGAAGTCATCATTTTAGATTATGGCATGGCAATTCATGTTGCCAACCTCCTGATTCTGAAATATCCGTTTGCTTTGGTTACAAAATTGAGATTGTGAGGGACAAAAAAATTCTCTTTTTCTTTCTCTGATATTCCCTTCTACGATAACTGTGGTGCACCTGTTGCGGGAGATGCAAAGCGATGATTTAAAGCATACAGAAGGATTTGTGCAGATTGAATTGAAATAACCCATAAGATTTAAATGGACACTTGCTACAAGCAGGGCTTTCTCTTCTGGGACATTGTATTGCTCATTCCACAAGTGTAAGAATGTCAACCGAATTGCGACAAATAATAATTCTTTTATCTAAATCTACTTGGCTAAATCGTGATAAGGGAGGGTGCTATACTTTGGCTCACTTATCATTCAATCTGCCATAAGTTGAGCATGCCTCTATGAAATTCCAAGGTCATGGGCTCAAATGAAATGTTCAGACCTGTTACATAATAAAATTAATAGAAATTTTGAAAGAAAATAAGCAAAGTAGATTAAATTTGCACACCAAATAAGGGGGTTGTTGTACCTTAATGGCTCAGTGGTTACCCAAATGGCTCGAGCAGATGATGGCACTTTCAATTAATTTGAAATGGTAAAGGAAACCGCCTGCAATGGCTCACTTGGATACTTCAATAGGATCAGACTTCAACTTTCAAAACCGAATGGCTCAATGCTGAAACACAAATGGTTCAATCAATTACCCTTTATATTTGAGAATCAACCTTAAACGCATGCATTTGGTCTATAATAAATGCATTTACACTACAACAAAATGAATGAGAGGGAGGAATTGAACCCTCGCAGCCAAGTGATCTTCGCTGCCCTAAGCATGCTCACCGCAAAGAAAAACCAACGAACATCTCATCAACACTTGAGTAGGATTAATGGAGGTAGCCTTATCTCCCACCATCAATCTAACAAGCAAATAAAAAAACCGAAAATATAAATTATTACTTGAATATTGAGGATGTGGGCAGCCTTGCAAAATTGTTTTTGTGATATAACAGAACATCAGCAATTTATTCACACAAAAATCATCTTCAAATTATTAAATTGGACAAAGAACTAACATTGTTTGAAATAATAGTTTGGAAACCAATACTTTGATTCATCATTTACATAACTTGCCCATAATTTGCAGCAAAAACATCATATATTGCACAAAAATGGGAAAACAGGTTGGTTACTTACAATCCTAAGCTTTTAACACTAGAGTAGTCTCGGAGACCATATCTGATAATAGAAGTTTCAATTTCGCGATATATCGTCACCATATCAATCTTTACTTGATTCTTAGTGATCTTCGAGAATTTCAAGACCAATGAACTTACCTGCATATTGTAGTGATTGTTCAATTATTAGAGAATTTGACAGTTTCTGCAACAGTCCAGAACTGCATTCTTGAGCTTTCCTAGCATAAACAGACCTAAACCTTGCTAAAATTGGAAGTATTTGTCTATTTATGATAGAACACATTGACTTGTATGTTTTCAACTTTGGTTGTATCATCTAACATCCATGGAAGTCGGCAAACCCTATTTTGTTCAAAAATGCTGCTTGCGGATTATGAATTATTTCTCTCTTTTTACTATAAGTTTTGGCTTACTTCTTGTGGCCATGGGTTCTTAACTATATGAAGTACAATCTTATATTTGTTTGGAGTGTTCATAAGTTATATCAACTTCAAAATCTAATAGAGAATTTCCTATACAGAATTTCGGACAAAATTATATGTTAAAATGCTCTAAAATCATCACCTGTAAGTATCACGAGGATAACAAATGATGCATTCTTCTTATATCTACATAGAAAATTACTCTATCAACTTGCATATAGTGTAATTAGGATTTAACCATGCAATTAACTAAATTTAAAGATGATGTACAACTATAGGATTAACACATTAGAGGTTAAAAATTTGAGTTAATTCCAAAGTTATAGGCTAAAAACTCATCATTTACTAGCTAGTGATGTTTATTGATGAATAAAATGTTGATGAATGGAAAAGAAAGAGGAGACACTATAAATAGGAGAGGCGAAGAAGGGCATCCCCATCCAAGGAATGTTAGTTCTATTGTGATAGAACCGTGGCATTTCTATGATGGATCCTATGGCCCAATCAAGTGGCCGATATAAGAGGACCCTATCTCAACAGGAATGGAGCATATTAGAACTAGGAGAAATAGGAAAAAACGTAAAACGTATGGAAGAATGGAAAAAATAGGATGAATAAAATGGGCAAAAGGAATAAGACAATGGAACCAAGGCTAAACAAGGCTTGATGGCATAACCGAGTGAAGCAGGCAAATGGGACAAATAAAAGAAGAAAGGGCTAAGCAAGGCTAGTGGAATAGCTAGCATAACCAGGTTAACAGGCAAAAATATGATATATAGACACCAACGGAACAAAAAATACTAAGGCGACTCAAGAGAAGAATCGAATACATGAAGGAGACAAGACAAATAAAGAACAGATGGACTAAGGGGATTCAAGAGGATAATCTAACAACAAAAGAAAAAAGGACAAATAAGCAAATGGAGAAATAGAGAAATGAACCAAAGCAATTCAAGAGGTTAAGTGGAGACAAAGAAGAAGGGCAAACAAAACATCTAAAGCAAATAAGGCTATAAAGGAACAAAATTTTAAGAAAAATACACGAGAAGATCTTGGATTAAACATGGTAACAAAACAAACTAAGCAGAGACGCTATATGGTTACTGAGACAATGAGTAAGAACATAGCAGGGTGAAAGTATGCTGGTGGGTATCAAAAGCATGCGTCCGGATGCATGCTTGTAGCATGCTTATAGCAGGGTTTTAGCCCGCTTAAAGCACCCCTGCTTTTGCTTAATTTGGTGGGTGGGCGAATCGCCATCATATTTTTGACCCTTCATGTACTCGCCGCGTCCACCTCACCAACGAACCGTTAGGAAAAATGATTGTGGGATTTTGGCTGGATTTTCGCTACAGTGGTAGTGCGCTGCAAATTGATCGAGCCCCGAACTACCACGACCTCATGGCCCAGCGAAAATTCTCCCTCCAATTCACTTATTCTCCCTCTCGGGAATTTCATGGCGCCCCTCGATACCGGCCGAGGCAATCACATCGTTTAGCATTGGACTTTCGGCCGATGAATTCCAATACGGTGTTCCGGTTGTTGGATGTCAATGCAACACAGGAAATATCGCGTGAAGATCCAGTTTCCTCTGCAATTTACAAGAAATTGGATGCAGAGATAAAGAGAGAATACAGATTACGGAATAAGATGAGGAAAGCAGCGGTTGAACGGGAGGCTATGAGCACGAGACGCAGGCAAGAAATAGCCAAGCTTGTAGTTGATTATTTCAACAAGCTCACCAAAAAGCATTCACCCGAACTCAAGGCCGATGTGATGAAGAGGGTGGTTCATCACCACGAAATGGAAATCTCAGAACCTGGAATTTTGCCAAATCCAAAGGAGTGCAAGGCAGCGGGGGTGCT
This sequence comes from Isoetes taiwanensis, assembly GCA_021234155.1. Classification (NCBI taxonomy): domain Eukaryota; kingdom Viridiplantae; phylum Streptophyta; class Lycopodiopsida; order Isoetales; family Isoetaceae; genus Isoetes; species Isoetes taiwanensis. The sequence goes on along the minus strand of JAJEKV010000029.1, from coordinate 3,038,360 downwards.
GCTCAACAACTTGAAACAGACAATGGCAGCCACAAAGAGGCAAAGGAACCATGATGTTTGGAGAGCCAGAACCTCGACACTGGTGATGGCTTCTTCCACAAAATCGAGATGCAATTCCACTATGGCAGGGCTGTTAGGTACATCTAATTCTTGCTTTCATGCCTGTGCTTCTTCATGCTTTTAAGTGCTTGTATCTGCTGAGTGATGCTGGCTGGGATATGTTCATTGATTAATGTGCAATATTTCTTATGATAGGTTGCATGAGGTCAACAATTGCAACTGCTGCATTAAGAAAATCGGAAGCCGTCCTTGGAAATGGTCCGTGGTCTAGCTTCCAAAGGAGGTTGAGGTGCGATTCTCTCACCCCTGCTTGCAAGCAAAGCATAGCAGAATTCTGGAAACAAAATAGCAGAGTCTCTCCTTGCAAGAAAGATGTTGTGAACACTGTTGGAGAGTCAGGCTTCCGAATTTCTTATCCCCTACACCTTATGAAGGTCACACAGGTATAAGTTTCCATACAAATTTTTCTTTGCTATTATTGCATAAATATTTCTAACCAACGGCCACCATTCAGCTGCAGCTATTTCAACAATACAAAAAGGCACATCCTGAACACCCTGTTTGCTTAAAGGCTTTCGAGAAGTTGAAGCCTATTTATGTAAAGAAAGTATCGAAAGGGAAACCGTTGTTGCATATACCATATGAAGTTGGAGTATGCCGGGGTAGCCCCAATGCATTGAGGTCGTGGCTGGATTTCATGGTGAAGAGTGCAAGTGCACCCGCGAGGTCTGTGGACTTGGTGAGAAGTGTCCGCCAGCCAACATCACGTATGACTCAACCAACGAGCTCGAGGGCTGGGTTTGCAACAAGAGCGAGGGTGAAGAATGGCATAAACATGATCGCTGATGCGCACATGTCGGGAAGTGTGGCATAAAAACTCTTCCTATATGTCCAAGAGAAAGAGAGAATCATGAGTTCTTGCTTGAATGGAAGACATTTGAAAAGGTAATACTCTCTTTATTGCATGCTGAAACATGCTAATATGTGCTGTCATCCGCTGAATACTGCTTTTGTGCTTTCAACTTGCGCTAATCTTCTGTTTTATGCTACAGACCTTGTTACAGATTCCAGTGGAGACAGAAGAGGCTGGTGGAGTTGCAGACTGCGTTACCCAGGTGGCAGCAGAAAGAAAAGAGCCAATGCCACCAAGAAGGGAAACAAAAGTAAGAAATCCAAGGTAGCTGGTGGGACACAGCCTGAAGCTGCAGCACAAGCTGAGAAGAAGGGGAACAAAAGCAAGAAATCCAAGGCAGCACAAGACGAGACCTCAAATGGCAAGGGGAAAAAAAAGAAAGGACCAAAGCCAGTCCTTAGATTGTCTTACAAGAGAACGGCAGTGAAGGATTTCATTTCATATCTGTGTTCCACATTGAAGATATTCGTGCCACACAATTACAGGGGGCTAGATGGCGTGCCATGCAATTCGGGAGTTGCCCGGACAATATCCAAGATGGCACCATTGTTTCGTAATTGATTTTACTGAGAGAATTACAAAGATAAAAATACAAAGGGAGGTTCAAAGCCAAAGATTGGCACAATGACCAGATAACAATTCTCGTCCACATCACGTATAGGATGGACATCAGTTCTGGGATCAGAAAGCTATTGAAGGAAACCCATTTCTACTTGAGTGATGACAAGCTTCATGACACTCTTTTTGTGCAGCACTGTCTTAGAAAGCACAATTCATGGCTTGTATCAAATGGTGTAGATTTCTCCAGGCATATAGTTTGGTCAGATGGTTGTTCTAGCCAATTCAAATCTGCCCGGCCATTCTATTTCCTACCAAGATATCACCATGAGCTAGGGAAGGAAATAGTATGGAATTTCTTTGGGACAGCCCATGGTAAGGGAGAGCACGATGGGCAAGGGGCAGTCCTTAAAGGGGCATTCATACGTATGACTCAACCAGCCAACATACGTATGACTCAACATACGTATGACTCAACCAGCATGACTCTTCAGAGTCATGCTGGTCGCCAGGAAGGGTGCCCAGCAGCTGCCTTTGTACTTCTAATGGAGCATTGAGGATATAGTAGGCCGAGATAAGATAGTTGTTGAGGCAGTAATCCAGCACTGTAACTGTCTCCTCTTCCAACCATGCATCAGTGATGTCAACCTGTGAGATCGTTTCCTGTACTGTATGAGAAGACAAGTATTCCAAAGTTGGACACACAAACTTCTGCAAAAAGTTGTCCTCTTCTTGCCCCTTGAAAGGCATAATGGGAAGGGTTGTGTGTGCAGGGTTTAGAAACCCTTTGTGTAGGTTGTCATCAACCAAGAAAATCATACCATGATTTTGAGGAAAATCCTCAAGTACAACCTTCAACTCCTTGAAAAAAATTTGCTTTTCTGGTCTGTTTGGATGCTCGCATGCATAGCAATGCTCTTGACCATATAACTTCAAGAATCTGGTCTGCAAATCAGAAGCATCCACCATATCCCTTGTATTCCGAAGTAGAGAAGCACTCCAAATCACAATATCAAACCTCTGCAGTGCCCACTCCACAAACTCATGATACCACAGTCCGCAAATGAGGTACTTATTTGCGCTTTTACAACAACATACTTCGCTTGTGGTGGAGGCAAGATTTTCCGCTCATTCTCCTCTCGCATTGCATTCGTGGCGATTACACCATTTACGCCAAGCACCATCAACTTCCGTCCGGGTGTCCATCCTTGGGCGTTTGCAACCACTATCGATGTGTCTTTGCATCGTGCTTGTGTCCGTCTTTGCGATGTGTCTTTGGACTCTGGCTGGGAAGTGTTGTCCACCGGTCTTTGGACATTGCCGCAACTTGTTGGACTCTGCTTTATCTTTGCTACCAGATGATGGAGAGTGCTGATAGCCATAGTCAGATACATCCTTACTAGTATCTCCCTGCCCCCAATGTATGGGTGTTTCCAGGCTATCAGTAACCCTTGCTTTGCCTTTGTCCTCGGTTTCTTCATTCCGCGACTGCCTTGTTCTCCTGCATGCAAGGATGAGCTCAATTAACAACCGAAAAGTTGTAGAGAATACACATTCGAAATGTAACAGGATAACAGGCACCTTTTGTATGTTAGAGTTTGTCTTTGGCACTTCTTTATCTGTATTGTCTTCTTCATCGATTCACTAAGTATAACCATTGGCATTGGTACCTTTCGGACAATTTTTACGAAGCCTAAGTTGAATGAATAATCCAAACCAAAATTTGCACATTAAAGGTGGAATAAAACAGGGATCAAATATATTAATTGTTTGAACAAAACCTTTTGGGCGATGGTTTAGGGTTGTCTTGCAAAATCAAGGTTTGCTGCCTCGAAATACATAAGGAAAAATTACATTAGCCATGTTTTTTTCTTTCCAAATGCTACTTCTATGGGGACGCCCTCATCAAGGTCATTTTCCGACTCACCCTCACTTTCTTCTTCCACAACCTTCCGGCCCTTGACCGTGTCAACTGTTTCACCGCTTAATGACTGTCTGAATCGATTCTTGGACATCTTAAGCCATCGTTTTCCTTCCCCGCAAAGAATAATGGTGTTAGAGGAGGCCTTTGTAGAGGCAAATGCGAGAATTTGGAACTATACTATAATTGTTGGCACCATCGGTTACTACTTGAATCTCCCTTGGATTCAAAGATGCTTTGGTGTCTCCAAAGACCGTCTTTGCCAGTGCTTTGCAGCAGTTTGAATCTGGCGGTAGTTTGTCGTCCAATGTCTACAAGACCTTCTAATGCTGCCAATTCAAAATCGAGCACGAAAACAGGCATGTACCTTTTTCCCATGTCTTGGGCGTGGAGTGTGAACCCTTGTGGACTTGTGCTTGGCTGATCCCGGGGTCCTTTTACTTTTGGTGTGTTGACTGTTTTCCTTTTCCCCTGCTATCGGGGAGTTGTGGCTACATGCTCATCAACATCAATTATCTTCTTCTCGGTTTTGTGAGCTGTTCCAAAGATGTAACACTTCCCGCTTTCTTTGTATTAAGCTTACCTATTTCACTCGCACTACCCTCAGGAATGGTCTCTCTGCACTCGCGCATCCTTTTCCATGAGCAAACCGGTGCGAGCTAACGTGATAATGATGTCCACATTTCATCCGCAGTCGAGGGTGTAATCATCCCGAATGCAAGACCACGGGTGGAGCATCTCTCCTCATCTCCAATTGGCAATCGGAATGGTATTGGAGTGATCTTTGACCACCGATCATTTCTCTTGGTCATCTCCCTCGGCTGGTGACATTACGTAAGTCTTCTTTGGGCTTTTGCAAGGAGGGACTCGTTGTTGGCAATCTCGTGATTAGTGCGACCACCTTTTCTACACGTTTGATCTATTGGCCCACCCCCATTTCAAGTAGGGACTTGAAAGATATATTACGCCATATCTTTCTCCCTCTCCAAAGAATGAATCTCGTGAGACACCTGCATTAGGATCTGTCGATTGCTTGAAGGCGTGCAATATTATCCTTTATGGTCTTCAACTTCCCCTCTGCGGTAGAAGAAGCTTCCCTTTGCCCGAGATTGTGCGGACTGTTCCTTCTTTGACACTAGGTCATTCATTTTGCAATTTTAGGGCTTCCCTGCATATCTTGGATCATGCTTTCCGGACGGGAAATATTTTTCCCCATAAAAATGAGAATCTTTGTTGGACACATTGCAGCACTCCTGAATGACAACCTCCCTTCTAATTTTTCTGGCAGCGATTACTGCTTGAGGTCGGCTTTTCGCTATGCTTTCGTGTCTTTGTTATCTGCTTGTGATTTCTTTGGGCTCTGCTTGTTCCACAAAATACGGTCTTTGGGTTCACTCTTGACCTTGCTCGAATAGGCTCGCTTTTTCTTTGCCATTCTTTGCCCAATTGACCTTGAAATTTTACGGATCCTGCTTGGCCCTCTGGCAGTTGTTGAATGCAAATAAAAAGGAAACCGTCTTCCTTACTTCTCTGTTCTTCAACCCCTCTGGGTATATCTTGCTCAACAGCTCAATTAGAGCTTCTTCATGCTCTGGCCTTACTTTGTCGATGGATGTCTTGTTGGGAATGACACCATTGGTGTCCCAAACCTCGTTATATTCTGCTGCAGATATCACATCCGTTCGAAATTGAGAGGGATGCACACCCTCGTTTGATAGACCCGCATAAGCATGGAAGTCCTCCTCAGTTCGGCAATCAGCCAGGTCCGGTCTTAGGGGCACGTTCCTTCTGGGCTGAAAGAAATCAAGAAAAACAAATTAACAGGGCACCATAAGCCATCAAAATTGGCAGTGCATTTTGCTTACCCTGCGCATGGCATCCATTGGAATTGCTGGCTGAGCCGGCGGATTAACAACCTTCTTCACCATAGTTTTTGGCGTTTGAGTTTTGGAATACTAGAGTGAATCCGGAAATTCTCGAGCTTCTTCTCCGCGGGCTATTTGGCCGGAGTAGCAAAAGGTGGGGAGCACGGTTGCAAATTACAAATTCAAAGTTAAGCTACCCTTTCGGTCACAATCATTAGTTACGGTGGGTGGTAAGAAGGTTATGATTGAAACAGTGCGCCCCTGTGAAGTGGCGGGCATAGTATGAAGGGTGCTTGGTCTTTGAGTCTTTGGGGTCGATTTTTTTTTTTGCTACCCACCAGCATACTTTCACCCAGCAGACAAGTTCAGTGAATATGCCAATGATGAAGAGAGTGTGAATAGAAATCTTAAAGGAGCCAAGATACACGCGACAGTATATGAAAGCAAAGTCGAGTCTAATCAACAAAAGATAAAGAACAACAAAAATAGTGGAACTAATGGAGGAAAATGATGGAAACATAATTAGACAGACAGGTAAATGCAATGAAAAGGGGCTTAAATAAACAAACCATGATGCCAATGTATTTTCCTTGAATCGACTACAATATGCATCAAAACTTGCAATAAAACAAGTGAGAACCTCGACCACCCATGCCAAAGTGGATCAACATGTAAAATATATACAATGGGAGCAGATATGGGAGATAAAGTTCTTGAATAAGAAACAAAACAACCATGATCGAGGCCATACAAGATATAAATCAAACGGCATAAGGATCTTTGCAAAAAAATGAGTACCGAAAAGATACGTGCAAAAAAAACAAAATGAATATCTAGTGCAATAGTACGCAAGAAGAAATCAAGATATCCATATTTCAAAAGTATCGACATAGAAAGAGAGAATATACCACAAAATGCAAAACAATGAAGAATGTCGAAGCAGGGACCCAAAATGGCTCAAATATAATGATGTGAAGCAAAAGACAATACTGAAATTCAAGCTTTACCATCAGATTCAGGAATAAAAGAGCAAAGAACAAAAAAATTGCGAACATTAAATTCAATTGAGCAAAAGGAGACTATGGAGCAGATGGAACAAACCAGTATAGGAACTGAAGTAATGGACAATAACTAGTTGAAACCAACTGGAACAAAATGACGAACCGGGATAAATGGAACAAATGAAAAAACTATAAAGACCATAGGAGTTCACGGGATTAATGATGGATAAAAAAGAACAGAAAAGAGTTGGAGAAGAAGTTCAACTATATACAAGAAATACCAAAGAAAGGAGTGACACATGACCAAGCCTAAAACTAAATCTAAGACATCGACTAAATAGAAGGGAAACAGCGCATAAAAGGACAAGAAAAATAACAAAAGTATGGAGCAGCTGAGGAAAGAAAAACTAATGGAACTGTGGAAAAAAATGAGCAGGGCCACTAGATCAATGATACCAACAGAGCAAAGGACGAATGTGGAGCAAACAAGCAAATGGCACAAGCAAACGAATGTGAAGCAAAATTAAACAGGACAATGCAACGACGCAGATTAATGGAGAAAATGTGCGGCTATTGACCATGCAAGAAAATGGCACGGATGCCGGGAGGACCAGTTATTTACTGAAGAACTAAACAAATGGCCATGTCTATTGAAGTGATGACTAACCCGAACACCAAAGCAAAAGAGGGGCCAATCAAACGAGGGATATTGCCAGCCTGAAACAACTACTCTAAAAGGAAATGAGGTACACGAAGAAACAGAATGCAAAAGGAAGCTAGAAACCAAGGAAGCTAAGAACCTAGAATCAAGTGGCACGAGCAACCAACCATACAAATCTTGTAAAATATCTTAGTCGCAAACCCATACCGAGCAAGATCCCCACCATTGCCAAAACGAAAGATAAGTATTGCCAAGCAAGCCTCCCAAACTCGCGAGCAAAAACTACCAAATCAAAAAGGGTACTAGAAAAATAAAGGATATGTGTGCATGAGAGGTCCCCTTATCATGGTAAGTCTAAAGAGAAATTAGGACAACTCACATTGAGAGGGGAGCTCGAGCATTAAAAGATGACCCACGCACAAATAAATGTCAAAATCTATATGCAACCTTCCATTTTATAGAGAAAAATGTCTGTCTTAGATATAAAAGAATAGAATAGAATAGAATAGTAACCCGACAACCCGACAACGATGTTAAAGCGTTGAGCCCCTAGGAACATAAATGCAAAATCATGCCAAAACAACCCGAGACTGGACTTAGGCATGTACTCCAAAAGAAAAATCAAGTCCAAGAAATCATAAAAGAATAGACAAGCTCCACCAAAAGGAACTGAAGAACATATGCAGAATATAGCTCTAACAAATATAAACCATGAACGTTCTTTGAAGCTAAAAGCAACCTTACAAAGATACATAATGATAAAATGAATTGGAGAGGTAATTGCAAGTGCCCCTATCAGCCATAACAACTGTCTAACCAAATCTAACGAGCCACAAATATTAGTAACTCAATCGAAAAATGATTATTGTTGTGAGAGAAACTTGACGAAGTCAACAACGAGGTGGGGTGTCACTATGAATAGCCCTAGATTCGAACATCTAGGGATAAGAATACATGAAATGACCAAGAAAAAGAAACAACGGGCAAGGGTATGAGGCCCCACGAAACTTGAAGAAAGGAATAATCTTAAAAGGAAGGAATAATCCGCCAGAGAACCAAAAGCAGAACTCTAGGAAAGCTGATCACTGAAACTGACGAACAAGAGCAATCGAAATATCAAAATGACACAGAAAGAGGGAAACGAAAACCTAATGTAAGCATGTCGAAATACATTTGCGGCAATTTCCCTTAAACAAGCTCCATTTTTCGTGTGAGAGCATGCGCTGGAAAGATTAGAGAAAGATCTAGTGTTATCTGTTATCTGTGTGTAAATCGTAGTCTAATTTTGGGTTCACGGCGATTCAATCTTGTGCAGCTGAAATATCCCACAGCCGTTGACGAAAAAAAAGAAAAAGAGAAGGAGGTATATAGCGAGGTATGTTGCAAGCATTCTTTATCTTTGCGCTTGGGGCAATGACGCAGTTAGTGAGGTTTATCCGAGACGCGTCAATTGCTGGTTGAAAACTATTTCCAAACCCCTTCCTCGGCTTCCTCACGGGAGCCAGGAAAATTTCTGGAAGGCTGGCCTCTGGCTCCGGCCTATAAATTAATTTTAACTAGTACTTTTGCAAATTGCAGGCTTTGTTTAGCTAAGTTGTACGTTTGTGAATACACTGAAGGAAGCATCACAGGATAGTGCATATATTATCTATCCAGTTCTCTGTGCCATGTTCAATATTCACTGCAGTCCTACACTTCAATCTGATCCAACTTTGATGTTCTTTCTCTGTTTAACCAAGTTGAAGCTAGCAATTTACTAACGAAGGTTGTGCCCTCCTTCGGTAATGGAGTTCAAAGCCAGTATACATGGACTTGGTAAAAGCTGTGCCACTTCTTGGCAATCGCTAGGGCAGGACCTGGCCAGACAGTAATATGGTGGTAATGTGTTTCAATATATTTCCTGGTCTGTTTGTCATAGTTGAGGCTACTTCCAGCAGAGAAACAAAACCTAACCCATAAGGAACTCTTTCCTAGATGATATCAGGAGCTAAGAAAGAAAAGAGTCACAAAGTGGAGATAAATCTTCACATAGTTTCCAGTTATTACATAAACCTTGTTCTGCTTGGCTATGGAGAGGAGCTGAGATAGGAGTCAATGTCAAGACAGACTGGGTCCCATAGCCAGCATAATAGTTGCCTGCATGTTTCTTACCAATAGGGCATTGGGTTGTATGTTTCTTGAATCAGTAATATCCGCTCGGAAAGCTGTTACAGTCAGAATAAGAGGTCTGAGGCATGGTTAACCTCAAGCAAGCAAATTGTATGTGATCATTTTTGTTTGCTTTGGTTAGCGAGCTCCTAGGCACCACTCTTTAGTTTCCTTGTGTATTATCTCAGTTCATTACTGATAGTGATTTTCATTAAGAGAAAAACTTTTGCTCGGCTGGATCTCTCTTGCTATTTAGTAATTTTGGAGAGAGCTTCTACATGCTGGATCACATTTACGTTGGATATAAGAAGAGCCAAGCACTTGGATGATTCTTGAGGATCACAAGATTCTTGATTGAGCTTCTTAAAGAAAACCTGTTGCACGCTTTGAAATCTTCTATGTAATCAATGCTGCTAAATCTTGCTACGTGGCGCTGCTCTCGGATTGCAAATTGGAAAAAAAAATATCGATATAGTAATATTTTGTTTTTGAGGGAAAGTTCTTGCCTTTAGCTTTATCACTGCAGTTGAACCAATAGAATCTTGCTCTAATCCAGTGCTTGATGGTTCTAATTATCACTTCTTGATGGCGGCGTTAATTGCAGACTTGGAGAGACTTTCTGAAGTATGTCCAGATCTAGTCCTTACGTGAGATTAAATCTTACAGTCATTAGGATCGGGTGAAGTTTGATAGGATTTGCTGCAGGGATGCAGACATCCAATCTAGTCTCGTATGCCAAAGATTAGAACCTAGAGAGATATGCATTTGTGCCTGCGTGATATGAAATATGTGCAGAGTCAGACATTGGAAGCACTTGTAAGTCGCAGCGTTCTAGGAGATCGGAGGCCATATAAGCAAAGGAGCAATTAGACTTGGGTCAATCTGTGAGCAAGAGCATGTCAACAAGTTGAAGGACCTTAGGGGGGATTTGATTGCAGCAAGTGGAGAGACAAGTGACACAGAGCTTATCATTCAACTCCTGAGAAATTGTTTAAATACGTGGCCACGGCCACAAGTGCCATAATTCAGAAAGCTATTAGTTGGCAAGCAAGAATTCTGAAAGACATTCACATGGACTAGGATTTGGAAGTCTGCTTAGGTTTCTACTGCAGGTATTTACGGAAAAGTTTTCTTTATACAGCTGTAACTTCAACAGATGTGTTTTATTTGCATGCGCTATGCAAACAAATTTACTTTCAGCATAACCAAATTATAAGCCTTAATGATCGACCAGACACTTACGGTTATAACTAGGCTGCATGATGAGACTCAGCAGATACACCATGTTTATTATCAATTGGATTTTCAGTTTCAGGCTGCAATTTCTGCTATGGTAGATGGACAACACAAGATGAAGAATGGCTGATAACCTAGGCTCTTAGTTATTCTATAGTTTCTCTTCAAACTTAGGCTCTAGTTATCCTATAGTTTCTCTTCATCGACCTATCAAACTATATCCAAGTTTGCTCTATCACTGTTGGGCATACTTGCAAAAGAAGATAACTCAGCCATGTCTATGACTGCAACACATAAACCAGTTAATAACACGCCAATGGTAATGCTTTCTATTTGGAGTTTTGTTGAGCCCTCTCCAAGGAGAAGGCATCCCAAAAAATGGCATATGCCGCTAATTGTGACGAGCACACGGTATTCTTTAGTAAAAGGCGAAAGAATAGTTCGCTCTGTGCTCATCACACGGCTTGCTGAATTGTTCTATTGATGCACGTTCTTTATATCAGAAATGTTTGTCCCTGTTTTCAGCCTTTGGCGTGTGGGATATTTGGTAACCAAATGTTCATACCGCAAAGTGCAACTGGGCTCTGGGTATTCCTTATCTGACACTGATGGTCTTTTGGTGCAGACGTATTCTTGAAGCCTCGAGATCAGTCTATGCAGTGCAGGGCTATTTTTGCCCCACGAAAAATTTCCCAGGCATTGGAGGAGCTACGAGCCTTTGGAGATTCGGTACGAAAGCCTGTTGAAGGATGGCCATTTCCTGCATACAGGAGCGGCATCAAGAGATTCATTCAAAACCCCACTTAAAATAGGCCATGAATAGATTGCAAATCCGAACAATATTGCAACCTAGCATCGAAGCCATACCCGCTGCAACATGCTCTTTCTCAATGCCACGTGTCTTGCTTATATCGGGCATGATAATATGAACCAAATGTTTATTACATCTAGTAATTTTGGTGGGTGATAAAAAGTCGAGGTGGTACCGCCAAATGTGACGGTGCACGGTAGCGTGTCTTTTATAGGGCATAAAGGCCCACCCCACGAACGGTTTCTGCGTTTTTGCATATTTTATTTATTTTTAGGCGCCGCTTTGGCCTGGTTATGGCATGGAGATCCTGCTAAGGCCGAGCGCCGAGAAGCTCATCTCAGGTTGTCGTGGAGCTCAGGTTGCAATGGTTGAAAGCATAGGCAGGGTTATGCAAGCACCAGCGGGAGCCTCCATAGCCAGACAGATTTCAAGAAGCAGGGTTCTTGAAGCCTCCATAGCCAGACAGAGTTCAAGAAAACACAGCTAAAAAGAAGAAGCGCCAACTGAGGCTGCATGAAGCGCCATCACCGCGAACGCCAACCTGTAGAAAACAGTCAAAAACCACTGCCAAAAGAGTGGAGGTTACGCCATAGCTTGGTAGATTCCTACGTGGACGAAATTGTAGGGTCCACGTGGCTTAGGTTTTGTAACGTGCCCCTAATTGGTTGTTTTTCAGCTGGAAATCAGTTGGCGGCGCCGCCACTCGCAGCTTCGCCGCTTGTGGTGGGCGGTTTCCAACTGGAAACCACCTCTTGGTGGCACGTTTCCAAATACGTAAATGCTTGGTTCATATTACTCACAGACTGTGTTAATGAAGTGATGCCAGCCTATGCAAAAGGCTTATAGTGAATATTATTGCTGACCCTGATTATTAGTAGCATGCTAATGATATATAGAATGACAGCTATAACTTTTGGCATCTATGGTCCGAAGTCAGCAACATCATCAATATATGAAACAATTGAGAACTATATAAAGGTATTGGTGGCTACCCCAATGTCATTCAATTTCTCTTCACAATTCTTACTACAAAATATGCTCTTGTCCGTTGCAGGAAGCGCCCAATGTCCCTGTGGTTAAGCTTACAATAGATTGCAAATCCTCTAGTGATTTCTTGAGCGATTTTTCTTATATTTCTTGTATTTATCTTGAGGATGCTTGTACGATCTCAAAAGGCGGCAGAGAATACAAATAAAAAGCTTGACCTTCAGCATCTGGAGTCCCATCAAAAGCTATTGATATACGATGTATGCAATCCTAAGAGCGTTTAGTTTCAAGCAAGAGGTTACATTGCCTCATATTCACAGTTATATCATTTTCCATTGCAGCATAAAAGTGGGCATCATCAGCTTGTGCAAGTTGCACCTCGTAATAAACATTCTCAGGATTCTAGTGGGACGAAGTTAGCATGTAAGTATGACAAGTAATTTATGCATGCGTTTTATTATTGTTGAGTTGCGTATTTATTATTATGTTTTTTAGGTTGCCCCTAGGGGGGCAAGCCCTTGTTTATGTGGGTTTATGGCATATTTCAAGTATATACTATTATATGCTAGGAATATGCCAATAACTGCTCCAAACTTGCTATAGGGTATAAATTGGTGGTCCGCGGTTTGTTCTTGGGCATCCATTTCAAAACCGCTAATTGGTGCCGACATGGGTTTTATTGCAAAGCCGGGACTTTGCATGCCTTTGCCCGTCGCATGCGTTATTGTCGCCTCCGGAGGTGGGAGCTCGTTTGGAAGCCTATAACGAGGAACTGGGCAGGAAGGATTTCTCCGAATAGGAGCTATGTATCAGAAAGAATGGCAACGCCATAACTAAGGTGTTGTTTATTTTCGCATTGCACGATTTGATTAACTGTAAAAAAGAAGGGGTTAGTTCAGGAATAACAGTGATGCTTGCGTAGGTGCTCATGGATTCTCATCATATGCTAGTTCTTATTGTTGGAAGCCGAAGTGATGCGTCTTGCATAAAGACAAAAAGTCTCTGCAAGCTCTTATGGCTTCATAAAACCACACTTTAACTGGTAGAAACAATAGAGTCATTACTGAAAGTCCCTTTGTAAGCTCTAAATTCTGATCATTTAGCATTTGTATCGGGAGAATTCTAGAAGATAAATCAAGACTTGAATTTGACAATCCAACTTCAAATCAATTAATACGTTAAGTTCTAGAGTTATAAAAAGGGCATTATTGACATTCAGTAACATTGACAGAAGATCCATTGCAGCAGCTACCAAACCATCTGGCTACCTAAAATCCAATATTTATGTTTCTACATTAGCCTGACACATTTACACAGACCCAATTTGCCCATCTTGGTTTGATATTTTTAAACCACACTTACTATTTTGGCAATACAAATTGTCAATGCAATAGATAAAACTTTGTCTTGTTCAGAGCTTTAGTAGATGCATAAATAGTCACTACAATCACAGCTCCATTATATAAACTCAAGCGAATGAGAACAACGCAAACAAAAATGTTGTATATTCTCACCAGCCCTCAAGAAGTACATAAAGAAAAGAACAATGGAACAAAGGCATACCTTCTTTGCCTCTAAAATCCTAAAATCCCCGAAGAAAAGCTTATATAGACAAACATAATAAGAGCTTAACAATTTACGTGGGCACCTGGCTGTCCCAAAGATGCAGGCTATGGCTATATCGGTGAAGTCCTGCTAGGGTCTTGAACTGAAATTGAGCATTCCAAATGCAAATAGGATTTGCAAGATTTGATGCCAGCGCTAAATTTGGGATAAATTCATCTTTCATAGATATCGAACTTGAGGTGAGGTATCTTTTATTTTTTATTTTTTATTTTTTATTTTTTATTTTTTATTTTTTATTTTTTATTTTTTATTTTTTATTTTTTATTTTTTATTTTTTATTTTTTATTTTTTTTTTATTTTTACCTTCTTTAATTGCACTCTCGAAATGTCAATTTTTCTAAAGTCAGGATAGCCTAATGTGTGTAGACCACATGTGTATGAATCGCCTCTTTGAAAGAGGTGGGAGCTATAACCACAGCACACTACGAAAGGAAAACCTCTGCTAAAATCAATCAGCATACTGGCCAACTCGATAATACTATCCCCGCAAAATAATGAAATGAGCAATGATCGACTTCTTATATTTAAGGATTCTTATAACGGTGCCTAAACGATTTTCTATGCTCCCTGAGCAAAGTCGAGTTTCTATCTCAGAAAAAGTCAGGATAAAGCTTGTTTATCTAAACTTATCTCTTATAGTTTCTGATTCCTTCCTTCCTTTCACTCACACTTCCATCCATAGACTAACACTTTATTTTTTATTAACAACGACTTCAACTTTTATTTTTTCGACTCACGCCTTTTTATTCCTCTTTTTATATCAAGATAAAGAGAACCTCTGGAACCTCTAATCCGTGCCTCTAGAAGAACTTGAACGTTTCAAAATCTCCAGCTTCCAAAAATACCTACATTGTTCTAAAACTTTTTGGCCCTTACAAATATGCAATCCGAAACATAGAATGCAGTTACACCTTTATTTAAAATCTAATTACTTAAATCTATGTTTATGCAATTCCATATATTATATATTATATACGTAGCCAACCAACCAATGTACCATCACTATATATCTGAGATATAAAAATTAGAGAAAGAAAGACCCTAAGGAATAATATTGTAGGTAGGAAGGAAGAAGTCATCATTTTAGATTATGGCATGGCAATTCATGTTGCCAACCTCCTGATTCTGAAATATCCGTTTGCTTTGGTTACAAAATTGAGATTGTGAGGGACAAAAAAATTCTCTTTTTCTTTCTCTGATATTCCCTTCTACGATAACTGTGGTGCACCTGTTGCGGGAGATGCAAAGCGATGATTTAAAAGCATCTGAAGAAGGATTTGTGCAGATTGAATTGAAATAACCCATAAGATTTAAATGGACACTTGCTACAAGCAGGGCTTTCTCTTCTGGGACATTGTATTGCTCATTCCACAAGTGTAAGAATGTCAACCGAATTGCGACAAATAATAATTCTTTTATCTAAATCTACTTGGCTAAATCGTGATAAGGGAGGGTGCTATACTTTGGCTCACTTATCATTCAATCTGCCATAAGTTGAGCATGCCTCTAT
This sequence comes from Isoetes taiwanensis, assembly GCA_021234155.1. Lineage (NCBI taxonomy): Eukaryota > Viridiplantae > Streptophyta > Lycopodiopsida > Isoetales > Isoetaceae > Isoetes > Isoetes taiwanensis. The sequence goes on along the minus strand of JAJEKV010000029.1, from coordinate 3,023,063 downwards.
GAAATTCCAAGGTCATGGGCTCAAATGAAATGTTCAGACCTGTTACATAATAAAATTAATAGAAATTTTGAAAGAAAATAAGCAAAGTAGATTAAATTTGCACACCAAATAAGGGGGTTGTTGTACCTTAATGGCTCAGTGGTTACCCAAATGGCTCAGTGCATGATGGCACTTTCAGTGGCTGAAATGGTAAAGGAAACTGTCTGCAATGGCTCACTTGGATACTTCAATAGGATCAGACTTCAACTTTCAAAACCGAATGGCTCAATGCTGAAACACAAATGGTTCAATCAATTACCCTTTATATTTGAGAATCAACCTTAAACGCATGCATTTGGTCTATAATAAATGCATTTACACTACAACAAAATGAATGAGAGGGAGGAATTGAACCCTCGCAGCCAAGTGATCTTCGCTGCCCTAAGCATGCTCACCTGCAGCAAACCAACGAACATCTCATCAACACTTGAGTAGGATTAATGGAGGTAGCCTTATCTCCCACCATCAATCTAACAAGCAAATAAAAAAACCGAAAATATAAATTATTACTTGAATATTGAGGATGTGGGCAGCCTTGCAAAATTGTTTTTGTGATATAACAGAACATCAGCAATTTATTCACACAAAAATCATCTTCAAATTATTAAATTGGACAAAGAACTAACATTGTTTGAAATAATAGTTTGGAAACCAATACTTTGATTCATCATTTACATAACTTGCCCATAATTTGCAGCAAAAACATCATATATTGCACAAAAATGGGAAAAACAGTTGGTTACTTACAATCCTAAGCTTTTAACACTAGAGTAGTCTCGGAGACCATATCTGATAATAGAAGTTTCAATTTCGCGATATATCGTCACCATATCAATCTTTACTTGATTCTTAGTGATCTTCGAGAATTTCAAGACCAATGAACTTACCTGCATATTGTAGTGATTGTTCAATTATTAGAGAATTTGACAGTTTCTGCAACAGTCCAGAACTGCATTCTTGAGCTTTCCTAGCATAAACAGACCTAAACCTTGCTAAAATTGGAAGTATTTGTCTATTTATGATAGAACACATTGACTTGTATGTTTTCAACTTTGGTTGTATCATCTAACATCCATGGAAGTCGGCAAACCCTATTTTGTTCAAAAATGCTGCTTGCGGATTATGAATTATTTCTCTCTTTTTACTATAAGTTTTGGCTTACTTCTTGTGGCCATGGGTTCTTAACTATATGAAGTACAATCTTATATTTGTTTGGAGTGTTCATAAGTTATATCAACTTCAAAATCTAATAGAGAATTTCCTATACAGAATTTCGGACAAAATTATATGTTAAAATGCTCTAAAATCATCACCTGTAAGTATCACGAGGATAACAAATGATGCATTCTTCTTATATCTACATAGAAAATTACTCTATCAACTTGCATATAGTGTAATTAGGATTTAACCATGCAATTAACTAAATTTAAAGATGATGTACAACTATAGGATTAACACATTAGAGGTTAAAAATTTGAGTTAATTCCAAAGTTATAGGCTAAAAACTCATCATTTACTAGCTAGTGATGTTTATTGATGAATAAAATGTTGATGAATGGAAAAGAAAGAGGAGACACTATAAATAGGAGAGGCGAAGAAGGGCATCCCCATCCAAGGAATGTTAGTTCTATTGTGATAGAACCGTGGCATTTCTATGATGGATCCTATGGCCCAATCAAGTGGCCGATATAAGAGGACCCTATCTCAACAGGAATGGAGCATATTAGAACTAGGAGAAATAGGAAAAAACGTAAAACGTATGGAAGAATGGAAAAAATAGGATGAATAAAATGGGCAAAAGGAATAAGACAATGGAACCAAGGCTAAACAAGGCTTGATGGCATAACCGAGTGAAGCAGGCAAATGGGACAAATAAAAGAAGAAAGGGCTAAGCAAGGCTAGTGGAATAGCTAGCATAACCAGGTTAACAGGCAAAAATATGATATATAGACACCAACGGAACAAAAAATACTAAGGCGACTCAAGAGAAGAATCGAATACATGAAGGAGACAAGACAAATAAAACGAGATGGACTAAGGGGATTCAAGAGGATAATCTAACAACAAAAGAAAAAAGGACAAATAAGCAAATGGAGAAATAGAGAAATGAACCAAAGCAATTCAAGAGGTTAAGTGGAGACAAAGAAGAAGGGCAAACAAAACATCTAAAGCAAATAAGGCTATAAAGGAACAAAATTTTAAGAAAAATACACGAGAAGATCTTGGATTAAACATGGTAACAAAACAAACTAAGCGAGAGACTATATGGTTCTTGAGACAATGAGTAAGAACATAGCGGGGTGAAAGTATCTTTGGTGGGTATCAAAAGCATCGTCCCGGATGCATGCTTGTAGCATGCTTATAGCGAGGTTTTAGCCCGCAAAAGCACCCCCTCGCTTTTGCTTAATTTGGGTCTTTGGTGGGCTCGTTCGCCCGTCATATTTTTGACGCCCTTCATGTACTCGCACGTCCACCTCACCAACGAACCGTTAGGAAAATGATTGTGGGATTTTGGCTGGATTTTCGCGCGAGTGGTAGTACGTTGCAAATTCGATCGAGCCCAGAACTACCACGACCTCATGGCCCGCGAAAATTCTCCCTCCAATTCACTTATTCTCCCTCTCTCGAGAATTTCATGGCTCCACGATCACCGCCTGGAGGCAATCACACGTTTAGCATTGGACTTTTACCTGATGAATTCCAATACTGATGTTCAGTTTGTTGGATGTCAATGCAACACGAAAATATCGCGTGAAGATCCAGTTTCCTCTGCAATTTACAAGAAATTGGATGCAGAGAGAAAGAGAGAATACATATTACGGAATAAGATGAGGAAAGCAGCGGTTGAACGGGAGGTTATGAGCACGAGGCGCAGCAAGAAATAGCCAAGCTTGTAGTTGATTATTTCAACAAGCTCACCAAAAAGCATTCACCAACTCAAGGCCGATGTGATGAAGAGGGTGGTTCATCACCACGAAATGGAAATCTCGAACACGGAATTTTGCCAAATCCAAAGGAGTGCAAGGCAAGGGTCTTTGCTCAACAACTTGAAATGCAGACAATGGCAGCCACAAAGAGGCAAAGGAACCATGATGTTTGGAGAGCGGAACCTCGACAATGGTGATGGCTTCTTCCACAAAATCGAGATGCAATTCCACTATGGCGGGGGGTCTGTTAGGTACATCTAATTCTTGCTTTCATGCACATGCTTCTTCATGCTTTTAAGTGCTTGTATCTGGCGAGTGATCTTTGGGATATGTTCATTGATTAATGTGCAATATTTCTTATGATAGGTTGCATGAGGTCAACAATTGCAACTGCTGCATTAAGAAAATCGGAAGCCGTCCTTGGAAATGGTCCGTGGTCTAGCTTCCAAAGGAGGTTGAGGTGCGATTCTCTCACCCCTGCTTGCAAGCAAAGCATAGCAGAATTCTGGAAACAAAATAGCAGAGTCTCTCCTTGCAAGAAAGATGTTGTGAACACTGTTGGAGAGTCAGGCTTCCGAATTTCTTATCCCCTACACCTTATGAAGGTCACACAGGTATAAGTTTCCATACAAATTTTTCTTTGCTATTATTGCATAAATATTTCTAACCAACGGCCACCATTCAACTGCAGCTATTTCAACAATACAAAAAGGCACATCCTGAACACCCTGTTTGCTTAAAGGCTTTCGAGAAGTTGAAGCCTATTTATGTAAAGAAAGTATCAGAAAGGGAAACCTGTTGTTGCATATACCATATGAAGTTGGAGTATGCCAGGGTAGCCCTGAATGCATTGAGGTCAGCGAAAACTGGATTTCATGGTGAAGAGTGCAAGTGCACCTGCGAGGTCTGTGGACTTGGTGAGAAGTGTCTGGCCAGCCAACATACGTATGACTCAACCAACGAGCTCTGGAGGGCTGTGGTTTGCAACAAGAGCGAGGGTGAAGAATGGCATAAACATGACTGCTTGATGCAGACATGTCAGAAGTGTGGCATAAAAACTCTTCCTATATGTCCAAGAGAAAGAGAGAATCATGAGTTCTTGCTTGAATGGAAGACATTTGAAAAGGTAATACTCTCTTTATTGCATGCTGAAACATGCTAATATGTGCTGTCATCCGCTGAATACTGCTTTTGTGCTTTCAACTTGCGCTAATCTTCTGTTTTATGCTCTGAGACCTTGTTCACATTCCAATGGAGAAACTTTACGAGAAATTTGGTGGAGTGGAGTTGCGGATTGCGTTACCAGTGGCAAAGCAGAAAGAAAAGAGCCAATGCCACCAAGAAGGGAAACAAAAGTAAGAAATCCAAGGTAGCTGGTGGGACACAGCCTGAAGCTGCAGCACAAGCTGAGAAGAAGGGGAACAAAAGCAAGAAATCCAAGGCAGCACAAGACGAGACCTCAAATGGCAAGGGGAAAAAAAAGAAAGGACCAAAGCCAGTCCTTAGATTGTCTTACAAGAGAACGGCAATGAAGGATTTCATTTCATATCGTGTTCCCACATTGAAGATATTCGTGCCACACAATTCTGAGGGCTAGATGGCGAGGCCATGCAATTCAGGAGTTGCCTGGACAATATCCAAGATGGCACCATTGTTTCTGTAATTGATTTTACAGAGAATTACAGCATAAAAATACAAAGGGAGGTTCAAAGCCAGCATTGGCACAATGACCAGATAACAATTCTCGTCCACATCACGTATAGGATGGACATCAGTTCTGGGATCAGAAAGCTATTGAAGGAAACCCATTTCTACTTGAGTGATGACAAGCTTCATGACACTCTTTTTGTGCAGCACTGTCTTAGAAAGCACAATTCATGGCTTGTATCAAATGGTGTAGATTTCTCCAGGCATATAGTTTGGTCAGATGGTTGTTCTAGCCAATTCAAATCTGCCTTACCCATTCTATTTCCTACCAAGATATCACCATGAGCTAGGGAAGGAAATAGTATGGAATTTCTTTGGGACAGCCCATGGTAAGGGAGAGCACGATGGGCAAGGGGCAGTCCTTAAAGGGGCATTCATACGTATGACTCAACCAGCCAACATACGTATGACTCAACATACGTATGACTCAACCAGCATGACTCTTCAGAGTCATGCTGGTCGCCAGGAAGGGTGCCCAGCAGCTGCCTTTGTACTTCTAATGGAGCATTGAGGATATAGTAGGCCGAGATAAGATAGTTGTTGAGGCAGTAATCCAAAGATCAGAATCTCCTCTTCCAACCATGCATCAGTGATGTCAACCTGTGAGATCGTTTCCTGTACTGTATGAGAAGACAAGTATTCCAAAGTTGGACACACAAACTTCTGCAAAAAGTTGTCCTCTTCTTGCCCCTTGAAAGGCATAATGGGAAGGGTTGTGTGTGCAGGGTTTAGAAACCCTTTGTGTAGGTTGTCATCAACCAAGAAAATCATACCATGATTTTGAGGAAAATCCTCAAGTACAACCTTCAACTCCTTGAAAAAAATTTGCTTTTCTGGTCTGTTTGGATGCTCGCATGCATAGCAATGCTCTTGACCATATAACTTCAAGAATCTGGTCTGCAAATCAGGGAACAATGCATCCACCATATCCCTTGTATTCCGAAGTAGAGAAGCACTCCAAATCACAATATCAAACCTCTGCAGTGCCCACTCCACAAACTCATGATACCCTGGTCTGCAAATGAGGTACTTATTTGCAGTTTCTTTTACAACATACTTCGTTTGTGGTGGAGGCAAGATTTTCCCGTTCATTCTCCTCTGTTGTGTCTGTGCCAGTACACCATTTACGTCAAGCACCATCAACTTCCGTCTGGGTGTCCATCCTTGGACGTTTGCAACCACTGTCGATGTGTGCTGCATCGTGCTTGTCTGTGCTGCGATGTGTGCTGGACTCTGCTGGGAAGTGCTGTCCACCGGTGCTGGACATTGCTGCAACCTGCTGGACTCTGCTTTATCTTTGCTACCAGATGATGGAGAGTGCTGATAGCCATAGTCAGATACATCCTTACTAGTATCTCCCTGCCCCCAATGTATGGGTGTTTCCAGGCTATCAGTAACCCTTGCTTTGCCTTTGTCCTCGGTTTCTTCATTCACGACCTGTCTTGTTCTCCTGCATGCAAGGATGAGCTCCAATTAACAACTGAAAGTTGTAGAGAATACACATTCTGAAATGTAACAGGATAACAGGCACCTTTTGTATGTTAGAGTTTGTCTTTGGCGGCTTCTTTTTATCTCTGTATTGTCTTCTTCATCGATTCACTAAGTATAACCATTGGTACGCCTTAAAACGCACAATTTTTTGACGTACCTAAGTTGAATGAATAATCCAAACCAAAATTTGCACATTAAAGGTGGAATAAAAGGGGATCAAATATATTAATTGTTTGAACAAAACCTTTTTGGCTGATGGTTTAGGGTTGTCTTGCAAAATCAAGGTTTTGCACTGCTCGAAATACATAAGGAAAAATTACATTAGCCATGTTTTTCTTTCCAAATGCTACTTCTATGGGGACGTCCTCATCAAGGTCATTTTCGACTCACCCTCACTTTCTTCTTCCACAACCTTCCCGGCCCTTGACCGTGTCAACTTTGTTCACCTGCTAATGACTGTCAAATCGATTGCCGACATCTTCGCCATCGTTTTCCTTCCCTGCGACAAAGAATGATTTAGAGAGGAGGCCGTTGTTGGCAATCTCGGCAGATTAGTGCAGCCCACCTTTTCTACACAGGTTTTGATCTATTGGCCCACCCCCATTTCAAGTAGGGACTTGACAGATATATTACGCCATATCTTTCTCCCTCTCCAAAGAATGAATCTCGGCAGAGACACACGCATTAGGATCTGCGATTAGAAGGCGTGCAATATTATCCTTTATGGTCTTCAACTTCCCCTCTGCGGTAGAAGAAGCTTCCCTTTGCACGAGATTGTGCGACTGTTCCTTCTTTGACACTAGGTCATTCTCGTTGCAATTTTAGGGCTTCACCGCATATCTTGGATCATGCTTTCCGTGACGGGGAAATATTTTCCCCATAAGCCGAGAATCTTTGTTGGACACATTCGCGGCCTCTGAATGACAACCTCCCTTCTAATTTTCTTTGACAGCGATTACTGCCGAGGCTTCGGCTTTTCTGCTTTCTATGCTTTTTCCCCAGTCTTTGTTATCTGCCTGATTTCTTTGGGCTCTGCTTTGTGTTCCGCGGGGATTTGCTTGCTGGGTTCACTCTTGACCTTGCTCGAATAGGCTCTGCTTTTTGCTGCCACTGCTGCCCAATTGACCTTGAAATTTTCTGGATCCTGCTTGGCCCTCTGGCAGTTGTTGAATGCAAATAAAAAGGAAACCGTCTTCCTTACTTCTCTGTTCTTCAACCCCTCTGGGTATATCTTGCTCAACAGCTCAATTAGAGCTTCTTCATGCTCTGGCCTTACTTTGTCGATGGATGTCTTGTTGGGAATCACACCATTGGTGTCCCAAACCTCGTTATATTCTGCTGCAGATATCACATCCGTTCGAAATTGAGCGGGATGCACACCCTCGTTTGATAGACCCGCATAAGCATGGAAGTCCTCCTCAGTTCGGCAATCAGCCAGGTCCGGTCTTAGGGGCACGTTCCTTCTGGGCTGAAAGAAATCAAGAAAAACAAATTAACAGGGCACCATAAGCCATCAAAATTGGCAGTGCATTTTGCTTACCCTGCGCATGGCATCCATTGGAATTGCTGGCTGAGCCGGCGGATTAACAACCTTCTTCACCATAGTTTTTGACGTTTGAGTTTTGGAATACTAGAGTGAATCCGGAAATTCTCGAGCTTCTTCTCCGCGGGATATTTGGCCGGAGTAGCAAAAGGTGGGGAGCACGGTTGCAAATTACAAATTCAAAGTTCGCTACCCTTTCGGGTCACAATCATTAGTTACGGTGGGTGGTAAGAAGGTTATGATTGAAACGGGTACGCCCTATGTGAAGTGACGGGCATAGTATGAAGGGTGCTGGTGCTGAGTGCTGGGGTCGCATTTTTTTGCTACCCACCAGCATACTTTCACCCAGCAGACAAGTTCAGTGAATATGCCAATGATGAAGAGAGTGTGAATAGAAATCTTAAAGGAGCCAAGATACACGCGACAGTATATGAAAGCAAAGTCGAGTCTAATCAACAAAAGATAAAGAACAACAAAAATAGTGGAACTAATGGAGGAAAATGATGGAAACATAATTAGACAGACAGGTAAATGCAATGAAAAGGGGCTTCGTAAACAAACCATGATGCCAATGTATTTTCCTTGAATCGACTACAATATGCATCAAAACTTGCAATAAAACAAGTGAGAACCTCGACCACCCATGCCAAAGTGGATCAACATGTAAAATATATACAATGGGAGCAGATATGGGAGATAAAGTTCTTGAATAAGAAACAAAACAACCATGATCGAGGCCATACAAGATATAAATCAAACGGCATAAGGATACTGCAAAAATGAGTACCGAAAAGATACGTGCAAAAATAAACAAAATGAATATCTAGTGCAATAGTACGCAAGAAGAAATCAAGATATCCATATTTCAAAAGTATCGACATAGAAAGAGAGAATATACCACAAAATGCAAAACAATGAAGAATGTCGAAGCAGGGACCCAAAATGGCTCAAATATAATGATGTGAAGCAAAAGACAATACAGAATTCAAGCTTTACCATCAGATTCAGGAATAAAAGAGCAAAGAACAAAAAAATTGCGAACATTAAATTCAATTGAGCAAAAGGAGACTATGGAGCAGATGGAACAAACCAGTATAGGAACTGAAGTAATGGACAATAACTAGTTGAAACCAACTGGAACAAAATGACGAACCAGGATAAATGGAACAAATGAAAAAACTATAAAGACCATAGGAGTTCACGGGATTAATGATGGATAAAAAAGAACAGAAAAGAGTTGGAGAAGAAGTTCAACTATATACAAGAAATACCAAAGAAAGGAGTGACACATGACCAAGCCTAAAACTAAATCTAAGACATCGACTAAATAGAAGGGAAACAGCGCATAAAAGGACAAGAAAAATAACAAAAGTATGGAGCAGCTGAGGAAAGAAAAACTAATGGAACTGTGGAAAAAAATGAGCAGGGCCACTAGATCAATGATACCAACAGAGCAAAGGACGAATGTGGAGCAAACAAGCAAATGGCACAAGCAAACGAATGTGAAGCAAAATTAAACAGGACAATGCAACGACGCAGATTAATGGAGAAAATGTGCGGCTATTGACCATGCAAGAAAATGGCACGGATCTTGGAGGACCGCTATTTTCTTGAAGAACTAAACAAATGGCCATGTCTACTATTGAAGTGATGACTAACCCGAACACCAAAGCAAAAGAGGGGCCAATCAAACGAGGGATATTGCCAGCCTGAAACAACTACTCTAAAAGGAAATGAGGTACACGAAGAAACAGAATGCAAAAGGAAGCTAGAAACCAAGGAAGCTAAGAACCTAGAATCAAGTGGCACGAGCAACCAACCATACAAATCTTGTAAAATATCTTAGTCGCAAACCCATACCGAGCAAGATCCCCACCATTGCCAAAACGAAAGATAAGTATTGCCAAGCAAGCCTCCCAAACTCGCGAGCAAAAACTACCAAATCAAAAAGGGTACTAGAAAAATAAAGGATATGTGTGCATGAGAGGTCCCCTTATCATGGTAAGTCTAAAGAGAAATTAGGACAACTCACATTGAGAGGGGAGCTCGAGCATTAAAAGATGACCCACGCACAAATAAATGTCAAAATCTATATGCAACCTTCCATTTTATAGAGAAAAATGTCTGTCTTAGATATAAAAGAATAGAATAGAATAGAATAGTAACCCGACAACCCGACAACGATGTTAAAGCGTTGAGCCCCTAGGAACATAAATGCAAAATCATGCCAAAACAACCCGAGACTGGACTTAGGCATGTACTCCAAAAGAAAAATCAAGTCCAAGAAATCATAAAAGAATAGACAAGCTCCACCAAAAGGAACTGAAGAACATATGCAGAATATAGCTCTAACAAATATAAACCATGAACGTTCTTTGAAGCTAAAAGCAACCTTACAAAGATACATAATGATAAAATGAATTGGAGAGGTAATTGCAAGTGCCCTATCAGCCATAACAACTGTCTAACCAAATCTAACGAGCCACAAATATTAGTAACTCAATCGAAAAATGATTATTGTTGTGAGAGAAACTTGACGAAGTCAACAACGAGGTGGGGTGTCACTATGAATAGCCCTAGATTCGAACATCTAGGGATAAGAATACATGAAATGACCAAGAAAAAGAAACAACGGGCAAGGGTATGAGGCCCCACGAAACTTGAAGAAAGGAATAATCTTAAAAGGAAGGAATAATCCGCCAGAGAACCAAAAGCAGAACTCTAGGAAAGCTGATCACTGAAACTGACGAACAAGAGCAATCGAAATATCAAAATGACACAGAAAGAGGGAAACGAAAACCTAATGTAAGCATGTCGAAATACATTTGCGGCAATTTCCCTTAAACAAGCTCCATTTTTCGTGTGAGAGCATGCGCTGGAAAGATTAGAGAAAGATCTAGTGTTATCTGTTATCTGTGTGTAAATCGTAGTCTAATTTTGGGTTCACGGCGATTCAATCTTGTGCAGCTGAAATATCCCACAGCCGTTGACGAAAAAAAAGAAAAAGAGAAGGAGGTATATAGCGAGGTATGTTGCAAGCATTCTTTATCTTTGCGCTTGGGGCAATGACGCAGTTAGTGAGGTTTATCCGAGACGCGTCAATTGCTGGTTGAAAACTATTTCCAAACCCCTTCCTCGGCTTCCTCACGGGAGCCAGGAAAATTTCTGGAAGGCTGGCCTCTGGCTCCGGCCTATAAATTAATTTTAACTAGTACTTTTGCAAATTGCAGGCTTTGTTTAGCTAAGTTGTACGTTTGTGAATACACTGAAGGAAGCATCACAGGATAGTGCATATATTATCTATCCAGTTCTCTGTGCCATGTTCAATATTCACTGCAGTCCTACACTTCAATCTGATCCAACTTTGATGTTCTTTCTCTGTTTAACCAAGTTGAAGCTAGCAATTTACTAACGAAGGTTGTGCCCTCCTTCGGTAATGGAGTTCAAAGCCAGTATACATGGACTTGGTAAAAGCTGTGCCACTTCTTGGCAATCGCTAGGGCAGGACCTGGCCAGACAGTAATATGGTGGTAATGTGTTTCAATATATTTCCTGGTCTGTTTGTCATAGTTGAGGCTACTTCCAGCAGAGAAACAAAACCTAACCCATAAGGAACTCTTTCCTAGATGATATCAGGAGCTAAGAAAGAAAAAGAGTCACAAAGTGGAGATAAATCTTCACATAGTTTCCAGTTATTACATAAACCTTGTTCTGCTTGGCTATGGAGAGGAGCTGAGATAGGAGTCAATGTCAAGACAGACTGGGTCCCATAGCCAGCATAATAGTTGCCTGCATGTTTCTTACCAATAGGGCATTGGGTTGTATGTTTCTTGAATCAGTAATATCCGCTCGGAAAGCTGTTACAGTCAGAATAAGAGGTCTGAGGCATGGTTAACCTCAAGCAAGCAAATTGTATGTGATCATTTTGTTTGCTTTGGTTAGCGAGCTCCTAGGCACCACTCTTTAGTTTCCTTGTGTATTATCTCAGTTCATTACTGATAGTGATTTTCATTAAGAGAAAAACTTTTGCTCGGCTGGATCTCTCTTGCTATTTAGTAATTTTGGAGAGAGCTTCTACATGCTGGATCACATTTACGTTGGATATAAGAAGAGCCAAGCACTTGGATGATTCTTGAGGATCACAAGATTCTTGATTGAGCTTCTTAAAGAAAACCTGTTGCACGCTTTGAAATCTTCTATGTAATCAATGCTGCTAAATCTTGCTACGTGGCGCTGCTCTCGGATTGCAAATTGGAAAAAAAAATATCGATATAGTAATATTTTGTTTTTGAGGGAAAGTTCTTGCCTTTAGCTTTATCACTGCAGTTGAGCCAATAGAATCTTTGCTCTAATCCAGTGCTTGATGGTTCTAATTATCACTTCTTGATGGCGGCGTTAATTGCAGACTTGGAGAGACTTTCTGAAGTATGTCCAGATCTAGTCCTTACGTGAGATTAAATCTTACAGTCATTAGGATCGGGTGAAGTTTGATAGGATTTGCTGCAGGGATGCAGACATCCAATCTAGTCTCGTATGTCAAAGATTAGAACCTAGAGAGATATGCATTTGTGCCTGCGTGATATGAAATATGTGCAGAGTCAGACATTGGAAGCACTTGTAAGTGCGCGTTCTAGGAGATCGGAGGCCATATAAGCAAAGGAGCAATTAGACTTGGGTCAATCTGTGAGCAAGAGCATGTCAACAAGTTGAAGGACCTTAGGGGGGATTTGATTGCAGCAAGTGGAGAGACAAGTGACACAGAGCTTATCATTCAACTCCTGAGAAATTGTTTAAATACATGGCCACGGCCACAAGTGCCATAATTCAGAAAGCTATTAGTTGGCAAGCAAGAATTCTGAAAGACATTCACATGGACTAGGATTTGGAAGTCTGCTTAGGTTTCTACTGCAGGTATTTACGGAAAAGTTTTCTTTATACAGCTGTAACTTCAACAGATGTGTTTTATTTGCATGCGCTATGCAAACAAATTTACTTTCAGCATAACCAAATTATAAGCCTTAATGATCGACCAGACACTTACGGTTATAACTAGGCTGCATGATGAGACTCAGCAGATACACCATGTTTATTATCAATTGGATTTTCAGTTTCAGGCTGCAATTTCTGCTATGGTAGATGGACAACACAAGATGAAGAATGGCTGATAACCTAGGCTCTTAGTTATTCTATAGTTTCTCTTCAAACTTAGGCTCTAGTTATCCTATAGTTTCTCTTCATCGACCTATCAAACTATATCCAAGTTTGCTCTATCACTGTTGGGCATACTTGCAAAAGAAGATAACTCAGCCATGTCTATGACTGCAACACATAAACCAGTTAATAACACGCCAATGGTAATGCTTTCTATTTGGAGTTTTGTTGAGCCCTCTCCAAGGAGAAGGCATCCCAAAAAATGGCATATGCCGCTAATTGTGACGAGCACACGGTATTCTTTAGTAAAAGGCGAAAGAATAGTTCGCTCTGTGCTCATCACACGGCTTGCTGAATTGTTCTATTGATGCACGTTCTTTATATCAGAAATGTTTGTCCCTGTTTTCAGCCTTTGGCGTGTGGGATATTTGGTAACCAAATGTTCATACCGCAAAGTGCAACTGGGCTCTGGGTATTCCTTATCTGACACTGATGGTCTTTTGGTGCAGACGTATTCTTGAAGCCTCGAGATCAGTCTATGCAGTGCAGGGCTATTTTTGCCCCACGAAAAATTTCCCAGGCATTGGAGGAGCTACGAGCCTTTGGAGATTCGGTACGAAAGCCTGTTGAAGGATGGCCATTTCCTGCATACAGGAGCGGCATCAAGAGATTCATTCAAAACCCCACTTAAAATAGGCCATGAATAGATTGCAAATCCGAACAATATTGCAACCTAGCATCGAAGCCATACCCGCTGCAACATGCTCTTTCTCAATGCCACGTGTCTTGCTTATATCGGGCATGATAATATGAACCAAATGTTTATTACATCTAGTAATTTTGGTGGGTGATAAAAAGTCGAGGTGGTACCGCCAAATGTGACGGTGCACGGTAGCGTGTCTTTTATAGGGCATAAAGGCCCACCCCACGAACGGTTTCTGCGTTTTTGCATATTTTATTTATTTTTAGGCGCCGCTTTGGCCTGGTTATGGCATGGAGATCCTGCTAAGGCCGAGCGCCGAGAAGCTCATCTCAGGTTGTCGTGGAGCTCAGGTTGCAATGGTTGAAAGCATAGGCAGGGTTATGCAAGCACCAGCGGGAGCCTCCATAGCCAGACAGATTTCAAGAAGCAGGGTTCTTGAAGCCTCCATAGCCAGACAGAGTTCAAGAAAACACAGCTAAAAAGAAGAAGCGCCAACTGAGGCTCAGGCCTCCAGATTAGATTTTGCTTAAACCGGAAAAATGCCGTGCTTTGTTGGTACTTACCGGATTTTTCAGAAAATATCCTCTAATTTACCGGATTTAACAAGGATTTTACTAAATTTTGACCGGAAATTTTGCCGGCATCTATTAAAGAAACCGGATTTTAACAACTTCGATCGGAAATTCTGGGGAGGAACCCCCCTAATCTGGAGCCCTGCTGAGGCTGCATGAAGCGCCATCACCGCGAACGCCAACCTGTAGAAAACAGTCAAAAACCACTGCCAAAAGAGTGGAGGTTACGCCATAGCTGATCTGCATAAGAGAGCAAAAAGGAAGGAAAGGATGATGACCTGGTAGATTCCTACGTGGACGAAATTGTAGGGTCCACGTGGCTTAGGTTTTGTAACGTGCCCCTAATTGGTTGTTTTTCAGCTGGAAATCAGTTGGCGGCGCCGCCACTCGCAGCTTCGCCGCTTGTGGTGGGCAGTTTCCAACTGGAAACCACCTCTTGGTGGCACGTTTCCAAATACGTAAATGCTTGGTTCATATTACTCACAGACTGTGTTAATGAAGTGATGCCAGCCTATGCAAAAGGCTTATAGTGAATATTACTGCTGACCCTGATTATTAGTAGCATGCTAATGATATATAGAATGACAGCTATAACTTTTGGCATCTATGGTGAAACAATTGAGAACTATATAAAGGTATTGGTGGCTACCCCAATGTCATTCAATTTCTCTTCACAATTCTTACTACAAAATATGCTCTTGTCCGTTGCAGGAAGCGCCCAATGTCCCTGTGGTTAAGCTTACAATAGATTGCAAATCCTCTAGTGATTTCTTGAGTGATTTTTCTTATATTTCTTGTATTTATCTTGAGAATGATGCTTGTACGATCTCAAAAGGCGGCAGAGAATACAAATAAAAAGCTTGACCTTCAGCATCTGGAGTCCCGTCAAAAGCTATTGATATACGATGTATGCAATCCTAAGAGCGTTTAGTTTCAAGCAAGAGGTTACATTGACTCATATTCACAATTATATCATTTTCCATTGCAGCGTAAAAGTGGGCATCATCAGCTTGTGCAAGTTGCACCTCGTAATAAACATTTTCAGGATTCTAGTGGGACGAAGTTAGCATGTAAGTATGACAAGTAATTTATGCATGCGTTTTATTATTGTTGAGTTGCGTATTTATTATTATGTTTTTTAGGTTGCCCCTAGGGGGGCAAGCCCTTGTTTATGTGGGTTTATGGCATATTTCAAGTATATACTATTATATGCTAGGAATATGCCAATAACTGCTCCAAACTTGCTATAGGGTATAAATTGGTGGTCACGGCTGTTCTTGGGCATCCATTTCAAAACCGGCTAACTGGTGCCAGCATGAGTTTTATTGCAAACTGGGACTTTGCATGCACTGCCCAGATCGCATGCGTTGTCGCCTCCGGAGGTGGGAGCTCGTTTGGAAGCCTATAACGAGGAACTGGGCAGGAAGGATTTCTACAGATAGGAGCTATGTATCAGAAAGAATGGCAACGCCATAACTAAGATGTTGTTTATTTTCGCATTGCACGATTTGATTAACTGTAAAAAAGAAGGGGTTAGTTCAGGAATAACAGTGATGCTTGCGTAGGTGCTCATGGATTCTCATCATATGCTAGTTCTTATTGTTGGAAGCCGAAGTGATGCGTCTTGCATAAAGACAAAAAGTCTCTGCAAGCTCTTATGGCTTCATAAAACCACACTTTAACTGGTAGAAACAATAGAGTCATTACTGAAAGTCCCTTTGTAAGCTCTAAATTCTGATCATTTAGCATTTGTATCAAGATCTAGAATAACATAAGTCAAGATCAACATGCTCCATCAATCACATTTTGAATGCAAACTCAAGGGTTAATTAATCAATGGTAAATCTAGCAACAACAAACCAATATATCACCATGCATTATACCTGGAGTTCACTCTGGTCATCTGCGTGCATTAAAATTGCAACTAGAGATTTAAACATGGAGGCATGTGCACCAAATCACAAATAAAGGGAGAATTCTAGAAGATAAATCAAGACTTGAATTTGACAATCCAACTTCAAATCAATTAATATGTTAAGTTCTAGAGTTATAAAAAGGGCATTATTGGCATTCAGTAACATTGACAGAAGATCCATTGCAGCAGCTACCAAACCATCTGGCTACCTAAAATCCAATATTTATGTTTCTACATTAGCCTGACACATTTACAGAGACCCAATTTGCCCATCTTGGTTTGATATTTTTAAACCACACTTACTATTTTGGCAATACAAATTGTCAATGCAATAGATAAAACTTTGTCTTGTTCAGAGCTTTAGTAGATGCATAAATAGTCACTACAATCACAGCTCCATTATATAAACTCAAGCGAATGAGAACAACGCAAACAAAAATGCTGTATATTCTCACCAGCCCTCAAGAAGTACATAAAGAAAAGAACAATGGAACAAAGGCATACCTTCTTTGCCTCTAAAATCCTAAAATCCCCGAAGAAAAGCTTATATAGACAAACATAATAAGAGCTTAACAATTTACGTGGGCACCTGGCTGTCCCAAAGATGCAGGCTATGGCTATATCGGTGAAGTCCTGCTAGGGTCTTGAACTGAAATTGAGCATTCCAAATGCAAATAGGATTTGCAAGATTTGATGCCAGCGCTAAATTTGGGATAAATTCATCTTTCATAGATATCGAACTTGAGGTGAGGTATAATTCTAGCATACTTCAATCGACCCTACAAACGTCCCCTTTTCGATTTCAATTTTTTATATTGATCGTTGAAAAAATTCTTAAAAGAATTAGCTGAAACAAAGAACCAACAAAATACAATAATCAATGGCATCAAGCCTTTATCAATCTACGCGTATTTTCGCCCTAACAATATTAACTGACAATAAAATGAATGTAGAAAATTTGGTTGTGGCCATCAACTGGTGCATTGAAGTCATGTCAAGCTTTTAGGCATTGTTTTACTTGATGGATGATTTTTTATTTTTTATTTTTTATTTTTTATTTTTTATTTTTTATTTTTTATTTTTTATTTTTTATTTTTTATTTTTTATTTTTTATTTTTTATTTTTTATTTTTTATTTTTTATTTTTTATTTTTACCTTCTTTAATTGCACTCTCGAAATGTCAATTTTTCTAAAGTCAGGATAGCCTAATGTGTGTAGACCACATGTGTATGAATCGCCTCTTTGAAAGAGGTGGGAGCTATAACCACAGCACACTACGAAAGGAAAACCTCTGCTAAAATCAATCAGCATACTGGCCAACTCGATAATACTATCCTGCCAGCGAATGAAATGAGCAATGACTGACTTCTTATATTTAAGGATTCTTATAACTGGTGCCTAAACGATTTTCTATGCTCCCTGAGCAAAGTCGAGTTTCTATCTCAGAAAAAGTCAGGATAAAGCTTGTTTACCTAAACTTATCTCTTATAGTTTCTGATTCCTTCCTTCCTTTCACTCACACTTCCATCCATAGACTAACATTGGCTGCTATAACAACGACTTCAACTTCAGCACTGGTTCGACTCACGCCTGCTCCTCTTTTTATATCAAGATAAAGAGAACCTCTGGAACCTCTAATCCGTGCCTCTAGAAGAACTTGAACGTTTCAAAATCTCCAGCTTCCAAAAATACCTACATTGTTCTAAAACTTTTTGGCCCTTACAAATATGCAATCCGAAACATAGAATGCAGTTACACCTTTATTTAAAATCTAATTACTTAAATCTATGTTTATGCAATTCCATATATTATATACGTAGCCAACCAACCAATGTACCATCACTATATATACAGATATAAAAAATTAGAGAAAGAAAGACCCTAAGGAATAATATTGTAGGTAGGAAGGAAGAAGTCATCATTTTAGATTATGGCATGGCAATTCATGTTGCCAACCTCCTGATTCTAAAATATCTGTTTGCTTTGGTTACAAAATTGAGATTGTGAGGGACAAAAAAATTCTCTTTTTCTTTCTCTGATATTCCCTTCTACGATAACTGTGGTGCACCTGTTGCGGGAGATGCAAAGCGATGATTTAAAGCATACAGAAGGATTTGTGCAGATTGAATTGAAATAACCCATAAGATTTAAATGGACACTTGCTACAAGCAGGGCTTTCTCTTCTGGGACATTGTATTGCTCATTCCACAAGTGTAAGAATGTCAACCGAATTGCGACAAATAATAATTCTTTTATCTAAATCTACTTGGCTAAATCGTGATAAGGGAGGGTGCTATACTTTGGCTCACTTATCATTCAATCTGCCATAAGTTGAGCATGCCTCTATGAAATTCCAAGGTCATGGGCTCAAATGAAATGTTCAGACCTGTTACATAATAAAATTAATAGAAATTTTGAAAGAAAATAAGCAAAGTAGATTAAATTTGCACACCAAATAAGGGGGTTGTTGTACCTTAATGGCTCAGTGGTTACCCAAATGGCTCAGTGCATGATGGCACTTTCAGTGGCTGAAATGGTAAAGGAAACTGTCTGCAATGGCTCACTTGGATACTTCAATAGGATCAGACTTCAACTTTCAAAACCGAATGGCTCAATGCTGAAACACAAATGGTTCAATCAATTACCCTTTATATTTGAGAATCAACCTTAAACACATGCATTTGGTCTATAATAAATGCATTTACACTACAACAAAATGAATGAGAGGGAGGAATTGAACCCTCGCAGCCAAGTGATCTTCGCTGCCCTAAGCATCCTCACCTGCAGCAAACCAACGAACATCTCATCAACACTTGAGTAGGATTAATGGAGGTAGCCTTATCTCCCACCATCAATCTAACTCAAGCAAATAAAAAAAACCGAAAATATAAATTATTACTTGAACATTGAGGATGTGGGCAGCCTTGCAAAATTGTTTTTGTGATATAACAGAACATCAACAATCATCTTCAAATTATTAAATTGGACAAAGAACTAACATTGTTTGAAATAATAGTTTGGAAACCAATACTTTGATTCATCATTTACATAACTTGCCCATAATCTGCAGCAAAAACATCATATATTGCACAAAAATGGGAAAAACAGTTGGTTACTTACAATCCTAAGCTTTTAACACTAGAGTGGTCTCGAAGACCATATCTGATAATAGAAGTTTCAATTTCGCGATATATCGTCACCATATCAATCTTTACTTGATTCTTAATGATCTTCGAGAATTTCAAGACCAATGAACTTACCTGCATATTGTAGTGATTGTTCAATTATTAGAGAATTTGACAGTTTCTGCAACAGTCCAGAACTGCATTCTTGAGCTTTCCTAGCATAAACAGACCTAAACCTTGCTAAAATTGGAAGTATTTGTCTATTTATGATAGAACACATTGACTTGTATGTTTTCAACTTTGGTTGTATCATCTAACATCCATGGAAGTCGGCAAACCCTATTTTGTTCAAAAATGCTGCTTGCGGATTAGGAATTATTTCTCTCTTATTACTATAAGTTTTGGCTTACTTCTTGTGGCCATGGGTTCTTAACTATATGAAGTACAATCTTATGTTTGTTTGGAGTGTTCATAAGTTATATCAATTTCAAAATCTAATAGAGAATTTCCTATACAGAATTTAGGACAAAATT
Source organism: Isoetes taiwanensis (assembly GCA_021234155.1). Taxonomy (NCBI): domain Eukaryota; kingdom Viridiplantae; phylum Streptophyta; class Lycopodiopsida; order Isoetales; family Isoetaceae; genus Isoetes; species Isoetes taiwanensis. The sequence goes on along the minus strand of JAJEKV010000029.1, from coordinate 3,003,357 downwards.
ATATGTTAAAATGCTCTAAAATCATCACCTGTAAGTATCACGAGGATAACAAATGATGCATTCTTCTTATATTCTACATAGAAAATTACTCTATCAACTTGCATATAGTGTAATTAGGATTTAACCATGCAATTAACTAAATTTAAAGATGATGTACAACTATAGGATTAACACATTAGAGGTTAAAAATTTGAGTTAATTCCAAAGTTATAGGCTAAAAACTCATCATTTACTAGCTAGTGATGTTTATTGATGAATAAAATGTTGATGAATGGAAAAAAAAAGAGGAGACACTATAAATAGGAGAGGCGAAGAAGGGCATCCCCATCCAAGGAATGTTAGTTCTATTGTGATAGAACCGTGGCATTTCTAGGATGGATCATATGGCCCAATCAAGTGGCCGATATAAGAGGACCCTATCTCAACAGGAATGGAGCATATTAGAACTAGGAGAAATAGGAAAAAACGTAAAACGGATGGAAGAATGGAAAAAATAGGATGAATAAAATGGGCAAAAGGAATAAGACAATGGAACCAAGGCTAAACAAGGCTTGATGGCATAACCGAGTGAAGCAGGCAAATGGGACAAATAAAAGAAGAAAGGGCTAAGCAAGGCTAGTGGAATAGCTAGCATAACCAGGTTAACAGGCAAAAATATGATATATAGACACCAACGGAACAAAAAATACTAAGGCGACTCAAGAGAAGAATCGAATACATGAAGGAGACAAGACAAATAAAGAACAGATGGACTAAGGGGATTCAAGAGGATAATCGAACAACAAAAGAAAAAAGGACAAATAAGCAAATGGAGAAATAGAGAAATGAACCAAAGCAATTCAAGGGAGACAAAGAAGAAGGGCAAACAAAACATCTAAAGCAAATAAGGCTATAAAGGAACAAAATTTTAAGAAAAATACACGAGAAGATCTTGGATTAAACATGGTAACAAAACAAACTAAGCAGAGACGCTATAGGGTTACTGAGACAATGAGTAAGAACATAGCAGGGTGAAAGTATGCTGGTGGGTATCAAAAGCATGCGTCCGGACGCATGCTTGTAGCATGCTTATAGCAGGGTTTTAGCCCGCTTAAAGCACCCCTGCTTTTGCTTAATTTGGGTGCTGGTGGGCGTAACTGCCCGTCATATTTTTGACGCCCTTCATGTACTCGCACGTCCACCTCACCAACGAACCGTTAGGAAAATGATTGTGGGATTTTGGCTGGATTTTCGCGCGAGTGGTAGTACGTTGCAAATTCGATCGAGCCCAGAACTACCACGACCTCATGGCCCGCGAAAATTCTCCCTCCAATTCACTTATTCTCCCTCTCTCAGGAATTTCATGGCGCTCCCCGATACCGGCTGGAGGCAATCACACGTTTAGCATTGGACTTTTCGGCTGATGAATTCCAATCTGATGTTCAGTTTGTTGGATGTCAATGCAACACGGAAATATCGCGTGAAGATCCGGTTTCCTCCGCAATTTACAAGAAATTGGATGCGAGATAAAGAGAGAATACGATTCTGGAATAAGATGAGGAAAGCGGCGGTTGAGCGGGAGGCTATGAGCACGAGACGCAGGCAAGAAATAGCCAAGCTTGTAGTTGATTATTTCAACAAGCTCACCAAAAAGCATTCACCCGAACTCAAGGCCGATGTGATGAAGAGGGTGGTTCATCACCACGAAATGGAAATCTCGAACACGGAATTTTGCCAAATCCAAAGGAGTGCAAGGCGTGAGGGTGTTTGCTCAACAACTTGAAACAGACAATGGCAGCCACAAAGAGGCAAAGGAACCATGATGTTTGGAGAGCGAACCTCGACAAATCGGTGATGGCTTCTTCCACAAAATCGAGATGCAATTCCACTATGGCGGGGGCTGTTAGGTACATCTAATTCTTGCTTTCATGCACGTGCTTCTTCATGCTTTTAAGTGCTTGTATCTGGCGAGTGATCTTTGGGCCGGGATATGTTCATTGATTAATGTGCAATATTTCTTATGATAGGTTGCATGAGGTCAACAATTGCAACTGCTGCATTAAGAAAATCGGAAGCCGTCCTTGGAAATGGTCCGTGGTCTAGCTTCCAAAGGAGGTTGAGGTGCGATTCTCTCACCCCTGCTTGCAAGCAAAGCATAGCAGAATTCTGGAAACAAAATAACAGAGTCTCTCCTTGCAAGAAAGATGTTGTGAACACTGTTGGAGAGTCAGGCTTCCGAATTTCTTATCCCCTACACCTTATGGAGGTCTCACAGGTATAAGTTTCCATACAAATTTTTTCTTTGCTATTATTGCATAAATATTTCTAACCAACGGCCACCATTCATTTGCGGCTATTTCAACAATACAAAAGGCACATCCCGAACACCACTGTTTGCTTAAAGGCTTTTCGAGAAGTTGAAGCCTATTTATGTAAAGAAAGTATCGAAAAGGGAAACCCGTTGTTGCATATACCATATGAAGTTGGAGTATGCCAGGGTAGCCCTGAATGCATTGAGGTCAGCGAAAACTGGATTTCATGGTGAAGAGTGCAAGTGCACCTGCGAGGTCTGTGGACCTGGTGAGAAGTGTCTGGCCAGCCAACATACGTATGACTCAACCAAGCCGAGCTCGAGGGTCGTGGGTTTGCAACAAGAGCGAGGGTGAAGAATGGCATAAACATGACCGCTTGATCATGCACATGTCGGAAGTGTGGCATAAAAACTCTTCCTATATGTCCAAGAGAAAGAGAGAATCATGAGTTCTTGCTTGAATGGAAGACGTGTGAAAAGGTAATACTCTCTTTATTGCATGCTGAAACATGCTGATATGTGCTGTCATCCGCTGAATACTGCTTTTGTGCTTTCAACTTGCGCTAATCTTCTGTTTTATGCTACAGACCTTGTTACAGATTCCAATGGAGACAGAAGAGGCTGGTGGAGTTGCAGACTGCGTTACCAAGGAGGTGCCAGGTGGCAGCAGAAAGAAAAGAGCCAATGCCACCAAGAAGGGAAACAAAAGTAAGAAATCCAAGGTAGCTGGTGGGACACAGCCTGAAGCTGCAGCACAAGACGAGAAGAAGGGGAACAAAAGCAAGAAATCCAAGGCAGCACAAGACGAGACCTCAAATGGCAAGGGGAAAAAAAAGAAAGGACCAAAGCCAGTCCTTAGATTGTCTTACAAGAGAACGGCAGTGAAGGATTTCATTTCATATCTGTGTTCCACATTGAAGATATTACAGGGCTAGATGGTAGGCCATGCAATTCAGGAGTTGCCTGGACAATATCCAAGATGGCACCATTGTTTCTGTAATTGATTTTGCAGAGAATTACAACATAAAAATACAAAGGGAGGTTCAAAGCCAGCATTGGCACAATGACCAGATAACAATTCTCGTCCACATCACGTATAGGATGGACATCAGTTCTGGGATCAGAAAGCTATTGAAGGAAACCCATTTCTACTTGAGTGATGACAAGCTTCATGACACTCTTTTTGTGCAGCACTGTCTTAGAAAGCACAATTCATGGCTTGTATCAAATGGTGTAGATTTCTCCAGGCATATAGTTTGGTCAGATGGTTGTTCTAGCCAATTCAAATCTGCCCGGCCATTCTATTTCCTACCAAGATATCACCATGAGCTAGGGAAGGAAATAGTATGGAATTTCTTTGGGACAGCCCATGGTAAGGGAGAGCACGATGGGCAAGGGGCAGTCCTTAAAGGGGCATTCATACATTATGACTCAACCAGCCAACATCACGATGACTCAACCAAAGATGACTCTTCAGAGTCATCTTTGGGTCGCCAGAAGGGTGCCCAAAGCAATTTGCCTTTGTACTTCTAATGGAGCATTGAGGATATAGTAGGCCGAGACAAGATAGTTGTTGAGGCAGTAATCCAGCACTGCAACTGTCTCCTCTTCCAACCATGCATCAGTGATGTCAACCTGTGAGATCGTTTCCTGTACTGTATGAGAAGACAAGTATTCCAAAGTTGGACACACAAACTTACGCAAAAGTTGTCCTCTTCTTGCCCCTTGAAAGGCATAATGGGAAGGGTTGTGTGTGCGGGGTTTAGAAACCCTTTGTGTAGGTCATCATCAACCAAGAAAATCATACCATGATTTTGAGGAAAATCCTCAAGTACAACCTTCAACTCCTTGAAAACAATTTGCTTTTTCTCGGTTCGTTTGGATGCTCGCATGCATAGCAATGCTCTTGACCATATAACTTCAAGAATCTGGTCTGCAAATCAGGGAACAATGCATCCACCATATCCCTTGTATTCCGAAGTAGAGAAGCACTCCAAATCACAATATCAAACCTCTGCAGTGCCCACTCCACAAACTCATGATACCACAGTGCGCAAATGAGGTACTTATTTGCAGTTTCTTTTATAACATGCTTCGTTTGTGGTGGAGGCAAGATTTTCCCGTTCATTCTCCTCTGTTGTGTCTGTGCCAGTACACCATTTACGTCAAGCACCATCAACTTCCGTCTGGGTGTCCATCCTTGGACGTTTGCAACCACTGTCGATGTGTCTTTGTGCATCGTGCTTGTTAATGCGTCTTTGCGATGTGTCTTTGGACTCTGGCTGGGAAGTCTTTGTCCACCGGTCTTTGGACATTCTTTTAACCTTCTTTGGACTCGCTTTATCTTTGCTACGATGATGGAGAGTGCTGATAGCCATAGTCAGATACATCCTTACTAGTATCTCCCTGCCCCCAATGTATGGGTGTTTCCCGGCTATCAGTAACCCTTGCTTTGCCTTTGTCCTCGGTTTCTTCATTCACGACCTGTCTTGTTCTCCTGCATGCAAGGATGAGCTCCAATTAACAACTGAAAGTTGTAGAGAATACACATTCTGAAATGTAACAGGGATAACAGCACCTTTTGTATGTTAGAGTTTGTCTTTGGCACTTCTTTATCTGTATTGTCTTCTTCATCGATTCACTAAGTATAACCATTGGTGCCTTCTTTTTTTTATGGACAATTTTTTTACGAAAGCCTAAGTTGAATGAATAATACAAACCAAAATTTGCACATTAAAGGTGGAATAAAAATGGGGATCAAATATATTAATTGTTTGAACAAAACCTTTTGGTGATGGTTTAGGGTTGTCTTGCAAAATCAAGGTTTGCTGCTGAAATACATAAGACAAAATTACATTAGCCATGTTTTTCTTTCCAAATGCTACTTCTATGGGGACGTCCTCATCAAGGTCATTTTCGACTCACCCTCACTTTCTTCTTCCATAACCTTCCCCTGGCCCTTGGCCAGTGTCAACTTTGTTCACCGCTTAACGATTTGTCGAATCGATTGCCGACATCTTAAGCCATCGTTTTCCTTCCCTGCAACAACAGGTGTTAGAGGAGGCCTTTGTAGAGGCCATTGCGAGAAATGGAACTATACTATAATTGTTGGCACCATCGGTACTACTTGAATCTCCCTTGGATTCAAGATGCTTTGGTGTCTCCGACCTTTGTCTTTGCCAGTCTTTGCGGTGTCTTTGAAGGCTGGCGGTAGTTTGTCGTCCAATGTCTACAGCACCTTCTAATGCTGCCAATTCAAAATCAGAGCCTGAAAACAGGCATGTACCTTTTTTCCCATGTCTTGGCTGTGGAGTGTGAACCCTTGTGGACTTGTGCTTGGCTGATCCTGGGGTCCTTTTACTTTTTGGTGTGTTGACTGTTTCCTTTTCTGCGCTGCTATCGGGGAGTTGTGGCTACATGCTCATCAACATCAATTATCTTCTTCTCGGTTTTGTGAGCTGTTCCAAAGATGCAACACTTCTGCTTTCTTGTATTAAGCTTACCTATTTCCTGCACTAACCACAGCCAGGAATGGTCTCGTGCACTTTTCGGCAACATCCTTTTTCCATGAGCAAACCGGTGCGATTAACGTGATAATGATGTCCACATTTCATCGGCGGTGAGGGTGTAATCATCACGGAATGCAAGACCACGGGTGGAGCATCTCTCCTCATCTCCAATTGGCAATCGGAATGGTATTGAAGTGATCTTGCGACCAGGTGATCATTTCTCTTGGTCATCTCCCTCGGCTGGTGACATTACGTAAGTCTTTGGCGGGCTTTTGCAAGGAGGGACTTCGTTGTTGGCAATCTCGGCCGATTAGTGCGACCACCTTTTCTACGGGTTTGATCTATTGGCCCACCCCTTTTCAAGTAGGGACTTGGCATATATTACGCCATATCTTTCTCCCTCTCCAAAGAATGAATCTCGTGAGACACGCATTAGGATCATCGATTAGCTTGAAGGCGTGCAATATTATCCTTTATGGTCTTCAACTTCCCCTCTGCGGTAGAAGAAGCTTCCCTTTGCACGAGATTGTGCGACTGTTCCTTCTTTGACACTAGGTCATTCTGGCGCAATTTTAGGGCTTCCCCGCATATCTTGGATCATGCTTTCGGGGCGGGAAATATTTTCCCCATAAAATTTGAGAATCTTCTTTGGACACATTCGCGGCACTCTGAATGACAACCTCCCTTCTAATTTTCTGGCGATTACTGCTTTGAGGCTTTGGCTTTTCTGCTATGCTTTTCGTCTTTGTTGTCTGGCTGTGATTTCTTTGGGCTCTGGCTTTGTTCCGCGGGGGCGGTCTTTGGGTTCACTCTTGACCTTACTCGAATAGGCTCTGCTTTTTGCTGCCACTGCTGCCCAATTGACCTTGAAATTTTCTGGATCCTGCTTGGCCCTCTGGCAGTTGTTGAATGCAAATAAAAAGGAAACCGTCGTCCTTACTTCTCTGTTCTTCAACCCCTCTGGGTATATCTTGCTCAACAGCTCAATTAGAGCTTCTTCATGCTCTGGCCTTACTTTGTCGATGGATGTCTTGTTGGGAATCATACCATTGGTGTCCCAAACCTCGTTATATTCTGCTGCAAATATCACATCCGTTCGAAATTGAGCGGGATGCACACCCTCGTTTGATAGACCCGCATAAGCATGGAAATCCTCCTCAGTTCGGCAATCAGCCAGGTCCGGTCTTAGGGGCACGTTCCTTCTGGGCTGAAAGAAATCAAGAAAAACAAATTAACAGGGCACCATAAGCCATCAAAATTGGCAGTGCATTTTGCTTACCCTGCGCATGGCATCCATTGGAATTGCTGGCTGAGCCAGCGGATTAACAACCTTCTTCACCATAGTTTTTGGCGTTTGAGTTTTGGAATACTAGAGTGAATCCGGAAATTCTCGAGCTTCTTCTCCGCGGCAAATTTGGCCGGAGTAGCAAAAGGTGGGGAGCACGATTGCAAATTACAAATTCAAAGTTAAGCTACCCTTTGGTCCGCGATCATTAGTTACGATTGGTGGGGCGGTAAGAAGGTTACGATTGAAACGGGTACGCCCTATGTGAAGTGACGGGCATAGCATAGATTACACTTCAATTGGTGAAGGGTGGAAAAAATAGTATGAAGGGTGCTGGTGCTGGGTGCTGGGGTCGCGTTTTTTTGCTACCCACCAGCATACTTTCACCCAGCAGACAAGTTCAGTGAATATGCCAATGATGAAGAGAGTGTGAATAGAAATCTTAAAGGAGCCAAGATACACGCGACAGTCCACAATAATAAAATGATATGAAAGCAAAGTCGAGTCTAATCAACAAAAGATAAAGAACAACAAAAATAGTGGAACTAATGGAGGAAAATGATGGAAACATAATTAGACAGACAGGTAAATGCAATGAAAAGGGGCTTCGTAAACGAACCATGATGCCAATGTATTTTCCTTGAATCGACTAAATATGCATCAAAACTTGCAATAAAACAAGTGAGAACCTCGACCACCCATGCCAAAGTGGATCAACATGTAAAATATACACAATGGGAGCAGATATGGGAGATAAAGTTCTTGAATAAGAAACAAAACAACCATGATCGAGGCCATACAAGATATAAATCAAACGGCATAAGGATACTGCAAAAATGAGTACCGAAAAGATACGTGCAAAAATAAACAAAATGAATATCTAGTGCAATAGTACGCAAGAAGAAATCAAGATATCCATATTTCAAAAGTATCGACATAGAAAGAGAGAATATACCACAAAATGCAAAACAATGAAGAATATCGAAGCAGGGACCCAAAATGGCTCAAATATAATGATGTGAAGCAAAAGACAATACAGAACTCAAGCTTTACCATCAGATTCAGGAATAAAAGAGCAAAGAACAAAAAAATTGCGAACATTAAATTCAATTGAGCAAAAGGAGACTATGGAGCAGATGGAACAAACCAGTATAGGAACTGAAGTAATGGACAATAACTAGTTGAAACCAACTGGAACAAAATGACGAACTAGGATAAATGGAACAAATGAAAAAACTATAAAGACCATAGGAGTTCACGGGATTAATGGATAAAAAAGAACAGAAAAGAGCTGGAGAAGAAGTTCAACTATATACAAGAAATACCAAAGAAAGGAGTGACACATGACCAAGCCTAAAACTAAATCTAAGACATCGACTAAATAGAAGGGAAATAGCGCATAAAAGGACAAGAAAAATAACAAAAGTATGGAGCAGCTGAGGAAAGGAAAACTAATGGAACTGTGGAAAAAAATGAGCAGGGCCACTAGATCAATGATACCAACAGAGCAAAGGACGAATGTGGAGCAAAAAGCAAATGGCACAAGCAAACGAATGTGAAGCAAAATTAAACAGGACAATGCAACGACGAAGATTAATGGAGAAAATGTGCGGCTATTGACCATGCAAGAAAATGGCACGGATGCCTGGAGGACCAGTTATTTACTGAAGAACTAAACAAATGGCCATGTCTATTGAAGTGATGACTAACCCGAACACCAAAGCAAAAGAGGGGCCAATCAAACGAGGGATATTGCCAGCCTGAAACAACTACTCTAAAAGGAAATGAGGTACACGAAGAAACAGAATGCAAAAGGAAGCTAGAAACCAAGGAAGCTAAGAACCTAGAATCAAGTGGCACGAGCAACCAACCATACAAATCTTGTAAAATAATCTTAGTCGCAAACCCATACCGAGCAAGATCCCCACCATTGCCAAAACGAAAGATAAGTATTGCCAAGCAAGCCTCCCAAACTCGCGAGCAAAAACTACCAAATCAAAAAGGGTACTAGAAAAATAAAGGATATGTGTGCATGAGAGGTCCCCTTATCATGGTAAGTCTAAAGAGAAATTAGGACAACTCACATTGAGAGGGGAGCTCGAGCATTAAAAGATGACCCACGCACAAATAAATGTCAAAATCTATATGCAAAAAGTTCAAGGGCAATCAAGAGACTACATGAAACTTAAAAAGTTGTAACCATGCTCCAAATTTGAGGAAGAAAAGATGCCCACACATGAACCCTCTGGAAGAGACATCATCCGTCCATCATGCACCTATTAACCAAGATTAATTTTGCTCCATCCAATAAGCAACCTTTGAGACAAACATAAAAAGGCACACCTCTAGATGACAAAAATGGGAAATTAATAGAAGAGATATCAACTAAGGGAGTTTCACCACGCCCCAACAAGGTGTGACAGATAACTATTGAGAAAATAACTCGACCAATGCAATATAAGTTATAGTCCAAGCAAACTAGTTGGAGAAGTATCAGACGACATCAAGCTTACTGACGTTAAGAAATGATTGCAAGACATTGGGTGGTCTTGGCAATACTCGCACTCAACGCTGAAGCAAATTGTGAACACCAATTTGAATCATGCCTTGATCCAAAGCTTCACCAACAGGGACGCTGAGAACCTTTTCGATTGCATCTCCATACTGCAATCTAAGAAGGAACATCCAACTTAAGATTTAGAATGTTAGCTATGGGTATAATGCACCCACATCTTTATGTTGTATCATAATAGAAAGAAAGCTATAAAAACAATTATATGATAGGTGAACTGCTAAGCTGCCATATTCACCCTACAAAAAGGAAACAAGGTGCTGCGCACGGAGGGTTGCCCTCCATGGCCAGAGGGTATTTTTGCACAATCATACCTATACCATGTCGCAAAGAGCGGGCTTGAAGTCTGTCCAGATGTGGTCGAGCGGCGTCGCGGAGCGCATGGCGGCTTTGACTTGTTGGACTTCTTGGGTTAGAAAAAAAAAAAGGAAGGGGGATACAAAAGAATGGAAAAGCGGAGAAAGACAAAAGATAAATAAATAGATAGAATAGAATATTATAAATAAATAGATAGAATATTTAACATCCGACTGATTAGAAAAAAAAAAAAGGAAGGGGAAAGGTATAGAACATTTAACATCCGACCAACTAGGAAAAATGGGAAGGGCGAAAAGCTCAAACGTTTTAACAGTGGAGAGTTATGCAGGTTATAATCATGCTAGCTTTATTTTTTGCAGAATTGCATTTGCAACCGATGCAAATTTAAGCATATTTGGTCGCATATGAAAATTTCAAAACTTTATGGCAAAATACAGTAATTTGCAATAACTTCTATATATAGATGCTTTCTTTTTAATATACAGATCTTGTGCATTCTTGTAACACAATACTGGACCATATGTAACATAAAACTGGACTATGAACTGGGAAAGAAATGGGTGCAGCAGATATGTTCAATACTTCGAAAAGAATCCTTTGTATGAGCTAGGACAAATGGATTTATTTACCATGGGAACATATGGATTTATTTTGCATGGGAACAAACAACTTTTCCAGCAACAACATAAAAAAAGGAAAAATGGGCATGGCGAGGGTTGACAAAAAGGGCTAGAAAATGATTGGCATGGATAATGTCGAACTTTTTTATCATTGAAGAATCTTGTGTACAGCAAATTATTAGATAGATAAATAATACATTTTCAAAAAGAGACATTTCTCTTCCACACCAGCCTCTTCAACAATGTAGGGACAGAAAAATCGGTGTGAGAGGAAAAATGCCCCTATTTTTTTGTCTTCAAATTAAAATGCTGATATCACGTCTTCCGTGATCAACCATCACAACATGGTCGATCACATCATACGTGATCGCCATTTTTACATCTTCGCCGCTGCAGCATGCTACATAGATCCGTTATACTCGTGACTGCTTGTTATATCCGACCTGGGTTGATCGGGATTTTCCTGCTCTTGCTGTGTAGCCCAGAATTCGTCGTTCATCAATACCTGCATTGTTCAAAAATAAAGTTTCAATTTGATGCAGTACTTGAGCTATCAGAGCAATCTATTTTGCAATAAACGTAAGAACTTGCTGCTGTATATATCAATATCACATTACATTATGACCACATCAATTAATTCATCCCATGCAAATCATGATCCCTAGTACTTATCATTAAATCCCTGCTTTTTTACCTTGACTTGTAGCTGCAGAAACTTCACGTAATTAATAGCTTTCTCTAGCATTGTCACTAAATCAACCTGCAAAAACGGCCACCCAATGCATGTTATAAATCAGCGGGCTTATTCTTGATGTAAATGGATGCATAATTAACGTGGAAATCGAAAGGACTTGCCTTGGATCCATTGAGTCGTCCGGATGCCTGACCTAATAACTCCAGAGCTGAACATAGCATCCATTCTTCCAGGAGCTTCAGGAAAATAACCCCTGGATGCATCTAGCACAATCACATCGCATTCTAGGACTCTACAAAATACAACTCTTCTGGAAGCATATTCAAAGCAAGTTTGCAAGTAGAATCTTGTATCTTCTAAATAGGTCCGCACGCCTTTTTCGCTAACTACAGCTATGCCGTGAGGTGTGAACCTGTTGGAAATGCTATCAGCATGTTGGAATGCAGTCAACATGACAAAGATAACATGAAAAATTAAGTAGAATATGAAGTAAAATATAAAATGAATCTGCATGGCTACTTACTTGTGTTGTTGCATCTGGGCAGAAAACCCAGATGTATATCAAATGTATTCAGCAACTCAACTTGAATGTGCAGTCAAGATTGTAAGATTGTAAGGCTGGGATCAAGCTATCAAGGCAACTCTGTCTGAAAAATAAAAGCATGAATAAATAATGCAGAGCAGAAGCACATGGAAGCATAGAGAATGCAGAGCAAAGGGCGCATTCTAAGAAGGTTATAAAGCCAAGAGCCTATGCACGCATAGAGAATGTAGAGCCAAGCTAAGCTCAGCCATTGCAGACATGAACAATGCAAACTCACAAATAGTGGAGCCTATAAGCAGAAGCAGATGCTAACAGATCCTGATCCTATGCGCATAGGCTATGTTGCCAAATGTAAGAGAACATCTTATCTCATTAAGCCACCAAAGCTAAATTTTGCACAGATGCCGTTATTTTCTACTTAGAAGCCAGCAAATATTTCAAAAAAGGAGCCAAGCTAAGCTCAGCCATTGCAGACATGAACAATGCAAACTCACAAATAGTGGAGCCTAAAAGCAGAAGCAGATGCTAACAGATCCTGATCCTAAAAAAAGCAGGAAAAAGGTCGATGTGGACATCTGGAATTTGAACAGGATCAACTGGGGGCAACTGCTCGGGCTATGGCATAAAGATTTGCTGAAACTCTGCACTACTACTCTGCCATCTTTGATTGCTTGGATTCAAGCCTTCCTATCAACAGCTTTACGCCTCTTGAAAGCTAAAATTTGCCCTTGCTTCCTTTTTCACCTGCACACAGTCCCTGTGCCTCTGTTGCCTGATAAGTGCAACCTTTCAACAAAAATTTATGTCTTCAGTTGCATTTTTTCTGCATGACACTGTTGCCCCTGAAACCCGCAAATTTATCCTTGGTGCAGTTTTGTGCTCTTTAGATTTAGAGTTCAAAGGGATTTATACAGTTTTGTGCTCTCTAGAATTACAGTCAATTCAATTTAACGATGGGAGCGTACCTGGGTTTACCTGGGTCGTCTTCTTTATTCTTGGCCTAGCCTCGGCAAAGAAGGCGTTATTCTGCAACGCTCAAATCGTAAGGGTAATTTTACAAATTCTTGTCGACTTGAATTGCCTTCTAACAGTTATTGCCTGTAGGTTACAAGCTCTAGGTTCCCAATTTATGAATTTGCACAGCCTCTAGGTTACAAGCGCACCAGGCAAAAGCATCTGTGCTTGCCTTTGAAAACCGAAGCAAAGGCTATATGCCCAAAGCACTCAAAGCAGAGGTCGCCAAATCTGTAAAAATACAGAGCTATGGAATAGAACAACCACAAAGAAACTCCAAGCTCGGCTAGGTTAGCCGGTACCCGACAACGCTGGCGACCTAACACTTACAGGCACCAGCCAGTTTTTAGCAGTCACCAGTATATGCTAGGCATATGCTAGCATATACCTGGATATGCCCACATACCCACATAAACGAGGGTTTGCCCCCCTAGGGGCAACCCAAAATGTAGAGAAACAACTCAGAGCTCATGACATCGACAATGGTAAAAATCATATGTTTGTGGCTACAAAATAAAAAACATAGAGAAACAACTCGGAGCTATGGGTGATATAGGACGTTGACAATGGTAAAAATCACATGTTTGCAAAAAACGTATCTTTTGTATAGCCCATAGTCGTTATAGCAAGACGATCTCTCTCAAAATGAAAAATGAGCTACTTACATGACGACTACTTACTTACAACCTTCCATTTTATAGAGAAAAATGTTTGTCTTAGATATAAAAGAATAGAATAGAATAGAATAGTAACCCGACAACCCGACAATGATGTTAAAGCGTTGAGCCCCTAGGAACATAAATGCAAAATCATGCCAAAACAACCCGAGACTGGACTTAGGCATGTACTCCAAAAGAAAAATCAAGTCCAAGAAATCATAAAAGAATAGACAAGCTCCACCAAAAGGAACTGAAGAACATATGCAGAATATAGCTCTAACAAATATAAACCATGAACGTTCTTTGAAGCTAAAAGCAACCTTACAAAGATACATAATGATAAAATGAATTGGAGAGGTAATTGCAAGTGCCCCTATCAGCCATAACAACTGTCTAACCAAATCTAACGAGCCACAAATATTAGTAACTCAATCGAAAAATGATTATTATTGTGAGAGAAACTTGACGAAGTCAACAACGAGGTGGGGTGTCACTATGAATAGCCCTAGATTCGAATAACGCAAAAAGAAGCCATCTAGGGATAAGAAATTCCAAACCTAGGTACATGAAATGACCAAGAAAAAGAAACAACGGGCAAGGGTATGAGGCCCCACGAAACTCAAAGAAAGGAATAATCTTAAAAGGAAGGAATAATCCGCCAGAGAACCAAAAGCAGAACTCTAGGAAAGCTGATCACTGAAAGCCTATAGGAAACTGACGAACAAGAGCAATCGAAATATCAAAATGACACAGAAAGAGGGAAACGAAAACCTCAGGGATCAAGTGCTGGACAAAAAATGAATGGAAAAGTAGCTCTTGCTGATAGAAAGACTAAGGAACTGCATAGAAGATATACGTGGAAACACAAAGCCAAAAATGGAGAAAGGAGAAATCAATACTTGTAATCACGAATCAAGAACCGAGAAAGGGAAAATCAATGGGTGTAAATACAAACCAAATACAGAGAAAAGAAAAACTGATGCACATTAACCAAAAATAAAACACAGAAAGGGGAAATCGATGCTTACCCTCTGATAAGTTTTTTCCGCCTTTGCACAGCCAGACCAAGGCAATGGCACCAATACTAAACCAAGCAAAGCTAGCCTATTCAAGCAAAAATGGGCACTAACTTGCCAAGCATGGAGATTAATGGCGATGCTCCCGCATTTGAAGTAAGTACGATTTATCTGTGTTTTGAGATAAGCAGATAAATGCGCTTCTTGAATCTAGTTGAGGTGTCTTCCCCCCCTTCGTGTATTTATATCCTGCCCCCGCTTGGGATTCCCCATTAGCCCCCCTTTTTGTCTGTTATCCTAGGGCTAGCTCGTTCCTTTGTGGGCTTAGGTTTTCATTCTTCACTCGTTTATTTGGGTTCTCCATTTTGCGTCACTATGTGTGGGTGAATAGTCGCCTTTTCCGTTCAGGTGGGTCATGGATTAGGTTTTGCCCCTTGGTTGGTGGACCTCCTTTATTTTTTCACCTAGGTTACTCTTGGTTTTCGCACACTTTGTTTTTGCATTTCATGGGTAGTTCTTTGTGTTATGTTTTTCAAGTTCCATTTCTTGTCCCCATGCATATTCCTTAGAAGTTAGATTTCAATTTCTTTGTCTAGCACAGTAATCACTTTGTCTTTGTTGTTTTCCAGAATTTCAGGGCCTCCCACCCCTCCTTCTACCTTGCTCCGACATCGCCTGTAGAATTGCTTTGATTTTTGGCAGTCCTTTTGTACTTCTGCTATGGTGTTAGATTGGATACAAAACGGTTACGCTCTGCCTTGGCATTCTTTCCCTCTCCCCCACCCTTGGTCTAACTCCAACCGTCGGTCTGCATTACAAGAGGTTGTCTTTGTCCCCACTGCTATAAAGGACTTAGCTTGGTGTTATTTGTGTGTGCAACTAGACTCTAGAATAGAAATAAGTGACAGCCACGGTTCTATTGCAATAGAACCGACATTCCTTGGGTGGGGACACTCTTCTTCGCCTCTCCTATGGCACTTAGAGAGCATATAATAAGCTCAGGAATGCAGGCAACAATGATAATAATATTGAGATATCAACTAGCAATTGCACTTACTAAGTTACTCACAATCAAGAATAACTATTTAAGCAACTATTGATCTCAATCAATATTGCATTGTAACAAAACCTTTAATTATGATAATAAGGAATATCAAAATGACACTTATCAATTGTTATATTCTCGAAAGCCTAAGCCTGTTTTCTTCATGAAACAGCTACACCTTAGATGCATATACGAGTTACTCCTCCTTTAATATATAGGGCTGGATCCGGCCGATATGGCTCAGTTCCGGCCGACTAGGAAGCTCGTGTTGCAGTCTCCATAACTTATGGAGTTTTCCATATTTTGAATTGCATGTGGCTTCAAACTATTGAACCGAGCTCCTGAAAAAATTGCATTTTTAACTATTATCATAATCAATGGTTTATAAAATTAGAACCACTTATTATAATAATAATATCAACTCAATGGTGTCTTCTCCCTGTATGAGAAACTGTCTAAACAAAAGTCTCTGGATTTATTACAAACCCTATACTGAATTTGCATGAACATTCATCATTCCCCTTTCATGCTAATTCCTTCTAACTTTTCTGATTCTAGCACTCCCAGCTTCTGTCTAAACTTAATGAATTTGAACTCTGATATCCCTTTGATTAGAACATCTACAACCTATTCATGAGTTAAAATATATTCCACTATAATTTTCCCTTTTGCAACTATCTCCCTAATAAAATGAACATGGAGTTCAATATGTTTAGTTCTCTGATGTAGCACTGGGTTCCTTGTGATCGGAATGCAACTTAGATTGTCAGAGTACAGTACAGTTGGCATCTTCTGAGGTATGTGTAGCTCATTTAGTAACCTTCTTGCCCAGGCAATCTCTTTAGCTGCTAGAGATGTTGCATTGTACTCTGCCTCTGCTGTAGATATTGCTACATTAGATTGCTTTGTATTTTTCCAAGCTATAATAGCTCCTCCTAGCATTAAACAAAAACCAGAGGTGGACTTTTTTGTATCTATGTCACTGCCCCAATCTGCATCAGCATATCCAATAAGTGTCAAATCCTTGCTGTTAAATGTGATACCATGTTTTTGTGTATGTTTTAAATATCTAAGCACTCCCTTAGCTGCTGTCCAATGTTGATATCCTGGATTGTTGCAAAATCTGCTCAACAAGCTCACTGTGAAGGCTATATCTGGCCTGGTACAGTTTGATATAAAGAGTAAATACCCTATAAGTTCTCTGTATAGAATTTTAGCCATGTAACTGACCTCTTCTGAAGATTTAGGGCTTAATTCACTTGATAATTTTAGACCCTGAACTATTGGAGTCTTGGATATGTTATAGTCAAGCATGTTAAACCTTTTAAGCATTGAATTTTCTAAGTTCCCCTAGATCCGTCATCTTGAATCTGCTTGTCAAGATTTGTTTGCAGTACTCTAAGATTTCAGTATTACTTGGCACTAGTATATTGTCATCGACATATAAGGCTAAGATGCAGTATTGATCTCCTTTATCCAAGGTGTACATGTTCCCATCATTAAAGAACTTAGTGAAACCCTGGTCTTGCAAGTGTTTATCAAAGCATTGATACCACATTCTAGGAGACTGTTTGAGACCATACACTGCCCTTTTGAGTTTCCAGACCATTCCATCTGCTTCAATCTCATATCCAGGTGCTTGTTTCATGTAGATGTCCTCATTCAATTCAGCATTAAGGAAAGCATTACTTACATTCATGTGATGTACATCTAAATTATGTGCATTTGCAAAAGCCAACAACATTCTGATACTTGTTAGCTTAACTATAGGAGAAAATATTCCTCATAGTCCATTCCCTTTTTCTGTGTAAAGCCCTGGGCCACTAGTCTTGCCTTAAATTTTTGTTCACCATTAACCCCTGATTTCACTTTATACAACCATTTGCTGCCTATGATATTCTTCCCTTCTGGTTTTCTAACCACCTCATAGGTTTGGGTCCTATCAAAAAGCCAGCAATTCTTCTTCCATGGCCTTTTGCCAATCTGAATATTCAGAACTCATAGCTTCTTCATAGTTTTGTGGTATTCCGGGTTCAAGAATAGTCAATATATGATGGATATCAATTTCCTTTTCATCCTTTTGCAGTCATTTGCTTTTTCCACTTTCCATTCTGCCATATAGGTCAGAGTTTATTTCAATTGAGTTGTTAAGCTTTTCTGCTTCTGCCTTTCTTTTCTTTTGTCATTTTGTTCATCTTCATTCCTGTCATTGTTATTGACTTCTGAGTTCTCATTGTTATCCTTTGCAGTATTGTCTTCTTCTCCAATACATTCCTCATGGTCTGCTCCTGTATCAGCTGTATTCATATGATGATGCATTATGTCATCATCCTGATCATTCACACTGCTTGTAGTCTGTGCGCTTTTGTTTGCCATATCAGAACTTTTAGGTATAATGGTTTATACTCTGTTCCTATCTTTGTATACCTCTGACTCATCAAATATTACATCCCTACTGATTATTATCCGTCTCTTCTTACTATCATACATTCTATATGCTTTTGCATGTTCATCATACCCTGCTAAGTAACACTTTATGGCTCTACCATCTAGCTTTTTCCTTATTTCTTTTGGAACATGATTGTACCCAACATAACCATAGGTTCTAAACATATCATAGCTAGATTTATGGCCACTCCACATTTCCTCAGGTCTCTTTGCTTAAATGCTAGCTGAAGGAAGTTTGTTTTGCACTAATACAACTGTTTTAACATCCTCATCCGATAAAAAGTTAGGGATACCTTATTGTTTTAAGATGGATCGAACTGCATCCAATATACTCCTGTTCTTTCTTTCAGCTATGCCATTTTGCCGAGGGGTGAATCTGCATGTGATTTGTCTCTTGATACCTCGATCTCTGCAATGTTTGTTAAATGCACCAGACAAGAATTCCCCTCCTCTATCAGATCTAATACATTTGATTTTCCTTTCAGTTTCCCTTTCTACTTCCTGTTCAAATATTTTGTAAGCATCAAAGGCTTGATCTTTGTGCCTTAGCAGGTAGCATTTGGTTTTCCTACAATAGTCCATCTATAAAGGTAATGAAGTATCTATTTCCTGTCATGCTGGTGATGTTTATGGGACCACAAATAACGGTGTGTATCAGATCAAAAATTCCTTTTGCTCTTTTGTGAGATTTCTGAAACCTTAGTCTGGTGTGTTTTCATAACATGCGCCCTTCGCACACAAAGTTTTCCTCTGCACTTTCTTCTGCAATGATCATTTTTTGTTTAATCATATACTTTATGTTGTTTAGATGGGCATGGCCAAGTCTGTCATGCCATAGTCTGATTGTAGGAGCAGTAACAATATTTATTGTTCCATCATTTTTCATGTTGTTTAGTGCAAATAAATTGCCAATCCTTCTAGCCAAAAACTTCAATTCATTTCCTTTGTAGATTTTATAGTCACTTTTCTCAAAAGCACACTTTGTACCCTAAGTCTACTAATTGACTAACAGATATGAGATTTCTGAGAATTGAAGGTACACATAGAACATTGCTCAACTCTGCTGGCTCTCCATCTAAATCAAAGATCTCTAGCATTCCAGCAACATCTACCTTGAGTATCTTGTCATCTCCCATTTGCACATAGCTAGATCCTTTATTGGTGTTTTTTAGCTCAGCTGAATCTTTGATCACTGATCTTTCAGCTCCTAAATCTAGCAAAAGTAAATCATTCTTAGAATATAACTTATTTGCAGTCAATGCTTTGAAAATTGGGTTTGTTGCTTACCTCAATGCTTTCATCTACTTCATTTGTTTCACTATCCACTGTTTTTGCAATGTTAATGGCTGCAGGATTTCTTTCCCTACCTCTTCCCCTTATGTTTTGACCCCTTCCCCTTCCATATTCTCCCTTCATGCTATCATTATATCCTCTTTCTCTTCCTTTTGCAAAGTCCTTTGGACTTGAGCAGTTTGCTGCTATGTGGCCAAAGCCACTGCAATTATAGCACTTGTTGTCTCGGGTATTACCCTTGGGACATTTATTTTTTTAAATGACTATAGTTATTACAAATGTAACATGGTCCAAGTTTGCTCTTTTCTGTGAATTTTGCTTTCCCTTTTCCAGCAAACAAAATCTCTGCTTGATCATCATGATCATTAATAAGTTGCTTTTGTTCTAGCTCAAGTTTCACCATTAATTCTGCATCTTCTCTATGCTTGGCTATATTTCTTACTAAAGTAGACAATTGATCAAAGCTTGAAAAAGCTCGAGCTATAGCCATTACCTGATGGTCTTTAGTAACAACTACTCCAGCAGCCTCCATATCTACCACAAGGTTATCAAACCTTTGGAAAAAATCAGTGATATTATCTTTTTCATGGAATTTTAAATTCCTTAATTCTCAAATTGAGAGGATGTCTTACTCTCATATGTTTTTAACAAATACCTCCAAATAGCCCTCGGGCTCATCCCTCTTACTTTCAGCAATATGCTTGACTCTAGCTTAACTGTTGTGATGCTTTTAGCTTCTATTAATTTGGTAGAGACATCACAACTAGTTATTTGAGACATCACTAGTTATTTGAGTAGTGCTAGAAGTACCTTTTGTGCTTGAACTCTCTGCTGTAATAATAACTGCTTCATTCTTGCTGCTTGTATCTCCATTGTCTTGCTCAACCTCTTCAGCATCACCAGTCACATAGGTCCACAGACCTTCAACTTCCAATACTTCTTTAATTTTTTCTTTGCATACCTGAAAACCTCCAGTGCCATTAAACACATCCACAGCACTTAGAAGTGAGGCACCTAATCAGTTGACATAGCTCTGATACCAAATGATAATAATATTGAGATATCAACTAGTAGTTGCACTTACTAAGTTACTCACAATCAAGAATAACTATTCAAGCAACTATTGATCTCAATCAATATTGCATTGTAACAAAACCTTTAATTATGATAATAATGAATATCAAAATGACACTTATCAATTGTTATATTCTCGAAAACCCAAGCCTCTTTTCTCCATGAAACAGCTACACCTTAGATGCATATACGAATTACTCCTCCTCTAATATACAGGGCTGGATTCGGCGATATGGCTCAGTTACGGCCGACTAGGAAGCTCGTGTTGCAGTCTCCATAACTTATGGAGTTTTTCATATTTTGAATTGCATGTGGCTCCAAATTATTGAACCGGGTCCCATAGACCGATTGGTCTTCGTGGACGATAAAAGTACCTTCCTTCCTTCCTTCCTTAAAAAATTGCATTGTTAACTATTATCATAATCAATGGTTTATAATAATAAAACCACTCATTATGATAATAATATCAATACTCAATGGTGTCTTCTCCCTGTATGAGAAACTGTCTAGACAAAAGTCTCTAGATCTATTACAAACCCTATACTGAATTTGCATGAACATTCATCAAACAAACAAAGAGCTACTTACGAACATGCCTCCTCTGCTTGTCTATTCTTGGAATAATTGAGATATGTCGGATGGTAGGTAATTTGTGCCGTAAATTCAAGCAAGATCAATATTCTCTATCTGATCTTCTTATTAATATTTCCTCCTCAGAACTTGCATGGAAAATACATAAAGACATTGGTGGGACATATGTTCTTTTTTTTGGATGGTGAGATTTCTAAACAATCTCCTGCAGCAATGTCTTTAGCAGTAGGATAATATACAGTTTCACTTTTGCCACACATTTCAATGTGTGTGAGGTTAGGACAAGATGAATTATACAAAAATGGCAACAACCAAAAAGTTATATACAGATGTTTCTTTCGTCATCTTTGTTGGACTTGTACTGGACTTGAATAATCTGCAAGTAGTAGGATTGAACCCTCATTCATAACAAGACAGATCATAAATACCTTTTGGCTCTCTTAAGAAATAATGCACTTGTTTGTAACGCAAAATTTAAATGCTTTGATGATTTTTACAGCTCCCAAGCCTGTTTCAAGCATCTACAGGCTAAATAATATTGTTGAAGCGGAATTCAAGCTCTTTAAGTGTTGAGAATTGAGAGAAGTGGCTTTGTTGGAGTCTCTTAAAGCAGATTCAAATTTTCCAGTACTTCTGATCTAGTGCTATAAGCCAAGCGAGAGCATTATCTTTTCCATCTAAGGTCGAAAAACAATGGGTATTGATACCAAAATAGGGCTTTCTTATCAAGCACTGTCTGCAGGAAGATATACAGTTAATTTAGCATATAAGATATTTGTCATCTTGGATATAAAGATTTATAAGATAAGAACTAGAATCGCATGCAACCCAAGTACTCCATGTTATAATATCTGGAGCTGGAAATTTACAGTACAATTGCCCAGGACAAAATCAGATTGCAGCTTAATCATGACAGTTCGTTCTTGAATAGGTTATGTCATATAAGATCTGAGTTAATACACTCTTTAGCACGACATATGTTGAACTTCGATTTTGCATATCAATCAGTCTTGCAGCAATTGCTAACTCTTGATCAAAGTATCCTTCTTGCAACTGCCAATTCTTGATCATTTTGGGGCAATATTTTCGCTTGAGACGATGTGAATCATATATCTTAAAGAAGCAATGTTTTCAAAAATATACCCATAATAATCAGGGGCTATGGAATATCATACGTGGTTAACACACATTTGTAACAAACGCCCAACTTTGAGACCAGTTTCTTATTTTAAAATCATTTTTTGGCTACTCTAAGGTCACTTCCTTATCTCATCCTTGACTTTCAAACAACTGCTCCTCAAATCGTGGTTGTATAATGTTTTTCTCATAGAGGACGGAGTTCAATTTGCTTATCAACGCTAGAGTTCTCAGAAGTTTTCTGATAACATCTGTTTCAAGCGCACGATCTGTTATCTCAACCGCACAATATGTACACTATCTACACACATAATATAGGACAATACTTAGGATTTCTTATCTTAAACCTTGTTTTGCAACCATCTTTGAACCTCTTTGCTGACACTCTTCTTAGAATAGAAAATACTAGGATCCACTTCAAATAATATGAAAAGAAGACATATCGAATCTATTAATTGACTTTTAAAAATGGTTCTCCTATAACTCTAACTTGTTTGGTAGAACGAAGGAACAAGCATGAGGTTGCAATTGTCAAATTGGTCATCTATCGTGTTCTTGAGCCAGTCATGCTTGAAATCACAGTGTTAATTGCATAAATGCATGATCTAGAAGCTGGTAATTAGCTACATATTTAGCCATAATGATTAAAAACCTTGTTGACTTATCGGAATATGTTAATAATTAATCGAATCCATCAAGTTGCATGACGATCCACTGCATTCTTAGAAGCTTTTTTGCATAAACATAAACTCTTGCTTCTTATATATTTATCAACACTGCTTTAGGCCTTTGATAAGATAGGCATCTATTACATATTAGATGTGTCATATTTGGTGTGATAGTAGCAATCACCACGTAGGGAACTTTTGAATGCCTCATGATAGTAGCCATAGCAAGTTTTAATGCCTCATGGAAGTAGCAGTTCCAAACTAAGCGACCTAGAAAGTGGATTGGTTTGATATAGAAAGTAAACTGGTTTGGCCTTCTTGCCCAACTAGGCACCTGCAAAATCTGATCGCATTGCAGGTAGCTAGGCGGCAAGAAAGCCAAAACAGTTTAGCTTGCACGATGTCAAATAGCTAAACATAGATGTTTTCTGAGTTAAGAAGGCAAAACAGTGTAGCTTGCATGATGTCAAATAGACAAACACAATTTTTTCCTACGTCTTCTGCTTGCTTACAAAGAATAGGTCAAGGGAGCACTTGCAAGAGGATAAGCCAAGGAAGCTTTTGCCCATACATGTAATAAAACTTTGACCGAGATGCAGCTATCCTAAGAGAAACTTCAACGAATAGATTAGATATTTTATCGTCCACGTAGATCAAGAGGTTATGGGACCAATACAATAGGCTAGTACAATCATTACTACTAGGATTAATGGGTTGTATGGAATTCTTTATCCTAAGGGGAACTTCAAAGAAAACCCACTAGATGGTTCAACCAGGCTTTGGGCCTCTTCATACTGAAGGGTTAAACCTCGCTATGTTATTGAAATTTAGCTAGTCGGCCTTCGCATTAATGCCATTAAGATTTGTCGTTAAATTAGGAGAGTGATTAAAACATAGCAGTATGATGAGGAAAACTGTGTCTTTTAACCGTGTTTCAATTGGTTTTATATTAGGTTAAAAGTAAATGGCATGGCCGCTAGCCCAAAACTCGTCATTCTAAGTTAGCCCTTGCCATAGACCATCCCCTAAGCTCTGTTAAGAAATCCGTTAAGGAAGCTCGAAGGCAGGAAATTGCGTTTTCGGTGGTCCCTGGATGGAGGGTTTGATGCTTGCAGATGATTTTCAGTGCGTAGCATCTCCTTTAGATAGGAAAGTTCAGTTCTTTACAGCTTTCTGAGCTTTCTGATTGTTTTTGGTAGGATATGAATCATGCCTAAAAGCTCATTCAAGATTGCAAAATTAGTATTTTTCTGGTAATGTCATCATCCCTTTCTATACTCGAACTCATGCCTAAAAGCTCATTCAAGATTGCAAAATTAGTATTTTTTTGGTAATGTCATCATCCTTTTCTATACTCGAACACGCGCTACCCGCTATTTTAAATTCTAATCTGCTTCGCTCATTCAAGCTTATTTGAACTAAGGCCCTTTTTCCACGGTTGGCTTAAAATATGGCTGTCTTATAACTATAAGACAGCATTTTAAGTGCCACGTCATTCTTGTGACATGTCTTAAAAAAAATAATTTTCTATGGCTTCATTATAAGAGGTGTTTTATAATATAAGACATGTCTCATAAATTTGCTTTTCCACTACTCAATCTCTCCGTGGTTTTCTTGCATATTTGTCACAGAGAGGCACAATTTCACAATTCTTATTCTTGATGCGTGATAGCTGTTGCAGATGAGGCAACATATCTGGCAAGCAAGAATCAGCACTGTCTGTCAAATTCTGGGCTTTTTCATTTGCTGCAGACAGATCTAAAGAATGATTCCGTGAATACAGTTCTGTGAATTCCGTGCAGAATGATTTCGCTCTATAATCAATTTCTCAAAAAAGACTCTGTGCCTGGGATAAGGCATGCAAAGACCTGCTCTGTCTAAACCTGCAATGTAAAGGCCTATACTCTCCCTGTCCTAGGACTCTGCGTCTGGCCTGCTCTTCCTCTTTTGACAAGCTCTGCTTCAATTTTGGCCTCAGCAGATCAATGTTCTAGGGTTAGAAGCATTCTAGGGTTTCTTGTCGTTTGAAGCAGGTGCAGCAGACAAGAGAGACATAGAACAAGCTACATGAAGTTCGATTTTGTTTTGTCAAATTAGGACTTGGATTCGACAGGATTGATTTGGCAGAAGACAGAGACTTGGATTTGCCAGACGGTGCTGCAGATGATGGATTGGATTGATTTGGCAGAAGACAGAGACTTGGATTTGCCAGACGGTGCTGCAGATGATGGATTCAAAGAAGCACGAGCTCTGTCTAAACAGGAACAACAGGAATAAAAGCAGAATCCGACCTGTTTGATCGACCTGTTTGATCCGACCTGTCTGATATTTGAAGTGGCGGGGATCGACCTGCTTGTTGGCGTTTCCTCTCAATCGATTCCACAGACATTTGATCAGCCCAATCGATTCCACAGACATTTGATTCCTGTCCATTCCATTGCAGTCGAAGGCGATCAGCATCCCATCCCTGCTTATTTTTTTTAGGACATCCGTAGAAAGCGGCAAAGAAGCCCCACGATTGGATAAAAATCGACACCTTATTTTGTGGCGGGGGTTTCCCCGGGAGTAAAATAAGACTATGAAGTTGTACGGCAGCAATATAAGACACGTCTTAAAAAGGCAGTGAAAAAGCTAGGCTGTCTTATTTTCTTATGTGGCCCAATCACATTAAGCAAAATATAAGACACCTATGCCATGGAAAAAGGGCCTAAAGGTGGGATTCAGTGTGATTTAATCTTTAACATCAACTGTTATACTAATTTTTTATCTACTCTAACGTCGTGGAGTGTGAAGCAATGTTGAACAGTTTATGTTATCTAATCTTTAGTCTAACCTAAGGGTGTAATGCAGTCTGAAACAATCTTTCAGCAGTGTGAACGGGCATCGATATGTTACCCTAGATATAACGTCCGGTGTTAAGCCACCCTTACTCCCCCTGCAAGGAACCCTTGTTTCGATTTTTTGTTTCGCTTCTGGAATGATTACGTACCCAGTTTGCTTACACCCTGCTTGATTCACGTGTTAAAACAAAGTTAAATTGTGAAATCCTGCAAGTCCACAAAAATGGACCGTGTTTTTTCATGCACCGTGTTTTATATGGTGGCTCCAATGGATATGCTGGTCTTTTTTATCCAGCATTTACAGCAACTTAAGAACGGAAGTAATCCATTAGTATCTTCGTATCATGGCCCAAGATGAGTTCCAGAATGCAACTTACCCCTTCTCTAGCATGACCCCAATGGCTGCACCGCTAGCTCAACTGCAGACATGCATTCGACCTACCAATCCCATTAAAATGTGATCAATGCAAATTCTAGGTTCAACTCCATTAGAAGCATAGCAGTTTCACTGAACCTAAAAAGTATCATGAATCATCTACATTCTTGAACCTAACATGCCAAAACGAAGTTTTCCTGGATCTAGAAACCATCTAAACAAATCCTAATACAAAACACATCAGTATCATCAATATCAGTATCAATATTCACTGAAATCCAGCAAGTCAACCTATCTAGTGAAGAACAAATTCGCTCTTTAAACACTTCGTATAGGACGAAATCATATATGTACAGAGTCCAGTTGAGAATTATACTCCAAACAGCTACCAAGTCAAAGTCCCTATACATAGAACCTTCTCCAACCTTTGCATTGGATATAAATATAGCATGTCCCCTTGTAAATATGAAACTGCAAGTAGTCATCTTTCCACCAGCTTTGCAATTTGCCACTTTAAACATAATAGTGCTCATCCAGTTTCACAAGATTTCTAGATCCAGAAACACAAACACAAATTACCTTATCTCAACCAACAGCAACCAAGATAGTGCTCTCATTCCACAGCCGTGGAACTTGTACTTGCACTCTTGCTTCTCTTCTTCAGCTTGTCACTTGAATTTGAGGTCATAGCCTTGAATATTTCCATCTGTATTTCAGTTCGCCGAAGCTCTAAGTTTGCCATCATTTCAGTACGTTTAAGTTCTAAATTCATGAGTAACTCGGTGCGCCTGTTAAGTTCGGCTTCAATCATCTGCGTACGCTTAAGCTCCATTTCACATCGCAACCGTTCTGTTTCCTTTTGAAATTCCAGTTTACTTTGTTCAATCTTCAAAAGACCCTCTGCAAAACACTTCATGGCAGCTGAAAAATCTCCACATTCTTTTCTTTTCTTACACTTCTTATGATCCGCGTTGTCTTTTTCAGTACCATTGGGTCCCCTATCAGATGGGGAAGTAAAGGAGGCATCACACTTATCATTCTTTGAAGGTGTATTGACCTCAGCATTATTATCTCCATTTGCTGCTATTGGCTGAGGATCAATGGGCTCCTGATGCTGGTGGTGCTGATGGTGATGGTGCTGATTTGCCATCATCTGACCAGTACCATCATCTAGGTTTTCGTGTGGAAAACCATCATGATATCTCATATCAATGCACAACTTTTCACCGCCATCATAATCATTGTGATCTCTTCCACCCTTTGCCTTCTCACCAAAAACCATATTTAATCTTTCATACCATGGCCACTTAGGTAACGAAAAACCTGCCATAGATTTCTCTTGTCTAAACCTACCTCTCAGCTTCTCAATCTTATGTCTGCACTGATCCCCTGTCTTAGGTACCCCACAACGCAGACCAAGTTCAACACCTACTTCATCCCAATTTTTAGCCTTCAAATTGCCCCTACGCAAAGAATTCCACTTCTCCTCAAAAACCTCAATAAGGCAATCTGTAGCAGCATCTGTCCAAGCAGCCTTCTGCCCAGCTCCGTTTCCTAAAGCCTTGGACAGTTTATCCAAATCGTGCACATGATGTCCAGCCTGCAAAGGATCATCCCTCATACCAGGTGGTAATGCCAGGTTACAAGAACCATTTGGGGAGTGAGACTGTGTGCCATCTGAGACACACATTTGCATTGGAAGATGCAAGGCCATCTCCAAAACCTACACAATGGGTTCTTTTAATTCGCGTTTCCCAACTTTAAAGAAGACGAAACAAATAACTGCCCACCAAATCCTAATCCTTAGGCGAAAAGATGAAGCAAAGACATGTAATACATACCCACAAGCGCAGGCGCCCACGGCTTGAGGGGCTCCTTCGGCTTGCCGTCCGGCCGGAGTTAGGGAAGTAAAAGAATGAGGGCGGCTATGGCGGCCGTCTTTTTCGCGCAGAGGGCTACGTGGGCCCTCTCTGAAGCTGCATGTACCACCATGTTCTTCCTATGCTTTGTTGGCTACGCACCCACGTCATTTTGGTATATTGTATTGTCGCTAGAATACGATAAAATGAAGCCCTGACTCGTTAGTATAGTTTGAGAATTTATCACATCTAGTGGTAGTAATTTTACTCTCGCCTTTCTTCCATCCAACTTTACTTAGGGAAAAAAAAAACAAGAACCATTATATTCAACTACTCAATCCAAACGACAAAATAGTGGTCTTACATGTGGCATAGCAGTCAACCTTTGGTGTCACGAGGAACCTTCGCATTATCACTCTTACAAGCCCCTATCCACATGGAACATGTAGACCCTTGGATTGAAAATCCTAGGAATGGAATATCAATTGTACAAAATACATAGAAAACTTAAATCTAAGATGAACAAATACCCAATGATCCAAAAGATCACTTTGAATTGAGCACTTGGATTTTCATAGGAAAAATGTACCTCGTTATGTACTCCTTGTCACGCTTTCCATCCAATCCAATTCATTAAACCTGCACAATATAGAAGTTGGGTCATCGATTTCTCTCGCGCATATTTCTGTGCCACCACGTGGCATGTGCCAATAACGGGAATGGAAATTGGGGCATCCATTCTACCCAGTAGCTAAACAGCCTGTAATAATCTAAGGTTAGCCATCGTCGAGATACGCACCTAATGGCATATTTAACAAAATTTGGACTTATTGGAATCCAATAAATATACTTCAAGGATTTATGATATGATTAACAGTATTTTTAACTCTTATTGATTTTAATTATTTGTTCTGTTTATCTTTAGATTAAAAGTATGATCGTTACTAAAGTATAAAATTGCTTTCTAAATTAATTTTCGCTTTGATTTATTTAGAATTATATTTTCATCTAAAATAAACTCTGTATAATTAAAATGTTATTCTTTCAAAAATAAAGAAAGTTTAGATTTGGAATTGATTAAATGATTATATTTATGTTTAAAAATATTGAATAATTTATTATTGATGAAGTTTCAATATCTTTTATTTCATTAGTAATAAATTATTCAATAGTTACTATTAAAATGTTAACTTTATAATTTAATTGATTTCGACCTAAAACCTTTCTTAAAGGTATTTTTAGAAGTATAAAAATTTGTAAATTGAGAAATTCCTATAATAGTTTTAAGTCAATCGCTTATCGAACCATCATATTTTATTTACAATTTATCAGGATTGCCAAATTTTAAATTTGTTAAATCGCTGAAAAACTTGAAATTTTATATTCTTGAAATGTCTAATTCTAAATAAATTCAAGTGAAAATTAGTTTGAAAATTAATTTTATGCTTTGATAACCATTAAGGTCTTAACTTAAAGATAAACTTATATAATTAAAACTTATAAATATTATAGCAAACAAGAAGAATTAAATCTACTTATTTGAATTGTTTTTTTCCGGCAGTGCTAACGCCGGCGCTAACGCAAATTCCGGCCATTGTAACGCCGATTTTTTTCGTTTTCCGGCCACAATTTTTTTTCTTTCATTCTTCTCTTCTGAGTTAATTTTCGATGGCAGGTGTGGAGGCGTTATTCTCGATGGCAGATGAGAAGATCGTGGGCGGCAATCTCCTCCGTCATCCATGATTAAGTGTTTAGGGTTTAAATTCATCCATGCTTCCTCCCGATTCTGTCACAACAATCATATTTTATTTACAATTTATCAGGATTGCCAAATTTTAAATTTGTTAAATCGCTGAAAAAATTGAAATTCTATATTCTTGAAATGTCTAATTCTAAATAAATTCAAGTGAAAATGAGTTTGAAAATTAATTTTATGCTTCGATAACCATTAAGGTCTTAACTTAAAGATAAACTTATATAATTAAAACTTATAAAAATTATAGCAAACAAGAAGAATTAAATATAATATATATATTCTTATAATGGAGTCTTTGAAGTGTTATCTATTAAATATGAATAAGTCTAAGTTTGTTGAATATGCCATCCTAGCAAAGCTTCACATTACAAAGCTTCTTATTGCTGTAGAGAAGCTTCTTATTGTTCCAGAGGTTTTTGAATAGAGCTTTAACTTGCAAAACTTATTGAGCTGGATATTTGAGTGAAAACTTGCAAAACTTTCAATTTCTAAGCCAAAATTTATTGCAAAGCTTCAGCTTGCCAGATTTTTGAGCAGAGCTTCTTATCGGATCTTGTTGCAAAGCGCCTTGCTGAATTTTTGCACAGAGTTTCTTGCCAAATCTTAAGACAGGTATGCCGTAGCTTCAAAAACTCAATTCCCCATCTTCTATATTGTAGAGAGGGATGGCAATTGGTTTTTAATTCCCCTATACAAAGAAAAACAAGGAACATATGAAGCATATGATCTAATCCATAACAGAAACACCAAAAAGGTGATGGTGATATCACCTCACCAGCACCCTAAAACCATAAGAGCATATAACCACATGACAACAAGTGTAATGGCGTCATCACCTCATCAACACTAACATGCTTGAGATTCATATTTGAATTCCCAATCAAGTCACCAAAGGAATGAAAATACCTCATAAAAAATATTCTTAACCCCTTATTTCCCCCTCAGCAGTGATTTTGCTCTAGAGGCCAGCTAGTGATGCCAAAAATTTGTCTAAGGAGGTCTTTTAGGCTAATTGAAATGTTCACGATGCAAAATAATAAAAATTATTTTAATCCGAGTTTTCTAGAGAAAGTTATGGCCTCTGGAAGAAAGGGACTGCATTCTGATGAAACCTCAACATAACCTCGCCTTAATATCTTAAAATTTTCTTCCTAACTAGTTTATTCCTCGCATACTTAAGGTGTCCTGCTACTGGAACGTCGTGCAATTCGTAAAGTATTTGATCCTCGATCTCCTTATCATTGGATATGGACAATCTACCTTTGTAGTAGAGGTGTCCCACCTCTAACTTGTAGCCAACTGTCGAAATCCTTTGGCGGTTGTGACGCTTTGAGCTTATCTTGTATTTCCTTAATGATTTTACTCTTTCTTTAATGTCATTCAATGCGTTCTAGATTAACATCAATGCCAAGCATTCCATTGGATGTGTGGTTCATAAGAGTGTGTCGACAGCGACATCCAACTTGCCTAGTTTGTAGGTGATCTCAAGGGAAGGATATGCTTGCATCATTTTCGATCTTCTTAGTCTCATGCTTAGAACTGGTTGTGTGAGAAAAGGTTCCAATCCCTTATGGCATGTGCAAATGCAAAATGGAGTATTGAAAAGGTAATGCCTCCATGTCTTGAAGGATCTTACTATGGCCAACAGTTCTTTCTCATGTGTTGGGTATCTAGACTCTGGTCCATTGAGCTTCTTCAGGTCATAAGCAACTCGATCAAGACTGCTCCAGTTCCTTTGTTGCAAGCATCTGGGATTGGCTTGTAAGGTTTCTCCGAGTTGGAGAATGCTAACATTGGTGCTATTATGAGTGCTACTTTTAATACTTCAAATGCATTGTTGCACTTTTTTGTCCAAGCATCATCCCATTTCTTACCATCTATTGTTTAAATTTGGTTTTCCCGACAAGTGGGAAACTTTTTGGTTTTTTGGGTTGCCCCTAGGGGGGCAAGCCCTCGTTGATGTGGGTTTATGGCATATTCCAAGTATATGCCAGGAATATGCCAATGACTGCTCCAAACTTGCTATTGGGTTTAAACTGGCGGTGGTCGCTATTGTTGGGCATCGATTTTGGAAACCGGCTCACCGGTTCTTGCTCCTCCGAAGCAATCTACGAAAACGTTGAAGCATCGAGATATCGACTCTGCTCTGCTCTTCGTGTAGGTAAACTTACTCTTCCTTTTGAATTAGGTTTATGTTGAAAGCAACGGCACTTACTTTATATTCATCCATAAAGCTTTTTCCAGCTGGAGCAATTTTTTGTTGGTGGATGTTCTAGTTGAGATGTGGTTTTATGCCTAATAGTTGAGATGTGATTTTATGCCTATTATTGTTCTAGTGCAGCTGCTACATTAAAATGTGAAAAGATATGTAAAATACTATTGTAATTAAGGATTGTGGTAAACTTGGAATGTAGATGATAAGCAGCCCCTAAATAAGCACCCATATCAGGCCTGCATCATGTATTGTTTTGTATCGTGTATCAGTCCTTGTGCATATGATAGATATGTTCCACAAGAAGAGGTCTGTATTGAAATGAGATGGCATTCACATTTTTATTGATAGTGTTTGCTAATAATCATGTTCTGCAAAAAGGAAAATTCTCACTTGGGAACTTAAGGACGCCTTGCAGTATGAAGTGCTCTATAACAGTTTCCGTTATGTTAGATGCAAAGTTATGTTAGATGTTATGCAGTGTGAAGTGCTCTATAACGGTTTCCGTTATGTTAGGCATAACGAGTGTAACCTAACGGAATTGTGCAATGTGAAGTACTTTATAACAGTTTCCATTATGCTAATTTTTAATCTAAGAAGAAGTGTGAAGCCAAATCTTGTCCTTAACATAAAAGAGTATCCGTTATATTAAAAATTTAACACAATGGTCAGTGTGATATGGCCCTTAAGCACAAGCACTCGTAAGTGCTAAAGATTTAACTGCAATAGAGAGAGATATTATTGCAAATATTATAACAGGTTGGTATATCATTTATGGCTCTTGCTTGTGTGGTTCTAGGCCACCATAAAGAGGCGTACACCCCCTCCTGCATGCGCAGATGGTTTATGAGACATCATTATTTAGAAGATGTGCAAGAGATGGATTCAGAGTTTTCACAGTATAATGTGTTGCCAGATGGTCCTTTAATATTTTATGAGATTTTTGTAGTCATTTATAAACATTGAGATAATACTGATTGTTTAAAAGTAAATGTGCTGGTTGCCAGGTGGTATTCATACTTCAGTTTGTGCATTTGACAGTAACCAACGTGAGAAGGCGTGCAGTACATGATGTTTATCATGCTATTTCTGCAGGTCCTTTTTTCCTCTTTCAGTTTGGTCCTCGTCCCCCCACACACACACAAAAAAAAAAAAAAAACCTATATCCTATGGAAGTTGCGCACGGAAGCGGAATGTTTGTGGTAAATGTTGCCATCCAGCTGATATTGATAGGTATTTCCAAAGATCTTGTGAACAGGACTGCAGAACATTGTTACGAGCAATGTGTTTGGTTTTTATGGTTTTATTTTGTTTGCCTGTTCATTTCAATTTCTTGAGTTTGAGGATTTTTATTGTGCAGATGAGCAAAGGGAACGATAAGGGGATTGATGTAGTTTTAAAAAAAGGTATTAAAATGCATGCAGAGATGACAGAATAAGTGAGTCTGATGATTCACAAGACATCCCAGATTCTAACACTGAACACCAAGAATCTGGAAATTCTGCTATTGATGAGTTCAGTGAAATGTTTGTAATCAAGCTTTAATCCATTAAAACATGCTTTGGGATATGTGGAAATAGAGTATATGTCAACGTAGATAACCTTGGACAAGCATGGAAACAATCAAAGTATTACGAGCTACATGCTACATACGTTGTATAACGAATATGAACGTCAATCATAGAATAGAATAGAATAGAATAGAATAGTTTTTTTAACATCCACGGAGACCAATAGGTCATGGGACCCATACAATGGGCTAGTACAATCATTACTACTAGGATTAAAAAACCCCTGCCTCGAAAGGTATGGCCGCAATGATAGGCCCAACATAAACGTTGAGAAGTATATTTTAATTTATATCTCCCATTGATAGGCAAGGGTATTATTATCAGCAAAATTAGAATGGCAATAGTTTCAATAGTTTGAATGCTCCTCGGTGATGTTTAAGCTGAAAAAAGTGGTTTGGAAAATCTAGTGAATTGATACGATGTTAATCCATAAGCTTTGCTTGCTAGGCTTCTTGGCAAGGTTTAAGTCTCAAAATTAATATCTAGCTTGGAACAATGTCTTTCTGTTTATCTTTTTGGGTTGCCCCAGGTGCAAACCCTGTGGTGTTTGCGGAATATTCGTTGAATATCGGTCGTGACTGACATACATTAGTGTAGAGGAAAGCATAAGATGAGAATATTTCAAATGAACTGTGGAGCATCTGCAAACTCTGCACTTTTGACATACTAAGGGCCTACAGTGGACAGAATTTTAATCTAGATCTTCAGGACATTTCCTTCCCATTTTCCTTTATTGATCGCACTATCTAACAAGGGCCTGCAATGAGGAAAATTCAATCTAAGATACATATATAGATGCTGTAGGAAGCACTATAAGGTTGCATTGTAAGGTGGCCAAACTTGAACAAGTAGAGAATTTTCTTAAAGACATGGTGCAGAATGGCCTTGTTCCAGATACAATTATGCACAACATGCTCGTTTATTGTCTTTGTAAAGTAGATAGATTAGACGATGCATATGAGCAAGTATAGATTTTGACTAAAAATGGCCATATGTTCGATGTAGTTACATTGAACGTCTTAATGGATGGATTTTGTAAATCACAAATCATATGCAAAGATATGAGTCTTGATTACTGCAGTCAAAAGTGTGGATTAAGTAACAAGCATGGAATGCCCCAAATTTTATGTAGGCATTGTCCACTTTACTCTGTCCAGACTTACCAAGGATTCACCAGCTAGCATATGTATCAATTTAACATCCCTTGAATTTGGACAATATAGAAATGGATGCGGACTATCAACTTCCACATCACAACACGTCTCCTTGCAAAATGGCTGCATTAAAGCATTGAGACAATTAATATAAATAGAATAGAATAGAATAGTTTTTTTAACGTCCACGGAGACCAATAGGTCATGGGACCCATACAATGGGCTAGTACAATCATTACTACTAGGATTAAAAAACCCCTGCCTCGAAAGGTTTTCAAGGGAAAAACCTTTGCAGTAATGATGATACTAGACAAGCTTAGATAATGACTACTGAGGACTCAGTAATTGCAGACATTTATCTAGAACCTCAAGTATGTATAATGCCAAGTCATGCACAGATGGTGCGCTGAGAAGTTGTGGAAGCGTGGAATGGAATGCTAGGGTCGAAAAATGATTCCGGACTATCTCAAAAGCAGGGCAACTCAGAAGAGTATGGCTTTCATCTTCAATAACCTGTAACTGGCAACAGGTACATAGTCTCGCTTCTCACTCCATTATCCATCATGGATGTGAAATGGACTCAATGGAATGATAACTGAGTTTGTAGATAGCTGGGACCGTAACACATTTGTTTCTTAAGGTAGCTATGGTAGTTTTACTAGTCATGCCCATTAAAGTAGTAAAAACCAAGTGGAAAGCAATACACAAGGATCTCATGATCAATGCACATTACATGCTACTCTCTCATTGGTTAACTATGCCCATTGCACATGCATACTAGGAACCTATCTTTGGATTGAAGATGAAGACAGAGAGAACCCATAGCCACATATCACTGAATGTCGCCAAGACCAAATAAATCTAGTTATATAGGCGCAAGCAGGAATTCAAAACACTAAATACTGAAGATGGTACATAACTGGATGTCTCGCGTATAAGGAAAAAAAAAAACACGTCAAATTGTTGTTGCGTCTTCATAATGCCATTGAACGTTAAGGAATGCATATGTAAATCGACAAGTGAGCTGCAAGAATAAGGAGCCGGGGGTTCTAAATTTATGTCACCATAAATATAGAAAATCTGCAATTGAGGAGTTAACTAGAAAACACTTACATGCTGCATTGTAAATATTGGTTCCATATTAGGGATAAGTTGGGGAATATCTTGATGACCTTATGATTTAATAGACCATTGATGTTCATGCAATACTCTTGGGGCTAATTTAAGACTAATAAGGTCAGCTTGACTTAGCGTCTTTATTTCTAAAGCAATGTTGCATAGCATAATAAGGTCAAATTGACTTTACCGTCTATAATTGTATCGCAATGCAACACCAACTCGCTTAAAGTGAACATGTAGAATCATTTTTAGAATTTGCAACACGATTAGAATATATATGATTTTGAGAAATGAACTGCACACACCACGTTGAAGTTAAAAAAAATGCTTCAATATTAATTGCCATACCATCTACCTGATCACATTTATAAAAGTTGGCCCAGCCAACACATATTGCCAAAGATGAAATTTAAATGAAAGCCAACACATGTTGCCAAAGTTGAAATTTAAATGTAACTTTCCACCATGAATGTTCTCTAAAACAAAAGATATGCAACATCAAGCAAATACTTAGACAATCCATTACATTGTGCTTTTTCAAGGTCAAAATTACTTGCATGCTCAGTTGCACAACACTCTTGCATGAGAGGAAATTTCTCATCAAATAATTGTCTGTATGAGCACATCATGAAAATCTTTAGTCGATCCGAACGTCCCGAGCAGAATCAGTATGTAGAATAAGATGGTTACAACTTACATATATTCTCAATTCAAAAGCAGGTAAAAGGCTATTTCATATTTCTTTGCCATGTCCAAGTTCAAAGCATAAGCATTTTCCAATTATGCAACAAACATCTCTGATCCTCACGTTTCTGCAGTTAAAATTTTAGGTCAAACAATAAAATTCTATAAACCAAGCCTTGCAAACTTTATATAAATAGAAATGGCAAGCAAAAAAACACCGAGTAGAAGCAAAAATCGAGGACCCTTACCCTCCTTGCAAGAACGGTTCACAAACAAGATATATATGACATCAAGAGTCCGCTTTGAGAATGCTTGTGACAATGAGAGGCAATCATTTTTATTCCTGCAATCACCTAATAGAAAGCCAGAAAGCTTTATCTTTTGGATGTCCTGCAAGACGCCTGCACCAGAAAAACGTCCATACATAAGCAAGATATTGATCTGTGCATATAATACAATCCGGGCTCAGAATCATAGCAAATCCTGGAAACACAACAGAAAATAAAAACATTGGAAACAGAAAAGTAATTGTTTTGTTTATTATTTTGTTTGCATCCATTCTATAGTTTTTTTTTCCAATTAGATTTATTTATTTTGGCTTAATCAAAAAACGAAAGGATGTAGTACCTGCTAACATGGCCTTCCGTATCCTGTATTGCAAAACGATAGTGTTAATTTCTTTGAGGGATAAGGCCCTAGGAGGAGTAAAAGGACCATATGAGCCATCTGGCATTCTCAGATTCCAGCCTTCTGGAATGGCAGAGCTTGTAGACAAAAGTGGTTGTTCTTGATTTGGCTGATAACCTTCATAATTGCAAAAAAAAAAAAAAAAAAAAAAAAAAAACCTTAATGAATACAAAGCTTCTAAAGAAATTAAAGCCAGAAATGAGATGTCAGATACTCATATTGGTTGGAAGTTTCGCCAACATGCCATAGCCGGCAAAATATGACACCTCCCTTTACGTGGAACTCGCATCCACAACATGCTTCCAAGCCTCAACCTTTTCTCAAATATATAGATCCCTGGAGCATGAGGAAATCTGCAACCCAAAAAAATACTGCAAATTATTGCCACAAAATATAACAGGAATGCAGTGAACAGTAGTGAACAGAAAAGAATTTGATGTTAGAGCATACCCAATGGCTTGCTAGGAAATGGCAACCCCTTCTGAGATTAGAAATCCTCCCTTGGAGGTTCTTTGAGAGTAATATGTAGCATGGGCTTGCTGGGGTATATTATTAATGGCTCTGCGTCTTGTCACATGTGCTAGAACAACTCGGCCCACTTTGCATGCCCAAAACAAAGATTATCGCCTCGATTCTCTAGCACATTGCATTGGAGCCCATTTGAATTCGGCTACTGTCTTGATTCCTTGATCTTGAGGTCGTAGTTGATGTACTACGTAACTGCGCCTTAATTGTTTCGTTCTGTCCTTGAAAACTGTCTCAAAACTATGCTCTTATTTATAAGCTGCACAATTTCAGCTTGCCCAAAATTTAACTTTGAATGATCCTTAAATAACCTGGTGATTCTTTCATGTTAAATAACATAGGCCATTTCCTGCTGAGCAGTTCATTTCCATGTACTTCCAATCATATTTCACCACTTGTTGCTATGCATTTGAGCAGACAGTGTTGTTGTCTTCCTTTTTGTTGTAGTCATTAATATAATTTATCAGAGTGACATGTGAATCATTCTGCACAAATGAAAAGCAAGGAAAACATCACCATAACAAAAACTGGTTGAGCTTTCTAAAAAGACGATGTTACCCCTGTAGGAGTCCTTGCACTGATTCTTGGACATAATGGTAGGAAGTTCTAAGTATTCTACTCGTACTGAAGGAGAAGAAATGTTGTAACGGAATTGAAGGGAACATAACGATGGAATTGAAGACTATTATACCTAGAACATTCTTTAAATCTAGTGTCAACATTGGAACATGAAGTCATATGATTGGCATGGTGCAGACTATCAAACTTGAAACATCTTTGCATCCATTACTAAGATTGGGTATAAATTTTGTAACTGCAGCCATGTCACAGAACCCTTCTCAACTTCCATAAAATTGTATGTAAGGAATGCATCAGTAGTTAAGTTCTTTCTTTGCGCAGAAAAATTGCACATCCGAGGTAGACTAATATTATTAAAGATCGTAATGTGAGATCCCCCGAAACATTCCGAAAAAGATATGTAATTACCGGTGCTTTAAGGGGAATCCTACCCAAGGCTCGGACTCATGGGGAATCAACCGACGCCTAGGATCTCCGTAAGTCAATGCGCATCCATTTCATGGCAAATGGATTGGGCTGGCATAAGAACATGGTTGTTGGGTAGTCCACTCCATCCGCCCCTCCCGCACACACTTTGCAGAGTAGGTTGAAAAGTCTTGGGATCAGACCAGAGCTGCCGGGCGATAGCCAAGAGGGCTACTGGCGACAAGAGCCCTCTTGGCGGGAGGAGAGTCACCTCCCCTCCGCAGGCATGCATGCCCATCACAAAGGCTAGAGGGCCACTACCCCATTCGACTTGAACCTCATTGAAGGTGACGATCACCTAAGAGGTGTTCTGTGGACGTTCGGCAAAGATACGCCCCCGGGACGTATATTGTACCGCCATCGCCACGCGCATACCGCCACCCTGACCGACGCGTAGCGTGTAGCCAAGTGGGTAGCCCCTAGGGGCAACTTGCTAAGAATGTGCATTAGTATTAATGTGCACATTTTCCAATGTACACATTAATGTGGGCACACATTTCCATGTGGCCACTTGATGCCAAGTGGGCCATACCCATAGGTGCAATTAATGTGCACATTTTCCAATGTACACATTCATTAATGTGCACACATTTCCATGTGAGCACATTTGGGTGCACACATTTCCATGTGGGCACATTTGGCCACCTAGCCCTTAAAGGCAAGTGGGCCCTTTTCCCAATTATCCCACATGCCTAAAGGGGATAATTGGAAACCCTAGCCACCCCTTGTCTATTTAAGTAGGAGAACCCTAACTTGCCCATTTTCGTTTCTAGGGTTTTAGAGCTCGCTTTGGCTGCCTCAAGAGCCAAAACCGCCTCCCCAGCACTGGCCCCCGAGAGAAACGCATCATTAGTTTTCCTTGATTCGAGCATTTCAAATAGGGATGGTCGAGTTCAGGTCGAGGAGGAGG
Source organism: Isoetes taiwanensis (assembly GCA_021234155.1). Taxonomy (NCBI): domain Eukaryota; kingdom Viridiplantae; phylum Streptophyta; class Lycopodiopsida; order Isoetales; family Isoetaceae; genus Isoetes; species Isoetes taiwanensis. Next base: position 2,963,843 of record JAJEKV010000029.1, on the reverse strand, counting down.
AACTCAAGGATCAGTATTTAGGCAATTTAGCGTCTAAACCCCATTTCAGCCATCGAATCAGTAGGTTTAGCCTCTTAAATTGCCCATAGCAGCCCTCTAGAACTCTAGATAGCAGATTCTAACTAAAGAACCTAACTCTATGATATAGATTAGATCTTGTTCTTTAGTTCTTCTGTGATGTATATGGATGATGTATCTCTGTGAACTCCTTGTATTGGGAAGGGGGGTAGAGACCTAAAGCTTGGTAGTAGATGCTCCTAGATTAGCCTCTCTAGCACACTATAGATGCGGCCTGTGCACAAGAGCCACACCTGGTTGTGGGTGAAGGGGCCAGACTGGCTTATAAGGAGGTTCATGTTCTGACTCTTGAACGACCCCTATGGTGTGTTAGTACTGCCGGGGGTCACTGTGACTAGGTCTAATGGCTTGCCACTGCGTGTGGGCAAGGCATGGGCTCGACACTCGTGAGGTGGTGAATATGACCTTCCATTGAGTTCAAGTCGGATATGGGCAGTGGCCCTCTAGTCACCTTGAGTCAGCATTGTAGATCTCTGGAGGGAGAGATCCCTACCGCCCCCATCGGGCCGGGAGATGTAACCCGTGATATAGCCCCTTGGCTATGCATCCCATGGGCTACAACGTCCCAACACTTTTCAACCTACTCTGCAAAGTGTGCACAGGAGGGGCGGATGGAGTGGACAACCCTAGGCCATGTTCTTATGCCAGCCAAATCCATTGCCATGAATTCATGCGCAATGAACTCGAGACCCAAGCTTGTCACCCATCCCCGTATCCGAGCCTTGGGTAGGATTCCCTATGTGATGTGCTGATTTTTGTCTATGCAGATATGTGGAGGACCATCCTTCGTGATGGTCATATGATGTTGATGTATGTGCTAACTTGACATGTATGTTTACGCTTCGCCACTAGGTAGGCCCCGAGGGAGACGGGGGTGCAATGACCCTTCCACTCTTCCCACCGGAACCCGCCACGGTTGTAGTGTCATGTGGAGGGCCTGTATTAGCATGGAGCTGGTATGGGGATGAACTCTGTTTGTATACGGTGAGGGCACCGTATGCGAGTAGGGGACGTCACAGTGGTATCAGAGCAATGTTCTTGGAGACCAAGAGCAAAGCACTGACCATGCTCCCAGTAGTACTAACTTGATAGGATCCTCAAACCTCGAGAAATGGGAAATTTTTTCTCATTTTTGTAGTATATGCTAAGCTAGCAACAGTTAAAGTGAATTAGTAGCAGTTAAAGTGAATTAATAGCAGTTAAAGTGAATTAGTAGCAGTTAAAGAAAAAAATTAGTGAGCCAAATAGGTTGGTCTCACACGTCGCGCCAGAGCCGATTTCTAAAATGTAGAAATCTGTCTGGGCGCAACGTGTGAGACATTGATCTGAAAACAGTTTAAAAAGTCAAAAAAATTTAGAAAAGTAACTTAGTAATTCGAATTTCAGCCTAGGAATTAGCTTTCTAATCTATTTAAACCTCATCTTAAAAGAATTCCCACAGTAGCGAGAATTGAACCTCCCACCCACAGGGTTGAACCCCCCCAAACCCCCCCCGTGCCAACCACTGAGGGCAGGCATCGTTTGTGTTTGAATTATAATCCTTAGTTAGATTTAAGCTGTAATAATGTTAGATAATATTAATGGCCAAGCCTTAGACTTAGAACCAAGACCCTTAAGCTAGATAGAGTCATCATCCTGATAGACACCAAGCCTCCGTCGACATGACGCCAAGACCAAACAGACCACTCGACTCCCTCGACAAGGCGAAACAGCCAGAGGCCAAGGAGGCTGAAGGAAACAAGAAGAGGAGAGGGCAGAACGAGAGCGGGAGGCCAGGGGTCAAGAAGCAAAGAGCGCGTAAGCTGGTCCAACATTTTGAAGACTCAACAAAATACGCGACAAAGACACACCAAGGGAGTAACTCTAATGAAGAAAGATATGCACTTACCAATCATATCAAAGGAGAACCTTATTAATTTCGTAAATGATAAAATTTGTTTAATACAACGTGTTTTAGAGTAAATTATAACTGTATAAAGTTACTTAATTAAGTTAAGTTATAGAATTCTAGCTTTTGTTTTAGTCAAATTGGAGCTTTTGAGCAAAATTGAGACGATGTCTCACACGTCACGCGCCAGGACAGATTTCTAGATTTTAGGAATCGGGTCATGCAACAACGTCAGAGAGACCATGCCCAAAATGCCCAAAACAGCTCCAAATCGACCAAGTAAGGGGTCAATTCTGCTTCTAACTTCGATGAGTTTAGTGGAATTACAGCCTTAGATCACTTAAATTGAGTAAGCTTAGCCCAATTAGGGACCCATGTCTCACACGCCGCGCCAGACAGATTTCTACATTCTCAAAATCGGTCTGGGCGCAACGTGTGAGACCTCCAAATTTTGAACCTCCATAACTTGAGCTACAGAGCTCCAAATCGCCGAAATTTGTTGCGTTAGGACCGTTAGACAGCCTAGAATCCATTTATGACCTCAAATTAGGATAGAAATGTCAAACCCCATCTCAAAATGACCAAAATTGCTCAAACCCTTGAATTGCTTTCCCAAACTGTAGTTTGTTTGTAGATAGAAGCATACCCCATTAGTAGCTCGCAAGTACTGCTCTCGGCTCGAAGCTGATGCCTTAGTCCTAGGTAGAAGTGCTCAGGAACACCCCTTTGCTATAGTCATCTAGACCTTAGCATAGCAACCCAAGTCCAACTGCTGGTACACCACCTCTGCCGCCGAGCCAAAGGCATAAACCTTGACCTAATTACGTGTCCTTCTAATAGAGTTTGACTTATATAGCCATACATTGACACTCCCTATTGCCGGGATACCTAGAAAGGAGCTAGAGCCTAGAGCTGCCCAAGTCATTCCATGTGTAGAGATTGGACCCCCAAACCAACTTTGCTAGGACCTTAGAGTATACCTCAAACACCATGAGGGCTTTGCAAAACAACCCTTATGTCATGCCATACCACACGTCCTAATGTCCATAGACTTGTAAATTATAGATATGTCTCTAGTAATGCTGCTCGAGCCATCTTGCTTGCTTATAGAGCCCAGAATATTGTAGGAGAGCCCTTCAAGTAGACTCTTAGACTCTAGGATACACGAGCGTTGTTGCTTTGAGGGGCGGGGGGCAGAGCCACGACGAGCTAAGGGCGCAACTTCTTGAAGACATCAAGGTCCCAGCCAATGCACAAACAGATAAGGAGAGGAGACCGAAAAGGCAGACCCAAGAGGGGGAAGCACAACGACAAACACCTCAACCGACAAACGAGTAGAACAGGACACCACCGACCTATCATCAATCTCCATCAAATGGGAAGAATATTGGTAACCAACGGCACCAAGAATGTTCTAGATGTCAACCTCCCGGCTACCACGTCCACGAGCTCACATCAGAAAGAGGATCTCAACGCCTTCACCAACTCGACGCACATGAGTTTCAAATGGAAGAACGCGAGACAACAAAATACAGGTACAGGAAGATGTTAGGCATCGATGTCGCGTTAGCATCACGAGCTAGGGCCAGAGGGCATAATCTTCCGTCGAGGAGACAACTCATGGCGACACAGGAGCGTATAGAAACCGGAGGGAAGATCACCACGACCTTGCAGCCCAACAGCTCAAGCGCAACGTCAACAAAAGGAGTAACCAAGCTAGGCAACCACAAAGCACCTAAGGCTGACCAAGATGAGCCTCCAGCTCCCTTGCACCAGCAGGGAGAACTTTCATCGGTTCCAAAAGGTAGGAGACCATGAGAGGGAGGAGACGATATCAAGGAACATTTCCGACTTCGAAGGCCTCAGACGGCACTAGGGGCAAGACCAAGGGGGAGAATATTCTGCTCAAACAGAATTCCGGACCCGGGAACACCTAGAAACCAAAGGAAGGATCGGCTTTACTACGCCGGCCAAGGAGTGCGATTTCGAATGGTTAGGACCCAAAGGGCGGAGGAGACTTACCTAGCCAAATAGGTACAAATCACGCAAAGGCGACCCAGAAGGAGCTATGATAGGGCAATGGAGATGACCACACTTCCGAGCACGGGAGAGCCACCTCGAATGAAGCAAAGCCCAAGCAACAGGAGTCGCACTCGAAATTCAACCTGGGGGGATTGACAATGCCCGCCATCACCGACCCACGATCTCGAGCTTCAAGACATTCAAGAATGCCCGACCGCAACAGCCAGGTGACCCTACTCAAGCTCGATCAATGGCACCGCAAATCAGCAATCTTGCAACGATACACCGCATGCAGGGACGTGAGCGGTTACCGCATTCCTCGCGACGAATATACACAATAAGGAGGAGCAGCTTTTTCAAGGGATCACATCGACGAACACTCTTCGCAACTTGAGGTGATCAGCTCGGATCGAACCTAAGCTCAACAATAGTAGCAACATCTCAAGGAATCCGGAGTCAACCGTAACGAAGAAGATGCAAAGAAAACCGAAGTATCAAACGCGATCAAGGAGGGGAAACCCTAAAGGAGTATAAATAATTAGGTAGATCTTCGTAGTTGTTTTGCAAAAGTGGATGAATTAAAATCCCAATGTAAATGATGTCCACATATATAGTGGAGAAACATGAGTTTAAAGTCATGTTTTACGGATTTAGCGCTTAGATCAGGAAGCTCCTTCACTTCGACTACCAAAGGAGTAAGCGAGGAAGCACAACTATAGCCCAAGATCAAAATGGAAGAGCAAGTACGAGGGAGAACGACCAGAGCCCAAGCAAACCTTCGACTCCAAACACTTCTTGAAATGCCCTCAAGCGTAAGACCCTTTCGGCCACCCAATGTTAGAATAAGAGACAACACCGATCATGTCAAGATCATCAACGCGGCACCGTGACATCGCCGTATGCAACACTACCTCTTGTAGCGCTGGCGCACTTGACGAACTTATGACATGAGTGGCCTCAACAATGGAAGGAGGAACACCCACATCAACGAGCCAACTAAGAAGGCAACATCTCGGCGACCATAATTCCAACTTGTGGTAATATAGGGGATGTGCTATGACACGCGTATTAGATGGAGATGCACTTACGAAAGGCACCGCCGAGGAGATATGCCCCCAACAACTAGGTGATGGCTTCGTCGGTACTCCTACCAAGAATTAGAAGAGAAGAAGCCGACCATATCTCCGACATGTGGCACGCCAAACGCCCAAGGTAGAAGCATTCGACGCCTTAACGACAAGGATAGCAACCAAGCACCTTCGGCGAAAAGAGAGTTCAAGATAATAGCCGTGCTATTCAACGACAAGAGTATATCTAAGGCGTGTACTTCTTCAACGCAGGGTCAAGCCGCTACAGAGATAAGGATCCATCATCCCGACAACCGAGCCATCGTGGAGGAGAGTCATGATGCCTTACTTGCCAAAGAGACCGAAATGCATAGAAGGACAAAGGTCGAACTGAAAGATGGAGAAGTGCTAGCAACCGACTTCTTCCACGAAGCTTCCCGAGGCAATAGGAGGATCAAAACCGACGAAAGCACAATCAAAGTCACCGAGGGTACCTCAAGACAAGAAGACGGCATATAGCACCGTGGAACGTGACAACGTCCAAGCCATGTGATCGAGGGGATCAAACGAAGAAGTTTGGAAGCTCGATGGAGAACCAACTAGGTGAGGCGAGCCGATGACTTGCACGCGGCCTTGCATGCAACTTGGTGAACCCAAGGATGAACGATTCAAAGAACAATCTGCAGAAGAGAACAACCCGAGGGAGTATAGCCAAAGGAATCGCAAGACAAATTCAAGAGACGCCTTCAAATAGCTTCAAGTATCATGAAGGGGGGAACAATTATTGCCCGAGAACAGGATCAAGAAGCAGACTGAAATGTCGAAGCATCAACGACAAGCACATCTTAGTTAGAATGTGATGCAAAGCGGTTGTGCCATAGCCGACAAACATCGGAGGGCCCAAGTATATCAACAAGTTACCTCGGAGTACGAGCCGACGCATAAAATAGGAGGATATAGATCGTCAACACCATTGCACCGGAGGAACACCGATGACATTGCCAAGGAGTAGGTGTCCAACTCGAGGGAGGCACAAGGGAGACCTAATAGCTCTAGTAGTAATTGTAATTATGTAAGCTATATGTTGTGCATGTATAGTTCCCTTGTTATTTCTTCCCTCCCATAGCGTAACACATCAAAGGAAGAGATGTCATGCAAGTTGCAGGGGTGAAGCAATCAACATCGTCAACACTCTTCGGGCAACACGATAACGACAAGAGGACTCGACGTATGAGACATCGATGGAGTCGAAGAAACAATATCGGATACGAGTCATCCTTTAGCCGCCAAGACAAAGAGTTCAAGATGAAAGATCTCTTTCAACAAATACCACTTTCGTGCATTTGAAAAGCGGCATGCAAGATTCAAATGATCAACTACACCATCAAGCCACCAGCAATGAGAGGCTTCTAACGAACAAAGTCAACCTCTACATCAAAGAGGAGCCACTGTCAAGGAGACCGGTATCGAAGCGACTTCGGAAGAACGCTACCTTGCTCCTTCAAGCAGTAACGAGCGGATGAGCTTCTAGCAAGCTCAAAGATCTAAGGCCATGGGGCCTAGTAGGTTAAATGTATGGATGGTAACATCCATATTGGGATTAGAAGGCAATTCCGGATATTCTCGTTGAAAGGATTGCCCAATTGGGAAGGAGACGCATAGGAGTAACTATAATTATACACGATTGTTAACAGACATCCAATGTATTGAAACCACTTGGTGAGATTGATCTCCTCACTAAGAAGGAATCATTACTAGGATAATTGTTGACCATGTATAAATCTAGTATCTCCAAAAGAATAATCCAACCGAAAGAAAAGAAGTAATCTAACAAGTCCGGCCAACTTGTTACGATGACATCAATTCGATTGGTAGGAATATTCCAAGAGTTTAAATAACTAAGAAAGGGGGAATCTCTAGAATAATAAAATAATAGTACATGCAAGGTACATCTAAAATAAGAATTATAGTAATCAAATAGTCTTTTGAGACAAAAGGAATTGTTGTCATGACAAAACCTTGTGGTTTAGAATCGTTCTAACTAAGTAGATAACCCATAACTATATTGAAATAAATGATAACATAATATGTGCATCCATCTTAGATGGTTATATATGTTAGCTAAGGCTAGTAACTTAATGCGCTAAGTAAGAAGCGTATAACCTCTTAAGGGGAGAGAATAGATATGACGTTGTGTGCAATGTCATTGAAGGGGTGCAGGACCATTTTCTTTTCGAAGAAAGTGGGAGGGCTCAATCTTATGATTGAACGTACTTGCACCGAATTGACTGACCCGTAGAATAGAGTTCACTCCGGCAATGGCCGAAGCGAATAGAGCGTAAGATAGATAGATAGATAGCTCAGGAGGCCTTCAACGTCGCGAGGACCGGGCGTAGTAGTGAACTACACCAACGGCGGAGCAAAACTATGGGAGCAATGAACGACCAAGTCACCTCCAAACTACTCGACGCCGGCTCAATGAGTGGATGCGTTTTAGCCTTAGGTAAGGTATGCGCATGTATTATAAGCCTTAATGTGTCTTATTGATAAGTTAAATATAGACCCTAATAACTGCATAGAAATTGTTGTACGTATATGTATCATAGGGAAATAAGTTAAATAACAACGATAATGTGAAGTAGCATGTTAATTAATCCTTCGCAAGGATGCAATTCCTTCCAAGGATAGCTAGAGATCCTTATAAATATAAATAGAAAATAGAATTCGGATATACTTAAGTGCATCTTAGGGATATACTTCCAAGGGTAATGCAGGACCCAAGGAAGAGAATAAGAAGCACATCTAATTCTTGTGTATGATAATTAAAACCTTGTCTATATAACAATAGGTCGAAAGTAGGGTTATTGTTTAAATAATCGCGATCTAAAAATCGTTAAATATTGCAAAGCTTAGAGTAAATATAATTGTACTATCGGAAGTAATGTATCCGATACTATGATAATGTTAATTCATAAATATTACCTTAGGGTAATTATGTTAATCACATGCATTAAGGGGAGCGGTTTTAAAAAAAATTGGCTCAGGCATGTCGATTTGTGTTTAGATTAGTTTCATGTGTAGTTAAGATTAATCTGCGCATGCAACCTATGCTTGGTATGGATGGCATGCGTTGTTACCGATGATGAGACCACTACGGTGATCTCTAGGGCGTGGTGTAATGTCAATGTAGGCATGACCGCGTTTCCGCCTGGACGAGTGGAAGGTAGATTAGAAAGTCTACTTGTCCCCACTAAGTAGACGACCTCGAGAAAGGAGGTCATTAAGGAATGCATTGATAGGAAAGGCACCTTTAGCCCCATATATGCTTTGATAGGAGGAATCTATCCTTCACGCCCCACGCGGGAAGGATATCCTCCACGCCAACAACTAGAGGTGTAGGCATGAGCGCATATAGGCATATAGGCGCCGTCTCCACGGCCATAATGGAAGATCCACCCTCTTCCCACGGAGATTAGCCATGCATCCATGTAGATAGGTGGGTGGTCACCATATAACCAAAATTTTTTGTAATAATTAATAATAGGTAGTGTCGACCTGCAGGCCAATAGAGCGCTCCGGAGGGCAAGGAGGTCGAACTACGAAGGCTTGCAACACAAATTTTGTTATAATGTGTTGCAAGGGATGAAGGGTACCTTAGAAGTGTAAAATTTGTATGAAATTGATAAACTTTGATAAACTTAAATGTTGTATTAAGTAAGGTTAATAATTACCTTGCGTGGATTAAGTTATGATGTGATAAGTTAATTGGATAACGAAATAGTAATGTCTTAAACATTACCTTAGAGTAATTCTAATAATTAAGATAGTAAGTATGTAATTATAGATATTGTAAAATTAATGCGGAGGATTTTAAGGTGAAGACCGCAACAACAAAATTTTGTTGGAATGTGTTGCAAGGAATGAAGAGTACCTTAAATAATAATTGTATATGAAAGTGTTAAATTGTGATAAACTAAATGTTGTGATAATAGAAACTAATAAGTACCTTATTTTAGTAGAAGTTACGAATTGACAACTTATTCGATAATGTAATGGCGTAATAATGATTTAAAAATATTATCTTAAGGTAATCGTAATAAATGTGTAAGTATTATAGTAGTATATCGTATGCATCGGGTTGATTGCGGGTTAGGAAGATTCCAAGGTGGGGAGAACCCGCGATCATGCCGGGCGGCATCATTTCAAGGTGGGGAGAATGTGACGTTCCAGGCCACGATTATCCCCGGGGCGTATATTGTAATCGCCACGCCACGCCACGCATTACGCCACCCCGACGACGTGCGCCAACGCGTGTAGCCAAGTGGGTAGCCCCTAGGGGCAACTTGCTAAGAATGTGCATTAGTATTAATGTGCACATTTTCCAATGTACACATTAATGTGGGCACACATTTCCATGTGGCCACTTGATGCCAAGTGGGCCATACCCATAGGTGCAATTAATGTGCACATTTTCCAATGTACACATTCATTAATGTGCACACATTTCCATGTGAGCACATTTGGGTGCACACATTTCCATGTGGGCACATTTGGCCACCTAGCCCTTAAAGGCAAGTGGGCCCTTTTTTCCCAATTATCCCACATGCCTAAAGGGGATAATTGGAAACCCTAGCCACCCCTTGTCTATTTAAGTAGGAGAACCCTAACTTGCCCATTTTCGTTTCTAGGGTTTTAGAGCTCGCTTTGGCTGCCTCAAGAGCCAAAATCAGCCTCCCAAATCTCGCCCGAGAGAACTGCATCATTAGTTTTCCTTGATTCGAGCATTTCAAACAGATGGTCGAAGTTCAGTCGAGGAGGAACTCAAGGATCGGGTATTTAGGCAATTTAGTAGTCTAAACCCCATTTCAGCCATCGAATCAAGGGGTTTAGCCTCTTAAATTGCCCATAGCAGCCCTCTAGAACTCTAGATAGCAGATTCTAACTAAAGAACCTAACTCTATGATATAGATTAGATCTTGTTCTTTAGTTCTTCTGTGATGTATATGGATGATGTATCTCTGTGAACTCCTTGTATTGGGAAGGGGGGTAGAGACCTAAAGCTTGGTAGTAGATGCTCCTAGATTAGCCTCTCTAGCACACTATAGATGCGGCCTGTGCACAAGAGCCACACCTGGTTGTGGGTGAAGGGGCCAGACTGGCTTATAAGGAGGTTCATGTTCTGACTCTTGAACGACCCCTATGGTGTGTTAGTAATCGCCGGGGTCACTGTGACTAGGTCTAATGGCTTGCCACTGCGTGTGGGCAAGGCATGGGCTCGACACTCGTGAGGTGGTGAATATGACCTTCCATTGAGTTCAAGTCGGATATGGGCAGTGGCCCTCTAGTCACCTTGAGTCAGCATTGTAGATCTCTGGAGGGAGAGATCCCTACCTGCCCCATCGGAACTGGGGAGATGTAACCCAGGATATAGCCCCCTTGGCTATGCATCCGGCGGGCTACAGTCAGGTCCCAACACTTTTCAACCTACTCTGCAAAGTGTGCACAGGAGGGGCGGATGGAGTGGACAACCCTAGGCCATGTTCTTATGCCAGCCAAATCCATTGCCATGAATTCTGTCTGCAATGAACTCTGGAGACCCAAGCTTGTCAGTCCATCCCTGTGTCTGAGCCTTGGGTAGGATTCCCTATGTGATGTGCTGATTTTTGTCTATGCAGATATGTGGAGGACCATCCTTCGTGATGGTCATATGATGTTGATGTATGTGCTACTGACATGTATGTTTACGCTTCCGCAGCTAGGTAGGCCCTGAGGGAGACGGGGTGCAATGACCCTTCCACTCTTCCCACTGGAACCCGTCACGGTTGTAGTGTCATGTGGAGGGCCCTGTATTAGCATGGAGCTGGTATGGGGGATGAACTCCTGTTTGTATACGGTGAGGGCACCGTATGCGAGTAGGGGACGTCACAGTGTCGAGCTCATGCTTTGCCCACACGCAGTGGCAAACCATTAAGCCTAGCCCACTAAGATCCCCGGTAGGCTTTACACACCAGAGGGATCAATCAGTGATGGGACAAGTCCCCCCTTATTCCACCGGTCTAGCCCCGCCACCCACAACCAGGCGGGCTCTTGTGCACGGGCCACATTAATTGGGAATTAATGAGGCTATCTAGGATCATCTGCTACTGAAGGTTTCAGGGTCTCTACCCCCCTTCCCACATACACAGGAGAGCATAGAATGGAACATCATCAACATCAAAGAACTGAAATACTGAATAAGATCTAATCTATCTTACCTAAACATACAAGGTTAGGTTCCTTCATTACGGCTGTTGATCTTAGGATCTACAAGGCTGCTAAGACTGATCTAACATACTATCCTAGATCATTACCAGGCTAAGAGTCGACTTTGCACATCAGAATCGCAAGTTACCTGATCTTTGGCTAGCTCCAGCTCCTGGATTAAGTCCCATGCCTTCGTTCTTGCTAAAGACTACTGCTCTTGATTAATCTAATGTGCAAAGGCGGCTCAATGGCGCCTGACAATGCGAAATGGTAGCTTGCTTTAGCGAAATGGCTCAGGGAAGCCCTAAATGCGAAAGAAGAAAGGTTTAGGGTTTCTCCTTTGGTTCCTTATATGTGAACTTTTAGGGTTAGGTTAGAAGGGACCAAATGGGATATTGCCACTTGGCAAGGGGGTTTTAGTTGTATATGTTTAATATACATGCACAATATACGAGGTTGTCCCCTAGGTGCAACCCTTTACGGCTCTCACGTACTTGTCATGCTGACTGTACATCTGACGTAGCAGTATAATATATGTATTTGGATCGTACGTTATACTGGAACGTCACACAGACAGTGATACAACAAAGGCAATAGCTATTGAATAGATTCACACCACTGCCGTCTATGCTGTCGAATCTGCAGGAAAAAGAAAACAAATAGGAAGGGAAGAATAGGAAGAATATCTTGCCGCCTATGCCAAGGCCGCCATAGCTGGTGATGTTTGCTGCCGCCATGCTGCTGTTTGCTGTCGAACATGTAATATTTCAAGCAAAAAGGCACAAAATCTCACTGCAGGTTAAGAGGAGTTAGGATCTGAGGATTTTTCCACAGGGGGATTCGTCTCTAACATCTCAACTTTGCAAGGTAGCCCGATCGGATCGGCGGGCGAAAACCCCCGGTCGAGCAATGGTAACAACCCACCTCTTCTTCTTCTTTCTTCCTCGACCCTCGATTCTTCCGCCCAACGCTTTATGCTACAAAATCGCGTGTTTCTATGCCTTTTGCCCATGACCCACGAGTCCCTATCTCGTGGATGTTTCAACCTTCTTAATTTATTCATCGCCCAAGTCATCAAAAGCCTGTTTAATCCCCTGTTCCGGTCTTGAATAGCAATTATTGAAAGTGGGTTCACCAGTTGCTCCAAAAATGGTGCATTGTCTCTGTTGAATGGATCTGAAGCTGAAGCAAAACAGGGAAAGATTAATTAGATTTTGTGTTTGTGGAGAATGGGATTTGATGACTTATGGAACTAGGCTTCCTACTTGGAAAGAAAGGGAGAATAACAAGAAAAGGGAGTGCCAGAAGAGCCATAGCTTCAAAGATCTTCTCAGGACTTCGCCTCCTCAACCCCAGCCTGTTCAATCACCATCTATCGTCGGAGCAAGCCGCCATCGCCCGCACTAGCTGAAAACCTCCCAGAAGAACAGGACATCAAAAATTTGAATTTTTACTGGGATATTCCAGATCATGATTCTGTTGCGTGGAATAAAAGGGCGGTGATTCCGTCCAGCGGTATTTTGCGGAGGTGATTCCGCCTGAAGGTATAAAATGGACGGCAAGGATGGACCCTGCAGACGGATGGATGGGATCCATCAGAAGGTACACCTAACACTGTCAGGTACGAATAACGGGGCCTCTGGAATGGATCTCGTTTCTGGAGGGTTAGTGATTATGCGGGAGAGTAGTCACCGCGATGGAATCACCAAAACCAGGGTAAAGCTATTTTCACCCCTCCACAATGGTCAAATGAGTGTCAATTTAGTGAAGCCCCATGATATTGTGAAACCTGCTTGCCCCTTTGCTTTCACCATTATGTCATTTCTATGGGACAACCAATTTACTTTATCAAAACGCCTCCAACCATGGTGGTTTCTTAATTCTACCTTTTAACTTAAAATTGCCTTTGCATGTTCATAAGTTCACTACATACAATAAACAAAAAGTAATTGTGGATATATCTGCATGACTCATTCTACAAATGTTGCTCATATGAGTGAGGTCGAGATCGCCTATCCTCGCTACTTTGATCGTTATATAATGTGGGAGGTTGCTCGAAATTCATCCCTATTGACTTTATGCTTGCGTGGATCGCTAGAATAAAGAGTACAAAAACCCCGTGAAACATATGAGGTGAATCGCAAGAGAAAGTAGAATGGTAATCAATAAAAATTAACAATCCAATCTATAGCGGAATTGTTTCTAGTATAACCACATATGGAAAGCTAAAATAGAATAGAACAATAGAATTGGATTGATTAAAACATTGCCCAACAATTTATCAAATAAAGAGTGCAAAGAGAAATATGCTCCTTTTTCATTTATTGCAGGACTTACTCACCACACATTTTCACCTCCCCACATTTTAGAATTGGATTGATTAAAACATTGCTTAGCAATTTATCAGATAGATAGATAGGTAGGTAGGTAGATAAATAAACGGATGGATGGATGGAGCGATAGATAGATAGATAGATAGATAGACAGAGAGGTAGACAGATAGATAGACGATATAGATAAGGCAGATAAATAAATTAGATAGATAGAGAGAGGAACGGAGGAATGGACCGACGGACCGATGGAGGGGATAGATGGATGGATAGATAGATAGATAGACCGATAGAGAGATAGATAGATAGATGGATGGATGGATGGATGGATGGATGGATGGATGGATGGATGGATGGATGGATGGATGGATGGATCGATAGATCGATAGATAGATGGATGGATGGATGGATGGATGGATGGATGGATGGATGGATGGATGGATGGATGGATGGATGGATGGATGGATAGATAGATAGATAGATAGATAGATAGATAGATCCTATATTATAAAAATCGTATGCCTCGCAATGCGTTGCCGATCGACAGTAGAGATCGATCCCCAATGTCCCTCCGCCCCAATCAACGGTCCGGATTTGTCTCTTTGTCCTTCTGTCCCTCTCAACGGCCTAGATTCTGCCACGTGGCAAAAAAGTTTTTTGCAAACCACGTGAACGCCAAGCGACGCATCTGTTCCATATGGAAAATAAACGCGAGCATGCTCAGATTACGGTCGGAGGCGCTAATGCCTTCGTATCCAATCCATGGACGCCATAGCCAAATTGACTTCTTCTTCTTCTTCTTCTGACGAATTTGAGGTCTCTCAGATCTGCGTTAGGGTTTTATTTGCATATTATGGATTTCAGGTCTCAGGAGGATGCATCTGTTGGAGAAACTCAGGCCTTGGATAGATGTACTTTCCGCATTATTTTAAGTAGAGTTTCTGTTTGCCATCTGAAATGCAAGCTTATTAATCTGAAAATGAGGTTATAGAAATGGCCTAGAGTTTTTGTTAAACATTTACTATGTTTCATAGGCTCAAAGAAAGGCTTAAAGAAAGCAATGAAGACGAAAAGATGAAAGCTGATACTGCATCAAAGGTCCAGAGGTTTACAGATTGGGCTTTTAACATGGCCTTTTCAACTTTTATCAGGTTTCGAAACCTTCCAAAGCAATGGTTGGCTATGGCTTTCTATCCAATTGCCGGATATCCGACATGGCTATTATTTATGTTGTTGTTGTTGTTACACATGTTATGATATGATGTGTTCACCCTTCGAGGTGACTTTATTGATGTATTGATGTCATGTGCTCATGTTTATTCAAGGCTCAGACTAGGGTCGATCCCCGGGAAGATGGGGCAAATGACCCATCCACTCTTCCTCACTGATCCAGTTCTTGGGATTGGCGTCAGGTGGATGGCCCCTGTCAGTTTGGCTGTTAGGGGGATCAACTCCGCCTTCTGATACGATGGGAGCATCGTAGAAGAAGTAGGCAGAGCATGATCTTGTTCTATCGGGCACTGATCATTCCCTGTTAGGACTAACAGTAGACTTCCAGTCTTGGGGAATAGCCACCCAAGCATGAACCTTGAAAATTGGGAAAAAAAAATTCCAATCCTTAGAGCAACAAGTAGAATAATGCTAAGTAGGATGAATTATGGAAAACCCTGAAAAATTAAGGCCAAAGAGGTGTGACCCCTCACAGAGTGCGCCCTGTGCATTTCTTTGAGAATGCTTCTCGCGCACTGTGTGAGTGGTGGACCCATGTTGACCTAGTTAGATGCAAAATTAGTGCAATCTGATAGTGCAGGGCAGCTTAATCCTTAAATTTGAGCTAGAATTATATGTTATAACACTAAGAATCTCTTTATAAATTGAAAGTTTGAGTCAAAAAGGTGTGACCCCTCACTGAGTGTGCCCTGGGCATTTCCAAAACTTTTGAAAGTGCTTCTCGCGCACTGTGTGAGTGGTGGACACTTTTTGCCTAAACAAACCTAATGTATTGATCCTACAAATACTAATACCTTGCAGAATGGTAGACATGAACTTGCAGGTCCAATCCCTAAAATACCCAGACCTATAAATAGACCATTAGGGTTCATCATGTTCACTTTCCTTCTCCAGCTAGCTGCTCTCCGTCCAACAAGGTGATTTTTAGGCGCTCGGAAGGCGATCACCCGATTTCGAAACATGGCCCGCACCAAACAAACTGCTCGGATGGTAGTACTCGATGATTATATCAGCGCCCAAGTCCTCGCTGCTCAACAGAAGGCCAGAGAGGCTCAGGAGCGAGCCAGACAAGAACGAGATCCTGACACGAACCCTGACGCCCAAGAGGAGGATCAGGAGCATCAGGAGAAGGAAGGACACGGCCAAAACACTGAAGAGCAGGAAAACCCTGAGAATCAGGGTGATGGAGGCGACAACGAGGAGGACGAGGACGAAGCGCTACCAGAGGAGCTGGTGCGTAAGCTAAAGAAGATGGCAAAAAGGAAGAGGGCGGCAAAGAGAGAGAATCGAAGAGAAGCTGGAGCGAAAGAGGTTGAGGGAGGAGCGCCAGAAGGGGAAAGAGGATAAGGGGAAGGATCCAGAGGCACCGAAGGAAGCCCGGCGCAAGAAGAAGTCCACACCGGCAAAGGGAGTCACCGTAACGGAGCGGGAGCCCGACAGACCGCCATCATCATCCTCAGACACGAAGTCAGACGAAGATGAGACAAGGGTCCCCCGCCCAATAGAAGGCTCGAGACATTCAAATGTGGATGCTGAGGAGGAGAAATCGGCAGCAGCAGCGCCCCCATACCCCAAATGGCCGAAGCCAACAACAGATCCTAAGAAAGGCAGGCCGGCACGAGAGTCTTATGTACTCAAGCATGAGCGAGAGTACAGGAAGAAGCTAAAGGAGTACAACGAGTACATGAAAATGTACGAGGAATACTCCAAGTATTATGAAGAACACAAGGTAACATACGTGGAGGGAGGAAGGCCATCAAAGAAGAACATGCTGACGCCACCCTCGGAGAGACCCACACCCCCGAAGAAGCCGATGAAGAGAAAGGCGGACTCCTACTTCGCGAGAGCTTCTCGGGAGATCCGCCATTTTCAGAGGAGCTACGGCCTCTGGATACCGAGAGCCGCCTTCGTAAGATTGACCAGAGAAATTTTACAACAATTCGACAACATGAAGAGAGTAACAGACGATATGTTACTCGCATTACAGGAGGCGGAAGAGCATAAGCTGGTACGACATTTTGAAGACTCTCTAACATGTGCTCTCCATGCAAAGCGAGTAAGTTGTATGCCCTGGGACCGTAACACATTTGTTTCTTAAGGTAGCTATGGTAGCTTTACTAGTCATGCCCATTAAAGTAGTAAAAACCAAGTGGAAAGCAATACACAAGGATCTCATGATCAATGCACATTACATGCTACTCTCTCATTGGTTTAAACTATGCCCATTGCACATGCATACTAGGAACCTATCTTTGGATTGAAGATGAAGACAGAGAGAACCCATAGCCACATATCACTGAATGTCGCCAAGACCAAATAAATCTAGTTATATAGGCACAAGCAGGAATTCAAAACACTAAATACTGAAGATGGTACATAACTGGATGTCTCGCGTATAAGGAAAAAAAAAACACGTCAAATTGTTGTTGCATCTTCATAATGCCATTGAACGTTAAGGAATGCATATGTAAATCGACAAGTGAGCTGCAAGAATAAGGAGCCGGGGGTTCTAAATTTATGTCACCATAAATATAGAAAATCTGCAATTGAGGAGTTAACTAGAAAACACTTACATGCTGCATTGTAAATATTGGTTCCATATTAGGGATAAGTTGGGGAATATCTTGATGACCTTATGATTTAATAGACCATTGATGTTCATGCAATACTCTTGGGGCTAATTTAAGACTAATAAGGTCAGCTTGACTTAGCGTCTTTATTTCTAAAGCAATGTTGCATAGCATAATAAGGTCAAATTGACTTTACCGTCTATAATTGTATCGCAATGCAACACCAACTCGCTTAAAGTGAACATGTAGAATCATTTTTAGAATTTGCAACACGATTAGAATATATATGATTTTGTGAAATGAACTGCACACACCACGTTGAAGTTAAAAAAAATGCTTCAATATTAATTGCCATACCATCTACCTGATCACATTTATAAAAGTTGGCCCAGCCAACACATATTGCCAAAGATGAAATTTAAATGAAAGCCAACACATGTTGCCAAAGTTGAAATTTAAATGTAACTTTCCACCATGAATGTTCTCTAAAACAAAAGATATGCAACATCAAGCAAATACTTAGACAATCCATTACATTGTGCTTTTTCAAGGTCAAAATTACTTGCATGCTCAGTTGCACAACACTCTTGCATGAGAGGAAATTTCTCATCAAATAATTGTCTCAGATGGAGCACATCATGAAAATCTTTAGTCGATCCGAACGTCCGAAACAAACTCAGATGTAGAATAAGATGGTTACAACTTACATATATTCTCAATTCAAAAGCAGGTAAAAGGCTATTTCATATTTCTTTGCCATGTCCAAGTTCAAAGCATAAGCATTTTCCAATTATGCAACAAACATCTCTGATCCTCACGTTTCTGCAGTTAAAATTTTAGGTCAAACAATAAAATTCTATAAACCAAGCCTTGCAAACTTTATATAAATAGAAATGGCAAGCAAAAAAACACCGAGTAGAAGCAAAAATCGAGGACCCTTACCCTCCTTGCAAGAACGGTCTGCACAGTATATATATGACATCAAGAGTCTGCTTGAGAATGCTTGTGACAATGAGAGGCAATCATTTTTATTCCTGCAATCACCTAATAGAAAGCCAGAAAGCTTTATCTTTTGGATGTCCTGCAAGACGCCTGCACCAGAAAAACGTCCATACATAAGCAAGATATTGATCTGTGCATATAATACAATCCGGGCTCAGAATCATAGCAAATCCTGGAAACACAACAGAAAATAAAAACATTGGAAACAGAAAAGTAATTGTTTTGTTTATTATTTTGTTTGCATCCATTCTATAGTTTTTTTTTCCAATTAGATTTATTTATTTTGGCTTAATCAAAAAACGAAAGGATGTAGTACCTGCTAACATGGCCTTCCGTATCCTGTATTGCAAAACGATAGTGTTAATTTCTTTGAGGGATAAGGCCCTAGGAGGAGTAAAAGGACCATATGAGCCATCTGGCATTCTCAGATTCCAGCCTTCTGGAATGGCAGAGCTTGTAGACAAAAGTGGTTGTTCTTGATTTGGCTGATAACCTTCATAATTGCAAAAAAAAAAAAAAAAAAAAAAAAAAAAACTTAATGAATACAAAGCTTCTAAAGAAATTAAAGCCAGAAATGAGATGTCAGATACTCATATTGGTTGGAAGCTCTGCCAACATGCCATAGCTGGCAAAATATGACACCTCCCTTTCTGTGAACTGCATCCACAACATGCTTCCAAGCCTCAACCTGCTCAGCGATATAGATCCCTGGAGCATGAGGAAATCTGCAACCCAAAAAAATACTGCAAATTATTGCCACAAAATATAACAGAATGCAAGGGGAAAGAAAAGAATTTGATGTTAGAGCATACCCAATGGCTTGCTAGGAAATGGCAACCCCTTCTGAGATTAGAAATCCTCCCTTGGAGGTTCTTTGAGAGTAATATGTAGCATGGGCTTGCTGGGGTATATTATTAATGGCTCTGCGTCTTGTCACATGTGCTAGAACAACTCTGTCCACTTTGCATGCCCAAAACAGTGCACTGTCTGATTCTCTAGCCTGTGCATTGGAGCCCATTTGAATTCGGCTACTGTCTTGATTCCTTGATCTTGAGGTCGTAGTTGATGTACTACGTAACTGCGCCTTAATTGTTTCGTTCTGTCCTTGAAAACTGTCTCAAAACTATGCTCTTATTTATAAGCTGCACAATTTCAGCTTGCCCAAAATTTAACTTTGAATGATCCTTAAATAACCTGGTGATTCTTTCATGTTAAATAACATAGGCCATTTCCTGCTGAGCAGTTCATTTCCATGTACTTCCAATCATATTTCACCACTTGTTGCTATGCATTTGAGCAGACAGTGTTGTTGTCTTCCTTTTTGTTGTAGTCATTAATATAATTTATCAGAGTGACATGTGAATCATTCTGCACAAATGAAAAGCAAGGAAAACATCACCATAACAAAAACTGGTTGAGCTTTCTAAAAAGACGATGTTACCCCTGTAGGAGTCCTTGCACTGATTCTTGGACATAATGGTAGGAAGTTCTAAGTATTCTACTCGTACTGAAGGAGAAGAAATGTTGTAACGGAATTGAAGGGAACATAACGATGGAATTGAAGACTATTATACCTAGAACATTTTTTAAATCTAGTGTCAACATTGGAACATGAAGTCATATGATTGGCATGGTGCAGACTATCAAACTTGAAACATCTTTGCATCCATTACTAAGATTGGGTATAAATTTTGTAACTGCAGCCATGTCACAGAACCCTTCTCAACTTCCATAAAATTGTATGTAAGGAATGCATCAGTAGTTAAGTTCTTTGCTGCAGAAAATTGCACATCTGGAGGTAGACTAATATTATTAAAGATCAGAATGTGAGATCCCCTGTTGAACATTCTGGAAAAAAGATATGTAATTACCTGGTGCTTTAAGGGGAATCCTACCCAAGGCTCAGACTCATGGGGAATCAACTGACAGCTAGGATCTCCAGAAGTCAATGCAGACCGAATTCATGGCAAATGGATTGGGCTGGCATAAGAACATGGTTGTTGGGTAGTCCACTCCATCCGCCCCTCCCGTGCACACTTTGCAGAGTAGGTTGAAAAGTCTTGGGATCGGACCGTAGCCTGCTGGGCGCATAGCCAAGAGGGCTACTGCTGGACAGTAGCCCTCTTGGCAGGAGGAGAGTCACCTCCCCTCCAGAGGCATGCATGCCCATCACAGGCGGCTAGAGGGCCACTACCCGTATTCGACTTGAACCTCATTGAAGGTGACGCATCACCTAAGAGGTGTCGAGCTCATGCTTTGCCCACACGCAGTGGCAAACCATTAAGCCTAGCCCACTAAGATCCCCGGTAGGCTTTACACACCAGAGGGATCAATCAGTGATGGGACAAGTCCCCCCTTATTCCACCGGTCTAGCCCCGCCACCCACAACCAGGCGGGCTCTTGTGCACGGGCCGCATTAATTGGGAATTAATGAGGCTATCTAGGATCATCTGCTACTGAAGGTTTCAGGGTCTCTACCCCCCTTCCCACATACACAGGAGAGCATAGAATGGAACATCATCAACATCAAAGAACTGAAATACTGAATAAGATCTAATCTATCTTACCTAAACATACAAGGTTAGGTTCCTTCATTACGGCTGTTGATCTTAGGATCTACAAGGCTGCTAAGACTGATCTAACATACTATCCTAGATCATTGCCAGGCTAAGAGTCGACTTTACACAACAGAATCGCAAGTTACCTGATCTTTGGCTAGCTCCAGCTCCTCGGATTGCGTCCATGCCTTCGTTCTTGCTAAAGACTACTGCTCTTGATTAATCTAATGTGCAAAGGCGGCTCAATGGCGCCTGGCAATGCGAAATGGTAGCTTGCTTTAGCGAAATGGCTCAGGGAAGCCCTAAATGCGAAAGAAGAAAGGTTTAGGGTTTCTCATTTGGTTCCTTATATGTGAACTTTTAGGGTTAGGTTAGAAGGGACCAAATGGGATATTTCCACTTGGCAAGGGGGTTTTAGTTGTATATGTTTAATATACATGCACAATATACGAGGTTGTCCCCTAGGTGCAACCCTTTTACGGCTCTCACGCATTTGTCATGCTTGTTGTATATGTGACGTAAGCGAAGATAATATATGTATTTGGATCGTACGTTATACTGGAACGTCACACAGACAGTGATACAACAAAGGCAATAGCTATTGAATAGATTCACACCACTGCCGTCTATGCTGTCGAATCTGCAGGAAAAAGAAAACAAATAGGAAGGGAAGAATAGGAAGAATATCTGCCGTCTATGCTGGCGTCGCCATAGCTGGTGATGTTTGCTGCCGCCATGCTGCTGTTTGCTGTCGAACATGTAATATTTCAAGCAAAAAGGCACAAAATCTCACTGCAGGTTAAGAGGAGTTAGGATCGGAGGATTTTTCCACAGGGGGATTCGTCTCTAACATCTCAACTTTGCAAGGTAGCCACGGATCTGACGGCGAAGCGAAAACCCTGGTCGAGAAATGGTAACAACCCACCTCTTCTTCTTCTTTCTTCTAACCCCTGATTCTTCTGCCACTGCTTTATGCTACAAAATCGCGTGTTTCTATGCCTTTTGCCCATGACCCACGAGTCCCTATCTCGTGGATGTTTCAATCTTCTTAATTTATTCATCGCCCAAGTCATCAAAAGCCTGTTTAATCCCCCTCGTTCCTGGCCTTGAATAGCAATTATTGAAAGTGGGTTCACCAGTTGCTCCAAAAATGGTGCATTGTCTCTGTTGAATGGATCTGAAGCTGAAGCAAAACAGGGAAAGATTAATTAGATTTTGTGTTTGTGGAGAATGGGATTCGATGACTTATGGAACTAGGCTTCCTACTTGGAAAGAAAGGGAGAATAACAAGAAAAGGGAGTGCCAGAAGAGCCATAGCTTCAAAGATCTTCTCGGGGACTTAGCCTCCTCAACCCCAAACTGTTCAATCACCATCTATCGTCGGAGCAAGCCGCCATAGCCCGCACTAGCTGAAAACCTCCCAGAAGAACAGGACATCAAAAATTTGAATTTTTACTGGGATATTCCAGATCATGATTCTGTTGCGTGGAATAAAAGGGCGGTGATTCCGTCCAGCGGTATTTTGCGGAGGTGATTCCGCCTGAAGGTATAAAATGGACGGCAAGGATGGACCCTGCAGACGGATGGATGGGATCCATCAGAAGGTACACCTGACACTGTCAGGTACGAATAACGGGGCCTCTGGAATGGATCTCGTTTCTGGAGGGTTAGTGATTATGCGGGAGAGTAGTCACCGCGATGGAATCACCAAAACCAGGGTAAAGCTATTTTCACCCCTCCACAATGGTCAAATGAGTGTCAATTTAGTGAAGCCCCATGATATTGTGAAACCTGCTTGCCCCTTTGCTTTCACCATTATGTCATTTCTATGGGACAACCAATTTACTTTATCAAAACGCCTCCAACCATGGTGGTTTCTTAATTCTACCTTTTAACTTAAAATTGCCTTTGCATGTTCATAAGTTCACTACATACAATAAACAAAAAGTAATTGTGGATATATCTGCATGACTCATTCTACAAATGTTGCTCATATGAGTGAGGCTGAGATCGTCTATCCTCGCTACTTTGATCGTTATATAATGTGGGAGGTTGCTCGAAATTCATCCCTATTGACTTTATGCTTGCGTGGATCGCTAGAATAAAGAGTACAAAAACCCCATGAAACATATGAGGTGAATCGCAAGAGAAAGTAGAATGGTAATCAATAAAAATTAACAATCCAATCTATAGCGGAATTGTCTCTAGTATAACCACATATGGAAAGCTAAAATAGAATAGAACAATAGAATTGGATTGATTAAAACATTGCCCAACAATTTATCAAATAAAGAGTGCAAAGAGAAATATGCTCCTTTTTCATTTATTGCAGGACTTACTCACCACACATTTTCACCTCCCCACATTTTAGAATTGGATTGATTAAAACATTGCTTAGCAATTTATCAGATAGATAGATAGGTAGGTAGGTAGATAAATAAACGGATGGATGGATGGAGCGATAGATAGATAGATAGATAGATAGACAGAGAGGTAGACAGATAGATAGACAGATAGACAGATAGATAAATTAGATAGATAGATAGAGAGAGGAACGGAGGAATGGACCGACGGACCGATGGAGGGATAGATGGATGGATAGATAGATAGATAGATAGACCGATAGAGAGATAGATAGATGGATGGATGGATGGATGGATGGATGGATGGATGGATGGATGGATGGATGGATGGATGGATGGATGGATGGATGGATGGATGGATGGATGGATGGATGGATAGATAGATAGATAGATAGATAGATAGATAGATAGATCCTATATTATAAAATCGTGGCGTCTGTCTGTTCGCCTGATCGACAGCCGAGATCGTCCCAATGTCCCTCCGCCCCAATCAACGGCCCGGATTTGTCTCTTTGTCCTTCTGTCCCTCTCAACGGCCTAGATTCTGCCACGTGGCAAAAAAGTTTTTTGCAAACCACGTGAACGCCAAGCGAACGATCTGTTCCATATGGAAAATAAACGCGAGCATGCTCAGATTACGGGCCGGGGCGCTAATGCCTTCAGATCCAATCCATGGACGCCATAGCCAAATTGACTTCTTTCTTCTTCTTCTTCGACGAATTTGAGGTCTCTCGATCCTGCGTTAGGGTTTTATTTGCATATTATGGATTTCGTGGTCTCGGGAGGATGCATCTGTTGGAGAAACTCAGGCCTTGGATAGATGTACTTTCCGCATTATTTTAAGTAGAGTTTCTGTTTGCCATCTGAAATGCAAGCTTATTAATCTGAAAATGAGGTTATAGAAATGGCCTAGAGTTTTTGTTAAACATTTACTATGTTTCATAGGCTCAAAGAAAGGCTTAAAGAAAGCAATGAAGACGAAAAGATGAAAGCTGATACTGCATCAAAGGTCCAGAGGTTTACAGATTGGGCTTTTAACATGGCCTTTTCAACTTTTATCAGGTTTCGAAACCTTCCAAAGCAATGGTTGGCTATGGCTTTCTATCCAATTGCCGGATATCCGACATGGCTATTATTTATGTTGTTGTTGTTGTTACACATGTTATGATATGATGTGTTCACCCTTCGAGGTGACTTTATTGATGTATTGATGTCATGTGCTCATGTTTATTCGCGCTTCCGCAGCTAGGTCGATCCCGAAGGAAGATGGGGCAAATGACCCATCCACTCTTCCTCACTGATCCAGTTCTTGGGATTGGCGTCAGGTGGATGGCCCCTGTCAGTTTGGCTGTTAGGGGGATGAACTCCGCCTTCTGATACGATGGGAGCATCGTAGAAGAAGTAGGCAGAGCATGATCTTGGTCTATCGGGCACTGATCATTCCCTGTTAGGACTAACAGTAGACTTCCAGTCTTGGGGAATAGCCACCCAAGCATGAACCTTGAAAATTGGGAAAAAAAAATTCCAATCCTTAGAGCAACAAGTAGAATAATGCTAAGTAGGATGAATTATGGAAAACCCTAAAAAATTAAGGCCAAAGAGGTGTGACCCCTCACAGAGTGCGCCCTGTGCATTTCTACACTTTTTGAGAATGCTTCTCGCGCACTGTGTGAGTGGTGGACCCATGTTGACCTAGTTAGATGCAAAATTAGTGCAATCTGATAGTGCAGGGCAGCTTAATCCTTAAATTTGAGCTAGAATTATATGTTATAACACTAAGAATCTCTTTATAAATTGAAAGTTTGAGTCAAAAAGTGTGACCCCTCACCGAAAGTGTGCCCCGGCGTTTCCAAAACTTTTGAAAGTGCTTCTCGCAAGACCGTGTGAGTGGTGGACACTTTTTGCCTAAACAAACCTAATGTATTGATCCTACAAATACTAATACCTTGCAGAATGGTAGACATGAACTTGCAGGTCCAATCCCTAAAATACCCAGACCTATAAATAGACCATTAGGGTTCATCATTTTCACTTTCCTTCTCCAGCTAGCTGCTCTCCGTCCAACAAGGTGATTTTTAGGCGCTCGGAAGGCGATCACCCGATTTCGAAACATGGCCCGCACCAAACAAACTGCTCGGATGGTAGTACTCGATGATTATATCAGCGCCCAAGTCCTCGCTGCTCAACAGAAGGCCAGAGAGGCTCAGGAGCGAGCCAGACAAGAACGAGATCCTGACACGAACCCTGACGCCCAAGAGGAGGATCAGGAGCATCAGGAGAAGGAAGGACACGGCCAAAACACTGAAGAGCAGGAAAACCCTGAGAATCAGGGTGATGGAGGCGAAAGCGAGTAAGTTGTATGCCCTGGGACCGTAACACATTTGTTTCTTAAGGTAGCTATGGTCATTAAAGTAGTAAAAACCAAGTGGAAAGCAATACACAAGGATCTCATGATCAATGCACATTACATGCTACTCTCTCATTGGTTTAAACTATGCCCATTGCACATGCATACTAGGAACCTATCTTTGGATTGAAGATGAAGACAGAGAGAACCCATAGCCACATATCACTGAATGTCGCCAAGACCAAATAAATCTAGTTATATAGGCACAAGCAGGAATTCAAAACACTAAATACTGAAGATGGTACATAACTGGATGTCTCGCGTATAAGGAAAAAAAAAACACGTCAAATTGTTGTTGCGTCTTCATAATGCCATTGAACGTTAAGGAATGCATATGTAAATCGACAAGTGAGCTGCAAGAATAAGGAGCCGGGGGTTCTAAATTTATGTCACCATAAATATAGAAAATCTGCAATTGAGGAGTTAACTAGAAAACACTTACATGCTGCATTGTAAATATTGGTTCCATATTAGGGATAAGTTGGGGAATATCTTGATGACCTTATGATTTAATAGACCATTGATGTTCATGCAATACTCTTGGGGCTAATTTAAGACTAATAAGGTCAGCTTGACTTAGCGTCTTTATTTCTAAAGCAATGTTGCATAGCATAATAAGGTCAAATTGACTTTACCGTCTATAATTGTATCGCAATGCAACACCAACTCGCTTAAAGTGAACATGTAGAATCATTTTTAGAATTTGCAACACGATTAGAATATATATGATTTTGAGAAATGAACTGCACACACCACGTTGAAGTTAAAAAAAATGCTTCAATATTAATTGCCATACCATCTACCTGATCACATTTATAAAAGTTGGCCCAGCCAACACATATTGCCAAAGATGAAATTTAAATGAAAGCCAACACATGTTGCCAAAGTTGAAATTTAAATGTAACTTTCCACCATGAATGTTCTCTAAAACAAAAGATATGCAACATCAAGCAAATACTTAGACAATCCATTACATTGTGCTTTTTCAAGGTCAAAATTACTTGCATGCTCAGTTGCACAACACTCTTGCATGAGAGGAAATTTCTCATCAAATAATTGTCTGTATGAGCACATCATGAAAATCTTTAGCTGCATCTGAACGTCTGAACAGAACTGTATGTAGAATAAGATGGTTACAACTTACATATATTCTCAATTCAAAAGCAGGTAAAAGGCTATTTCATATTTCTTTGCCATGTCCAAGTTCAAAGCATAAGCATTTTCCAATTATGCAAAATTTTAGGTCAAACAATAAAATTCTATAAACCAAGCCTTGCAAACTTTATATAAATAGAAATGGCAAGCAAAAAAACACCGAGTAGAAGCAAAAATCGAGGACCCTTACCCTCCTTGCAAGAACGGTCTGCACAGTATATATATGACATCAAGAGTCTGCTTGAGAATGCTTGTGACAATGAGAGGCAATCATTTTTATTCCTGCAATCACCTAATAGAAAGCCAGAAAGCTTTATCTTTTGGATGTCCTGCAAGACGCCTGCACCAGAAAAACGTCCATACATAAGCAAGATATTGATCTGTGCATATAATACAATCCGGGCTCAGAATCATAGCAAATCAAGGAAACACAACAGAAAATAAAAACATTGGAAACAGAAAAGTAATTGTTTTGTTTATTATTTTGTTTGCATCCATTCTATAGTTTTTTTTTTCCAATTAGATTTATTTATTTTGGCTTAATCAAAAAATGAAAGGATGTAGTACCTGCTAACATGGCCTTCCGTATCCTGTATTGCAAAACGATAGTGTTAATTTCTTTGAGGGATAAGGCCCTAGGAGGAGTAAAAGGACCATATGAGCCATCTGGCATTCTCAGATTCCAGCCTTTCGAATGGCCAGAGCTTGTAGACAAAAGTGGTTGTTCTTGATTTGGCTGATAACCTTCATAATTGCAAAAAAAAAAAAAAAAAAAAAAAACTTAATGAATACAAAGCTTCTAAAGAAATTAAAGCCAGAAATGAGATGTCAGATACTCATATTGGTTGGAAGCTCTGCCAACATGCCATAGCTGGCAAAATATGACACCTCCCTTTCTGTGA
This sequence comes from Isoetes taiwanensis, assembly GCA_021234155.1. Lineage (NCBI taxonomy): Eukaryota > Viridiplantae > Streptophyta > Lycopodiopsida > Isoetales > Isoetaceae > Isoetes > Isoetes taiwanensis. The sequence continues at coordinate 2,936,028 of JAJEKV010000029.1, read as the reverse complement.
ACTGCATCCACAACATGCTTCCAAGCCTCAACCTGCTCAGCGATATAGATCCCTGGAGCATGAGGAAATCTGCAACCCAAAAAAATACTGCAAATTATTGCCACAAAATATAACAGGAATGCAGTGAACAGAAAAGAATTTGATGTTAGAGCATACCCAATGGCTTGCTAGGAAATGGCAACCCCTTCTGAGATTAGAAATCCTCCCTTGGAGGTTCTTTGAGAGTAATATGTAGCATGGGCTTGCTGGGGTATATTATTAATGGCTCTGCGTCTTGTCACATGTGCTAGAACAACTCTGTCCACTTTGCATGCCCAAAACAGTGCACTGTCTGATTCTCTAGCCTGTGCATTGGAGCCCATTTGAATTCGGCTACTGTCTTGATTCCTTGATCTTGAGGTCGTAGTTGATGTACTACGTAACTGCGCCTTAATTGTTTCGTTCTGTCCTTGAAAACTGTCTCAAAACTATGCTCTTATTTATAAGCTGCACAATTTCAGCTTGCCCAAAATTTAACTTTGAATGATCCTTAAATAACCTGGTGATTCTTTCATGTTAAATAACATAGGCCATTTCCTGCTGAGCAGTTCATTTCCATGTACTTCCAATCATATTTCACCACTTGTTGCTATGCATTTGAGCAGACAGTGTTGTTGTCTTCCTTTTTGTTGTAGTCATTAATATAATTTATCAGAGTGACATGTGAATCATTCTGCACAAATGAAAAGCAAGGAAAACATCACCATAACAAAAACTGGTTGAGCTTTCTAAAAGAGCGATGTTACCCCCAGTAGGAGTCCTTGCACTGATTCTTGGACATAATGGTAGGAAGTTCTAAGTATTCTACTCGTACTGAAGGAGAAGAAATGTTGTAACGGAATTGAAGGGAACATAACGATGGAATTGAAGACTATTATACCTAGAACATTCTTTAAATCTAGTGTCAACATTGGAACATGAAGTCATATGATTGGCATGGTGCAGACTATCAAACTTGAAACATCTTTGCATCCATTACTAAGATTGGGTATAAATTTTGTAACTGCAGCCATGTCACAGAACCCTTCTCAACTTCCATAAAATTGTATGTAAGGAATGCATCAGTAGTTAAGTTCTTTGCTGCAGAAAATTGCACATCTGGAGGTAGACTAATATTATTAAAGATCAGAATGTGAGATCCCCTGTTGAACATTCTGGAAAAAAGATATGTAATTACCTGGTGCTTTAAGGGGAATCCTACCCAAGGCTCAGACTCATGGGGAATCAACTGACAGCTAGGATCTCCAGAAGTCAATGCAGACCGAATTCATGGCAAATGGATTGGGCTGGCATAAGAACATGGTTGTTGGGTAGTCCACTCCATCCGCCCCTCCCGTGCACACTTTGCAGAGTAGGTTGAAAAGTCTTGGGATCGGACCGTAGCCTGCTGGGCGCATAGCCAAGAGGGCTACTGCTGGACAGTAGCCCTCTTGGCAGGAGGAGAGTCACCTCCCCTCCAGAGGCATGCATGCCCATCACAGGCGGCTAGAGGGCCACTACCCGTATTCGACTTGAACCTCATTGAAGGTGACGCATCACCTAAGAGGTGTCGAGCTCATGCTTTGCCCACACGCAGTGGCAAACCATTAAGCCTAGCCCACTAAGATCCCCGGTAGGCTTTACACACCAGAGGGATCAATCAGTGATGGGACAAGTCCCCCCTTATTCCACCGGTCTAGCCCCGCCACCCACAACCAGGCGGGCTCTTGTGCACGGGCCGCATTAATTGGGAATTAATGAGGCTATCTAGGATCATCACTCTTTTGAAGGTTTCAGGGTCTCTACCCCCCTTCCCACATACACAGGAGAGCATAGAATGGAACATCATCAACATCAAAGAACTGAAATACTGAATAAGATCTAATCTATCTTACCTAAACATACAAGGTTAGGTTCCTTCATTACGGCTGTTGATCTTAGGATCTACAAGGCTGCTAAGACTGATCTAACATACTATCCTAGATCATTGCCAGGCTAAGAGTCGACTTTGCACATCAGAATCGCAAGTTACCTGATCTTTGGCTAGCTCCAGCTCCTCGGATTGCGTCCATGCCTTCGTTCTTGCTAAAGACTACTGCTCTTGATTAATCTAATGTGCAAAGGCGGCTCAATGGCGCCTGGCAATGCGAAATGGTAGCTTGCTTTAGCGAAATGGCTCAGGGAAGCCCTAAATGCGAAAGAAGAAAGGTTTAGGGTTTCTCCTTTGGTTCCTTATATGTGAACTTTTAGGGTTAGGTTAGAAGGGACCAAATGGGATATTGCCACTTGGCAAGGGGGTTTTAGTTGTATATGTTTAATATACATGCACAATATACGAGGTTGTCCCCTAGGTGCAACCCTTTACGGCTCTCACGTACTTGTCATGCTTACTGTACATGTGACGTAGCAGTATAATATATGTATTTGGATCGTACGTTATACTGGAACGTCACACAGACAGTGATACAACAAAGGCAATAGCTATTGAATAGATTCACACCACTGCCGTCTATGCTGTCGAATCTGCAGGAAAAAGAAAACAAATAGGAAGGGAAGAATAGGAAGAATATCTGCCGTCTATGCTGGCGTCGCCATAGCTGGTGATGTTTGCTGCCGCCATGCTGCTGTTTGCTGTCGAACATGTAATATTTCAAGCAAAAAGGCACAAAATCTCACTGCAGGTTAAGAGGAGTTAGGATCGGAGGATTTTTCCACAGGGGGATTCGTCTCTAACATCTCAACTTTGCAAGGTAGCCACGGATCTGACGGCGAAGCGAAAACCCTGGTCGAGCAATGGTAACAACCCACCTCTTCTTCTTCTTTCTTCTGACCCCTGATTCTTCTGCCACTGCTTTATGCTACAAAATCGCGTGTTTCTATGCCTTTTGCCCATGACCCACGAGTCCCTATCTCGTGGATGTTTCAACCTTCTTAATTTATTCATCGCCCAAGTCATCAAAAGCCTGTTTAATCCCCTGTTCCGGTCTTGAATAGCAATTATTGAAAGTGGGTTCACCAGTTGCTCCAAAAATGGTGCATTGTCTCTGTTGAATGGATCTGAAGCTGAAGCAAAACAGGGAAAGATTAATTAGATTTTGTGTTTGTGGAGAATGGGATTCGATGACTTATGGAACTAGGCTTCCTACTTGGAAAGAAAGGGAGAATAACAAGAAAAGGGAGTGCCAGAAGAGCCATAGCTTCAAAGATCTTCTCAGGACTTCGCCTCCTCAACCCCAGCCTGTTCAATCACCATCTATCGTCGGAGCAAGCCGCCATAGCCCGCACTAGCTGAAAACCTCCCAGAAGAACAGGACATCAAAAATTTGAATTTTTACTGGGATATTCCAGATCATGATTCTGTTGCGTGGAATAAAAGGGCGGTGATTCCGTCCAGCGGTATTTTGCGGAGGTGATTCCGCCTGAAGGTATAAAATGGACGGCAAGGATGGACCCTGCAGACGGATGGATGGGATCCATCAGAAGGTACACCTGACACTGTCAGGTACGAATAACGGGGCCTCTGGAATGGATCTCGTTTCTGGAGGGTTAGTGATTATGCGGGAGAGTAGTCACCGCGATGGAATCACCAAAACCAGGTAAAGCTATTTTCACCCCTCCACAATGGTCAAATGAGTGTCAATTTAGTGAAGCCCCATGATATTGTGAAACCTGCTTGCCCCTTTGCTTTCACCATTATGTCATTTCTATGGGACAACCAATTTACTTTATCAAAACGCCTCCAACCATGGTGGTTTCTTAATTCTACCTTTTAACTTAAAATTGCCTTTGCATGTTCATAAGTTCACTACATACAATAAACAAAAAAAGTAATTGTGGATATATCTGCATGACTCATTCTACAAATGTTGCTCATATGAGTGAGGCTGAGATCGTCTATCCTCGCTACTTTGATCGTTATATAATGTGGGAGGTTGCTCGAAATTCATCCCTATTGACTTTATGCTTGCGTGGATCGCTAGAATAAAGAGTACAAAAACCCCATGAAACATATGAGGTGAATCGCAAGAGAAAGTAGAATGGTAATCAATAAAAATTAACAATCCAATCTATAGCGGAATTGTCTCTAGTATAACCACATATGGAAAGCTAAAATAGAATAGAACAATAGAATTGGATTGATTAAAACATTGCCCAACAATTTATCAAATAAAGAGTGCAAAGAGAAATATGCTCCTTTTTCATTTATTGCAGGACTTACTCACCACACATTTTCACCTCCCCACATTTTAGAATTGGATTGATTAAAACATTGCTTAGCAATTTATCAGATAGATAGATAGGTAGGTAGGTAGATAAATAAACGGATGGATGGATGGAGCGATAGATAGATAGACAGAGAGGTAGACAGATAGATAGACAGATAGACAGATAGATAAATTAGATAGATAGATAGAGAGAGGAACGGAGGAATGGACCGACGGACCGATGGAGGGATAGATGGATGGATAGATAGATAGATAGACCGATAGAGAGATAGATAGATGGATGGATGGATGGATGGATGGATGGATGGATGGATGGATGGATGGATGGATGGATGGATGGATAGATAGATAGATAGATAGATAGATAGATAGATCCTATATTATAAAATCGTGGCGTCTGTCTGTTCGCCTGATCGACAGCCGAGATCGTCCCAATGTCCCTCCGCCCCAATCAACGGCCCGGATTTGTCTCTTTGTCCTTCTGTCCCTCTCAACGGCCTAGATTCTGCCACGTGGCAAAAAAGTTTTTTGCAAACCACGTGAACGCCAAGTGACGCATCTGTTCCATATGGAAAATAAACGCGAGCATGCTCAGATTACGGTCGGAGGCGCTAATGCCTTCGTATCCAATCCATGGACGCCATAGCCAAATTGACTTCTTCTTCTTCTTCTTCTGACGAATTTGAGGTCTCTCAGATCTGCGTTAGGGTTTTATTTGCATATTATGGATTTCGTGTCTCGGGAGGATGCATCCAGAGAAAACTCGGGCCTTGGATAGATGTACTTTCCGCATTATTTTTTAGCGAGTTTCGCTTTTGCCATCCGAAATGCAAGCTTATTAATCTGAAAATGAGGTTATAGAAATGGCCTAGAGTTTTTGTTAAACATTTACTATGTTTCATAGGCTCAAAGAAAGGCTTAAAGAAAGCAATGAAGACGAAAAAGATGAAAGGCGTCGATAATCGCATCAAAGGTCCGAGGGTTTACTGATTGGGCTTTTAACATGGCCTTTTCAACTTTTATCGGGGTTTGAAACCTTCCAAAGCAATGGTTGGCTATGGCTTTCTATCCAATTGCCGGATATCCGACATGGCTATTATTTATGTTGTTGTTGTTGTTACACATGTTATGATATGATGTGTTCACCCTTCGAGGTGACTTTATTGATGTATTGATGTCATGTGCTCATGTTTATTCGCGCTTCCGCAGCTAGGTCGATCCCGAAGGAAGATGGGGCAAATGACCCATCCACTCTTCCTCACTGATCCAGTTCTTGGGATTGGCGTCAGGTGGATGGCCCCTATCAGTTTGGCTGTTTAGGGGGATGAACTCCGCTTTTCCGATACGATGGGAGCATCGTGAGAAGAAGTAGGCGCAGCATGATCTTGGTCTATCGGGCACCGATCATTCCCCTGTTAGGACTAACAATGAGACTTCCAGTCTTGGGGAATAGCCACCCAAGCATGAACCTTGAAAATTGGGAAAAAAAAATTCCAATCCTTAGAGCAACAAGTAGAATAATGCTAAGTAGGATGAATTATGGAAAACCCTGAAAAATTAAGGCCAAAGAGGTGTGACCCCTCACAGAGTGCGCCCTGTGCATTTCTACACTTTTTGAGAATGCTTCTCGCGCACTGTGTGAGTGGTGGACCCATGTTGACCTAGTTAGATGCAAAATTAGTGCAATCTGATAGTGCAGGGCAGCTTAATCCTTAAATTTGAGCTAGAATTATATGTTATAACACTAAGAATCTCTTTATAAATTGAAAGTTTGAGTCAAAAAGGTGTGACCCCTCACTGAGTGTGCCCTGGGCGTTTCCAAAACTTTTGAAAGTGCTTCTCGCGCACTGTGTGAGTGGTGGACACTTTTTGCCTAAACAAACCTAATGTATTGATCCTACAAATACTAATACCTTGCAGAATGGTAGACATGAAATTGCAGGTCCAAACCCTAAAATACCCAGACCTATAAATAGACCATTAGGGTTCATCATTTTCACTTTCCTTCTCCAGCTAGCTGCTCTCCATCCAACAAGGTGATTTTTAGGCGCTCGGAAGGCGATCACCCGATTTCGAAACATGGCCCGCACCAAACAAACTGCTCGGATGGTAGTACTCGATGATTATATCAGCGCCCAAGTCCTCGCTGCTCAACAGAAGGCCAGAGAGGCTCAGGAGCGAGCCAGACAAGAACGAGATCCTGACACGAACCCTGACGCCCAAGAGGAGGATCAGGAGCATCAGGAGAAGGAAGGACACGGCCAAAACACTGAAGAGCAGGAAAACCCTGAGAATCAGGGTGATGGAGGCGACAACGAGGAGGACGAGGACGAAGCGCTATCAGAGGAGCTGGTGCGTAAGCTAAAGAAGATGGCAAAAAGGAAGAGGGCGGCAAAGAGAAAGAGAATCGAAGAGAAGCTGGAGCGAAAGAGGTTGAGGGAGGAGCGCCAGAAGGGGAAAGAGGATAAGGGGAAGGATCCAGAGGCACCCAAGGAACCCCGGCGCAAGAAGAAGTCCACACCGGCAAAGGGAGTCACCGTAACGGAGCGGGAGCCCGACAGACCGCCATCATCATCCTCAGACACGAAGTCAGACGAAGATGAGACAAGGGTCTCCCGCCCAATAGAAGGCTCGAGACATTCAAATGTGGATGCTGAGGAGGAGAAATCGGCAGCAGCAGCGCCCCCATACCCCAAATGGCCGAAGCCAACAACAGATCCTAAGAAAGGCAGGCCGGCACGAGAGTCTTATGTACTCAAGCATGAGCGAGAGTACAGGAAGAAGCTAAAGGAGTACAACGAGTACATGAAAATGTACGAGGAATACTCCAAGTATTATGAAGAACACAAGGTAACATACGTGGAGGGAGGAAGGCCATCAAAGAAGAACATGCTGAAGCCACCCCCGGAGAGTCCCACACCCCCGAAGAAGCCGATGAAGAGAAAGGCGGACTCCTACTTCGCGAGAGCTTCTCGGGAGATCCGCCATTTTCAGAGGAGCTACGGCCTGTGGATACCGAGAGCTGCCTTCGTAAGATTGACCAGAGAAATTTTACAACAATTCGACAACATGAAGAGAGTAACAGACGATATGTTACTCGCATTACAGGAGGCGGAAGAGCATAAGCTGGTACGACATTTTGAAGACTCTCTAACATGTGCTCTCCATGCAAAGCGAGTAAGTTGTATGCCTAGGGACATGAAATTAGCTAGGTTTATTAAAAAGGAGGATTGCTAACTTATTGTAACAACCTAACTTTTTGTAAATATAAAAATATGTTTTTATCATGTTAAGGGTGCAAAATTGTAAGTAATTAGGTTGTATTAATTATATGCGCATTTGGAATTAACAAATTTGGACCAAAAGTCAGTGTTTTTGACCCCACCCCTCACAGAGTGCGCCATGAGCAATTCCAAACTTTTTGAAAATGCCTCTCGCGCACTGTGTGAGTGGTCGACCACCAATCTCTACTCAGATTTGGCCAAATGTAGAAAGTAGGGGCATAATCCGCCCTAACTCGTCGAGATAGGTAGGATTCTACCCTTAGATTGCAAATTTTGTGCCATCTTGGACCCAAATAGGAGCCCACCCCTCACAGAGTGCGCCAGGACCACTTCCAAAATTTTTGAAAATGGCTCTCGTGCACTGTGTGAGTGGTCAGACCAAAATGGCCCTAACTCATCCCAACTATCTCCAAATTAGATGAAATTTGTTGCAATAGAATCCTTAGGATGCGCTCTTTAACCTAGTTTGCCTATGAATTGCATAGCAGCACCTCGAATTGATAGATATTACCAAACCCTAAAATTTTTCCAAATTAGGGTTTTGCCTATAAATAGGACCACAACCCTCATTTGCACCATACTTCTTTGCTCCTCACTCCAAGGTGATTTCTCAGCTCCCAGAGGCGCTTCTGCATCTGTTTGATAACCCCAGCAGCTCTAGCATCATGGCAACCTCTGCATTCAGGCGCCACTGCTCATGTGGCTGAGGCCGACATCAACTCGGTCTTCGCTGTTTTTCAGAAAGAGATCGATGTGGATGCCACCATCAATGCTACTCCCTACTACCAAGAGATCATGGCTCAATTCCATGCTAAGATAGGGCCCTCCTTAGTAGAACTTCCCCCTTGCATAGGATACTTTGCACCTAGCATGGCCCTTCGTGCAGCTCTGCAGGATATCCCAAATATAGACAAGTACCTAGAAAATAAGGCTACCCGCATGCCCAATTACATGTCAGTAGCTGTAAATAGGAGGAGATATTTCTCCTACACTGCGGCTGTAGCTATATTCCTGTCCCAAAGAGCCCAAACCCAAATAGGAGAACCCTTTGTCCAACCCCTAGAGCTTGAGCCTATGGCCATGGGAGCAGGTGAAGAGGAGCAGATGCTTCTAGAGTACGAAGAAGCAGAGCAGGAAGAAGAGGAAGGACGTGGGTCTGATGTGGAAGACGTCATCGACGTCGACCCTACACAAGAAAGGCAACAAGCAGAGGAGGACCTTCCGAGTTTTGAGGAGGGGTTAAGAGCGACAAGGACAGCTCCACTACTTGGGCTAGGCATCACAAGCCTAACCCCCATAATCATCCAAGGAGAAGCGTACCTGACCCTACACGACATCAAGAACCTTCCAGAGTGCAGGGACAGGGGTTACAGGGATAGATGAACTCCTACACCTTCTACGTCAGCAACCCGACCTCGACGACTTCATCGATTGGGAGACACAAGACTTCCGCATCAACATAAGAGAGGCAAGGACGTACACTGGCCAGTCATCAACGGACATAGAAGCCTACACTGGCATTAGGCAGATGATGGCACAACAGGAGTTACCCACAGAGGAGGAGTTCTTAACGATCTAAGAGCGGATGGAAATCATAAGGAAAACAACGACTGCACTACCCAGCACCTCGGCAGTAGCACCAGTCGGACAGGAGAGAGGCGGCATCAACTTGACCTCTTCCAGGTCCATGTTTGGCGACTACAGGAAGATGATAGTATTACTGGTGGACGAATACCCTGGAAGACACAGGGCTGCAATCAGATCCAGAGAGGAGGCAGGGGAGGCAGGGCACGACAAAGCCCTCAGGTTCTATTTGCCATTGCTCACTGGTGGAAGGATAGCGGTCATACACCGCCAATTCAGCCCACGTGGAGAAGATTGCCCTCTCATGATTGATGCTCGCATGGCCCCAAACATCGATCATGTCATCCTAGTCAAGAGGACAATAGCACTAAGCATCTTCGACTTCGCGGTCCCTTATAGGTGGCAGGGCAGATTGGCAGTCACTGCAGCCTACACATTAGAGAGAAGGGTCGAAGACTTGGTGACCGCACTCCAAGGAGGCACGGCCACCAACATCCTGAGGAACTTGGGGCGAACGGTCGACACAGCCCAAGTGAAGAAATTCTTGGAGAACAACCCAGCTTATAGAAGATTCCAAGAATAGAATTAAAATTTTCTATTTTCTATTTCTATTATTGAATGTAAAAATATTATATCTCATGAATATAAGTGGTGATATTACGCATGCTCTCTTGATATATTTTGTCCCCACAACTATATCATCAAACAAACCAATGCAATAACAAAACAAAAAGCTAATCATCAGAGTGCAATCTAATGTGTATGCAGCTAGAGTACCCAGGAATATGGAACAAGATAGACAACACGAGGAAGACCATGCACCCGCAAGGCAATTCCAACCAAGGAACCTGTACCAAGAGTTCGAGGCATCAACCCCAGAAGAAGAAATATTGCAGATAAGGTCGGACATCCACGAAATAAGAGCTTTGCTGGCAGAAGCGGCAGCAATGGGACCAGACCAGAATGTCCAACTACCTTAAACGCCGGCCGGCAGAGCAGTCAAAGCAAAGAAGAGAAGCTGGAGAAGGAGATCACCCAGCACGGATTCCTCCAACTCTAGTTCCGACTCTGACTCTGAATCGGAAGAGCAGGAGAACGACCCACAGGACCGTCGGGAGGGTCCCAACCGTGATAGGGGCAGAATGGAAGTCGACTATCAGAAGAAAGTTGACTCGGCACTGAGCAATGTGTGGAAAGCCAGGAAGTTAGAACAGTTCTCATGGGACAACATGTCTGGAATAGAAGCCAAGGCATGGTTGGATGGAATGAGAGAGTATGGGAATGCTTATAGCATGAAGGATAAGAACAAGGGCAGGGTAGCAACAGTCAACCTCAAGGGAGCAGGCAGAATTTGGTGGAAAGGCTATGCCAAAGCCCATGGGTTAAGCAGAGATAACTGCAAATTCAAGAAGTTTGCCAAAGCATTTAAGCATCATTATGTGCCAAGGGAACACAAGTGTCATATGATGCAATAGTTCTATAGCTTGGAATAGTGCAATAAGACGGTCTAGAAGTACACCGAAGAGTTCATGAGGCTGAGGCTCTATGTGCTGAAATCGAGTGAAAGACATGCAGTAGAGGGGTACATTGAAGGCTTGAACGAGGAGATCAGGAAGCTGGTGAGAGCAATAAATCCCAAGACAGTGTCGGAAGCAGAGTCCAAGGCAGCCCAAGAGCAACAAGCCCAGCAGCTAACAGACCTCAGTACAACGCAAACTACGGGAAGCAAGGCAACGTAAATTTTGGCAAGTAGGACAAGAAGCAAGTCAGCTTCAAGGAGCAAGGAGGTGGTTCAAACTACTCCAAAGCAATGAAACAGTTCTTACATTCCATCCCCAAGGAGAAGAAGCAGGAATGTATTGAAAAACAGTTGTGCTTCAGGTGCTTCCAGCTAAGGCATCGGACACATAACTGCCCATTGGTGATGAATGCGGCATTAGCGGAGCTAGGAGGGTGGGAGATACCCACGGACATCGACAAGGAAGATGCTCCCGACTACATCCAGGGTGAGTGCAACATATTTGCCGCTATTGACTCCGAGAATGCTGAGAGTCAGTACCAAGTCATTTCGACAACTGGGAAGGCCCAAGCCAAATCCTTCATAGTGTTAATAGACACAGGGAGTACCCACAATTTTGCTTCGCCCAGGATGGTACAGATGTTGAAGCCGAAACCTTTGAAGTCCAAGTCTAGGCCGGTTGTGTTGGCAAGTGGGGCAATCCGACACACAGCAGGGAAAAGGATCAACTTCAACATAGACTTGCCAGGTATCAATGTTGGAATGGGAGCAAAAGTGATGAACATCGGCAAGTACGACTTGATCATAGGCATGGAATACCTTGGACTGGCTGGAGCCGTGATTGATTGTGGGAAGCGAAAAGTAACCTTAACGATGCTGGAGGGCAAAGTCATTGAGATAACAGGTAAAGAAGTCACCCCAATCATGCAATGCATGTCTAGTAAGAAGTTACTTAAATGCATAAGGAAGGAGCAAGTGGCCTATATCTTCAAACTCGAAGTTGACGAGCAGGAGACAGAGGAAGACAAAGAGGCCAAAGCATTGAGCAAGTTCCCAAAGCCTATAGCAAAGTTGGTGAAGGAATTCCATGATTTGTTCCCAGATGAAATTAAGCAACTTCCACCTTACAGAGGAGTTGTGACGTTCGATCGATATACCGGTCTCAAGGCGATACCGCATCTTCGCCGCCCATCGCCATTATCGCCGCTAGTCGACGTGTACGCCGACACATACCTAAGCAAGGACGCCCTAGGGGGCAACTTGCAATGGTGCGCACACTTAGCAATGCGCGCACCTTTAGACCTTTAACCCACTAAAGGTAGACCAAGGGTCATGGAAACCCTAAACCCTAACTGATAGCCTACATAAGGCATCAAACCCTAACATTCCCTTTTTGGCCCACAGACCTTCCGAGCTCCGATTCGCGCGCCTGAGGAGTCAATTCCAACTCCCACGATGCCTCACAATGCCCCCGGCTAGTCGATCATTCCTCCACTGCATCCCGGCGTAGCAGGGGACATGGGCGCCGGATCGATCGAGAGGAGTGAACCGAGGATCGGTATTTGGTCGATCAAATAGCATAAACCTTACTCCAGCCTTCGAATCAGTAGGTTTAGCCTATTAGATCACCCCTAGCAGCCAAGTAGATCCCGAGATTGACCTAACTAAAGAACCTAACTCTATGAGATAGATTAGTTCTTTATTATTTATTATGTTGATATGATGGACGGATGGATTCTGTGAACTCATTGTATTGGGAAGGGGGTAGAGACCTGAAAGCTTAGAAGATGATGCTCCTAGTTAGTCCCTCTTAGTGCATTACTAGAATTCGGCCTGTGTACAAGAACCTCACCTGGTTGTGGGTGAAGGGACCAGACTGGCTCAGAACGAGGTTCGTGTTCTGACCCTTGACCGATCCCTCTGGTGTGTAAGGCCTACCGGGGATCGAGGCGACTAGGTCTAATGGCTTGCCACCGAGTGTGGGCAAGGCATGGGCTCGACACCCGTGGGGTGGGGTTCACCTTCCAAAGGGTTAAGGTTCGAATAAGGGCAAGGCCCTCTAGTCACCTTGGGTCATGTAGACCCCGGGTGGGAGTGATCCCTACCGCCCCATCGGGCCCGGGGAGATGTAACCCGGGGAGTAGCCCCTTTGGCTATGCACCCGGCGGGCTACAGTCGGGTCCCAACACTTTTCAACCTACTCTGCAAAGTGTGCATAGGAGGGGCGGATGGTGTGGACAACCCAATGCCATGTTCTTATGCCAGCCAATTCCATTGTCATGATTCCGTCTGCAACGAACTCTGGAGACCCAAGCTTGTCACCCATCCCTCAGGTTGCGAGCCTTGGGTAGGATCCCACTTGTATTGTCTTGATCTTTGTCTATGCAGATGTTGATCGCCACCCTTCGAGGTGGATATGTGATGTATGTTACCGGCGTGTATGTTACGCTTCCGGCCTAGGTAGGCCACGAGGGAGACGGGGTAAAATGACCCCTTCATTCTTCCCAATCGGGGACTTGAGGGCGATCCGCGATATGTGGAGGGCCCCTGATCGGCAATGGAGCTGGTATGGGGATGAACTCCTGTTTGTATACGGTCTGCATCATCGATATCGACAGTAGGGGACGTCACAATGGTATCAGAGCAATGTTCTTGGAGACCAAGAGCAAAGCACTGGCCATGCTCCCATTAGTACTAACTTGGTAGGATCCTTAAGCTTCGAAAAGTGGGAATTTTTTTTTCTCATTTTTGTAGTTATGCTAAGCTAGTAACAATTAAGTGAATTGGAACTTAATAAGACTAAAAAGAATGAGCCAAAAAATTTGCCAAAGTGAGGTGGTCTCACAGCTCGCGCCTGGTCGAAGAACTAAACTTTAGTTTTTGAGCGAGGCGCAAGCTGTGAGACATCGAGCCAAGATCACTTAAACATGATGAATTTGAGAAAACTAATATGGTAAAGCTAATTCTAAGATAGGAATTAATAAGAATAGCATGATTAGATTACTTAAATTACTTAAAATTGTGTGAGATCTCACATTTCATACCGTCTAAAAACTAAACTTTAGTTTTTGAGAGGTACGCGACTGCGAGACCAATAAGTAGGAAAAGTCTGAAATAAGTGTAAGTTTTAACTAAATAGGTATCTTAGCATGTTAAATAGAGCAACTTGAAGTTTGGCCTAAAAATTTGCCAAGCTATAAATAGAAGTAGACCCCCCTCATTTGAACATTCCCGCCTTAGAAACCAGCTCTACCCCTAAAGGCGATCTTTGGCTATAGAGATCCGATTGACGATCCGTCAAACATGGCACCGGACCAAGCAGATCATGAGGAAAGCCCGCCCAGTAAAGCGGCCGCCGCCGTCGATGCCAAGATGATTCGGCGCGATGTCGAGAGCGCCTCCTTACCCTAACGATCCACCTTCTTCGAGTGAGGGAGAACCTTCGAACGAGCACAATGAAGAAGATGAAGTACACTCGGAAGCAGGGACGGAGGTAATTGAGGAAGAGGAGGAGGAAGCGCAGCGGGAAAGGAGAACCAAGGCCCGAGAGGAACGGAGGATGCCGACTCCAGAGCCGACCATTGAAGAACAAGTCGAAGCCTGGATTCGAGAAAAAGAAGCGGAGGAGCAACAGGAGCAGATCGAGCCGAGGCTTCAGCCGGCAGAGGAAGCAGACCTCGGTGCTTTTATCAGGAAGTACGAACGGCGTGAGAGAAAAAGGGAACAAAAGAAGAGGAAGAGGGAAGAAGAAGAGCAGAAAGCGGCCGAGGAGCTGACCAAATGAAGGGAAGCAATCTAATAAGTCCGGACAACTTCTTAGATGGCATCAACTCAAAGGTGGGACTATTTCAAGGGGGCAATAAGTAAGAAAGGGGAGATCCTAGAGTATAGATTAGATCTAAAACAGGAATAATTATCTAATCATATAGTTTTCTATGTGTGCCCAAAAGTAATGTCATGCCGACTAAACTTGTGGCCACAGGATTTATGTAAGTAGTTCTTTAACTTGTAATTTGCACCTCCTAGATGACGGACATCTTTAAGAGCAAGACTCTTAAGTCTAAATCTAGGCCAGTAGTTAAGGCAAGGCCGGGTAATTAGCAGCACCAACGGAACAAGAGTCAAGTTCGACATCAACCTAAAGCGAAGCAAAGTAGAGCATCGGCACCAACTTATGTACATTAGGCAATGACCTCACAATAAGCATGCAATATTAAAGCTGGCTAAAGCAATAATTGATTATTATAAGCAAGAGATACTTATCCCAGCACCAAAGGGCAAGTACCTTATAATTTAAGTTTAATTCCAATCGTGCAACGCATGTCAGTAAGGCAATTACTTAAGTGCATCATGAGGAATGAGGTCATACATAAGCTACAAGTTGTCGACTCCGACCGCAATAGTAAGAAGGAAGATGCTACTTCGAAACAGTTGCCTTGGCCAATTTCTAAGTAATTAAGAAGTCCCATGATATATCCCTTGATGAAATTTGAGAGCTTTTGCTCTATAGAAGCATAGAGACTGAAACCACTCTTGCACCGGATGCAGAGCCGATCAGCAAGGCTCTTTATAGAATCAGCACTTCCGAGCTAGCAGAGCTCAAGAAGCAGTTGTAGGAGTTGATTGACTTGGGGACCCTTTCGGCCAAGATGGAAGTCTAAAGATGTATATCAACCATGGGAAGCTCAGCAAGTAAACGACATAATGGATCACCCCCAAGAAGCAAGATTCTTCTACAAATCGATTTAAGCTCGGGCAATCAGCAAATAAGGATGAAGGGGAAAGATAATTATAAGACTCCTTCAGAACACGGTATGGGCACTATGATTTCACAGTGATGCCCTTGAGTCTATGGAATGCTCCACCAACTTGTATGCATTTGAGGACGACATCTTCGAAGATTCCTTGGATGATTTCTTCATCAATTCTCTTCGACGACATCGTGATCTACAGCAAATCAATGGAAGAGCATGCAGCCGTGGAGATGTTAAGATGTCGCCACTCATTGGCAAGCTTTTGAAGCAGCAAGTTGCAATGCCATCTCCACTTCGGCAAGCGAATTCGGCAAGAAAATAGAAGAAGCCATCTACCCCAACATGGAGTTCAAGCACATAATGGGCTAGTCTTTGCAAGAGTGCAAGGACGGATTAAGAAAGAGAAACCTTCAAATATTTTAAAAAGGAAGGTAATCTCTAATAGCAAAGAACAATTATGCGTACCCAAAGTATAAGAAGTAAGAAAAATCTTCCAGGACACGCATAATAGCCCTAATTCCGGCCATGCAAAATTTATAAAGGCCTACTTCAAGATTAGAAGTAGCTACGTCTGGCCGGATATGAAGAAGCAGATAATCAGACATATCCAAGAATGTCAGTGCAGCCAGCAGACAAGGGCGGAACAACTTCGAATTCCAGGAGTTTTGGAACCTTGGGCGATGCCAGACACCAAGTGGGAAGTCATCAGCATGGGTTTTATAGTTGGCCTTCCAAGGACAACAAGAAGCTTTGAAGCCTTGATAGTTGTGGTATATAGCTTATCAAAAGGGCACATACTTGCCATGCCACACTATAGACACCGCCTTGGCTCTAGCCGTGTGGTTTACATAAGAGTTCTTTTAGGCTGCATGGAAATGCACAGGTCGATCATCACCAAAAGAGATCCGAAGTTCTTTAGCGACGTTTAGCAAGACTTCGTCAACACGAGCTGCACCAACTTGTTGATGAGTTTTGCTTATCATTTGCAGTCAAATCGGCAAAGGGACCGCACCAACACAATTTTGGAGAGCATGTTGAGAAACTATGATTGGAACAAGTAATCCAAATGGGCCGAGTACATCCACCTGGTCAATTACGTACAATAATATGAAGCAAGAGTCATCGAAGATGTCTCCTCCATGATCAGTTACAGTTATCAATGCTTGACCCTAGTTATGTGGCATAATCTAGTGCCCTAGGTGGAAGTTTCTCAACAACGACGCGGTAGCTTTTGGTAGAAGTGTGGGAATATCTTCAAACAGCATGGGCACATCTGAAGAGTCTAGCAGATAGACATAAAACTCCTCGAGAGTTGTTTTGTTGTGACAGATAAAGTTGGCTCAAGTAAAGGTTAAGCAAGGGAAGCTTCGCATTGGCAATTGTAAGAAGCTCGCCCCTAGGTGGGCCGGTCCGTTCAAGATCTTGGAGAAGAGTGGGCTCTCAAGCCTACAAGTTGGATCTCTCAGCCCACCTTAAGGTCTTCCATGTGAGTCTATTGAAAAGGCACGATCCTAACCCTGAGGAGGTTTTGGATACTCCAACTTTGTTGGAAATGACGGAGGATCAAGTTGAAATTGTGCCTGAATTGCTTTTTGATAAGTCATTCAAGAGGACTAGGTGATCTAAATTCCTCCAGTAGTTGGTCAAGTGGAAGCACTTGCCCGTGGAAGACATGATCTGGGTATTGAAGCAGGAATTGGAGAAGCAATACCCAGAGTTTATGAAGGAGTTGATGGGCGAGTCGTCTCCGAATTGATCGACGCCGACTTGCCAGGAGGTTAGCTTAGTATGTTTCTTAGTTAGCCTTAAGTTCTGGCTCATGTATTCTAGTTAGTAGAGTGCATGTGCCAGAATCTTGGAACGTGTGGGCGATGATGGGATACGCCTTTAAGGCATTCTCTAGGCCAACACGCACCAAGAGGTGCGCATGACCATTAGGGTCATGTGAGTGAGGAATGAGGCATGGTGGGCGATGATGGGACATCGATCGGATGCTCTCTATGCCGCGATGCGGGGTACGCACACCGGGCCGTAGGAGGGTCATGGTGAAGGTCAAAGTGATCATGCGCGATGATGGGATCGTGAGACGTTCCCTAGCTTAAACCCCTTGGGGCATGATGCACTAGGGGTACTCGGCACCGGGTAACCGAGTACAAGGTAGCACTTGATCATGGGCAATGATAGGATCATCTTAAATGGTCCTTAAGCTCAAATCCTTATGGGGCCATGATCGAGTGCAAGGTAGGGTACTTGAGCTAGTAGTTCGGCTCAAGGAGGTAGGTAAGGGGGGTGGTCCCCTAAAACCACAAACTTATTAACTTATATAACGTAATGTGCTACTTGTGCAGGCCAGTGAAGGGAAGCATGAAGGAGGGAGCACGTTACGAGAAGATATGACTCATAGATTTTAGACTAACTATGAACTCCTAAATTTGTTGTAATAATATTGTGTGTATACTTTGATAGTAATAGTTGTTATAGCTATATAATTTTGTATAACTTATAAATATAGCTTTATAATTACATAATAAGTAATTAACGAAAAGTTGATCTTTTCAATAGAGTTAAGTTCATATATTCTTGTTGTGTGCTTTTGCAGGATTAGACTAGGTTCGTCACCTTAGTGCAATGCTGAGGACAGCATTGTCCTAAGGGGGGGAGAATGTGACGTTCCAGGGGAATATACGCTATAAATACGTGATATTCCTGGACCTCACTATACAAGTCTATCTTCATAGCCTTGTATACCATAGATTGTGGCACTAGGGGGCATGACTAAGTTATTCATATAACTTAGCCAACCTTAGGTTAAGACCATTTTCCACGTGGCCTTAACCTATTGGGCACCCGCCACATGGTCTTACCCTATTGGAGCCACGTGGCATAACATGTGAACCCTAACCTATAAAGGCCTAAACCCTAACCCTAGGCCTCTTTTACGCTCCAACAACCGGGAACCTTCTTGGCCGAAACTCCGCTTTAGAACCGTCTACCGGGGCACGATAGCGTGGCAGCCCCCCCCGCGTGCGCATCAGCCAGGAGTGGGAGCTACCTCAAACACCTTGAAGATCATGGAGACGCCAGGATTGGGAGGGAGTGCTTACGGACCCGCGGTATGTGGGTAGTGCTCTTAGTAGTCCATCCGGAAGTTAGCACTCCGGATGGGTTAGTATGTCGATCTAGAGTAGAGCCATCCTAGAACCTCAGATTCAACATCTTGAACCCAAATCAAGGAACTCTAACCGTAAGTTAGATATGTATGATTAGGTTAAGATGTTCTTATGATGATTATCATGTTATGATTATGTGATGATGGTTGATCATGTTTGCTCCTCTTGTATTGGGAAGGGGGTAGAGACCTAGAGCCATATGTAGTATGCTCCTAGATTAGATCCCTTAGTTCCTATTAGTTGCGGCCAGGCATAGGAGCCCACCGCTATGGAGGCTATGATGTGACTCAGACTACACAACGGGGCTAGAGGCAATGCGAGGGAGGATCCCCGAGTGGGGGATACTGGGGATCCCATAGTGAGCTAGGCTTATGGTCTATCACTTCGTGTGGGCGAGCATGGGTCCGACACCTCCCCGGGCGATGGTGTCACCGCCTCTCAAGAGTTGCAAGTGTCGGCTTGGCTCTTGTTTTGGGGGTTCAGCGGTATGAATCGTGTGTCGCCACGATTCTCTAGCCGCCTGTGGAACCTCTAGACCCCGAAGGGGAGATGCAACCCTTCCTCGCCTCGATGGACCGTGGAGATGCAACCGAGTAGTCCCGATGGGTGATGCCATGGGATTGCGTATCCGAAGGCTAGAGTCATGCCGAGCCCCGATTGAGCCCATCATCCGCAAAGTATGCACAGGAGGGGCGGATGGAGTGGTCAACCCTAGCCATTGTCTTATGCCAGCCCTCGCCATCGTTATGACTCATGCGCTTCTATCTTGAGGCCTAGCCATCGGGTCATCCTCCTTATGAGTCGAGCCATGGGTAGGAGCTCTTATGTTTTATGGATTATGATTATCTTCTTTGCTCTTATGGATATGTGATGGACTACCCTTCGAGGTAGTATGTTGTATTGTTATTGCTAGTTCTCGACGTTGTTTATGCTTCCACCGTGATAGGAGCCCATAGGGGAAGGGCGCCAAGACACCTTCGTGAACCCCCGCCCGCTAGGATTCTCTCAGAGTCGCGGGTTAGATCGGAGGGCCCATGCGGTTGATGGACCGGGATGGGGATTTCCTCCGAAAGTGTACCGTGGCCGATATTTAGCAGGGAGCGTCACAACGGCAAGCTCTTCGGCAACACCTCCCCGGGAGAGAAGAGGCGAATTCGACCTCAGGAGGGCTTCAGCAACAGTCAGAGACTACAGGGAACTCACCACGGTGGAGGTTGATGACTTTGCAAGCAGTGCACGTGAGCTGGATACCGAAAGTGGTCGAAGATTGGCCTCGCAACGGCAATTCGTTATGGTATTACCTTCCCCTGCTGATGGATGGAAGAATAGCGGTAATTCACCGCAAATTCACCCCCAGAGGCGAGGAAGGAGTATCGATGCTAATTGCGCTCTCAGGATTTGGCCGGCATGCGCGGTTGCCCCTTAACACCGAGTATGCCATCCTGGTGAAGAGAGCACTCGATGTTTTTTACTTCGCCATACCCTACAGGCGGCAAGGAAGGCTAGCGGTAACCGCAGCCTACACCTCCGAGCCAAGGTAGCCCTTAAGGACGAAAGTTCGCCAAAAGGCTATTTTTTATGGGTATCGAGAAATTTTGATGCTATGGTTTAGTAGGACCCGTTATAGATGAAAAAAATAAAATTAGCCAACTTTTCTACAAACAAATCTCACTCCACTTGAAAATTCGCCACATCCACTAAGCGTCATAACTATGGATTCGCCTTATCCTCTACCCTCCTTCTCGAAGATTTCTTAAGGAATCGCCTAATAATCTAGGCTTTCTTCATAATCTAATCTATTCTCCATATCCATCCAGGTACATATGATAATTTTAAGAGTCAATTTTGTAGCTATTGTGTTTCAAATACTTCTTCTAAGGATGCACTAGAGAGCATTTTTTTTACAGACCTCTCTTTTCATAGATTTATTGTATCTACAAGGATAAGCCATGTTCTTATTTGCAAAGGTTAAGATGTGGTATTGCATCGTGCAACTATGGTTATAATGTATTTGTGTCCTTGATTAAATATGGATGCCGATGAATAAAATTTCACCACAGAAATTGCTCTTGGAAAATAAAGACACTTAAATCTTGGCAAAATAATATTGGCCATGATTCGCCTAGATTTCTATAAAAAAAATTCATGTCTAGAAAATATTCGCCAGCATAACTAATCTTGCAACTCTATTATTCGCCTGACCGTCTATATTATGCTTAGACAAATTTGGCCTTAAGGGCAACCCTGCTCCGAGCGCAGAGTAGAAGAACTGGCGAGAGCTTTGCAGGGTGGATCTTCAGTCAACGTCCTTAGGAACTTGGGTCATTCAGTGGGAACAGCCCAAGTGAAGAAGTTCCTAGAGGACAATCCATCCTACCGGCGACATCAAGAATAGTTAGCAATCTTGATCCCGGAAGTTTTAATTTTGTATTAGCATATTATAAAATATGAATATAACTTCTTTTTTTTCTTCTTGCACTTGGAATGTGTTGTTGCTGTAATTTTTTTCTCCCCCACAATTATACCAACATCACATATAATGCAAAGAGAACAAATAAAACTAACCCGACAGCCATAACCAACTGTGTGTGCAGATAGGGATTAACGAACGGTTGAACAAAACAGGAGGCCCAACATGGACGAAGAGACTCCTGACAGGCAACCCATCCCCAGGAACCTCTTCGAAGGATATGGTCCCATGACCCCAGAAGAGGAGATGTCGCAGATGCGAACGGAGTCGGATCAGATAAAGGCCCTACTGCACCGGCTTCAGCGGCCATTAAACGACACCCCAAAGTCGGGGAAAGACAAGAGAAGGAGAAGAGAAGGAGGTCCCCAAAGACGTAGACCTCGAATCAAGCTCGACCTCGGACTCGAGTCCCAAAAGAGCTCGAAAGGTAATCGGACCGTAGAGACGGCAGCGCATGGACATTAAGACCCTCACTTACCGTAAAAAGTGGACTCAAAGACTGGTAATGTGTGGAAAGCCCGAACTCAAACAATTCTCGAAGCGAGAACAGATCCGCCTTGAGGCGGAGGCATGGTCGGATGAAATGAGTGAGTACGGCAATGCCTATGGCATGAAGGACAAAGACAAAGGCGGTGGTGGCGGCCCAACCCGAAAGGAGCCGCGACGATATGGTGGAAGGGCTATGCCAAAGCCCATGGGTTGAGCAGGGACGATGCCGCTTCAAGAAGTTCTCAAAAGCTTTCAAGAAACACTATGTCCCTGAACACAAGTCGAACATGATGCAAAGCAGCTTTTACGATTGCGCAGGATACAAAACGGTGCGTATACAATCAAGAGTTTATGAGACTAAGGCTATATGTGCCGGCCGAAAGAGAAACACGCAAAGAGAAAGCTACATAGAAGGGCCGAACGAAGAACTCGTGAAACTCAGACGGCAATAGACCCTGCATCGAAGGTTCCAAGCGGAGTCCAAGGCAATTAGTTTGCCGATGATCGGGCCGCAGAGCAGCGCACAAAGGCAGCCATACTATCGATAGAGGGAAAGCAACAGAAGCTACAAAATAGGACAAAAAAATTAAGCCCAAAGAAAGTCCCCATACAATAGCAAACTGTGGGAAACAACAGAAAGAAAGCAGTGTCCTTCAAGGACAAACAGAAGGGTCCAATTACTCAAAGCAAGACGGTCCTTCCTACAGCGCGCCCAAGGAGAAAAGGCAGAATGCATGGAGAAGCAGCTCGCTTCATGTTTCCAGCCGGGCCACCGAACAAATGAACTGCCCATTTGTTATGAGCTCCGCCTAGCGAAGTTGGGCGGATGGGACACCCGTCCGACGAGGGACGGGCGAGGAGGCACGCGATTACATTGTGGTGAGTGCCACATCTTCGCGCCATAGATACGTAATGTGCAGAGACCCAAGATAAGGTAATCACCACAGTAGGGAAGACAAAGGCCAAATCCTTCATAGTCTTGATAGACTCCGGAAGTAGCCATAACTTCGCATCCCCAAGGATGGTTGAAATGCTGAAACTGAAACCCCTACGGAGCAATAAGACATACAGCTGGGAAGAGAATCAACTTCGACATTGACTTGCCAGGGATTAATATCCAGATGGGGGCAGAAGTAATGGGCATTGGCAAATACGACTTGATTGTTGGAATGGAGTACCTTGGGCCAGCAGGGGCCATCATCGATTGTGAGAAGCGGAAGGTAACCTTCCCAACGCCCGACGGAAAAGCCATTGAGATCACAGGTAAAGAAGTTACCCCCATCATGCAATGTATGTCCGTTAAGAAGCTGCTCAAATCTATAAGGAGCGAGAAGGTAGCATACATCTTCAAACTCGAGATTGAGGAACAAGAGTCGGAAGAAATCAAGGAAGACAAGGCGCTCGGCAAGTTACCCAAGCCAATCGCCAACTTGATTACGGAGTTCCACGATCTCTTTCCAGATAAGATCGAGAAACTTCCTCCTTATAGGGGAGTAGAGTGTGAGATAGCACTCGAGCCAGGGACCAAGCCGACAAGCAAGGCCCCGTATAGAATGACCACACATGAACTCACGGAGCTGAAGAAGCAGCTACAAGAATTGCTCAATCTAGGCTTCATCAGGCCTAGTGTCTCACCATTTGGGGCACCCATCCTCTTTGTCAAGAAGAAGGATGGAAGCTTGAGGATGTGCATAGATTACAGACAGTTGAACAAGCACACCATCAAGAACAAGTACGCACTTTCCAGATCAGACGACTTGATGGATCAGCTCCAAGGGGCAAAGGTCTTCTCCAAGATCGACCTAAGGTCAGGTTATCACCAGATCAGAATAAGACTCATGAATGATGTTTTCCGCGAGCTCCTAGATGCTTTCATCATAGTTTTCTTTGATGACATTCTAGTCTACAACAAATCCTTAGAGGAGCATGTCCAGCACTTGAGAAAAGTACTTGAAAAGTTGAGGAGGCATTAACTCTATGCGAAGCTATCCAAGTGCCACTTCGCGACAGAAAGAGTAGAATACTTGGGGCATGTAATCACAACAGAAGGGATCTCCACCGACCCTGCAAAGATTGAAGCGGTAATTGATTGGCCGGCACCAAAGAACACCCATGAAGTGAGGAGCTTCCTCGGCTTAGCAGGGTATTATAGGAAGTTCGTCAAGAACTTTGCAAAGGTGGCAGCTCCATCGACGGACCTCACCAAAGCAGGAAAGATAAAAGATTGGGCAAGTCATTGGCAAAGCAAGGCCAATGCAGCATTTGAGATGTTGAAGGAAGCTTTAACGACCGCCCTAGTCTTAGTCTTGCCAGATCCAAGCAAGGATAAGCTTGTGGCAACAGATGCTAGCAAGATAGCAACGGGTGCAGTCCTCATGCAGGAGGGAAAGGTAGTCGCATACAACTCTAAGAAGATGAATGATGCAGAGCAATGCTACCCGACTCATGATCAATAGCTTTTGGCCTTTGTGAGGGCCTTAAGAATCTGGAGACACTACTTGTTGGAAAGAAAGTTCCAACTAGATACAAATCATCAAAGTCTCCAGTACATCTTCACGCAACCACTCCTGAACCTACGACAAAGGAGGTGGATGGAGTTTCTTGAAGAGTATGACTTCGAGATAGTCTACAAGGCAGGCAAGATAAATGTAGTCGCAGATACACTCTCCAGGAGGCTATTGAAGACAAGGACCCATTGCAATGCCATATCGACTCTCACAAATGAGTATGGCAAGAGGATTGAGGAGACGTTGCCATCATACGGCAACTTTAAAGAAGTGTGGGCAAGCCTCTCTAAAGAGGTAAGAACATGTATGATTTATCCGCGTTTCAAGATTAGCAGATAAATCCGCTTCTTGAGGCTAGTTGAGAGCGTGCCCCTTTAGAGTATTTATGCATGGTGGTTGTGGTGTTGCTTTGTATTCAGAGTGTGCTCAACTAGGCTCTAGAAATAAGGAAAGGGAGACCTTCAAGCATTATAAGAAGGAAGGTAACCTGCTATATTATAAGAATAAGTTGTGTGTACCAAAATCTTCGGGAGTAAGGAAGTTAATACTCCACGATACACACAATAGTCCCATAGCCGGGCACGCAGGGTTCATGAAGACCTATTTCAAGGTCAGAAGCAACTACTTTTGGCCCAACATGAAGAAGCAAATAGCGAGGTACATTCGAGAGTGCCAGTTATGCCAGCAGACAAAAGCGGAGCAACTCCGAATTCCAGGAGCTCTAGAGCCATTTCCAGTGCCTAATGTAAAATGGGAAGTCATAAGTATAGATTTTATTATAGGGCTGCCGAGGACAGTTGCTGTTGGACAAGTTGTCGAAGATGGCACATTTCGTGCCATGTAGGACCATAGACATGGCATTGGACACTGCCGTATTGTTCACCAAAGAGATCTTTAGACTCCACGGGATGCTGAGGGAAATAATCTCGGATAGAGACTCTAAATTTATGAGTGCATTCTGGCAGGATTTGTTTACCACCATTCAGACGAAGCTGTGACGCTCCCTGTTTATATACGACCCCCGGCCGTATACATACGGGGACTTTCCCCTCCCATGGCAACCATCTTGCCATGAGCAGGGCCATCCGTCTGACCCGGGCCCTCTATGTAGAGATGCTCGGGTAAAGGACACGGCGGCCCACGCCTTCGATGGGCTCCTACGTCGCGGAAGCATGAATACAAGGTTAGCACACAGCATAAATCATATATAAATAACCACCACGAAGGGTGGCACATCCATCCAAATACCAACGGCAAAGAATATACATCTAAACCTAAGAAACA
This sequence comes from Isoetes taiwanensis, assembly GCA_021234155.1. Lineage (NCBI taxonomy): Eukaryota > Viridiplantae > Streptophyta > Lycopodiopsida > Isoetales > Isoetaceae > Isoetes > Isoetes taiwanensis. Next base: position 2,910,723 of record JAJEKV010000029.1, on the reverse strand, counting down.
CCCCAAACCCCAGGTTCTACCCCGGTTCTGACTCCTGTGAGGATGGACTGACGGCTCGGTCTCAAGAGATCAGCAGACAGAGGGTATGACTCCGCGGCGCTATCGGCATAGAACATCGGCTAGGGTTGTCCACTCCATCCGCCCCTCCTGTGTACACTTTGCAGATGGGTCAATCCACGCTATGGCTTCGCTATAGCCTTCCGAGACGCAGACTCAATGTATCACCCTTTTGAGCCTACTCCAGGGTTCATGACACCCCGGTCCGATGAGGCAGGTCAGGGAAGCGTCCCCTTCCAGGATCACAGTGGTTCCATGGGTGAGCTAGAGAATACGTGCCGCATCAGCCACCCCCGCATCCGCACCCAACTTACTCACCCTAAATCTACTCAAAGTGCAAGATGCTCCATACGGATCACACCTCTATACCTGTGGAGTGTCAGGACCCATACCCGCCCCTCGTGACCAGGCCATCGCCTAGCCCATTGTAGGAGTCTCGGGAGCCTTTTATGTTCGTGCAAGACCCCAACCCCACTTCACCCATCAAGTCCCTTCTCTGGTGCTAAGCCAGACCATAGCGTCTACGACCCGGTGGTCTCTTGCACACAGGCCGCAACTAATGGGAATATTACAGGGCTCTATCTAGGAGCATACTATCATATATGAGCTCAGGTCTCTACACCCCCCTTAAACCCCGCTTAAGGAAAGCTACCAAATACTTCATAGATTCATCAATCATTTCTTAACAGAGCACCATTCATAATTGAAATGTAATCCTACTTACCAGAGAAGGGTTAATCTCAACAAAGGCAATCAGAAAAGAGTACTGAAGTACTATCCTACAATTCGCAAGCTAAACTACTACTAACCCGTGTTTCGGCTGGAACCATTATCGTGGGGTGCTTCCATATTGCTGTAACTAGGGTGGCAGCGATAACTAGTGGTTGTTCAGTGATTTGGGGAAGTCGCCAAATGATCCTTGGGCCAATCGCCCTTCCTTGGCTTTGCTGGTTCGATTATGGTTGATATGGGGGTGGTGATCCACCTTAATGGATCCAATTAGTAATCACCATGCTGGCCAATCGAGTTTGGCCAGGTGGCGCTTTCCCAAACCATAATTAACTTAATTATCCTTCTTAAATATTAATTTCCTTAATCATAGTTTATTATCCTTAATGATTACTAATTTAATCCCTTTTAGGTCAACCCCCTAGGTTACCATACCCCATGGTGGCGTATCTATACTGGGTGACGTGTCAATGTATTCATACGTATAGCGTATAAATACTTGGAACGTCACATTCTCCCCTCCTTAGACATAATGTTGTCCTCAGCATTAGGGTGAGATACTAATATGGGAAATCACATTATGAAGGAAGGTAATTCCTTATTTTCGAAAGTAATATATTAAAACTTTAAAGTTTAAAAGAGTTTAAGCACCGAGTGCATTTCAGATGATTATCATAATAAAAAAAGTTCAAGGACCTAAGTCCAATACCAACATCAGAGTAACAAGAAAACAAGACGTGTAAACAAAATAAAACTGAAGAAATCGGGCCATCAGCAACCCTCTAACATGGGCAGGTCACGTACTGCTCACTGGCCGTGAATATATTCGGGAGCCTCCTCCTCGACAGGTAGTGTTGACTCAAGATCGTCCCAATCGAGGTCGGCCATGGCCAGCTGGGCAGTCTGCGTAACATATATAAGGACAATTCTGCATGAAGTGCCCGGGCCGCATACACCTGTAGCATGCCTTATCTCGGCGGAGCTGTTCTCGAGCCTCTTTGGGAATGGACTGTAAGAGGTTCTGAACTTTCTTACCGACATTGTTCGGTTTATCGGTCGTGCTGAAGGTGACTTTCTTTTCCTAGCGGCCATAAGAGTTCTGGTGAGAGGGCCCCGGACTTGGCGAGCGGGGTTTGTAAGGTGTGGACGGCCGTGGCTGCGAGTAAGGAACAGGACGCGGATACTGGTTCCTTGGTGTGTCCTCTTCGAGGCTCAATGCCTTAGCCTCAGCCTCTGCAACTGATTTCGGGTCTATGGCCTTAACCATTCATTTAAGTGATGGGGCCAACCCTTCAATGTAGCCCTCCACCGCCCTCTTTTCATTCATTCCTGGTACATACAACCTCAAGCGCATAAATTCATCAGTGTAAGCCTGAACCGACATACCCTTCTGCTCTAACCTGTAGAAGGTCTGAATTTGTTGGCATTTGTGCGCACGAGGCACATAATGCGACTTAAAGGCTTTGGAAAACTTCTTAAACTTGCACCTGCTCCTATCCAGATGCTTGGCCCTAGCGTAGCCCTTCCACCAAATACGGGCAGCTCCTGTAAGGTTTGTGGTGGCAACCTTTCCTGTATCCTTTTCTGTCATGCCATAGGACTTCCCAAACTCCTTCATTTCGTCCAACCAGGACTCTGCATTCAGTCCGCCTCTAGATTTCCCATCAAACTGGGCCAGTTTCCTATTTTTCCATATACTGGTTATGGCCGTGTCAACTGTTTTACGGTACTCCTTGTCCCAGCGCTTTGCATGGTCACCAGATGATACCGACGACTCAGAGGACACAGAAGTGGCTGATTGTGAGGAGGTGGCACTATCCCTAGAGGAACTCTGACGACCTTTAGAATGGGGCCTCCTCTGTGCAGGTACAGGGCTGGTCTCAGGTACAGCTGGCTGTTGTGGAGGTGGACTTGGGGGTAGCGGAGGTAACTCTGGTCCGTCTTCTTGTATATGCTGTGGTGGGTTGGCATGCAGCACATAAGCTTGTAACTCACCTAATTGTCTCTTCATTAACATAAGTTCCTGTTCAGGTGTTAGTCTACTGGCATTTGAGGGTGTCTGCCAGGCGGGGTTGCGTTCACCGTCTATATCCAGCATAAAAAGGTATAAGCAGAATTATAGTGACATAAGGTCTCACAAAAATGCCATTTTGGATAGGTTAGAGAAAGAATACGAGAAAAGTACAATGGCAAAGATCCTTATTACAGGTGAAAACAATCATTACATTAATGTTCAGTACATTGATAGTGACAGAAGTTAATACAAAGACATAATACAAGAACAGGTATTATACATTGGACATTTGAAGTTCAACTCACATATAACATCAAAAGAACAAAACTGAGGGGACCGGGCCTAGGGGTTCGCAAATGGGTACAAGATTGAATAGCGAACACTTTCACGTACAGCCCTAACGAGCTTGTAACGTGCCCAGGCCTGGACGATAACAGGTTGGTAATCCAGCGTTGGGCTAATAATAAGGAGATTAAAAAGCCTCATTAATGCATAAAAGATTTGCCACAGGTGGTCGTTGGCATCCTCGAAAGCTTCGTGCCTTGACATGTCCCAATAGTCCCATGTGCGGCGAAGAGTTTGCTTCAGGTCCTCGAAGGCCCGTTCCCTGAGAATGTTAACTACCTCCATGCCCTTGGCTGGATCATAGGGCTCCCCCGGTGGTGCGGGTTCTATCTCGTAACCTTCGTCCCATTCCGGGTACTCCCCATACCTTTGGCCATAGTCATGGTCGGGCGGCCCTGGATCATCCCTACTTATTAGGTCGGTAATTCTCTCTTCATATTCTTCGAGTGTCTCTTCTGCAAGACGATAGAAATGAATATAGAACATTGAACAATTTCGTTATACCCTAAACTCCAATAGATAGAAGAACGCATCATGGAAAAGAACAATTTTAATTGTATTCATTAATACAATAGTCACAATTGATAAGAAGATGGTATATCATAACTATAGAATAGTTAAAGAAAATGCCAAACCAAAATTTTACAACTATACGCAATACAAAATGCGTAATACAATTATCTAAGAGCTAGGTCCCCCCTCTTCATCCTTAGGCCGAGGAGGTGGTGGCGGCGGTCGGTGTCGTAGCAGAGTCACCCCTGGGTCTACTGTGGCAGCCGCAATGGAGGCAACCTCTGGCGGATAGGCAACAGCCAATGGGGCCGCCGTAAGGAGTTTCATACTCATCCAGGGTGCAATGTCTTGGCCCAAGGCCGTCAGGGCAAGATCCCGCCGTACGAGTACATAAGTAAACGTACGATAGGGAAGCTTCTTGTGACTGGCCAATGTGGAAAGAGCACGGAGGGTCCACCATGAAGCTTCGGCCTCCGGCCCTAAGTCTCGGGCTATAAAAAGAACTTGCCCCTGTCGAAAAGCTGATAAGAAGAAGCGAGTAAGGTGGTTTCCCAATACCTTCCCTTGCGGGGTCTCTGACGTGGCCACCTCCTTGTCTAAGTCCATAGGGACTTCTTCTTCCTTGAGTTCTTGCTGCTCTTCCTTCAGATGAGCAGGATTATGGTATAGATCCTCTCCCTCCTCATCCGAATCGGAGGGAACCTCGACCATATTAATATTTGGGACATGAGGTCCCATAGCTGTAAAGGCATCCGGTGAGGGCTGAGAGGCCGGATCCTGCATCACCAGTTCCCGAAGCCGTAGCAACGTCTCAGCTGGCTCTATGGTCTCCTGGTGGAATTGGAGCAACTGCTGTACCTCCTGGGGAAGGTCAATAGGAGTGAAGTCGATGAAGTCATCCGTACAGTACTCCGCTAACTCATAGAGTACATGGTCCTTACGCCGTCGCTTAAACCCGGCCACCATGTGATAGGGCCAGATGATATCATCCAAGAGAAGATATTCTTGCCCTTGGTGATACACATCTGGAAGGGCGTCTAGCCCTGACAAGCGTGCAGCTTGTTCCCGGTGTGGTGGCATCTCCTCTGCCAACTGCTTCCAACGGGCGAAGTCACCCATGCCTATCTGCTCATCTTCTCCCTCCTCGGAAGATTCAGGAAGTTTGCCTTTCTCTGCCGGCAAAGTCTCATCCTCAACATATTGATCCATGAGGATGGCTAGGGCGAAGGCGACTTCAAGATATTGTCGCCCCTGATGCTGGACAACGGGCAGGTGCTTGCCCCATCTAAGCTTTCCTTTCAGCACATCATACGCGTGGGTGTCACCCCCTAGCATATCCCGGACCACATCCCGTTCTAGATACAACTGGGGAGGATCCCCAAGAGGAATACACAAAGGAAGCATCTCCTCTGTGTAAAACTCTAGGAATCCGGCATAGTCTGGGTGCCGCTGCATATTAGTGATGAGATCAAGGCGCTGACATAGCAAGGGCCATAACAGGTCGAAGGGCACTTGTGGATCCCAATGCTCTCCATCTTGACCATGCAAGTAGGTCGGTGGCTGCCATGGCGCTGGAAGGGAGGAGGAGGGAAGAAAAACAGATTGTGCAAATGAAATGAAACTTTGAAGATCCTTTTTAACCCCTTTTATTTATGCTGACATCAGCATTTTCGTACTTAATACAAAATAAAAGGTTTTTAATACAAAATAAAAAGTTTTTATTAAATATCAAAAAAATATTTACAATGCGAAAACCCTGCAAAAAGTGCTAAGGATGCTCCCCCCGAATCCTGCGGGCGAGGGCTAAATCCTTAGGCATTATGGTGACCCTCTTTGCGTGGATCGCGCAAAGATTGGCATCACCAAAGAGTGCCACCAGATAGGCCTCCGCAGCCTCTTGGAGCGCCAAGATGGCAAAGGTCTGGAAGCGGAGGTCGGTTCTGAACTCTTGGGTGATCTCCCGAACCAACCTCTGAAAGGGGAGCTTCCGTATCAGAAGTTGGGTGGACTTCTGAAACTTACGGATCTCCCGTAAGGCGACGGTGCCGGGTCGGTACCGGTGGGGTTTCCTTTGTGGAGCAGGGTTAGGAGGTGGCCCCCTCGGTCGTAGTACCGTCTTGGCCCCAACAATTGGTCGGGACGCATCCACCCGCTCCTGCCTCCGACTGGAGCTCACATTCTTCCCAAAAGCCCCGACAGTCCTCAACTTTTCCTTGTACTAGGTGCCGGACTTTCGGGCTACGGATTTCCTCTGGTGCTTTACGGTCGTGTGCTCCGTTGGGTTTGGCCCCTGCCCACTCCCTGATCCCCCATCGCCCTGTTGATCCGGCTGCTCTTGCCGAGCCTTCTCCTCCTTTTCCCTTTGGATCCTCTCCTGCTCTTCCTTGAACTCCTGAGCTCTCCTAAGGTCTTCCTCAACCTCCCTGTACCGACGCTCTACAATACGGCAGAGGAGCTCAGCATGGTACCGATCGGGCCGCTGGGCCATATCTATCTGAATCGTTATTAAGTAATCTATGTTGATATCAGGGATCTCCCCCCATATGAAGCTGTGGGAATCCTCATCCCATCGGTATGGGGGAATCTCGATCGCCCTGCCATCTATGACGGCGACTCCATCCCCGAGGTACCGGTACTCCCTACCTCGAGCCGCCGTATCGGCTCGTTCTATCTCTCGGCGGTCATCCTCCCTGGCCAAGTTTCTGATTCGGTCGGCCTCTTTCCTTATGTCCTCCTCCTCGGTGTGTCCTTCACATTCGGGAGGGTAGAACTTAATCAACATCATGACCAAGTCAGGTTGCTCGGCCATAGTGTAAGGAAGCTGGCGGAGGTTCAGTCGGATCAAAAACGGCTCCGATAAATGGTAGATGGGATAGGGAATCCTATCATTGTTCTCAAATTTGTTTACCAGCTCGTCTAAAAGTATATCAATGAGGGCAGGGTCAGTAGCCATATGCCGGGCGATCAAGGCATAAATCTCGGCTATCGTAAGGGTAATGGGGTCGACAGTACTCTTGGTGTTGGCCATGGCTTATGGCACTGAGGTCTAGGAGAACAGGCGGTAGGGCGCTTGCGGCTAGGGAAGCGGTATTGAAGGCGCTAGGGTTAGCGAAGAGCTAGGGCGAAGAAACAAGGTCAGGTCTGGCGGCTATGGCGGGCGTCGGATCCGGCGGGCGGAGGCGCTGAAGGCAAGGCGGAGATAATGACTTTAACGGCCGGCTAACTTTTAAAATTTTAAAATTTTTCTTATTAACTTTTTATTATTATTATTATTTAAAAAAAAAATATTTATACGGCGGGAATACGCGGAAAAATACGGTCGGGCGCCGACGGCATTCTACGCGCTCCCACCGCGACTGGGGGTCGACGAAAAGCAGGCGGCGCCCGGGTTGACTCGCGACGGTACGGTCGGGCGCCGACAGCATTTTAGGCTCTCCCACCGTGACTGCAAGGCGACGAAAAGCAAGCGGCGCCCGACTTGACTTTCGGGCCTTTTCGTGACCATTTTTCCGCCAGCGACGACTGTCCTAAGGTATTTGGGGTACGCCCAATCCAATGGAACCACTTTCTCCTTCATCTGAACTACCTACAAAAACTTATAACCCCTCCAAACTTGGGGCCTCCAGTTGCCCTAAACTTATTAAGACTTACACCCTAATACATCAACCTAGCACTGAACCAAACTTCAAAGAGCTAGACAATCACACTAGCTTAACTTCCACCTAACTACCGAACTAACGAGTTAGGGTTTGGTCAGTGCTATGATTTCGAGCAAATCGAAATCATGGCTCTGATACCACTGTGACGCTCCCTGTTTATATACGACCCCCGGCCGTATACATACGGGGACTTTCCCCTCCCATGGCAACCATCTTGCCATGAGCAGGGCCCTCCGTCTGACCCGGGCCCTCTATGTAGAGATGCTCGGGTGAAGGACACGGAGGTGTCATTCGGCCCACGCCTTCGATGGGCTCCTACGTCACGGAAGCATGAATACAAAGTTAGCACACAGCATAAATCATATATAAATAACCTCCACGAAGGGTGGCACATCCATCCAAATACCAACGGCAAAGAATATGCATCTAAACCTAAGAAACACCCCAAACCCCAGGTTCTACCCCGGTTCTGACTCCTGTGAGGATGGACTAACGGCTCGGTCTCAAGAGATCAGCAGACAGAGGTATGACCTGGCGTTGGCTGGCATAGAACATCGGCTAGGGTTGTCCACTCCATCCGCCCCTCCTGTGTACACTTTGCAGATGGGTCAATCCACACTATGGCTTCGCTATAGCCTTCCAGAGACGCAGACTCAAGGTATCACCCTTTTGAGCCTACTCCAGGGTTCATGACACCCCGGTCCGATGAGGCAGGTCAGGGAAGCGTCCCCTTCCAGGATCACAGTGGTTCCATGGGTGAGCCAGAGAATACGTGCCGCATCAGTGACCCCCGCATCCGTACCCAACTTACTCACCCTAAATCTACTCAAAGTGCAAGATGCTCCATACGGATCACACCTCTACACCCAGGGAGTGTCAGACCCATACCCGGCCCTCTACGTGACCGGCTATCAGGCCTAGCCCACTGTAGGAGTCTCAGGAGCCTTTTATGTTCGTGCAAGACCCCACCCCCACTTCACCACTGCGTCCCTTCTCTGGTGCTAAGCCAGACCATAGCGTCTATGACCCGGTGGTCTCTTGCACACAGGCCGCAACTAATGGGAATATTACAGGGCTCTATCTAGGAGCATACTATCATATATGAGCTCAGAGGTCTCTATCCCCCCCCCCCCTCCCTTAAACCCCTGTTTAAGGAAAGCTACCGAAATACTTCATAGATTCATCAATCATTTCTTAACAGAGCACCATTCATAATTGAAATGTAATCCTACTTACCAGAGAAGGGTTAATATCAACAAAGGCAATCAGAAAAGAGTACTGAAGTACTATCCTACAATTCGCAAGCTAAACTACTACTAACCCGTGTTTTGGCTGGAACCATTATCGTGGGGAATATGCTGTAACTAGGGTGGCAGCGACAGCTAGTGGTTGTTCAGTGATTTGGGGAAGTCAGCAACAGTCCTTGGGCGCTGAACTGCTCCTTGGGCGCTCTACTGGTTCGATTATGGTTGATATGGGGGTGGTGATCCACCTTAATGGATCCAATTAGTAATCACCATGCTGGCCAATCGAGTTTGGCCAGGTGGCGCTTTCCCAAACCATAATTAACTTAATTATCCTTCTTAAATATTAATTTCCTTAATCATAGGTTATTATCCTTAATTTAATCCCTTTTAGGTCAACCCCCTAGGTTACCATACCCCATGGTGGCGTATCTATACTGGGTGACGTGTCAATGTATTCATACGTATAACATATAAATACTTGGAACGTCACAGAAGCTCTCTATGAGCACAGCATACCATCCGCAGACAGATGGTCAGATGGAGCGAACCAACTGGATCATTGAAGATATGCTAAGGAATTATGTGTGGAACAAACAGTCTAAGTGGGATGATTTCATCCACTTAGTAGAGTTCGCCTACAACAGCACCAAGCAGGAGTCATCCCAGATGTCTCCTTTCATGATTAATTATGGGTACCAGTGTCATACCCCAGATACATGGCACAATCCAGTGTCAAAGGTGGAAGTCTCCCAGCAGAGGTTATCGGATATGCAACAGTTGGTGGAGGAGGTAAGAGGATACCTTCTAGCCGCAAGAAGTAGGCAGAAAAGCATAGCCGATAAGCACAGGACGGTAAGGGAATTCCAGGTGGGAGACAATGTATGGTTGAAGATCAAAGTCAAGCAGGCCAAGCTCTGCATCGGCAACTGCAGGAAGCTTGCTCTAACATGGGCTGGGCCATTCAGGATAACCAAAAGAGTAGGAAGCCAATCCTACGAGTTGGACCTGCCAGCACATCTCAAAATCCATAGGGTCTTCCATGTAAGTCTCCTGAAGAGGCACACTCCTAATCCAGAGGAAGTATTGGAGACAACTGAGTTACTAGAAATCACAGACGACCAGCTTAAAATCGTCCTAGAGGTTCTTCTTGACAGGGCCTATAAGAAGACAAGAAGATCCCAATTTCTCCAATACCTAGTGAAATGGACGCACTTACCTGTGGAGGACGCTATGTGGGTATTACTATCATATTTGGAGAAGCAGTACCCCCAATTCATGGAGCAATGCAAGGGTCGGCTCGTCACCGAAGTAGTCGACACCGATCCGATAGGTGAGTGAAGGTAGATTAAAAAGTCTACTTCCGTCCCACGGAAGTATATGACCTTGAGGGATAAGAGGTCATTCATGCATGCATTGATAGGAAAGCACCTCTAGTCAATGCCTAATACGGGAAGCACGCCATCCTTCACGCCCAAATACGGGAAGGACGCCACCTTTCACGTCAAAGGCAACTAAAGGTATAGGCATGAGTGAGCATCCTAGGCATGATAGGGTGCTGTCTCCACGGCCAAGATGGAAGAAACATAATCTTCCTATGCCGGGAGATTAGCCTTGCATTCATGTAAATTGTAATTAATGGGTGGTTCCCTAACAACCAACTTATAATAATTAAATATATACTGACGTAGTGTTGGACCTGCAGGCCAATAGGAGAGTCTAGCGGCAGGAAGGTCGCACTGTGAAGACTTGCAACACATGTTTTGTCATAATGTGTTGTAAGGAAACGATATGGAACCTTAATGAATTTTGAAACTATACTAATGATAATGGTGTAAACCATAAAATTTTGTGAATAATAGACGATAAAGCAAGAGGACGAATGAGCCTCTTACCATAGTATGACATTAAACAAGGATGTGTTATGATAAATTAAAATATTACCTTGGGGTAATCATATTGTGAAACTACATGTATCAAATGTAATTGCAGGGTATGCAGGTCTCCAAGGTGGGGAGATGCGTGATGCTGAGGACAGCACCAATTCAAGGTGGGGAGATTGTGACGTTCTAGTATAATATACGATCTGAATACGTATATTATATTGCCACGTCACACATACAGGTCAGCATGACAAGTACGTGAGAGCCGTAAAGGGTTGCACCTAGGGGGCAACCTCGTATGTTGTGCATGTATATTAAACATATACAACTAAAACCCCCTTGCCAAGTGGCAATACCCCATTTGGTCCCTTCTAACCTAACCCGAGAAGTTCACATATAAGGAACCAAAGGAGAAACCCTAAACCTTTCTTCTTTCGCATGTAGGGCTTCCCTGAGCCATTTCGCCAAGGCAAACTACCATTTCGCACTGCCAATCGTCGCTGAGCCGCCTTTGCACATTAGATTGATCAAGAGCAGCAGTCTTTAGCAAGAACGAAGGCATGGACGCAATCCGGGAGCTGGAGCTAGCCAAGGATCAGGTAACTTAGCCCGGCAATGAGCTAGGATAGTATGTTAGGTCAATCTTAGCAGCCTTGTAGATCCTAAAATCAACAGCCGTAACGAAGGAACCTAACCTTGTATGTTTAGGTAAGATAGATTAGATCTTATTCAGTATTTCAGTTTCTTTGATGTTGATGATGTTCCATTCTATGTTCTCTTGTGTATGTGGGAAGGGGGGTAGAGACCCTGAAAACTTCAATAGCAGATGATCCTAGATAGCCTCATTAATTCCCAATTAATGCGGCCCGTGCCCAAGAGCCCGACTGGTTGTGGGTGGCGGGGCTAGACTGGTGGAATAAGGGGGGACTTGTCCCATCACTGATTGATCCCTCTGATGTGTAAAGCCTACCGGGGATCTTAGTGGGCTAGGCTTAATGGTTTGCCACTGCGTGTGGGCAAGGCATGAGCTCGACACCTCTTGGGTGATGCGTCACCTTCAATGAGGTTCAAGTCGAATACGGGCAGTGGCCCTCTAGCCGCCTGTGATGGGCATGCATGCCTCTGGAGGGGAGGTGACTCTCCTCCTGCCTCATCGGGACTGGGGAGATGCAACCCAGCAGTAGCCCTCTTGGCTATGCGCCCGGCAGGCTACGGTCCGGTCCCAAGACTTTTCAACCTACTCTGCAAAGTGTGCACGGGAGGGGCGGATGGAGTGGACTACCCAACAACCATGTTCTTATGCCAGCCCAATCCATTTGCCATGAATTCGGTCTGCATTGACTTCTGAAGACCCAAGCCGTCAGTCGATTTCCCATGAGTCTGAGCCTTGGGTAGGATTCCCCTTTGTTGCTATTATTTATGTTGTTATTGTTACACATGTTATGATATGATGTGTTCACCCTTCGAGGTGGCTTTATTGATGTATTGATGTCACGTGCTCATGTTTATTCGCGCTTCCGCAGCTAGGTCGATCCCGAAGGAAGACGAGGCAAATGACCCATCCACTCTTCCTCACTGACCCAGTTCTTGGGATTGGCGTCAAGTGGATGGCCCCTGCCAATTTGGCTGTCAGGGGGATGAACTCCACCTTCTGATACGATGGGAGCATCGTAGAAGAAGTAGGAGATGTCACATCTAGTTTTTCAACTTGCTGAATTGCTCAAAGGAACCGATATCTGCGGCTATGAAGGGTGTGAAGACTCTGGCTTTTTCTAGGGAAAGATCAAGATATCTCAGCTAAAATCCGCAGCTCTTCAAGAATCACTCTTCAGGATCTTAATACAGAGCTTTGCCTTCCTTACAAATTGTATGTGTGAGTTATATATGTAGTTTTTCATGTTGCCAGTCTCATTTGTATGTGCTTACTCAAATGCTCTAACAATGGGTATGTGCTTATGCAAATGCTCTAACAATGGTTGCTTGAACGGATGTGAACGGCCAGCTTTCTTGTATTTCCTTGTACAACATTTATTTCTGCAAAATATATCTGATACCATTTATTCTTGGAAATATGCCTCATACATTTTCTTATCTTGTTTTGTATGACAGACATGCTTTTAGATATGTAAGGATATGGAAAAGTTAGCTTTTCATGTAAAATGGCATGAAAAGGGCATTGCCGATATTGACAAGGGGTTCAAATCCCCAATCAGAAATTTTTTTGGCAGTTTAATAACAATGGACATGCACAGACAAAATGGAGTAGCTGAGCCTGTTTTTTTCCACCATTTGTTTAGTATTAATTTCATTCATGATTTTCAAGTAATGTAGGCTTCGCTTAAACCATCCTCAACTATTTTTTATGGAATCGGGCATAAACTTCTACTGGGATTGAACCATCTGCCAATTTTTTTCCCCTGCCTGCAGTTATTACAGATTCAAAGGTCTGCACATGATTCCTTCTTGAGGAATAGTACGCGGTGATTCCACGGGGAGAATATTATCGCGGTGATTCCACGGAGAAGAATATTTACGCGGTGATTCCACGGGGGAGAATATTTATGCGGTGATTCCACGGGGGAGAATATTATCGTACGCGGTGATTCCACGGGGGAGAATATTACCCCGCATGATCAATTCCATGTGATTCCATCGCGTAGAACAAAAGGGTGGTGATTCCGTCCAACAGTATTTTGCAGATGTGATTCCGTCAGAAGGTATAAAATGGAGCCTGTCAGGTACGGATAACGGGGCAGGAGGGTACGGATAATGGGGCAGGAGGGTTAGTGATTCCGCGAGAGAGTAGTCACCGCGAAGGAATCACTAAAACTGGGGTAAAGCTATTTTCACCCATTGTGGAGATTATGTATTAGATAATCAACGGCCGGAGGATATTGCACCCGATAAAAGTGGCTCGCGCCACTCTCCGGTGGGCCCCGCCCGAGCCCACTTTATCGAGGGTGGCCGCCCCGCCGAGCCACTTTACTGGTGGAATATCCTCCGGCTGTTGATTATCAAACGTAATGAATAGATGGTTCAAATTACAAACCATATGCTGCCACGTGGCAGTTCTTGGCAGCAATGGCAGGGAAGCCAGTGGCTATGGCAACAACAGACACTAACTCTTGGAAATGCAAGCTTCAAAAATGCTGAGTCCCACTTCCATAATGCAAGAAATACTTCTGAGATGCTGGCTCTAGGCTTTACAGGGCAAAAATTCGTCTTTAGGATGCTGGCTATGGAATCTATTCTTGAAGGTTTTGGCTATGGATATGGCAAGGTTCGGAATTTCAGAAATGTTTCAGAAAGGTAGGAAGGAAATCGATTGCTTATGGCAAAAGACAGAAATGGCTGAAGCATTTGGAAAGCTTATGAGCAGGGCATGAGGGTCCAGAATCTGCACAAACCCTTTCAAATCGAAACATCAAGAAATGCTTCTACAGCTCCAGCCTATATAGATGGACACGTTTCGTTACAGAAGCAATGGTTGGCTCGAAATGGATTATTGAGGATTCAAAATGGATCTCGCCAAACCTGAATATGCGAACCTGCCCGGACCTGAATCATTGGAAATCATGCAACTTGAATCTCGTGAAAATGGCTTGAATCATGGAGATCATGCAACTTGAATCTCGCGAAAATGGCTCGCGAAAATGGTCGGATAGAAGAAAACGAATACCAAGAACAAAGCACTAGACAGAGCAGAGCAGGTCGGAGAGCAGAGCACCAGACGGTAATGAACGGCAGCGCCACTCCACAAAAAAAGGCCAATGTTACACCATATAAAATTGACGGAATATGACAGTCTTTATCCTCCTTTGAGAGGTGGGAAAGACAATGTATAATAACCATGGGTCCACACAAAGTCTTAAAGGGTACATAAAACAATTGAATTGAATCGAATGAAATTTTATCGAGACACACAAAGTAATCCTATAAATTCGTCATAGTTACTTGTTCCACAATCAAAGTTTTCTGTAAGATTCATGCCCTAGTCCAAGCTTACTGGAAGTTGAAACCTAAAACCAAATGCCTAAAACCCAGAACCCTTGAGCATTGCCGGGGGAGCTCAGCTCTCCTCTGTGCTAGGCCATGGCCTTTGCTCGCTGGATCTAGAACATACCTGTGCTTATCGACAAACACTATGATCGCCGATGCGGTGTTGGCAGTCCTTAGGCGTAACTCATGGGTCTTGGAGCCCATTCCATCATATAGGCGAAATCTGACATTGTTAAGTATTGGCAGAGGAGGTTTTGTTGCAAGGAATAGCAGTGGAAGTCTTATTTCCCCTGGAAGATATTTCTCAGGAAAGGGTGATGATGGAGATAGTAGTGGCGAAGGATCTGGTGAAGGTTCAGGTTCAGGTGAAGGTAAAGGAAGTGGAAGTAATGAAGGTAAGGGTAGTGGAGGTGGAGGTGGAGGAAGGAGAAAACCTGGTTTGATTCAGAGGTTTCTTAAGGGCTCTGGGGGCGAAAAAGGAAATAAATTGGCTAGTGAAGTAGAGGCTAAAGAGTCGGAATTGAAGGCACAGGAAACTGAGAACAAAGAGGGTTCTATGGGCAGCGATGGCGTAGCCTCGGACGAGAGCTCGCATAATGCTGCTTCTGCCATTGTTCCTACCAGCCCAAGGCCCGAAAATTTCCCAAGGGTAAGCTGCGCAATTTAAAAGCACCGTATATCTCGTTTGTCCTGAAGCGACAATTAACAACATCAAGATTTCACGTGAATAACCATGATAGGAATTTGACACTTCTCAGTATACATTCTAATGGCATTGTAAAAAGATATATGCATTCCTGTCAAGTTTCAGTCTTTAGCTAAGATGATCATTACAAAGCCTGCTGGTCCGAAAACCATCCCCTTAATTTTAATCTAAAGCATAGTGAAACAGAATTTGATCATAATGGCCAGAATCTGATTAGCATATACAATGCCATATACATTGCTGTTCATACTGTTTATTGACAGGTATCTTAAACAAATGTGTGGATAAATCAATTTTGAATGATATGATTTTTGCACCACAATACTTACGGTTTATGCTGTCTGAAGGTTTTGGCTTTGCCATTGACGCGGAGACCATTGTTTCCAGGATTCTATGCACCTATCAATATCAAGGTATTATGCACTTGCCTGCCTGCCTGCCTGGGTAGGTAGGTGGATGGGTGAGGGGAAGGGGGGTGTGCATGTTATTCAAGGTTTTGTTCCTGGTACATATGGACTTTTATTTTTATAGTTTGTGAAATATGTCTAGTAGCATGGGAAATCACAATACATCAATAAATTGCCTCAATGCCTTTGCAAATTGAATATTCCTTCACCTCTATGTTTGCCAATAACAGGATCCATTACTTGCTGAAACCTTGGTGGAGTTACGAGCAAGGGGCACACCTTATGTGGGAGCTTTCCTTCTTAAGGATGCAGATCAGAAATCAAAGGATGGTACTGATGGGGAAGGAAAAGATGAATTGAGAGGAGAGGCCTTGTACAAGCGGCTCCATGAATATGGAACCTTTGCGCAGGCATGGAGTCACTTAGTGCTTTTGACTCTTTTTAAGAGGGGAGTTTTTGATGCACACTTTCTTTATTCTGCAGGTTTTGAACGTTGTAAGAACGGTAGATTCTGATGGGCCGTCCCAAGTTTTCCTTATGGGCCATCGTCGTCTACGCCTTACTGGGATGGTAGTGTTTTTCATTCTGCACGCAATGGATGGTTTCATTGGCTTGTTACTCATGTCGCTGTTTCTATCCATATGTGCAGGCTCTGGAAGATCCACTTACTGTCACTGTTGAGCATGTGAAGGTAAGCAGGGCAAATTTTCTACTTTATGCTTTCATCTCCGCTACTGCTAACACCATTGTCTCGCAGGATAAACCTTATGACGAGTCCTCTGACATTGTCAAGGCGACTTTTCTTGAGGTGGTCGCATCTCTAAGGGATCTCATGCGATACAATCCCCTGTACAAGGAAACTATACAAGTTTTCGTACAGGTCATAAGATGTTTCTGGTTTTTATATTAAAACATTAATGTAGATCACATGCTAACAGTGTCATGGCATTCTTCATCATCTTCGGCAGAATATGGGAAATGCTCATATCAATGCGTCTCGTTTAGCAGATTTTGGATCTGCACTTACCACTGCTGACGAACCATTGCTTCAAGAAGTCCTCGAGCAATTGGATGTATGCAATCTATGTTCCTTTACAGCATTTTCAAGCATGGGTGCTATCTGCATGCGTCTAAAATTCTATCATTTTAGGTGGGGAAACGGCTGAACATGACCTTGATGCTTTTAAAGAAGGAATTAGAGCTTGCAAAGTTGCAGGTACAGCTATACTGCTTGCTAGCTTCTGGGTGTTATTTGGATTTTGTTGTAGTACAAAATAGGAACCTCTAGTGAGCAAATCACGAGCTGCATGTCATCTTGTTCCACATAGTTTTTGAATGATGTATTGGCTATTGTATTGTTAACATCTGACTGAAAGCTGAGATGCATTTCAAGAATGATGCAGGATGTGGGATTTGTCCTCAGACTTGCCTTGTTTTAAGATATTACAAATTTCCATTGTTCATTTGTTTGCTTATGTCCTTAATATTAGAAGTTCTATATAACGTGAGATAAAATTTGTTCGGGAAAAAAACAACAATAACCCAGCCTATTCAATTCAAATGATGCCAGTAGTTATTGATCTTATGCTGCACATTTGTGATCTGGAAAGATTTCAAATAATAACCCAACCTATTTATTTCAAACGGGCCACTAGTTATTGATCTTATGCTGCACATTTATAATCTAGCAAAATTTACTAAGTTGATATTTCAAATTTTAATGATTAGGCATCCATTGCCAAAAATGTTGAAGAGAAAATAAGTGGTGATCAACGACGTTTTTTCCTCATGGAACAGTTCAAAGCAATAAAAAAGGTGAGAAATTATGCCATGAAATATTCTAGTTGAAGAGCAGTTCAATCTCGCGGATCCTCTTTAATTGAACTTTGTTCATCTTTGTACCATTTTTGCAGGAGTTGGGGTTGGAGGCAGATGATAAGACAGCTTTAACAGGTCCCTGCTGATTCATTGTCATAGTAACACTTGGCCCATGTTCTGTAGCTTGATTATGGTATAGGTCTTCTGTAGTTGGGATATGTTATGCATCCCCAATCATTGGTTCCACTTTATCTGTCTGTGAATCCTACCATGGAAATTAGTTCTTAATTCTTGTTTGTTTTACCATGGATCAAATCAAAGACTCCCCATATGAGCAGCATATCTAGGGCTTGGAACAGGGCAGATGGTAGATAGTGGTGCATTGGAAAACTTGTAATTAAAAGCCGTGCCAGAAAGTGTAGAATCCTTAGCGTATAATTCTGATACGTCATTTGTCCTAAAAGGAAAACAAGATATTTTGATTTATTAGAATTGCCTTGGTTGATGCCAACAGACCTTTTTCCTTTACGTATATGATTTAGAGTTTTTGCTGATAGGTATGCTATAATTTTGGAGCAGTTAAATTTAAGGAGAGATTGGAAGCGCACAGAAAAGGTTGCCCACCACATGTTCTCCAGGTGATTGATGAGGAGTTGGCCAAATTGCAAGGACTGGAGACAAGTTCCAGTGAATTCAACGTGACCCGGAACTACTTGGACTGGCTCACTTCATTGCCTTGGGGTCATTACAGGTAGCAACTTAACTTTTTGCTTTTTGTATTTGGTTGTAAGGATGAGTTAAAATCTGCTCATCTTGTCATTGTCAGCGGCCTCTTGAAATGCTTTCATGCTCTGATAGAGAGAGGCTTATTATTTGTTTTATGCCAGTATTTAGTCAGTAGCAAACTGAATGGGGCACTTTCTCTTTCAAATGACATTAGGAAAGGTTTTTTTATGTCTAGAATGAAAATAGTAACTGACAATGAGGAAGACAGTCACATGGAATAAGCACCTATTTTAGCTAGAACAGGGTGCCCTGTCAACATGTGGATATCTTTCCGATTGTCATCCTGGTTTAAATAGTTGCTTGTTGTGTTCATGCACATGTATTTTCTTTCTAGAGCTTATGATGGATTTGCAGCGAGGAGAATTTCGATGTAAAGCAAGCTCAAAAAATTCTTGATGATGAGCACTATGGTTTATCAGACGTAAAGGAGAGGATACTTGAATTTATTGCTGTTGGAAAGCTCCGTGGTACGGCACAAGGTGAGTTTAAATCTGGCTGCTGCTGATGTTTCCTTTCCTTCTGCATCATTTTCACACCAGCATCTAGTGGGAGCTACCTGAATCTCAAAATAAGTAGGAAGTTGCACTTTAAAGCATCTTCTAGTAGATTTATATTGTTGGTAACTTATTGAATTTATCAGCGCCAGCCTGTCTGGATAATCTGAGATGTTGAGGACTTGGAACCCAGGTAATTTAAGCCTATATTTTTTCCCTGCATGTAAGGAGCCCCAAGGTGCTTTTTATCTTGAAATTACTCCCTTATGGTGGAACTTTTGGATACAGATTATCTTAATTAGCAAAGGCTGTAGACAGTTGCCAGTTTGTATTTTGCTCCATTCCCTTTCCTTCTGTTGTAGTTCTCCTTTGCAACCTTGATATAGTGCTGTTTACAGAAATGCTTGTCTGCACTCTGCACCACGTTTTGGAGAAGAAAGTTAATAATCCTTCTATCAATTTGCATATCCCAGAGCATGGTGAAATATCTAGGGTGGGACAAGGTTGCCTCCATCTAGACTTATGATATAATATATATATCTCAAGATCCCAATGAGAAAACACCTCATCACTGTTGGCAGGTTGGCGCAACAATGGATTAGATAGGGTGGTCTGTGATCAATTTTGTATTTAGTAAATATTTTTGCGATGAATGTAACATTTATTTTCGAAAACATGAAAGGAGGAATCATATTGGAAACCATGAAAGGAGAACCAATAGACCTTACCACAGAGAAAAGAAGAGTTAATAACTATAATATTGTACGTGTCTTATAGATACATAAAGCTTATTATTTCATGCTAGTGAATATTTTCACATGCTAGTGCACATGCTATAAAATGTATCAGTAAATGGTCCTGGAAGTAAAATGGCAGTTAAATGAACTCCTTGTTACCCAGAGGGGGGCATGTTTGGCTAAAGTATAGGTTCGGGCCTGGCAAGTATAATGTGTCAGATAAGTAGTAGGTGGCGGCTACATTTGACTCACTAAATCTCCATAAATTGACAAGAAAATGAGTTTTTGCATTATTTAATTTCCTGCTCCTACTTTGTAAAAGCTTTTTGTATTTTTTGCAGGAAAGATTATTTGCTTAGCTGGGCCTCCGGGAACTGGAAAGACAAGTATTGGACGTTCTATAGCTCATGCACTTAACCGCAAGTTCTTTCGCTTCTCGGTTGGGGGTTTAAGTGATGTCGCTGAAATTAAGGTCTAAGAAATAGCATGCGAAAATTTCGACCTCCTTTCTGTTGGAAATAGACTGAAGCATGTTTCCTTTCCAGGGTCATCGGCGAACATATGTTGGAGCAATGCCTGGAAAAATGGTCCAATGCTTAAAATCGACCGGAACTGCAAATCCCTTGGTTTTGATTGATGAAATTGATAAGGTCATTATTTTTTATTTACTGACAGATCATGTGATATTATGTGCAAGTTCTAAGTTTTGCATTCTTATGCAGTTAGGGCGTGGTCATGCTGGTGATCCAGCAAGTGCTTTGCTTGAGCTTCTTGATCCGGAGCAAAATGCCAATTTTTTGGATCACTACCTCGATGTTACGATAGACCTGTCTAAGGTGCGACTGAGTTATATAACTTAAAATCTGTACAATGTCGCTGACCTTTGTAGGATAATAGGTAGTTTGTATTAATTGAAGTGTACAAAGGAAAGGAGGTCTTTATGTGTGTGATAACTCTGATAAGCCAGTATGTTTATGCTCAGAATTGTGCAAGAAACGTTAAGATCCTGAACTGAATACCTTTATTCCAATCAGGAATTGATTATTCCAATCGAGCATTGATTATATGAATTCACAAATAGGATCCAAGTTCAAAGTTCATTACATAGCGTATGCTTCATCAACTTATTAAGGGCAACGTTTAGGAGTTGTAGAAATTTGACTCAGCTTTCAGGAGTATACTCTTTGTAAGCACTTTACGCATAGTTACCTTGGTGCTTAGAGAAGTAAAGTTAATCGTGTTTTGACCTGGCCAAGTCTCTGCACTCTGATGTGATGGTTATGCTAGTCCCATTCTCTTGGAGTTGCTGAGTCTCTCATAAGATGAATAGAACTGCTGTCCTATTCCCTGAAGCTGTTCCATTATATGATGTTTTTGAAATTATTATGTGTTTATGAAACTTAGGGTTGGAATTCATTCCTTTGTGGCTGTAACACATGAATTTTTCTTTAGGTGCTATTTGTTTGCACTGCGAACCTGGTGGAAATGATTCCAAGCCCTCTACTAGACCGTATGGAAGTTATCCGGTTAGTTGGATATATTACTGATGAGAAGATGCATATTGCACGCGACTACCTTGAACGTGCTGCACGCGAATCATCCGGTGTCAAAGCCGAACAGGTAAATACATTATCAAAGATTATTGATGTTTACTGCTGTCTATATTTCCTGAATACCTTCCTCATGCCCATATGATAACTAGGTGGAATTGACGGATGGGGCCCTCCATACGTTAATTGAGACCTATTGTCGTGAAGCAGGCGTCCGTAGTTTACAAAAGCACATAGAGAAGATATACAGAAAAGTAGGTATTTGCTTCTTTTAAACTTAAGGTTTTTTATTCTGATGTCTGTTATACATGAATACTAGGTTGCCTTAAAGCTTGTTCGCATGGAGATGGACTCTTCTGATAGTGAGAAAGTAAAAGAATTGGACATTGAGAACAAGGGAGGATCAGAAACATCAGGAGAATCTTCAACTTCTATCACCCAAACAAGCGAAAAAGAAGAAACTTGGGATGGTGAAAGCCCTGGGAGTTTGGCTGATGACTGGGTTGCTGTTGAACAGCCTGATGAAGCTCCTGAGACTGAATCTTTGAACAAACAAGAGAAAAATGAAGAGGCAATGTCTTCTGAAAATATAGAACCTGATTCAAAAGAGAAGACTCAAGAGGTCATTATGCATTATAGTATTTATTCCTTTCACATTTATAGAATAATTTGGGAGTCTAATCCAGTTTTTGATCTGCAATGATTCACTTTAGGTGCTATCAGGACAGAAACTTGTGATAGATGAAGCCAATCTTTCTGATTATGTTGGTAATCCAGTCTTTCAAAGTGACCGTCTTTACGAGCAGACACCTATTGGAGTAGTTATGGGATTGGCTTGGACTGCAATGGGCGGCTCAACACTTTATGTCGAAACCAGTTTAATTGAACAAGGGGAGGGTAAAGGAGCCCTTCAGCTCACTGGGCAACTTGGAGATGTTATGAAAGAAAGTGCTACAATTGCTCATACAGTTGCCAGACAACTTCTCAGGGAAAAGGATCCTGAGAATACATTTTTTGCAAACTCAAAATTGCATCTGCATGTTCCTGCTGGTGCTACCCCCAAGGATGGGCCTAGTGCAGGATGCACAATGATTACATCGATGATATCTTTGGCCTTGCATAAACCTGTCAAAAAAGATGTTGCAATGACTGGTGAAGTTACTCTAACTGGACGAGTTCTTCCAATTGGTGGGGTATGTTCTGCCTGAAGTTTGATTATTATGTTTTGTCATTGGTATTAGCAATGATTATTTTGTTGCAACAGGTGAAAGAGAAAACAATTGCCTCAAGGAGGAGTGGGGTGAAAATTATTATTTTCCCATCTGCCAACAAACGGGACTATGATGAGCTGGCTGATCATGTTAAGGAGGGGCTTGAAGTACATTTTGTTGATAACTACGAGGAGATTTACAAGATTGCATTTAGTGAAGAGGAAAGTGCTTCAAAAGCATGATGAAGTTGTTTCGTCTATCCTGTTTGATTATAGAATGTCACATATAGATTGAAACAGAGAGTGGGTAGCAACACTACCATTTTCTATTGTATGCGAGGTGTATATCAAGCGGCCCTCAATCTAAAGGTATATTTTTTCTGCACAAGTTTGTAGCTATATTACGAGACTGTGCCATTCATTTTTTCAGTTTGACATCCAGCATAATGCCCACTGTAATCTGCTGGAGAAGGCTTCTTTGTATTTTTATGAAAGCGTCCACATTACTGAAGTGGTTCGGCAAGTTGAGGTTTCTGACTCTTCTAACAAACTCTTGGACAATGGAGGGAGCAGGCATGCAAGAATGAATTAAACAAATTGTTTTGACAAAACATGTACAAAAGAATGCAAGAGGACAATTCTTATAGGGTTAGCTTGTCTGTCTCATCTAAATAATTTTGAGATAATTTCTATACTTCTGGCTGCCAATGTCCCTGGTCATTGGCATGTCTTCCATTTACAGACTACACTTCGATTTCGCAATTGGAAAATCAACGATGTTGAGCTGAGTTTGAAAATAAACTGTATGGTTGCTTTAGGGTACTTTTGTTGGAAAAGACTAAAATGAATATGAGATCTTATTGCAAAGTGGCTCCCACCAGAATTGGTCAAACTTTCGAAGCCATATAGGAGACTTTCCTGCTCAATAGTACATGGGCAATGCATAAAAATGCCTTTGTATTCTATTTATATACACAAGAAAGTAGCGATCTTTCATCATTGACAGTGAAATCCAATAATCCTTGGTGTGTTTTGAAAAAGAAATGACTTATGCTTCGGCCAAATATAAGATTTGTTTCATTCTATTCTACAATTGCTGATAAAATTGTTGCTACTATTTCGTTGATATGGTGTTAAGATGCACCATGGAAATCAGACTAAGAAAATGACAATTAATTTATGTTCGAGGGATTAGAAAACTGGCTATTTTGAAAGGGACAATGGTGAGCACACGATAAGCGAGTGGATCAACCGCACGTTACCAGGGAAAAAAAAAAAAAAAATGAGGAGAGCAGACCGATTAATCCAATTCCAAAGCCTTATTATAGAGATGGGCAGCACCAAACCAGGCTTCGAAATCCCCGATTAAGTCTATCAGAACAATTGCCGCCTTCAATAAGCAAGTACCAGCATCAGCATGTTCAGAACTGAAGTGGAAATTAAGGAGACAAAACGGAAAGAAGCCTGCAACAGCTTGCAGCACTGACATCAAATACTGTCATTTGGCGAATTTGCCACAAATTTTTGAGGCAGTGAATCAGTTTTTTGACGCCTATATCTGCTTGAGTATTGGAAAAATCTGCAAGTTTGGCAGGAATTCCCCTTATGAACTATTTTGCGAGAGATGAAGCAGGTCGACATTTTTCAAGCTTTCCAATTTTGTCAAAATCGATTATCTGCTGCCGTTTAACAAAGATATCTTAGAGATGCAGGGGATTTACCCGTCACTGCGTCTGGCTTTAAAATTACTCTAATGCCCTCTATGAGATATTCATGAATTTGCCATACTGGCAAACTCACATATACCCGCTGAAAAACAACAAATTTCTCCAAGGAAACCACCAATTGGGCTGAGAAGGCCATAAATTTATCCGATATATCCACCAATTAGACTGAGAAATCCACAGATTGGTCCAGGAATCTACGAATTTGGATGAGATAGTCAGACCTCATTCTTATTAATAATAAAGAGCGAGCTCGAAATATTATAGAGGCTAGCACTCTGAAAAAAAGTAACAATTTTATCTTTAAATTAGTCGAAATTCTAAAAAAAAGTAACAATTTTCATCTTTAAATTAGAGTTGAATAGGCCGAATATTGTTGAATATGTCATAAATGCAACATGGCCTTTTGAATTCAGTTTTTGCCTCGCTGTGCCTTTACCAATCTTTAAACATTCTAACACTTTTGGGCTCATCCCTTTGTCTGCCAAGCCATCTTTTATCTCTAGAAGCTCCAAGAACTCGTTTAATTTTCTCTTTGTCACTTCGCCTACTTCGATATTGAGGTTTTGTCATACTCTTTGACTTCATCTATATCATTTTAAACAAGGTGCCAAGGCATTATGGATTGCTCCAATGCCATGTATGTATGATTGAGTGTGTGCTATTGGAATTGCAAGCGGGCATGATCATATCAATATGATACACGTGTTTTATTTCAAGAGCTCCTTGTAAAAGACAAATGGAGCAAAGGAGCACATGGTGGAGATGTATAGAATAGAATAGAATAGAAGAAGTAGAAGAGGTTTGAAATAATTGGATATTGTTGCATGTATTGTAATTGAGCTAAGTTTCATGCTTGAAGAACTTATAATGTGCTAAGTTTCATGCTTGAAGAACTTATAATGTGCTTATTCATATAAATTGAAAAATGAATTCATGGCTAGATTTTTTTATTTTTATTTTTTAATTTTTGGAACCTATACCTCCATAAGCGATGGAGCATGTGGTATAATTTGATACAACGCACAAAACCTTGGGAGGGCAAGTATAGCTACTATACACTAACAAGAAATAGTTTTATAAGAATGAGACTAGTACCTATACCTACCGAACTGGATCAAATAGGCCATTTTGTAAAATCTCTCTAGCAATGCCACAAACATTTTATATCCTTCCTTGACATCCAGACTTAGAAATTCAATTCTAGTGATTTACAACCCAATTGCATGAGCTATTAGCTTAGTTAACCAACATGTTTGATGAGAACATTTTGAAGAAGAAAAACTTATATTACTTCAGCCCATCAGGTTTATCAATCTAAACAAAAGCTTAAGTACGACCTTTAAAATATAGTAACCAAATAAAACTATAATTCTAGCGACAACAATGATGCTTTTTATGCATGGTAATGAGCTCCAATACATTTAGAGATGACGTACTTTGAAATGTCTCTAGGAACTTTTGTTTATAGGTAATTAATTTGGTATTATAGACTTTGCATATGTCAAATTTGGTATCCGGCACTTTGCTTCAAGCATAATCAAAAGATAAATGTAACGGCTTTCAATTCTGACACTAAATTTCACATGTGGCAATGCCATAGAAGTTTCCTGCTCTCAAACTTTTTCTTGTAGGTAAATATGCAACCGATATCTTGCGGCCATGTGCATCAGTATCATGTTGTTTATAATTTAGAGCATGTCATTACATCATTCAAGAATTCGAATAACTCACATGTCATTTACATTTAAAGCAACAGGTGTACAACAAAATCCTGTCCCTTAGAAGGCTGCAACCTATGGTGCAGGCTTTGGTTCTAAATGAAATGAGCTACTCGAAGTAAAACCACTCTTTTCATGGTGGGAGAGCCTAAATGAGAGTTATGGAAATTGAGCAGACGTTACCTTTTTCTTCATAAACGTTTGTTAAAGATTTATGCATCTCAATTACAATCTGTTATATATACTACAAATTTTAGAGAAGAGACATTCAATGGATTAGTAGGTAGAACTTGGTTATCCAAAATAATCACGTCCATGACTCCCTTGAACCACTCAAATGGACCTTGTTCCTGTAAGAATATGCATTCAAAATGCATGTGAGAATATGCATTCAAAATTCACGTGAGAAGAATAAACATGAGCAAACATCTCACAAGGTAGTGGAGAAATAGCATATTTCGTGGTCTCAATTCTGACAAGCATGCATTGAGACCCAGAATCCTTCCATTTACCCTTACATGGTTGGGAGTTCCTGGCACCCATGCAAATTTTTTCTTTGTTCCTGCTTTTGGTCCCTTTGTCCAATACCTTAGCAGCCTATTATAGTAAAATTACTCTGTTAGAATATATATCCTTATACTTATATGGTTATATTGGCTACATCTGATCATTCAAAAAGATTTAACCAGTTATATATTGATTATCATGTTAAGAAATTTAATGCACCCACCAGGGAATATCTAACTGAAAAAACCTGCTTTAATGGGTGGTCCAACGGATTTCTGCTCACAAATGTGCTCATATTCAAGTTTGGCGCTGGAGGACTCTTTGGCGTGCAGATTTAAGTTCTGACATAAAAAAGACACATTAGACCTTCAGATCATGGGAAAACGTGATGTTCGTTCATTAGTGGTACTAATGCATTATTCCTCAATCATTTATAAAATGGTCAA
Organism: Isoetes taiwanensis; assembly: GCA_021234155.1. NCBI lineage: Eukaryota > Viridiplantae > Streptophyta > Lycopodiopsida > Isoetales > Isoetaceae > Isoetes > Isoetes taiwanensis. The sequence continues at coordinate 2,884,174 of JAJEKV010000029.1, read as the reverse complement.
ATGAATACATATCTAAAACTCTAATCTAAATGCATATTATTCTTTTCTGAAATAACATTTGCTACACTATTTGCGTATCTAATGACGATTTTGTCTCTTCTCAAACAAGTTGCGATACTATTATTTGCATATATGTATTGCTTCATGTTTCTCATCATTCTTCACTGTCTACACATGTATAGTTCCTCTATTCTATTCTTCCTGTTGGAAAGCTGAAAAATCAGTTTAAATGCACCATCTAACATATATTTCTAATGCTACATTTTATGCCATACATGTTAGCTGAATTAACAACAAATTCAATCCAGCACTTTTTAGAGCTCTACCATCGCGGTTAAAAATGTTTGGCATGCATATTAATTATAGCATTTCTTGTCACGACAAGCATGTCCTTGCATTATGATTCAAGATTTTTTGCTTCTGAAACTATAGCTGAGTTTCAAACATGCATCTAAAATGTTGATTAATGTTACTTGGTCGTGTTGAAGGTACCAGATAAACTCCAAGCCATATGTATGGTCGTCGTCCGTCCCCAAAAACAATGCACGTTAATCCATGTTGGTTTTAAGCATTGGGCAATTAGCAATTTCAACAAAGATTATGCCATTAACGAACCTATATTAACCTTCAAGTTAAACATAAATAATGGAGCCATTGGGACAGGAAGGTCCAAATGTACTAGGATGAATTAGCAACTTCATAATGTCCCATGTGTGAAAATGACATATGACCGCGAAGGAGATGCCCACGTTATCAACCATGTGGGCTGCAATAAGCATAAGTGATGGCTTTCTAATTATGATGCTACCAACAACATTAAGCCCCACAATACGAATGTGAAGCAACATAACTACATTCCATAACAACATAGAACATGACTACTATACCTTGTTTTTCCAACTATGCTAGAAAAACTCAAGTAATATGTCAGAGCCATATGCCCTAATTTCTGGCGCAAACTAGTCAAAAGGGGATTCCCTAAGGCAAAAAAGAAATGGACTAAGTAGCCTAGCTAAAAAATAGAATGAGACACATAATGTATACGACATTGGGAAGAAGTAACGTGAAGGATTTGTGAAAACAAGAATAAAAACATCACCATAAGACTTATAAGGAAAACAAGAAACTTTTCTGTAAGAAATGTCTGAGCAAAAATCCATCTGTAAGATCCAAAGTTAACCCCAACATCTCTGAAACAGATAAAACTTTAGACTAGGAGAAGGCCAAATGGAGGTGCTAGGCTCCAAAAACAACATGAATAAAGTCCGCTTGTTAGAGAAATAATAAGAATATGTAGCATAATAACAGGGGGTTTTCTTTGTGTTTTTGTACGCTTTTCACAAAGGTTTTCCTAAGATTTCATGGCGTATTCGAATGGATGTACTAATGCGTACATCTAGAGTGCACCATTTCTTAGTCGTTGATTTAGTTTTTTTTTTCAATGGTCCAACATCCAAGGGTTCACAACATGCAAGCCCTCTTTTTATTTTAGGGGCTGAACATGCAAGCCTCATGAATAGCATTTTATGGCTCGAAACAGGGCTTGCAAATCTGCAACAACAGGGATTAGCAAGATAAGATTGGCCCTTTGAATGAGCAGGAGGAGATGCCCTTTTTTCAATCTAACGATGAAGAAATTGGAAGTGCAGCTTCTTCAGAGCCTACAGTTGTATCTGAGAGTCGGTTTCTTCCTCAAGCATCAATTCTGCAGAGTTCTTAGCATGCCGGCATGAAGGATAACCTAAAAACATGGGCTTCATTTTACGCTGGATATGTTTTGGTCACGCTGGATATGTTTGCACTGGGCAGAATGACCGTATTTAGGGCCAGCCTTTAGTCTCTTGTATCTGCATATTTTCCTACTAATTCCTTCTCAGATCTTGTGATATCAGCTCTTGAAGGGTATTTGAAGGGCTTTTCTTGTGATATTAGCTCTTGAAGGGTATTTGTGCGTCAAATTTTCTAGGGTTGGGCTCCTAAACTTGGTCGAATATTGGCAGGCATAGCTTGGTTTCGGCTTAATTTTAGCTTGATTCTTGGGAAGATTTGCCTTTTTCTTGGGCGGTCGTCTTTGCAAATCAAGTTTCGCAATGGTCTTTGCGGTCGTTTTTGCGATCCGATTTTTGCAGCCGACCTCTGAGAGAGATACATCATGGGTTTGCAGGTAGAAGCTCTGAGCATGGGTTTACAACCCGAGATATATGCATAGGTTTTTGACGAAAATGCAGAGCCATGTTCTGTTTCTCTGTGGCACACCAAAGAACTTCGTTCATTATTACCGGCTATATTAGTTGCAAGATTTTCAGAGAGCAAGGCCTGTTACTAAAATCCGACATGAACGTATAATAGCTCTGTATGGATATGGTTTTGGAGGAATGTTCATAGTGATCCGTTATTTTATGAAGATTGGGAATCATGAAAAAGCAGTTGTGGAGTTCACAGATTTGGAGTTTGCTGCAGAGAAGCTTCCTCAAGATGTATTTTTTACAATGCATTACACTTGGCGCAAAGGCCATCATAGAGCTTAATCCGGATGAGACGCATAGGTATTACAAACAATGCTTGCTACTGGTTTCTGCTAACTACCCTTGCAGGTATCGCTTAAGTATGAGACGTATTTGAGCACAGGTAGTGAATTCTATTCACTGCATAGATTCGACATTCTCTTCACGGTTGGGTACCATCCTTTGCACATACAGTTTTGGTAATATGTTTCTGGAGAGGATTTGAGTAAAGGAGGTCATGCTTTGTCTATTATAGATCGCTGTGTGAGAAAATACAATAACATCTACAAGTGAAGCTTGTAGAACTTCTTTATTGATAAAGAAGTGCAGAAAAGGTAACCATGTTATACCTCCATTGCACATGGTATGAGTTTACTTGTCTTGCAAAATGAAGGGCCCTATCCTTGAAACAACATGCAAACTTGGTTTATGACCATTATTAGGATGCAAACGATTTGCTAGTTACAGTTTGGGCAACATGCATAAATGGATTATTAAATGGGTCAACATCTGACAATCTAAAGTAGGAGGATTATGAGTCTTGCATTTCGCTGGTACATCTATATAATATGCTTTATTTGGATGCAATTCATATGCCATAATGAAGCTGATAATTGGCTCTTTTTCAGATGGCCATACAATGCAGCTGACCCGATGGATGGTTGTGAGACAAAGATTTCGGCCAGTGTTTTTCTTTCTGCCTTGCTGTTTTGTGTCAAGTGCCTCATCCAGGTAGGGCACTTTATAATGCTGGATATTTTCATCGTGGGTGCATTTTTTTCCTGTACAATTTTGTTCAAGTTAGAATGTCTGTTTGTTGTTATCAACAGAGATTGCTAAGGACCGAAACCAACCAAGTGTGGTTGCACCAGGCAATCATGTCCTCAAAGATGATGCAGCAGCAAGTATGCCTATACCCAAAGACACTGTTTTGGGCCTTCTTCAAGAATGCACAAAACTTCAAGACCTGGAAGTCAGCAGGCATGTGTACAGTTTGATGGTTTATAATTCATTACATTCTGTTTCTCTCTTGTCAGACCATCTAATTTGATAAATTGGGGCATTGTATGTAAATTGGGTTGATAAATCAGGTTCCATTGTAAGGTTGATGGTTGATGTGCATTGATACCAACACATGTTACCATATGCACTAGCATATGCATGACAATGTGCAGTTTACAATAGTTTACATGATTCTTGTATTGTTATATTCAGATTACAGATAATGAATATAATGCTAGATATTGATTACACAATGTACTCATAGTTCTTTGCAATGGAAATAATTTGTTTGACATGATGTTATTGTGCTTTTTAGTTAATTAATATTTATGCCCATAAAGTTTACCTATGTTTGCTTTAGTTAGGGCCCGAAGGGCCCAAAATTTTTTTTTAATATAACAATCACCAGACAACTACCATTAACATTATTAACACAAACCATTGCATTTAACACATTTAAATTAAAATCCCCCTTGAACCCCCTTTGGTTTGGGTGCATATTCACACGGGGGGTTACGTAGGGATACAGATGTAAGTACAGGGTTTGAGGTCAGAATGGCAGAGGAGGTCGGAATGGCAAATTAGGGTAGAGACAGTGTATGGAAAAGTATTTTAAGTAGATAGGAATTTTTTCTTCTAGCCGTAGGATGACCACGAAAATATGGATAAGGTCTATCTTAATAATAGAATTTTGGTTTGAAAATTTCCTTTAAAACTCAGAAAGAAAATTTCTTCTCCACTCTTCACAAGCAAAAATCTTCCACCTTTAGAACTTTGTTACGAACCAAAATTTTAGTACCAAAAATTTCGATTTGCATTCACATCAAACCACCAGAGTACATAGATCAAGTACTGTCTCCCATGAGGCTATATACCTGAAAGCCACGTATACAGATAACAAGATGACACACATGTAACGGACCCATGGGAGACCGCTCGAGTGGATCTTGGTGTCGCATTCCCGAGACACCGGCATAAATGGGTAGAAGCGACTACTCATAAACGTCTAGACGGATTTGCTCAGTTGGTTAAGGGCATGTGATTAAGAACGTTACATTTGGTATCAGAGCAGAGCTCGAGGGAGGCAAGTATGACCCGGCATTAGGGCGGATTTGGGGTCTCAAAATGGCCTCCTATCAGCCATTCCACGTCATATTTCCGCTCCTTTTTTCCCCATGCCACCTAGGATACCAAACTCTCATAATTACAGATTTGCTTGGAATATTCTTCCGGAATAAGGGGGATTGCACATTCATGGCGCCATATGTATTTAATTCTGTTGGTTGTCAGACGGACTGATGCAACACGTGGCGCTTCTAAAATGCCACTTGCATTATAGCATACCGGCAACTCATGACGGTGTCTCTTGGGTTGTCAGATACCAAGCGTGCGGCGTCACCCTTCTACATTTCAAAATTTGAATGTGTAGGTTGAAGCTTTGTATCGGATCGGACTTTCATTTCGAGGCCACCGCCGCTCTTTAACCGATCTTCACTTCATCCTAATACTGGGCTTCCCGCCCCTACAATTCGAAATTTGAATTTGCTTAATGTATAAAAGCATGGATTGTAGGAGAATGGACTTTTCGATTTCCATATGCACGTTGCAAATTTCAAAAGCGAAGTTAGTATGCGGACGTTCGGCTCACACGGCGGAATTGTGTTGGGGCATAAAAATACCACACCTTCATTTCACAACCGTCGATCTACACATATGGAAGTTACTTGTTGTCAAATTAAACTTAAACACAAGTGAGGTCGGCACTTACGTGGTTTTCTCGAGGAGGGTTTGGGTGTTTTTTTTTTAAATCCCAATTATCGACATAGTGTGGCGTAGCATCTTGGTATTAAATAGTATGTTAAATTCGAATTATATCGGTGTTCATTTTCAGGTTAAACTCAAATCATATAGGTTTAGGAATAAGGTTAAAAAGGAAGATATTGAATATTTAGGAATAAGGTTAAAAAGGAAGATATTGGATATTTAGGAATAAGGTTAAAAAGGAAGATATTGGATATGGCTCAAATTTCGAGATATGCACATAATGGCATGTAATGATGGTTGATAGGACTGAATACGAATCATTCCTACAATTTCACGTCTAATCCAGCCTATATCTATTCCAGCCTAGATTGGCCCATTCTCCCCCAATCTCCGCCCAATCTTCGCTAGATCCTCCTTAATTTCTCTAGTCCATCGCCATGAAGAGATCAGCTACGGAAGAGCCGGAGGTGTCCTCCAAGAGGCCCTATTACGGGCTGGAAGAGGTGTTCCCTCCGCAGTTCCCTCCACGCCCACGGTTCTTGCTCACGAATGCCTCGATTCTCGATTCCTTTGACGAGGAATCGAGAATGAGGAATCGAGAGGAAATTTCGAGCAGGAGTTCATCACAGTGTTCTTGAAGGTCGGATAGGAGATTCTTGAGAGAATGAGTGGTCTACCGAAGGAGAAGAAGCCAAGATGATGAAAGAAGTTGAAGACGAATCCGGCCCGACTTCGAGGAGCTCATGGCGTTAGTTCATGGTACATGCATGTTTTCTTTCTTTTCTTAAGCATTCAACTAACGGTTATTTCTTATTTTTTTTTTGCAGATGGTGAAGCAGATGAATGAAATTTGTTAGGGCAGAGCACCTCTTATTTTTTTTCCTTGTTCTTAGCCTCCAGCTTGCCTCCAGCTTGCCTCCAGCTTCTTACCATATGACTGCAAGCCTCCGGGTTTTTTTGTTGTGAATAAATGAAGCCTCCCGGGCATTTAAATTTACAAAATGATGTTCTCATGTAAAAACCATACGGCCATAAAAATTTTGAATGTAAAAAGTTTTTGTTTCTAATTCCATTTGAATACCTAACTTGTTTTTTTACTGTACATGTGTTACCACTCTTAAGTACATAAGTCATTATCCCTTTTCAAAGAGCATATTATTTTTCAAGAAGGATCACACCAAGCGAATAGTACATATGCAACAAAAATGGAACACACTAAATTCGCATCGTGTGATCCACTTTCTTAATTGTTGTCAAATTAAAATTAAAGACAAGTCCCTCATCAATAGTCTCCCATTTGCATATAAAATATCTATCATTCCAAGTTATATTTTGTTTTATGAACTAAAATGGCCTCCTATCAGCCATTCCACGTCATATTTCCGCTCCTTGGGATTTGGGGTCTCAAAATGGCCTCCTATCCGCCATTCCACGTCATATTTCCGCTCTTTTTTCCCGTCAGATTTGCTTGGAATATTCTCCCGGAATAAGGGGGATCGCACATTTATGGCGCCATATGTATTTAATTCTGTTGGTTGTCAGACAGATTGACGCAACACGTGGCGCTTCTAAAAAGCCACTTGCATTATAGCATACCGGCAACTCATGACGGTGTCTCTTGGTTTGTCAGATACCAAGCATGCGCATCACCGATTCTTGTCTTGCCCTATTTTCATTTAGAGTCCATGGCCATACAAGCTTCCCGCCTTCTACATTTCAAAATTTGAATGTGTAGGTTGAAGCTTTGTATCAGACTTTCGTTTCGAGGCGCTGCGATTGCGCCTTAAAAGTTCGTAACCGGGATCTTTACTTCATCCCAATACAGGCTTCCCGCCCCCCTACAATTCGAATTTTGAATTTGCTTTTGTATAAAAGCATGGATTGTAGGAGAATGGACTTTTCGATTTCCATATGCACGTTGCAAATTTCAAAAACGAGGTTAGTACGGACGTTCGGCTCAAACGAAGCGAATTGTGCTGGGGCATACAAATTGTACACCTTCATTTCGCGCCGTGCGATCCACGCGGTATGGAAGCTCCAAATGATGTGTGGATAAGGATCCAACTGACTCACGAATATGCTCCAGTCTTCAATCGCAAAAAAGGAGGTCTAAAAAATAAGAACTTAGACCTCGACATGTTGCGTCTTGCAGGCTCAAAAAGTGTCGACATCTGGGCGGATGGCAGTTTATATCCATTGGATCCGTTGAGTGGCAAGAAACCGTCATTTCGGGACGTTTCAAGTTTAGTCCGATTTTGTGGTGACGGTAACTCTGGCCTCTTGGGATATTGTGAGAGATTGAGAGAGGATGAAGGCATTGAATCGAATACGATTCCTTGAGATGAGCCGCTTCCGATTGTCACAAGAGAATTATAACTTAAACCAGCCACTCTTTTTTCTCTCGCTTCATTACTCCAATGTGATGAAGGAAAGGAATGACGGCTTGGGAGGGAAACTTCTTTGAGATCCGAAGTGGACAAGTCCAAATTGGTGATAGGGCAGCTGCAAGAAAAGATCCAAGAGCTCGAAAAGAGCAAACTTTGGGCTTCAATGTAGGTTAAAGAATTTGAAGAAAACACCCCTTGGCTTGCGAGAAAGGAAGAAAGCACTATCAACCGATAGAGGAACTGAAGTTTGGATCAGGTGCATTCGACCCGGGGTCCGCGCCACAAGGTCCGTTTACAACACTAGCAAAGGCCAATTAAGATCCGGGGGAACCCGAGGTGAAGAAACCTAGCGACAAGCAGGGAGATAGTGGACATGATTTGTCGACCCTACAACTCTTCTCTCAAGAAGATGGTATTGGAAATGGTACTAGGAGAGATCTACAAGAAGTTTAGAAGCGGCAGGATGTACAAACCGTTTGTGATGATGTAGGCATCGGTGAGGCTTGGTTACCGTTCTCTATTCAAGCCATTCCACGAAGCGTTGAAAAGAATGGGCACAAAAAGTATTAAGCTCCGTCGTCCACAAATTGTCGAGAATACAAGGGTTACTTTCGGACAAAGATGGTGTATGCCATATTAGGAGAGATGCACCACGTTGAATGTCTTGGTCCCCGCCATAGCCATAAAAGATAAGAATGGCAAGGATTGTTGTGATATAGTTGGAATGAATGAACATAATAATCTTTGGGTTGACCTGTTACTCTCTTACAATTCCTTGTCAAATATTATGACTTAACAGTTGCAGAAACTAATGGTGAGATTGAAGTTTGCATAAAATTGGATGAAATGGAACTGACCAAGTTTGAGAAGTATGAGAGGGTATCCGTTGTCATCATGAATAGCCGAAAAATGGTTCTCATGTCAATCTGAAGATCACCTGGTGGTTAGGTCTTTTTAAAGTTTAGAAAGAAACCCACGAGGTATTGAAATGGGTGTTCAATCAAACTGACATCCCGAGTCTAATATCTAGATTCGAGGGAGGGGAAAAATTGCAAGTAGATCACTATGGATCTTACAAAGTAATTTTTCACTTGGCGTCTGATTTAAAAACTGAGAAAGCAATGTACAACATAAGTGGAGGAGGACAAGGAATATGCAAAAGTTGTCTGTACTGCAATCATGCAAGGAAGTCAAGTACTGGAAAGACTGTTTCAACCTTGTCCCTTAACCAAGCAAATGCTCCTAATAGAGGAGAAGAAGATCCCAAGTTCCATGGCATTTTCCCCATAACATTAGAGAGGGTTCATATCTGCACTTTGCACGGCTTTGTGAGAATCATCGACAAGATGATATTTTTGAGTTGCAGATTCGTGTGGAACATTTCAGATAAGAAGAGAAGAGAGGAAGGAATTCGTAGAGTTGAACATGTTCTATCAGAAGCAGGTTTGCATGGTGGCAATGCAAGATTAGAGCTCGATGAGAAACGGGCAGGAAGAACAAGTGTGCCTCGTAAGGTGTCAATTGGAGGGGTGAAAGCTCGACGCTTGATAAAGAATCATAGAGAGGCTCTGAACGGAAACCAGATGGGAGAAAAGGTCTATGAATTTGGAAAATTGCTGGTTGATGCAGAGCAGGACCGCACAGATGGCGTTTGTTCGGCATTGAGGAAAAAAAAAGCATGGGATGCATTGTCTGAATTGTTCCCATACATTCAGAGAATGGACCTCACAAGAGAAGATGTAGAAATGTTCGTGCAAGCGAATAACAAATTTATTAAAGCTTTCATAGACGCATGGGGAGAGAGTGAAGTCACGCACTACTTGCACATCTTTTGGGCTCATGCACCTTGGTTTTTTAGGAAGTATGGAAGCCTAGCAGTGTGGAGTGCACAAGGCATGGAGAAGTCGCATAAACAAGCTAAAATAGCCTTTCATCGTAACACTCAAAGAGGGGGTGGAAATGTGGGAACCAACCCTCTAAGACAGATGACAGAGTGGTTTTATAGAAGGGCGATGGCTAAATACGACAAGAAGGTCGCTTTAAGGAGCAACCCACAAGTCGTAAACACCATTGCCATAATGCTGAAGAGAAAAACGGAAAGTTGCTTGGCAAAATTCTAGGGCCCCACTAGCATCGCAACAGTGGAGATCTAAGAGACAAAGAATCGGTAAAAAGTATACTTGTAATGTGTAGCATGTTCACACGGCGAAGAAGTACTTGCCTCCAACCTTGTTTGCACAACCAGAAGCTTCGTCGTGTGATCTTATTTGTATCATATATGGCGTGACGATTGGAGTTCGCTATTGCTTGCATTTATGTGGCTTCGCGTCGTGTGAAGCTTTACAAGATAATAATAAAAAAAGGTTACTTTTGATTAAAGTTGTGAAAGATGTTACATTGAAAAACAAAATACAACGACTCATTGTTGCTCCAGTGCGAGCTCTTCTTCATTATCTTCATCATCATCATCATCAGCTCCGTCCTCGTCTTCGTCTTCATCTCTTCTCCTCAAGCGAGCAATCACCCTATCCAAACGTTCCTCCAATCTGTCCACCATCTCTTTGTACATGTCCCGCTCCTGTCCCAATACCACAACATGTTCTTACGCTTTGAATTAGCAACCTCGTTGCCGTCATAACCACCTCGGTCGCGGTTGTTGGGGCATGTCATCTGTCCGACCTTCTATTCAACCGCTTTGATTTGCCTCTCGGCTCTGAAGCATGAGAAGGTTGAATTCATTCTCTTCTTCTTTTTGCTGAATTGTAACGGCGTTTTCCTTTAGAAGATCATCTTGCTCCTTCAACCTCTTCATTAGAACACCCAACACTATGTCAGAAGGGAGTTCTATCCTCTTGCGTTTTCCCTTATCAGCGGTTGAGGATGTGGAGGCCATAGATGACAAATGGGAGGGACGTTAAAATTATAGAAGTGAGGAGCAAAGACTCTAACCGGCGGAAGGAGCACAATGCAAGGACCTCATTTTATACATATTAGCGCTTGAACATATTAAACACGGTCGGCTGCTGTCGCACGTGTCGAGCGGATTCTGTCGGTTGTCCGCTAGAGCACATTAATGGTACTGTCCGCTGGAACACATTAATAACTATTCTAACTACACTGTATCACACCACGCGAAATCTGCACATGAGCTTTAAAACCCTATGAAGGGTTTCGCTTCGTGTGATCTGTCTTGTCATTCTCTCTACCACGGATATTGAAAATAAAAAATAGGAAACGTAATATTCGGCACATTTGTCAAAAACTTTTCCCATTGAGAAATAAAATAATTACAAACATTAAAAAAAAAACGGGCCCCTCTAGGAGGAGCCCGATGCCTATGATCGACGGGCAAGCTCTTCCTGGAGGGCAGTGATAATTTTTTTCTGCTCCTCCAACATGATTGCCTGCCCCGCAACCACGTTCTCATATTCCGCAACCTTATCTTCCCGCTCATCGAGTTGAGCTCGGGCAGCCTCTCCCGCTTCGATTGCGGCCCTAAGCCTCTCTTGGAGGCTATATCTCGTGGCGCGCAATTCGCGGTCTAAGGCAGCCCGCTGATTGTCGCGCATTAAAATCACCTCCCTATAGAAGGCGGCCTTGTCCTCTGCCGCAACCAGCTTGACGACGTCTTCATCATTCTTTTCTTTTAGAAGGCGGATCCGTTCCTCCGCTTCAGCACGAATGTTCTTAATTTCCTTGACCAGAACTTGAGACAAGATCTCGGCGGGGATGGAACTGGAGCTGGAGGCCATTGAAAGTGATGGGAGAACAGGAGAGATGGCTGAGGGCGGATGTGGTAGAACAGGAGATGGCGGATAGGAGAAGACAAAGGCCTCCGACGTTTTATATAGAAAGTAGAGATACGTTGGAATCTACGGTTGCGAGTACCGATAAAGTTGTGTAATAATCCTACGAGGCGAAATTATAGCATGCAATTAGGCAACGGTAGCCTATGTTCGCATCATGGGATTCGTCATATCCTAGCCGTACTGTATGCAGGCCGTACAAAAGACAGTGTTATTGTGGCAGCGCATGCCACGTCCTTGGCATGACGTCATCCACATGCCACGTATGTGAATAGACGTTGTCATCCAAATGCAAATTCGCATTTACCTGCAAGTTATCACATAATCTAGCTAGATATTTGTGTTACATATACTTTTCCATTAATAAATTAGGAATTTATACATACAACGAGGTGTACGTTGTGGAGATCATCGGACGAAATCCATTGATTGCTACGTAATTGCAAGCATGGCATTTCGGCGTCGTGGTGATCTTTTAATAAAACAAAACAAGAGAACAGATCATATAGAAGCAAGAAAGCAGAGCAAACTTTTCTTTGAAACAAAAATATATATACAATGGCTAGGGATCTTCATGATCCTGTAGAAAGCTGGCAACAAAAATAAATATACAATGCGTTCTCATCCTCCGCATTTCTCGAAGCTTCTTCTCCATATCTTCTAGCGCTGCGAAATATTGTGTGCGCTTAAAACCGCCTCCGACCCTCTGGCTATTGGCCTCTCGGTTCGTTAATGTTGCCGTGAGCTCAAGGTCTCGCTCATGCAAAGACCCCTCGTGAATTCTAACTGTCCACCGCCTCCATCTTCTACGGCGGACGGTGACAATTTGCTTTTAAAGTCGGAACCTCCTTGAATCTCTTCATCACCACAAAAAGGGTGATGTCCGCGGCAGCTCGGGGCTGCCGCTTCTTCGGAGGAGGATGAAGATGCCATCGGAGGAGAAGGCGGAAGGCGAGAAGATGAGCGTAAAGCGGAAGGCGGAAGAGGATCGGAGGTCGAAGGCAAGATAGAAGGTCTTCGATTTATAACGGGGATTTCGTAGTAGCTTGAGTCACACGACGCCAAGGATGCCGTGGGTCGTGAAAATGGACCGTTACTTCGCCGTGTGAGGAAAAAGGACCGTTACTTCTTCTAACGTCTTTTCTTCCGGAGAAAGCTCGTGTGATAATTTTTTTATTGATAATTTCGGTGATACAATCTATACATAAGTAATTTTACTTGATATATAACTAAAGATAGAACTTCTCATTGAAGCAAAATAGAATCCGGCATGGAGATCACCGCGGCCGAAATCCATTGATTGCTACCTAATTGCAAGCAAGGCATTTCGGCGTCGTGTGATATTTTAATAAAAAAGCGTAACATACATTGGAACAAGAGGATAGATAGAAGCAAAAATAGAAAAACTTTTCTTTGAAGCAAAAATAGATAGATACAACGGCTAGGGATCTTCATGATCCTCTAGCTGATTTTCATGTCCCCGCAAATGAAGCCGTAAGGCTGCGTTCTCATCCTCCGCAGACTTCGGAGCTTCTTCTCCATATCTTCTAAGGCTGAAATCATGTGGCGGTTTCAATCCCGCGGCCTGCGGCTCGTTGCCTCTTGGTACATGGCGAATGTTTCCACGAGCTCAGCGTCTGCATTTCGTCGCGACAACTCCCTCGTGAAGGCTAATCGTTGGCCAGCCTCATTGTTCTCCGGCGGCGAGGCGGTTGTTTTCATCATGGATCTCCTTGAATCTCTTCATCACCACTGCAAGGGTGATGTCCACGGCAGCTCACGGGCGCCTGGAGTGCTATCTTGGCGTGGTCGCTTGCTAGAGGAAGATGATGATGCCATCGGGCGAGAAAGGTGGAAGGCGGAAGCCGAAAGTAGAAGATGAGCGAGAAAGGCGGAAGGCGTCGGAGGTCGGCGTGGACATCGGTCTTCTATTTATAACATGAGTCACCGCGAGTTGCTTCTCGCGTCGTGTGAGGAATAAATAAATTAATTGTTTTTTTTCAATAATATTTCATTTCTTGAGATAAATATCACCACGGCGAAAACCTAGATATGACGAAGCGGTGATGTATTTGGCGTGATGTGAATAAATACAAATAAAATAATTTTTATTAGGAATTTCGGAAGGACAATCGTACATAAATAATTTTACCGATACAAGTTGGAAAACATATAACTTCCAATTTCTCAAGCTTAGTTAAATCAATTTCATGCTCTTTCAATCCCTGCCTTGATCCAATAAGGCAATGACTTCCATGTTATCGACCCGACTTCCAACCTTGGGTGAGTCAAGCCCGGCAGACTAAAAAATTTAACATATTGCTTGCCCATGAGACCGGCTTGGTCGTCAAAATATTGTAGCACAACATCCGCCCAATTGCTATCACCCTTTCGGTGTTTGATGCCAATTGGGAATGGTTCCCGAACATGCATAATGCACGGATGTAATAGACAAACTCTGCACCTTTTGGATTTGAAAGTTATCTTTGAAGGCGATTATCTCCCCATTAACGAATCTTGAGATATATCGTAACAATGTAGAGTCCTTCAATCTTTCCTTTCCCCCCGCGTGCATGTCGGCAAGAAAAATCATCTACTTCCCACAAATAAGAACCCTCAAGCTTATCTTCTTCACATTTATCCTCATCTACGAGGCTTATCTTTGCCGCTGATTGGTGAAGGGCACGCCAAACACAGCCAGATCCTGTTGGCGACTTTGCGCGAGACAACGGAATTCTTCTTCCGTTGGTAGATTAAGCCTCATCTTGAGCAAATCGAGACTCCGACCTCTCATAGGCTTCTTTAAGCTTTATAGCATTGCCGGTATAATTAGACACTTCAAACATCTCTTTGTCCAAATCCTCTTCAAAATCTAGGCCTAAGTTTACCCATTCGGCCAAGGTACTGATAAGCTCGTCTTCCCTAGCACACATTCATAACAAAGACGGGTTCCTCAGTATATCACTTAGCAATAGGTATTCTTTGCCTTCCACTAAAATTGGCGTTATGTCAGACAACTTCTTTTCATCCTCATCCCCATCCTCATCACCTTCAGAATCATCTCCCTCCTCTGGTTCACCCTAAGGCCAGTGCGTCGAAGCTAAAACTCCTACATTCTTGCTCTTCTTCTTGTAGATCTATCTCCATTTCTACGTCATAGTCAGCATCATCACACATAACCCCCCCCCTTGGCTTAAAGATTTCATTGTTTCCAGTGTATCTTCGGTTTGGCCGAGCAGAATGCAATAACTAGCAAATGCAAATGGCAAAGAGAAATAAGATACCTTCTTAAGCACAAGGACGCAGCCAGGAGGAGCCCGTTGCACAGCATTCTTGAAAAACATCTTCCTTGTTTGCAAATGGGAAGCCGCCTCCTCTAGAGCTGGTTTTGGAATCCACGAGCCAGGGACATCTGCAAAGGACGTGCGCTGAGACCAAGCGGTCCGGGTGAAAGCTAAGGCAACCTCGCGATAGTATCCAAGCTCGCTACTGTTTGCCATGATGTCCAACTCCTTGCAATAGAACGGATAAATCGCAGTCGGCGCAACTTCCTCGTTGTCATGAGGGGCGGATGTATACCATTCCAGGAACTTCACATAACAATCCATGGCGAAGCAAACGACGAAAACAAGAAGATGTTTAGGAGCGGTAAGGCGCTGTCACTTTTGAACTCAAGTAGCCGTTGTCGATTATGAAAGGGGACCACACCCGTTGTTGGGGAGATTTGTCCGGTACATTTTAGGGTTAGGGTTAGGGTTAGGGTTAGGATTGGATCACACGCAGCGAAGACTACTATGTGCAACAAAAAGCACAATGCTTTGCTTGGCGTCGTGTGATCCTCACATTATAACATTAAAAAAAAAAATACAAAGTGCTGAAGCTAGGCTTCTAAGAAAGAAATGGACTAAGAGATTAAGCTTATAAAGCCATTACATTAAGAAATATTATACATATGAAAAAACACAAAGGCACTTCCACGGCCTTTTTACTGGGGTCTTTCTTCTTGTTGTATTCACCATAAAATTTTGACCATAGTACTTTCGGGATCCCTTATGCGTAAGGCGAGGCGCATGTCCTTGGGCATGATGATCACCCGCTTGGCATGTATTCTTTTCAAAAGGCTGCGAGTCCTCGAACAGGCCGGCACCAACCGCTTCCGAAGCCATTTGAAGAGCATTTAAAGGCGGTTGCTTGACTTGAATTACATGGCGGTATGATGTATCGCACCACACTCTTGCGAATCTCTCTCACGAGCTTGGCAAATGGGAGGCGGAATGATCATCTCGGTGCTCTTCTGATACTTCTTAATCTCGCGAGAGCCTCTTGTAATGCTAGGCTTAGTCTTCCGCTTCCGGCCACTACCCTCACCCACCCGGCATTTGGAGCACGTTGCTCGGCCGACTCTTCCGTAGCCTCCTCACCAAAGATTTGCGGTACGTTCCTCGGCCCGACTTCGTCCGGCCGATCTCCTCCCCATTCCTAGTGCGCCTTCCCTTTTTTCAGAGTTGGGCCTCCTCCTTTGATTTGGTCACGGCACCTCCACGGGGAGGAGCGGGAAGAGCAAGAAGAGGCGGCTGCCCAATAATTAATCCGTCATATTACGCTTTCGCCGGTCTCTCACATTTTCATCATCGTCTCCGAACCAGGAGTGCACCTCCCTACTTACTCGGGAGCTGCTTCTCCCGCCGTGCGTCATCATCGGTTTCTTTTCCGGGTCTTCTGTTAGGCATGGTCGGAGGAGGAGAATCTCTATCAGAGACTTCAGAGTCAGATGAAGAAGGCGGACTAATGTAATCACCTGGCCTTATACCACCTGGATGGATCCTTGCAGTTTGCTTAGTTCTTGCAATGGCTTCTCAGCGGATGGCGCTTTATACTACGAACACTGACAAAAATAGACAACTGGCAAGAGATAAATAGTAAAAAATAGAAGTTAAAGTAAAAAATGATGGTAACGTTTTTAAATAATTGTACGGAACCCTAAAAAAATATCGGACAAAATATGGAACCCTAAAAAAACATCGGACAAAAACACAAATAAAAAACCGAGATTCAAAGCGCTAGGCGATAGACAATTTCTTGTTGATCGCGAACTCACTAAACTTTACATTTCCCTCTTGCCTGTAACCAACCCTAATGCCATCAATAAAATAATGGAAGTCGTCGACAATCTCCTCTCTGTCTCCATTAGCACTCTTAGCTCGATAATGGCCATTAAACTTTCCATGGTGGCTGTATAAATGACTTCCTCCCCTCTCCATACTTTCGAATATCCACCGCGATCGAATTATGCATTATGGTCCTCAAACGCGGCTCCCAAAAAGTTGTCGACCTCTCTTTTTCTGTTTCCTTCGTTCTAGTTGACAATTAACGTTATAAATATTGTTTTGGAAGAAAGTATCTGAACTTAAAGGAGGACTTAACTTCTGCGGACCTCTGTTAGTTGACCGGATGATTAGTGGAATCGAACATCCAGTCGGAACCAAAAATAAGCCATCCACAAAATCGGCGGGGGGAGAAAGCACGTATATGTCTTGAGAGCTTTTGAACTTCTGCGCCATCCGAATATGTTAGCAAATACCTCAAACGGTGTGAAGATTTTGAAACTCATCCTCACGCCTCCATTTTCGGACATTCCAGCTTGCACCTCGTCGACCATGCATTTCTTCATTGCAATTACATTGTTCTCATTAGTGCGTGGCTTACAAAGTTCACTTAAAGGGGCAATTCAACCGGCCTCAAGCTCGGTTTCACGACCTTTACGTTATAATCATGTCCGTAAAAACCCGGATGCCTAGACCCCGCAAGGTCCACGGCATCCATACCTTGAAAAGGACAATTCCGATGTCTATGTGATACCACGACAAGTACACTACTAATACTTTTCGGCCGGAATGACATCCACGACGTCGATAAACATAAACTGCACAATAAATTTGTTTGTAAACCGTGTCAACGAAAGAAATGAAAAGATAAAGAGATCACCGCGGCCTTGAAACTATCTCTCTGCCATTAAGTAGGCGACGACTAGCCCGGCGTCGTGTGATCCGATTAAGGTGGTTACCATTTGCGGGCAATTTTGGGAAGCTGTTTTTGGTGGAGATTAGCTCTTTGGCCATATCGGAAGGGGTATATGCATGTCGTATTGTTATACTTTCCACTTTCCGGCGCTAGAATTCAACTTGAACTCTTTTATCCTACCTATCCAATGTGTCCGCGTCGTCGATGTCGCCTTTGTAAAGCTTAACTCTATGCTTTCGCCCCTCGTTGATGGCGAGCATACTCACCTGAACCTATTGAGACAAAACCTCCCACTTCTTGACCTTGGAAGTTACGTAAATGGGGCAAGAACACACGAAAATTACAGGAGACATGGATTGCGATGAGGAGTAAAGGCGGGAGAGGATGCACGTAGAGGCGCCCGGAGTGACAAGATCTGAAGTTTGGCGCCAAAATTTGACAAGGGAGTTGGTGGCGGACGGAGGGCCGGTCAAAGTCACCATTACTTTGGGCGGCGAAGCGACTCCCGAAAAATACGGGCCATTAAAATGGTTGCAATAAAAGCGCAGGCATCCCCTATGAAAATACGCCATGTGGATGCCAAGTAAGCCTGCTCATCCTTCTACCTGCCAAGTAATACTGACTTTCGTAACAAAGGCGCAAACCTGATTGGTCCTGGCGAATCTGACGTGGAAATCTTTAACCCAAGATAAGGGCCATTTTCAGACCCCAAATCCGCCCTAATGAATACCGTTGGACGGTAGGTCATGACTTGGTTTGTGATGCTCGAGGACGAGCATAGTCTAAGTGGGAGAGATTGTAACGGACCCATGGGAGACCGCTCGAGTGGATTTTGGTGTCACGTTCCCGAGACATCGGCATAAATGGGTAGAAGCGACTACTCATAAACGTCTAAACGGTTTTGCCCAGTTGGTTAAAGACATGTCGGTTAGGAACGTTACAAACACAAAATAACTATACACACACGTATGCTCCGCCATGTATCAAACAGCCTGCACAAGCTTAAACGTGTTATCCAATAGTGTTGGCTGGTGGATCCAATGTAAGGAAGAAACTACCAGCACCCGGAATCCTCGGAGCATCTGGACTGTTGATTAACACTTACCACCGTCCCATACCGGTGACAAATGCAACCTCACCAATCTCCAGAGAACCCTCTAAGATAAGCCACATGCTCATCTACTAGTGCTAGCATAAACCCCCTTATGATAAACGCCAATCGCTTATCCACCCTGCATCACAGCTTATGAAGCTGCACATCAAAGATGCACAAGCAAAGTATTGCAGACCACTCAATGCCACTAAACTGTTGGCTAAACTGTTGGCAAGTATGTGGCAATGTCCCATACCACCTCACTAGCACAAAGAGGTGGTATAACACATCAAGCACCAGCCTGCTGGTGCTGTAGAGACCATGGCCTGGGTACCAGGGCAATCCCAATAATTGCCCTCCAAAGAATTACCATACCAGTTCATCCTCTTAGAGCTAAGTACAATTCCAAATACACTGGGTTCAGCATAGGAGGTAATAATAAAAGGACTGAATTGAGTTCTAGTTATGCAAGTTATGCAATCCTACTCTCTTTCCCGAAGGAGAGCTTAGCAAAGCACTATTCATCCTAACAAGGTCATTCAGGTATTATCCCATTAATCCTTCACGCAGGTGGTGTTATCCACAACAATCAGATTAATACTTACCTGAAATTGCCTCCAAGGCACGATCCTTGTTCTCTAGAATAGTCCTCAAGCAAGTCGGCTTGCTCCAACTTCACTGGAATCCATTCTCGTTCCTTCTGCAGCCTCCTTCCCTCCGTGCAGCTCCCGTTTCTGCCCCTTTTTGGATCACCCTTGGCACCTGCTCACATGGCATAGCCAAATGGCGGTGACCCATTGGCACAACAAAGCTTGAGCAAGTCCAAGATTGAAGCTGCCCGATTCATCCACGAGCAATCCAATTTGCTGCTGTTACACCAGCCTAAAGGGCGTGATACCAGCCCCCAATATCAACCATTATTAAGGAAATTCCATTTCCTTGTCTAAGGAATTTATTGGTGCATGTAAGTGCCACGTTTGCAACAAAAGGAGTAGAGTACTATACGGGGGCAAAATGGCATCCACGTAATCGGGCGCCACCCTTGAGAATATTCCCACTCACTGGGGCATTCTCTAGCTTCGAGTCAGGCCACTAGAATTTCTGAAATATCACCTTAGCTAATGTCGCTCGAATCAGAAATTCTAACTAACCTGTCCCCCTAGTCTAAATTGTCCAGTGCACACCGCAATTAGACTAGACCATGCGACCACAATAATCTCAATGTCAGCCACATCGGATTATTCCAATAAGACGACGTTCCCATGAGCCTGACCTGACTGCAAAACAGTGAGGTCGAGGTTGAAGTGCGAAGAAGACAGTTCCCATGCGGCCGCAGTACTCCTCTGCTCAGAAATCAGCTAGATCTTCACTGCTATACTCTTCTGCTCAGAAACCGGCTAGATCTTCGTCGTATGCTTGACCGGTTGCTTGCTCCTTCGTCACCTTTTGATCCGTTAAAAGACAAAACAAAGGCAGCAACCCGACCTTGCAAAAATGGTCTTTCATTTCTGGAAACATTCGAGTTTTCCTTAAAGACAAGCTTACCATGGGAACTGCTCGACTTCGGCTTCGAGCTGGAAAAAATAGAGTTCGATGGGTTCCATGGGAACGTTCCCTAAGCCCAACAACAACATGCATGTTAAAACTCACAATAATGGTCTGCAAATTTTAGGTATAATAACCATAAATATAGAATTGTCCATAATTCCTCTTATTATTACAGAGCTATCCAAGATATAAGTGACATAGAAAATGAGGTGCTTTTTTACACTGCAAACACAAATTAAAACAAGATAAGAGCCTCATAAAAGAAAATAATACCTTACCAGTAACAGTGCCCGGCATTGCCGGGCTTTAAGTAGAATATGTTATATAGGTATGGATGTATAAATACCAAACGTTGTGTTTTCTTGATTTGTTTGTGGGTCCTGTGTGGAAGAGGTGATCACTGGGTTTATCGATGCAATGTGACAATGTGGATGGAAGGTGCCATTCACAGATTGGTGCATATGGAAAGTTGTAAAATAATGTCTTAAGTTATGATGATCTTGGTTAGTTAAGATTGTGTTGGTCATACTACATTATTTGTTTGTTCAACATAAAAAATCAATATGGGTTTATTCGAGTATTGTCTGTCAAGTTGGTTGATTGTTGTTATTCTCTCTGTTACTTGAGCTTTGGACTAAAGAACCACAATGAATTTGTAAACATTAAGGGATTTGGAGTCTATCTTGGAGCATAATTAATTTGTAAAATGTAGTAGCATTGGGCTTGGCAATGGCATCTAAAAGGGATAATTTTACAGCATAAACAATGTGCCCTGCATAGCGTGGCACTTGGACATTGAGCCGATGATAGAATGGAGAGCTATTTATGAAAATAACTTTGAACTTAGTTATATCTACATAGTTGGGGGTTTGATATTACATTGTTTTAATATGGGTGGATTGTAGAAATGAGATGTAACATAGACCATTTAAAGGAAGATAGTCCATGTAATATAGACCATTTGAAAGAAGATAATCCAATGGTTATTTCAAGGGTAAATACATGTGCATTTTATCCAAATTAGCAGTTTGCTCCCTTTAAACGAACTTACCTTTACTGGATAGGTGAGTTTACATCACCTATCCATTAGAGTGGACATTGCAATATTTAAATCACAGACCTTCTAAGAGCCTCGCACATTCAGAAGACTTCTTCCACCTAGAGTTTTAACGTTTTCAAGCTCGATGCCAGGACAACACCTCCACAAGGTCATAAACCAAGGGACATATTTTAAGTATTTTTAAGACATAAACCTCATTATCTTACATGCATAGCTTTATGCTTGCCAAGGTCAGAACCCAGCTACAAAGCATAGCCTAGCCATACTAGAATTCATACTCGTTGTGCCAAACAGAAGTCGGGATCCACAAAATCCACAACAGAACAACCGCGAGTATGCCTTGCTTGGAGTTGCTTGTGTAAGCACCAATCCCATCTCGAAACTTGATGCTCTGTACCACATAGACACTTGACGTGGCATGCTATCTCACCACCCAACCACGAGCTCTCAGCCAAAAACATATCTACCCCAGAGCTCTCCCTCGAGAAACTATATAGCATGCATGCCCCTTTGGTCCTCCTTTGGACCAAAGCCTCCTTTGGACAAAGGCCCAAAGGTCCAAAGGCCCACATGGCCCAAAAGGCCCAAAGCCTTTTGCATCGTCCTGCCATCTGATTATGGGTGATAGCAGGTTGGAAGGCACTGCATGTTGGAAGGCACTGTAAGGGATGCAGAACAACAGTCACAAAGCAGAGCTAGAGGCTCAATTATCACACTTGTTCAGAGTCTTAGTGGAACCCCTTCACGGGGCCGAAGTCTAGGGATATCCCTGACCACCTGGAATGAACTAGAGCAGGTACAAAAGGCCTTTCTAGCTCGGACACTTGGGTTAAAATCCACGGTCCCTTACCAGATCTTTTTGCAAGAGACAAATTTCTTACCTTTACAGCGGCAGCACTCGACCGCGACATTATCTATTTCCAGAAAGTAGTTGGTATGGGCAATGATTGTCTCCCAACTTGGCTTATACAGTGGCCATGGGTCTGCAGCGCCGCAAAGCCTGTTGGAAGGAGAGGCGAGCTCAGTTGTTCTTCCGTGGAATGTGCAAGAGCACAGGTGCAAACTGAAGAGGACCAGTATAACTTGCAATAATACCTTAGCCATGTCCTGCTTTGGTGCACGTGCTTTTGGTGCTGCCCATGCTAGTAAGGAATCCTTTTCTAAAAATACATGGTTTGATGCTGATTGCAAAGAACTTAGAAAACAATTGCGCACAATAATTGAGCCCGCTGCACATCAAAATGCCATCAAGAATTATAAGTTTGTATTGAAAAACAAGAAGGCACACTTTGATACTGAGCATCAGAAGCGAACGTTTGACTTATTGCTACGTGAGCTGCAGACCTTTTGGTGCAAAGTTTGACTTATTGCTACGTGAGCTGCAGACCTTTTGGTGCAAAGTATTACGTCGACCACCTCCAACACTTGGACATATTCTTATGCAGCAACGGGATGAGCGATTGATTCAATTGTATGATCATCCTATTTGTGCATGCTTTGGCAGGTAATATTCAAGTCACAAAGGCGAATGGACTATGACTAGATTGGTGGAGTCTGATGAGAGCTATGCAAAATTTGAAAGCAGAGTAAAAAACAAGGGAAAGCGCCGTAACCTGTGAACGGTAACATGTGAACAAGGGGAGTGCAACCGGTAAAAAGCTGTAAAAGTTGTTGGCTTCGGAATGTTCCGGTGTAAATGGTGCCACGTGGCATTACCAGATTAAGCCTCCAACAAAAATAGGGACTCAACTTCCAATGTTACGCTGACCACCATTTAAATACGCCCTACTGAAATCAAAGTCACCTTAGCTCCTCATGCAAAGCACTGCGTCACAGCTTTTTGAAACTGAAAAATGTCTTGGCGCAGACCTAATCCGTTGAATATAAAAAATGTGGGAGCTGGATCTTCTCTTTCCAAAGGTAACAAGTCTTTGTTATCATTTCAAGAGATCAATCTGACATCTTCTTGTACAGGCGTTTACAGAAGTCGACTACAAGAGTTGTCTCAGAAATGCGGATTTGGACTTCCTGTTTATACTTGCTGCATGGAAGGCAGCAACAAATTTAAAGCTACTGTGAAATTTAATGGCCAAGTTTTTACCCACCCGGACTATTGTGGATCTTTAAAGGCAGCTCAACATGCAGCTGCAGAAGTAGCATTTATCTCTACCTCTCAGTCGCAAGATTCTACTTTGCGTCTCCTTCTTGCTGCGAAAGCGAAGGAAAGAGCTCTTCATAAGGTAACTCAAATTCACGAATTGGTTCTTTTTGTCTTCATATTTCAGTATTTCATTCGATTAAGTTAAATCTAGAGGAGCAAGGACAAGCTTTGGAAAGATCAAGAGGTTTCCAATGTTGTTCCTCCGACTAAAGTGCCAGAAATAGAAAAAGGTACTCCCATAGGCTTTGCAGAATTTACTTTTTCTTCCTTCCCATTTAGTAAGCTTGCTTATTTTCGTTGTACGAAATTCCAGAAATCACAAGGGAGACACAGTCTTTGGGAATCCCATGTGAAGAAGATATAGAATGTGGTTGTTGTTTTTCGGAATGTCCATTTGAGAAGATGGTGCAGGTATAAGTGGTTTGAAGTAATGCATGTTAAATTCGTATCCTCACACTTAACATCGAATTTATTTGCAGTGTGCAGATGGCCACCTGTTCTGTTTTAGTTGTTTGCGCCGTCATGTTGAAGAAGCTCTCTTTGGTAGCTGTCAAATATCAGGTGGTCTGTCCTGCATTCACACAGATGGCTGCAAGGAATTTTTCCCTAGGTCTGAGGTGGGTGGAATTGCATAGGGTTATCTATTACCTCACCCTGACCAACAAATTATATTCTAATAATTTTTTTTACAGGTGCTAAGGGTTCTCCCTTCAGAGCTGATTTTGAAGTACGAGAGACTACAGGCAGAAGATACAGTTACTAGGGCAAAGCTTTCAGGCCTGGTGAGACCAATTTGTGTTAGTGAGACCAATTGTGTTATTCGCTTTTATATCTACTTATCGAAAATTTCAGGTCTATTGCCCATTCTGCAACTTTCCATGTGAGCTAGATCCAGGAATATCAATCTTCAAGTGTCCCTATGAAAAATGTGGGAAGGTATACTGGGATGCATTATATCTAACACAATAATATAAAATCTGTCATACTTTTTCTGCTCTACAGCAATCATGTACTAAGTGTAGAGAGCCAAATCACTTGCCTTTGCAATGTCATGAAGTTGAGAAGGTATTCTATTCCACCCTTAGGTGTCGTAGAAATTTTCAATAACAATTTCATTGTGTGTGTTGTACCAGGAATCTGAGACGGTCTTACGAAGGCAAGTGGAAGAGGTAATGTTCAAGGGGTTTGAGAATGTTTTATTTTATACACTCTATAGCTTTGCCTCTCTCTTTGTCAGGATATGACACAAGCTATTATAAGGACCTGTTATGCATGCAAAGCTGAGTTGGTAAAAGATGATGGCTGTAATAAAGTATGTTGATCATTTTCGTATTTGTTGGTTATTCTTTCCTTATCATGCCAAATATTACCACCTGTATTGTGCTACAACAGATCACCTGTCGATGTGGTGAAAGCATTTGTTATGTCTGCCGTCAGCCCATTAAAGCTTACGCCCATTTTTGCCAGGTATTATTGTGGTCCACTTTCACCCAGTTTTTATGGATGTATAATACGGATGCCATAAAAGCCCTTGGCATCTCGTATCTTCTTCCAAATGCTTGCAAGATGGGAAAAGCATTTAATTCACGAAATTTTACTCATTTGATGATTTCCTTTCTTGTTACTTGAGTCTTGATAAGTCACGTTTTTCTACTTGTAATAGAAATTAGCAGGATCATGTAAATAGCAAACAGACTCACGAAACAAACATACTAGATGAGACGGAGCCTTTAAACACATTGGACTAGCCAAAATATGGCCTACAGTTATTCCATTGAAGGGTGTCTTCCAGGTTCTGAGTGCAGATATAGTCTAATTTCTAAGTCCGGCATCATGCCTTCTGTTCGCAACCCAAGTATAATTAGAAGTTGCATATTCAACCAGGGTGCTTTTACAACTTGTGAGTTGTGATTGCTTGATTTTCAGTGGTTCTCATGTTAGTCTTGTGTATGTGTTCGTTTTGATCCGATTTTCAGCAGTTTATCAAGAGCCCCTTATTGATGGTACAATATCTCTATTCAGCAGCAGCATTGGGCCGACATGACCTGGTTATTCATCTGTAAGGAGGCATTAGAGAGGTTTCCAGGCATGTGTGAGATGTCCGCAATAATTCTTCAAGAATACCAAAAGCTGCACTAGAGTTAAAGCAGATTTCGGATATGACTTGGCCATTACTTGCTATGGTCTTCTTATGACTTGGCCATTACTAGCTATGGCCTTCTGTAGTAGGATCCTTCTCATCTTTTCCCTGTGCTAAGCATCAAGTCTCGGTTTTCTGTTAAGGCCGGTGGTAGGTGGGAAAATGGCAGGATTTCTGTTAAAGGCTGTGGTGGTGGGGGGACCTTTCCAGTTTCATATGTTCCTAAATCCTCCACTGCTGAATCCTCTTTTGAAGTCAAGTAACTCAAGGTTCCTGAGAGTAGTTGGTTTGGCTCAAAAGTCTCCAGCTGCATGGAAAATATCATGTCAGCTTTGTCAATGTGGGAGAATGGCAGAATTTCTGTTAAAAGGCTGTGCTGGTTGGGGGGGGGGACCTTTCCAGTTTCATATTTTCCTAGATCCTCCACTGCTGAATCCTAACTCGAGGTTCCTGGGAGTAGTTGGTTTGTCTCAAAGTCTCCAGCTGCATGGAAAATATCATGCAGCTTTGTCAATGATTCACTATTGTTTTCTATTAATAACATCTTCAACTGGATCATCAAAACTGTTAAAGAGCACATCAGCACAATTAGGTATCGTAGTGGAATGTTAGAGGCTCCTATGGTCCCTCCAGTGTATCATTTAAGTTTTAACATTTAGTACATGTCTTATGGCCATCTTTACATAATTAGTGGCTGTTGTTTTTACTTTCTTGCTGTAGAACTGATTTGCTATGTTCTGAGATTTCCAGCACCCTCGAGACCCTGGCAGAGGTTGCTCGAAGTGTAAACGATGTAGCCTTTGGGAGAAGGTATGCTTGCTCAAGTTGGTAAGTCTTTTTGAGTCATGTTCACTACAGAAACTTTTCACTTCAGGAAAATGAAGACGATGTTGTAGGCACTGCAAAGGACAAAGCCTTGAAAGCACTAAAGGTGACAGCTCCTAGTCTTCTTAAGCGAAGCATTGGTCCAGATATTAGAGTTGCCAAGAGACATAAGGCAGTATAGCTGGATGTTTTCTATGGTCTTGACATCATCTCAACCTAGCCTTCACATAATCTCACGCCTCTTTTGTATTTACCAAACATTTTGAAACGGTAACTTCTGTATTTATTACTAGGAGAACTAACTAAGCTGTATGAGTCAATGCCGCAGCCCAATTTTGGCGCCCATGAATGTAAATATGAATTATAAATATGAGATCCTGCTTTTATCAAAAAGGTTCCTTGTCCCATTTGAATTTGTATGGCAATACTCTGATTAATAATCCTGGATTCAATTACAAATAAAACTGGATTCAAATAAAATACTATTATATGTTAACTCTTATATATACAATAAATAGCGGTATCTACCATTAAAAATTCCTTCATAGGAATAGATCTAAAACACAGCGAGGCATGGCTTTTGCGACTATGGCTCAGCAGATGCATTGGCGTATGAAAAAAATAATTGCACAGACCTCCATATTGTAATAAGCATGAAGCACAACATGCGAACAAGAGTTTAATAAAAGGTCAAAAAACCTGAGTTCAGCCCAAAAGAACTAATAAATTCTTTAAGCTTGCAATTCGTTGGCTGAAAATAGCTGCCCGAACTCTGTTGTAGGTAGTCCTTTCCTTTCTGCAGCAGACGCAACCCAAGCAAAATCAGCGTCCAATACAACTAGATCCGGCGGCATGTGAACTACCAAAAATAAAAGCATGCGTGCTGTCGAACCTACAAAAAAATACGATGCTGTTCCACTGTGGGTATGCCATCTCTTTGCATGGATCAAACAAATTATAGTTGGCATTTTTGCTAAAGATGTTTGCAAAGCCCCTAGCCGGCAGCTGTTGGAAGTTAAGGCCAAAGCTTGCAAGAAATGAGAAAATCACCACTGAATAACACCAATGCAAAAAAAGACTATCAAGGCGCTAAAAACAATGCTAATCAAGCAAACTAAACAAGTCCCGTGAAGACATATGCTTTGTCCTTGTAAAAAGAAATTACCCAAATTGGTTTTGCAAATTGGTTTGGGCTTAACCGGTGACCAGTCCATGCTACATCCATGCCCCATTATGAAATATGGAAGGGAAATTTACCAAAATAACCTTAATTGTTAAGTTAATTCCAAAAAAAACCCTTCGTATTTTTTTAATTTCCAAAATAAATTCTTAAGTATTTTTACATATAGCCCTTGTATTCCTCTGGCAACACGTCATCCACCTGGCAGGCCTGAAAGGAAATCGGATAGAACATAAGATAGGGATAGAGAAAAGCGTGTGTACAAGTGCACATGTTATAGTTATGGCGGCCATAATGAACACAGTTGCAGAAATCCTATTTGATATTTTCATTGCATATTTTTTCATAATATGATGCTCTAAAATTTATTTTCCAGATTGTTGTGAGATATAGGAAACATTTCCCTATGTAAAGAATGATCGTCTATTGTGAAAGGTCCTTTTTGATGATTTTTAAAATACAAAGGGCTCTTTGGGAAAAAGAATTAAGGGAATTTTGACAATATTGAAATTACGAAGGGCTTTTTGGGAATTAAGTCAACAGTTAAAATTATTTTGGTAAATTTTTCAATATAAAATTAACTTTGCCCTTAAAAAAAGAGAAGCGTGCAAACTCCATATCCAATGATGCTAGCAGAAGCAGGTCTAGTGCCATTTGAAGTAGAAGCAGTTTTAGATGCAATGAATATCAAAATAGGTAAGCAAATGGATGGTTCAACGCATGCAAATGGATGCAATTGAATTTCAACGCATGCTCTAGTAATGAGTGAAGAAAATGGATGGTTTGATGACGTAAAAATGTGGCTCAATAAGTGCGATATTAAAGGATAGTTAGAGGCAATGGGCATTGGAATTAGTTCATCTCATAATTTATCACTTGCAAGTTGAGAACAAAAGGTGCAAAGAAATAAATATACAATGGTTCAACAAACTTGAAGCCACAGTGAATATTATAGAGAAACCATGAATCCTATGAGTACAGGAATTCTCTATAGAAATGAGATTTACCTCGGTTACGAAGTTTAGAAGGTAAATATAGTTCTCGAACTACAGAAGTATTTATTTGGTAGTAAGTTTATTCTTTGTGAAAATAGCCCTATTTAGTCTTTGCCTTGTCTTCTCCTTCTCATTAGCTCTATGTGCTTCTCTTCTTTTGAACTGCAATTTCACGCTTTGTCTTATCGTCCTACTTGATTCACTTGTTCTATGTTGTTTCCATCTGGCCTTTCTGGCTTGCCTTCCATTTGTCCCTGACTATACCTATTTTGATTACTCACGATTCGATGTTTTTTATTTTCTCTATTCGCATAATTTGTTGTGGCCCATTAGCATCAGGTTTGTCCGTCTGCCTTTCTCGCTTGCTTCATTCGTCATTCTTGCCCAATTGTCCTTCATTCTTTTTTTTTTTGCTTTCCATTTGGTTTTTGCTCAATTTGTTCGCTTGCTCATTGCTGATCCATTTGTCACGTTAAGCCATGGCCCCAAAATTCAGATTGGGCAAGAGACCTGCTGCCCATGTAATGAAAGGTTCGGAAGTTTCTAAGGCCTATGCAGCTCTAGCGAAGAAGGTTCTAGTTTTACTTCATGCCATGGAAAGCCGTTTGGAGGCTAAATTTTTTGAAATTTCTACGTTGAAATAGCATAAAGGCATGGAGTCTGAAAGAAGAAATTTAGAGAAAGAGCAAGAAAGCAAGTGTTCCGAATCTGAAATTTGAAGGGAATATCAAGCAATATGATTCTTTCAATGACATTGAGGATGCTTTTGCTTGAGAGCCATTTGCGGGTACAGAAGGTTCTGGATCCGGCAGCAAAGCTATTATTGATAGAGGTATTTTGTTGATTTCTAATAGGAAGAATTTTGTGGATTATGTGACGTTCCACGTATTTATATCCTATACTTACAAATACATGACATGTCACCAGAGGTAAATTGACCATTTATGTGTTGACTTAATGGGGTAGTACGTTACATTGATTTTAGGCATAGTAATTAACATTAGCTATGTTGATTAACTATGGGGAACCTAGGCGTCATGTGGTACCAAGTGGTTGGGCAAGTTAAACTTGCGTTTTGCCCTATTTCAAAATGAGGGCAAAACTCTAGTTTTAGGGAGGCATATATTTAACCCAATTAATAATGACTTCAATTAGCAATTAATTATTAATAGTTTAGTTGAGGAAATTGCCGCCGGAGGAAAAAAGGAAAAAAAAAAAAAAAAAAAAAACCTGACCGAGCTAGCCTAGGCAACAGCCTACTAGCCCTTCAAACTACCTCAGTCAATCCTTTGGTAACCTTATCAACCCATACTATGACTGAGCTCATCATAGCTGGGACATCTTAACCCTGGAAATCAAGTTATTTAACTTTAAAAATTGTATCTCTTAGTATTTTCAACTAGAACAAAATCCTTAGGATCCTAACTACACTGGACTATTGCCTTAGGTTTGGTAGCCTATAGGCTAGACCTACATGCATAAAACACAGTACAATGTATACATGATTCCATGAAATACTTCTATACCTTTTATATCCCTGTAACTGGTTTGCCAGCCCTATTGGATCTTTGTTTCTTTTGCATATCCCTTAAAGATTAGTTTATTTATTGCTTCAAGCTGCTAGATTTGAATACTTCGAGAGCCCATACAGTCTAATGGATAACTTATGTTTCCCATCCTTAATTCATAAAGTCCCTTTTATCTATTGGTAGTCTTAGGCCATTATGCTTTAGTCCTATTCAATGGAATTCCTGTCCGGGCAGAACTATTATAAAACAGATATGAATTTGAAGATAAGGTAAATACCAAGTACTGTCATAAAATAGAATTTACTCAGAAAATAGGTTTCCAAAAGGCATGGTACTTTTCCACAACCACGAATTTAACTGCAATTGTAAGCCAATATTATAAAAAGGTTCAAAAACAGCAGAGTATTTCTATCAGCATATTTAAACCTGTATGTTCCATTTTGCTCCACAAAAATCAGCACTTGGCTACTACCAGAAGACAAAAGGTTGATAGTAGAAACTTTTTAGTTTATCAAAAACAGGTTGGTTCAGTACAAATACCACCTCAGCTGTGAAGTCAACTTAACAAAAGTTATAAGATATTTCAGCAAGTAGATACTCGTCCCATCCCTTTAAGCAGAAGCCATACATAACAACAAAAAGAAGACAATGAAAGATGAACCACCACGTACCTGCAGCCAATCATGCAAACATTAGCAGTAGACCTGGTAATGACGCAAGGGCCAAAAGGTACTTTGGGTGGTTCATGGCACTTCGCCCTTCACCCATTGTACATCTTTTTGCCCTTGTATTAGTAACTGATAAAAAGAGAAAGCATAGAAAGTAAATACTGCTGTAGGAAAACATTTTTGCACTTATTGTGAAGCCTACAATACGTTCATGTTTACCACATAAAGTAGACTCAAGTTTTCAAGTTTCTGGTGCTACCTTACCAGCAGCAGACGCCAAGTTAGCTAGACAAGTAACAGTAAAAAAAGAAAGAGCTTAACAGCCCCAGAACATTTGGCTCAGGTTTACTCCTTAGAAGTATTCAACACTCATATTATTTCTTAATCTATTACTTTAAATCCCATGTACCTCGTTCATGATCATGGGTAAGCCCTGGCCGTGTTGTTTTTTTACAAGAAAATCAGGGTAACCCCAACCATATTTATAAGCTTTGTTAGTAGACTTCATACCTAAATTTCTTCATCATCAGATTGATTTAATTTGTCCAATTGCGTTTCAGGAACAAACTGCTCACTAGCATTATTTCCCTTATAGTAATTTGGTTGCCTACGATTCATATTTCCGGCCTTTTTGTGCATGTAGCTTGAACCGCCATCATAGCTCCTCTTATGATCATAACCTCTTCCTAAACCACGTCTGTCCATGTTTAGGGCTTTGAATCCAACAGAGCATTCAAAATCCTGTATCTCCTTGCAACATTCCGCTTGGTATTCTGGAGTATCTTCCTCCTCTTGGCCAGAGTCACGATCATAGAAATACCCCATGCTGGGAGCTGCCAATCTATGCGCGGGAGCAGCATTTACTACCGGCTGCTTCCTATATGTCATACCACTGACAATCTAGGGTTACTAAATCCAGTAATACCCTTGCCTATCCTACAGGCCGCCTTTCTTAAATGGTCTATAAACCATAGGGAACGCGACCTTACAGGCTCATGTTTACCTAATAACAATGTTTAACTATTGAATGTAACCATACCAATGGTGGCCGAACGTGGTGTTAGGTTAAAGCACATTTAAACAACCATTTAAGTTCAAATGATACTTTATTTCCAATGACCATGTTTCAGAATCATTTAAATCATTGGAAGTGCTATTATAGGTAGCCTAATATAAAAAAAAAAAAAAAAAAAAAAAAAGAAGAAGAAGAAGAAATTGCCGCCTAGCCCAAATTGATTGGCAAGGGAGAGCTGCCAAATTTGGTTCAGTCAAATTGGGGATAATCAATTAAATGAACTATATATATATTTATATAAGGTTTGACCTAAAGCAGCTCGATCGAATAATTTCAAGCCATTTCATATTTGAAATGCTCGGTCGAATGATCCATTGCCAAGGATCATCCTATGAGTTCGGTGCTTGCCTAGACTGCCAGATTCATGCAGATAAGTACAAGATGTACAGATAAAAACTTTAAGATAGTCAGATTGAAAGCTTGGATTGTGAATACAGATATATGAATCTCCCAAAATATGCTATAGTGTTTTTATCAACCACAAATGAACAATGATTCGTTACAGTAATGCACGATGGTTCATATGAATTATTTGGATCTATATCATTCTTGTGAGTAAACCATGGTTGTCAAATTGTTTATGAAGTACCTTCTACTATGTTGTAAGCATTGCAATGAATTGTATATTTTTATATCGAATCTTGAGAATTATCATCATACCTCAATGAGTTGTGTTGACATTGTGATATTGAGCAGTTAACAAGGAAGATTGTTCAAATTCTAACAATGGATACATGGGAAAGTAAAAAATAAAAGATGGCAGAATCCCAAGGTAAAGATGCTTTTGTACATGCAAAATATGAACCCAACCTTGGAAGCTGTAGCACATTTAAAGGAGAATATTTCAATAAAAGGGCATATATTATGTAGAATGTGGCTTAATTCACATCACCTTGGAGTAGAAGTTGAGAGAGGGGGTCAAGTCATTACAAGAAATATGTGAGATTGCAAAGATGACATACATGTACCTCAACTCACTTTATTACCTCAAAATGCAGTTCAATAAACTCACTTCATTACCTCAACTCACTTCAATAAACTCACATCTTTACCTCAATCTGAGTTGACTGGCTGATTCTCGCCTTGCTTTATTTTCAATAAACTCATTTCATTACCTACTTCAATTAACTCACTTCATTACCTCAATCTGAGTTGACTAGCTAATTCTCATCTTGCTTTATTTGAAAGGATTTATGATTCAAATAAAAATTCAACAGATTAAGTTCAATTGAAGAGGGCCAAAACAAAAGATAACGTGTTAAATTAAATTGAAGAGGGCCACGTGAACGCGACCCCTCACTACCACAAATTATGACGTGCACTCTCCCCTTGAGGAGATGCTAGGCCAATCCAGGCCCTAGTGCAATGACGCAAACCATCCTAGGCAATTGGCCTTATTGATCACCCACCCAGGTAAGTATGGCACAACGTGCCTATTTTTTCAGTAGCCCTGCCCACTATTCTGTTTACCCTAGAATGCTGGCTCGACCCATATGGCATGCAATCGTAGTATCAAATCGACTGGCCAAATGGAAGGAGCGGATTTTTTTGGGCTCTACAAAGGCATGTGATCTTCCTTTGGCATTCTTAAGTTGTTTTCTATTTGCTTTTGTCGATGACAGACGCCAGAGTGATTTTCTTCTGCTCATTTTGGTAGGAGCTTCTTGCTTTTTTCGTATGTGTTCCAAGTAGTAAGCACTCCGTCATAATTTCTTTTCGAGTGGTCTTGTTTCTATTCTTTGAATGAAAAGCAAATCCACTTTTGCCGTAAAAAGCTAATCGTAGAATGCAATGGTGGTGCTAGGTTCATAAAAAAATTGCCTTATCCCTTGTTAACCTTAACATGGGTCCATGGCATCTCGATGTCATCTGCCATTTGACCAAAAGCTATGTATGGCTATATTTATGAACATGCAGATACGTCATATTTTCATGTAGTACTTTTCTACTAATGGAGCAACTTGCCAATAATAGCAGATCTGGTACCTTTTCTATAGCATATATATAGAATTTCGTATTCAAAGAAGTGTCTTGTGGTCCAAGCCAGACATAGGGCCTTTCCGTGGTGATTGAGTTGCCATGGAAGGGGAATTTCCCCTATTTATATGATGGGAGCATCATATCGCTTCGGGGAGCATCACAATGGTATCAGAGCCATGATCTTGGTAGACCAGATCATAGTCCTGGCCAAGTTCTAACTCGTTAGGTCGATGAGTTGGTAGGGGATCTCTAACATAGAAAATTACCCTAAATCTGTAGACAGTATGCTAAATAGCCTAAGAGAGAATTGTAAGACGAAAAAGTGAGGCCCTTTTGAGTTTTTTGCAGAAAGATGTCACTTTCTCTTGAAGGCCATAACTTCAAGTAGGAAGCTCGAATGAAGTCTTGTACCATTGCATGGGGAACCTTCGAATTAGCTAAAA
Source organism: Isoetes taiwanensis (assembly GCA_021234155.1). Taxonomy (NCBI): domain Eukaryota; kingdom Viridiplantae; phylum Streptophyta; class Lycopodiopsida; order Isoetales; family Isoetaceae; genus Isoetes; species Isoetes taiwanensis. The sequence goes on along the minus strand of JAJEKV010000029.1, from coordinate 2,849,993 downwards.
CCCTCTAAAAGCCATATCAGGAGATGCTCTAGATTTCTACCTTCCCCATGAGTCTGAACCCAGGGTAGGAGCTCTCATGTTTTATGGCATATATTTATTTCTGTTGTAGCTACGGATATGTGGATGTGCTACCCTTCGAGATAGCGGGATGTATTGTCATTGCCAGTACTGACTTTGTATATGCTTCCGCTGATATAGGAGCCCATAGGGGAAGGGTGCGCAAGACACCTTCGTGTCCCCTTCCTGCACTAGGGGTACCCTGGAGTGCAGGAAAGACGGAAGGCCCATGCGGTCGAAGGACCGGATGGGGGAATTCCTATAGTGCCGCACTATACGCGTGACACCGTATAAAGATTTTTTTTATACGTTTTCAAAAAGAAAGAAAGAAAGGGGGATCTAATTTTTTTTCTGAGACATTTTTATTCTTTCCTTTTGTGTTTTCTCCCGCCTCCTCAAGCCACCATAGCCACCGGACTTCGAGCTTGCATCCGCCATAACCGAGCTCACTAGCCGCCAGAGTTGACCATTGACTGCCCCGCCATAGTCGGGCGCCATCCAAGCTCCTTACCATAGCCCCTACTTCCTCTTGCATAGCTATGTCTCGCTTTAGGTATAATGAGCAGAGCTATGACACACTCAACGTGACGCATAGTTTTGCTGAGCATGGAGCAACCTCGCTGGAAATGCCGAGGTCGAACTCCTTGTTGATCAGTTGGTTCAACGCTTCATGGTAGAAGGCCAGATACCTTACCCCGTCTTCCACCTGACTGAGCAACTCAAGCTCAATGCCATTGGCAAAACGTACACCCTTGTGGATCAGCCAGATCAAGCCTGATGCTAACCAAGTATTATCCCCTTGAATTTGTGACTGTTAGCAATGAGGAAGCCACAACAGTGGAGGCACAGAAGGTCATGGACTTGGCCATAGCAGTTGATGCCCAAGAGGTGGCGAGTGGAGATCCAAAGGCTAGAGGTGCGCAATGCGTTTTGGAAAACATAGAAGCCATTATAGAAGGATGCCATCTTACCCTACCCTTGTATTATTATGATAAGGAGACTCAGAGCTTCCTCGGGAATGACCTCCTTGAATACATTACTCTCGAGCTCCAACAACCTATTGAACTAGATATGGCGGCTAGGCCAGACAGAGATATAACTGAGATGCTAAGGAGGATAGAAGTCCGTCAAGCACTGGAAAGACATGCACAGAGAGAAACTGAGTGGGTAGCAGAGAATCAGGCCAAGCGGGATGCCGACCAACTTGGGCGACCCACGATAAAACGAAGGCGTAAGAGTACTGCACACAAGTTGGAAGAAATAGATGGAAGAGCACAGAAAACCTTCAAATAGTTAATAACTTTTTCTTAAACATTTAAAATTCCTTAAGGCCAAGACTTAGAGAGCAAGTTAATCCATATATTTTGTCATGAATTAAGGCAAGAAAATAAGAACATCGGCACATGGTTTGAAAGTCCGTAAAAAGAAATGTTTAAAGCCCTCGTGATAAATTCTTGTGCTTTATAATCTACTTATAATCTTGTGCTTCATAATCTACTTTACTTATCTAGGCTACTACATCTTTGCATAATTGCATAAGGGTTAAAAAACAATGGCATGTTGAAGTAACTATATAAGATAACTATTCTTCACACTGTATTCCTTTAGTTAAAATCTAATAGCGAACTTAACAGACCACAATTTTCCTGGTAATTTTAATATGTAGCATTATAACAGGGGGTTGTTTTTGTATTTTTATACTTTTTTTCCTAAGGTTTTTATATGATTTGATGATAGTATTCCATGAGACGTACTAATCGGTATATCTAGAGTGCGCATACGCTCACTTTAATTTTCGTGACACTTTCCAATGGTTGAATCCATAAATTTTGATATATATTTTTTATAAGAAAATATTCTATGCTAAGAAAAAGTATTTTTCCCTTGCTTTACATGCAAGGCTCGAGACCCTTCAACTTAGGGTTTTGTTCTGCCCATGCCGGATCTCTGCCATATTCGACAGGAGGGCATGTATCATGTCGACAGGAGGGCCTGGATCTTTGAGGTTGCATTCCCTTGGCGTGGCCTTCTCTCTATTCGTTTGAGACCCAAGCAGAAGATTGAAAGCTTATTCTAGAAGCGCCTGAAGAGTATTTTTAGTGCAATTTGCAAGGATGGAAGCCGGAGCTGGGCTCGTAGCTGGATCTCATAACAGGAACGAGCTTGTAGTGATTCGAGGAGATGGAGTAAGTGCAGAAAATGTAGCCTTTACCATCGTTTCGTTAAGGCATTGCTAGAACTGGAGCTGCTTTTAAACCCCCCTATTTGTTTTCTAAGTGTTAGTCACTTATAAGCCCTTTTGAATCTACAGGTGAAGCCATTGAATCACGCGGATAGTCAAGTGTGCCAGATCTGTGGCGATGATGTGGGCCGAACTGTAGATGGCGAACTTTTTGTTGCTTGCAATGAGTGTGCTTTTCCGGTATGCCGTCCCTGCTATGAATATGAGCGAAAAGATGGAAATCGGTTCATCTCAGTAGATGCAGAATGCATGGACAGTGATGTTATGTATACCCCCTCTTGCAGAGCGTTGGAGACCCTCAAGATATATCCCCTGAACATCATGCCCTTGTTGTTCCTCCAATGTATAATGCTGGCAGCAAGCGTATCCATCCACTTCCTTACCCTGACAGCCACCTCCCAGGTATGTTCAATCATGAATTTAGCTTCCCTGTTTGCAGATAATTCCAAAATTGAGAACCTTTGCTGAACATGAGGTAACGTTTTGCTTCCAGTGCAAGTGCGCACCATGGATCCATCCAAAGATCCCTCTGCTTATGGATATGGGAGTGTAGCATGGAAGGAAAGAGTGGAAAGTTGGAAGCTTAGGCAGGAGAAGATGCAAATGACCATGACTGAAGGCCAGCAGCATCCTGGAAAAGGGGGTGATGGAGATGACGACAATGGGCCAGAATTACCAATGTAAGTTCTTTGCATAGTGTAGATGTCATGTTGGCACATTCTGTACATGTTAAGAACAATTTATGCTGTTCTCAGGATGGATGAAGCAAGGCAGCCCTTGTCAAGGAAGATTCCTATACCATCTACCAAAATTAATCCATACAGGATGGTTATTATTGTTCGTCTTGTTGTGCTAGGGTTCTTCTTGCGATATCGAATTCTGAACCCTGTTAAAAATGCATTTGCTCTATGGCTAGTCATTTGTGAAATTTGGTTTGCATTTTCTTGGATTCTTGATCAGTTTCCCAAATGGTTTCCAATTAATCGAGAGACATATCTTGACAGGCTCTCTCTGAGGTATAATCATTATCAATAATATTCTCATTTTTTTAACTCTCTTTTTCGCAAAGGAGCATGGAATTCATGGGAAAGAGTCCAATGTTGGTCATTAGAACAGTTTGGCTGCAGGTCAATTTGTATTTCTGTGTCCTCCATATGCCCCCCTTCCCATGACTGTTACAACCCGCGCCTGTTCTTTTTGGCATATTTATGCCATTTAACAATATGGCTCCTTACTCGAGGCATATCCCCAACCATAACATAGTTACAACTAGGCCTAAAATGAGCCAGATGAAGATAGCCACGAGCTCAACTTGCATCTGATCATACTGGAATGCCACGAATTTGGCAATTTCCGTGCAACCTACCAGGTGAAGGTGAACGATAACACATAACAACCATTAACATTAATTAATATTCTTACGTCTGCTTGTTTTTTTTAGGGCCCGAAGGGCCCAAAATTTTTTTTAGTATAATAACCAACACATAACTACCATTGAAACCATTGAATCCAACACATTTAAATTAAAATCCCCCTTAAACCCCCTTTGGTTTGGGTGCATATTCACACGGGGGTGGCGTAGGGCGTGAGCCCTCGTATTTGTATTTTGCACGCGTCTGAAATCAACACCATATAGTATTAAAACTTGAAATCTTATAGTATTTTGTGAATCTTGTTATACAGTATAGCAAATCTTGTACTTGCATACCCCACAAACGAGGAACTTTACGTACGGTGTAGATTAAGGAATAAGGGGTGAATATGCCTATCCAACAGCTCTCGTTGCCCGGAGTCACCCCCCGTGTGAATATGCACCCAAACCAAAGGGGGTTTAAGGGGGATTTTAATTTAAATGTGTTGGATTCAATGGTTTCAATGGTAGTTATGTGTTGGTTGTTGTGCAGGGAATGCCATTCCTCGAGCTCTATTTGCAATTAGATTTTTAGCCTAACGACATGACATTCAGTGTGGACCAATATTTACTGGTTTCTTAGTATTCTTTTTTAATTTAACAACATGTGACAGTTAGCGCAAAGCAATATTTACAATTAGATTAACCTTTTAACAACGGTGTGAAATACGGTGTGAAGTAACTTTTCTTTAAAGAACACATATTCTCTATGTATAAACCTGATTTTATCAACAAAGCTCATTGTAAGCTTGTCCTCATTGCTAGCGTTGCAGTGTTGGCAAGGTGTCGAGCCAGTTATATATAGTGGGCTGCTCTACTTTGGAGGGTGCTCTTGGAAAAGTGCCTATAATATTGTGCTAGTGGAAAGATAGTTGGCAATCTTGCCTAATACAATTTTACTTCTGCTTGAAATCTTGCTGGTTGGGCTTCTTGGTAGTGTATTTCTAGAGAAAGTTAGATTCTATAGTACTGGTAGTAGGAGAAGAAGGCAGAACTTCAGGCATTCCCTTTACAGACCTTTTCTTCCCCTTTCATCTTCATCAGCTCATCTGCGTTCTCCCCTTGTCCACTTTCCCTTTGGCCTATTCGGTTTGTTGTCCGTAGCGTCTTTCAAGCCTTCTAAATTTCCTTGAAATTCCGTGCTTCTAGAGTTTGTCTATTTTTGGAGGAACGTTTTCATTCCTCCATGCTCTCTTGCCATAGTTTGCTTGTTTCGACTGCACCACAAATCACAGGCTTAAGAAGTTCTATTCATACTTTTAATGGGCCTCAGATTACATGCAATTCAGGCGCAGCATTCTTGGGGTGATTTTGCCCCGGATTTCAGATTAAGAAACCAAGATAGCATCGTTGTGAACCTCTCAGATTTTAAGGGTAAACCTGCTGTGCTTTATTTCTATCCGGTAGATAACACTCCAGGGTGCACTAGAGAGGCTTGTGCGTTTCGCTATTCATATGAAGCAGGGGCAGAAATGATAGGTATAAGTGGTGATAGCCTGAAAGCACACAAGGCGTTTGTTAGCAAGCATGAGTTACCATTATGCTGATCAGTGACAGCAGAGCTAAATACCCAAGCTATAAAAAAAGACCTGGTGAATTGTTGGACGGCAGACATATGTGATTGGCAGATGTAGAATTGTGCTAATGATCTTTAACGACCAGTAGAATCCTGAGCTTCATGTTGATGCGACATTAAATGTTCTCAGCACCATGCCATTTCGGATTTCTGTTTCTTGTAGAAACTAGTTCCAAAAAATTTCCATGGGTTGCAGCCAGATCGTGCTACTCCAGAGCAAAGCTATTCTGCCCTATTTTGTGCAAGTTCTTGTTGCCTAAAGGTCGTTTCCATCTGCAGAGCCATCTATTGAAGATTACTGTTCAAGTTTACTGTGCAGTTATTTAGTTTTTTGTTGCAAATTTCCCTGCTTAGCTGAGGTTTTTTTCATGGTCCGATAGTTAGCGAGGCCACTTTTGGCTTTCTTTTGGGTCTTTCTTACATTTTACCAGTCCAAGGGTCGTCATAGTGTTGCTGACCAATTCCTTCATTATATCCTTTTACATTGGTTGTTTCATATGTATTTTTATAGTCCATTTTTTGTTGTGCTCCATTTCCAGCCTTGATATATTTGGGAGTCTTATTCCCACTTTTGAGCTGCTCCAATTGCACCAGGCTATTCAACAGTTTGCAGATTCGAAGTGAATATCTCACAAAATTTGTGCTATTTGATGTCTAAGCTTTATTGTGGCTAGTTTAGGAAACCCAATTTGGGTAGTTTAAAAAAGCCACAATAAAGCTTAGGCAGCAAATAGCATAAATTTTGTGAGATATTCACTTCGAATTGCAAACTATTGAATAGCTTGGTGCAACTGGAGCAGCTCAAAAGTGGGAATAGGACTCGCGAATATATCAAGGCCGGAAATGGAGCACAACAAAGAAGGTTGATGGCAAATGGACTAGAAAAACACAGATGAAACAACCAATGTAAAAGGATATAATGAAGGAACTAGTCAGCAGCACTATGGCAACCCCCGGACCGGCAAAATGTAAGAAACACCCAAAAGAAAGCCGAAAGTGGCCTCAATAACTATCGGACCATGAAAAAAGCCTCGGCTAAGTAGGAAAATTCGCAACAAAAAAACTCCATAACTGCATAGTAAACTTGAACAGTAATCTTGAATAGATGGCTCTGCAAATAGAAACAAGCTTCGGGCAACAAGAACTTGCCCAAAATAGATCTGGCGGCAACCCATGGAAATTTTGCTAAAGCCCGTGGAACCGGTTTATATAAGAATCAGAAATCCGAAATGGCATGATGTTGAGAGCATTTAATGCTGCATCAACATGAAGCTCCGGATTCTACTGGTCGTTAAAGATCATTTGCACAATTCTACTTCTGCCGATCATATATGTCTGTCATCCAGGTAAAGCTCCAAACAATTCACCAGGTCTTATTTTTCATAGCTTGTGTATGTTATCTCTGCTATCACTGATCAGCATAAATGGTAACTCATGCTTGCGAACAAATGCCTTGTGTGCTTTCAGGCTATCACCACTTATACCTATTATTTCTGCCCCTGCTTCATATGAATAGCGAAACGCACAAACCTCTCTAGTGCACCCTGGAGTGTTATCTGCCGGATAGAAATAAAGCACAAACAGGTTTACCCTTAAAATCTGAGAGGTTCACAACGATGCCATCTTGGTTTCTTAAATCACCCCGAGACATCATGCTGCGCCTGGCTGAATTTTTTTTTTTTTTTTTTTTGAGAGCAAGATATTTTATTTTTATTGATAATAGTATGTAAATACATTTATTTATGGCTCCAAAGCCAGATAGCCTAAAACATTTCAGCACGTTTTCCCAAAAAGTGTAGAGAAAAGGCACAAACACCATTATAACAATCCATCTCAAATACTGACCCCAAATTTCCTGAAGATGCTACCTCTTTAAGTTCCACATCCGGAGTTGCAACAGACACAAACAAAAGAGTGGTATCATCCCTCGCCTTAACTCGGCCCATATTCTATCCATACTCAAGTACTACTGGGAGAATAAGAACTCATTTCCGATGTTTCGTACTTGGAGTACCTATACTCACCATCTTCCTTGGAACATAGATGATTCTAAGGCCTCCCCTATAACAGGGTGGTCCACATCCATCTCCCTTGTCCATGTCTGTCACTTGGGCTTCACCTTCCCTGTCTCTACCCACCATCTCTAGTAGACAGCTATGAGAACATGTGGTCCTCCCGTCCCTATGCCTCATGGAGTCAATAGCTGTTGTAAATTGCTTTTGTGGTGCAATCTTCCATCTGGGATGGAAGAGGGCAAACATAAAAAACATAACCTCTCTCCATGGAGTAAGTGCTACAGATCAGAACGATCATGGCTAAAGCATGAAAAAGATAGTGCTGCCACCAAAAACCAAAGCTCTCCAAACAAACAGTAGCTTGGCTCAAGCTAAAGCTACCATGCTTGAGGAATCTCCTTTGCTTGAGGAATCTCCTTCGCACACCCTTAAGTAGCTCCGAAAGATTTCATACAGAGGCACTTCTCAAGCACAAGAAAACTAAATATGTCTGATCTCTATTCAGCTATCAGGTAAGCCACTGCAATAATAGCGCCATGGATGCCGGCTAAATAAAGCTAGTGCCCTCTTCTTGCTGTACCCAACCTGTAGTAGACAGAACTTTGACATACCCAAAACCAAAGCTAGTGCGGCAGTGAACAGGGGTAATAGGACTCCACCAAACAAACTCATACTTGCCACAACTAAATCTCAAACGTAACACATTACCTTGAAAGAAAGAAACTATCCTCCATGTTCAGTACGAAAAAAACATAGCCAACTGATTATGTCCACACCTTCTTTGAAATGAAAACGAAACCAGCTTACATTTGAATCCCTGAGCTGCAGTGAGTGCAGCATATTCGGCTACAGTGAGTGCAGCCCTCTACAACACTACAGCAGATGCAGCATAGCCTCCTGAACCTGAGAAAACTGACTAAGATACACATCAAACAAGGGAAAGGCATACCACTTGGTTGGGGTTTCTTCACGGCTACCCATTCTGGTTAGATCACAGAAGAAGAGGCGAGCATCTATTCTGACCGTAAATCCTGCACTTATGATCTCCTTCAGAAGCTAAGGCGAGCTCCAAAGAAAGAACGATTGTAGCAAGATGTGAAATGCTTAGCACTCTATTCTCCATCTGCAAAAGAAGAACAAGCAGAATGTAGAAGCCAGTGGCCTAGCATCGGCCACTCTTCCAGCAAGCAAGGAGAAATCAGTCTGCTGCACGAGATGGGCGGACGTCTGCCGCCGCCCTAGTCGCGACCTAACCCTAGCATCTTCCCATGTTCTTTTATATGTCCCTGGCTGAGGCCTATTAAAAAGTGTGAATAGAACTGTGATCTGTGATGCAATCGGAACAAGCAAACTATGGCAAGAGAGAGCATGGAGGAATGAAAATTGTTCCTCCAAAAATAGACAAACCCTAAAAGCATGGAATTTCAAGAAAATTTAGAAGGCTTGAAAGAAGCCACTGACAATAAACCAAATAGACCAAAGTGAAAGTGGACAAGAGGACAATGCAGACAAAGAGCAACCAAGGTTGGTTGTTGTCTAGATTTTTAGAGTATTACATATACTCTGAAAATCTCGACAAAGACCAACCTTGGTTGGCATTCTCAGACCAACCTCTCCAACCTTGGCCAACCTTGGTTGGCAACGTTGGAAGGTTGGCCCAACACTGATTTACCTTGAATTTATTGAAGCTTCACAACAGCAATTATCCTTTACAAGAAATTTATTGCGGCGGCCTTGGCCGCCGCGAACATTTCTCTTTACCAACTTGGTATCAGTTCTAAACCCACTACTATGGAGGGCATTTTAAAGTGAAGTTTCTCAATTCAAACTGTAGCAAAAAAAGATGTAGTTGACAAAACCAATCTCTACATCATCATCTTCTGTTAGGGTAACAACATAAAAGTGTCTTGGGATTGCACTAGGCTTGACTCATCTGATGCTGCCTAGATGGATAAGCATCAATAAGTTAATATTCCAGCTATCTTTTCCTCGAATTTCAGATGCGCAGCAAACAATAGTTTGATTTGATATTTTTTATCTGTACGCATTCCATACAACTCCGTTAACAATAGAATAGTTATACATGCTTCAGAAAAAAGCTGACCACAACATCCCAATTTTTTCGTAGCATGAGAGTAATGCTTTGCCTGACCACAAAAGCTTTATCTCCTTGAAAATAAGAATTCAGAGTAAAACCAATAGTGAATAAAAATGTACCTCTGCAATAGAAGGCCATATTTTGTCTAACTGTTTGTTCAACCATTTTACCTGCACCATCTTATCATACCATATATAAAGCAGTAACATTTCTGTTCTTAAAAAATAGGGAACTAATTTTTCTGGGCTGAGCGCAGCCCTGGCCTTGACACGTACGCGCCCATTGCATTTCTAAATTCAAGAACAAAGAAAAAACTTAGGGATGCCACGTTTTTGTTCTTATCTACTTTGAATGAATCTCCTCCGTCGCATGCTCTGCTCTCCACTTCCTCTGCCCCATTCCGTGAGATCGGCTCTCCTCCGAATGATCCGCTACTTGCCTCTTCTTTGGAGGTTAGTTGCGGTTCTTGAGAAAAAGCGTAGGAAATTTTCTTTTCACTCCTCACTCAAATATAATGCGGTGCAATCAATCCCTTTATGGTGATATGGAGATCTGGACTTGCTCTTGGCTATGGCGGATCCGAGGGTCGATCTGGCGGATCTAGTTTGGCGTCTAAGGCGCGGAGTGTTTTGAGATGGTCAAAACACGTAACTTGCTACTACTAAGTGAACAACAAACACAACATCTATTTTTTTTTCATTTATTTGGTGCAGTCGAAGATTGGGCTAAATGAATCTCCTCGCCATGGCGGTTAGAACAACAGTGACTAAAAATGCCTTTCAACTCCGGTTGAAACATTTGGTTCGGCTCCATCCAATTCATCTCTAAATCCGCTCCAAAAGGTCGGTCAATTGCCCAATCAACTTTGGTGGCTCGATAAAGCCACATCCAAAAGCGATTCCACTTGCACATAAACTCATAAACTGCTCGCAACTTTTTCCGATTATAATAGCGGCAAAAAAATTGTGGGTATTGAGAGCTCGGTTGATCTAGATTTGTAAGTTCACATGCGTTTACTAAATAACGGGGCGAATGTCGCGATTTCTTGAGCCAACAAAGTTGAGAATATATAAAAAAAAGGGATCCGGATAAAGCAACAGTTTGTGTGATCATAAGAATTGTGTTCAATAATGAAGCAAAATTTGGGTTTTGGTTTGTGATTTTTTACACAACGTTAGTCTTTTCTATCACGTCTCGAACCGGCATTGGGGGCTTGACGGATCCAAAGGTGTGTCTGCAGCTCTGAGCTTTTTTGAAAGGAATAAAAAATCTTTGATGTGCTAAAATGGAGTGGCGGCGATCTTTGTGGAGGAAGATGGAAATATGTAAAATGCATAGGTAACTCTGTGGTAGCCATAGAGGCGGGTTCGGTAACCTTCAAGGTACAAGAGTAGCTCGAAAAATCAATAACATGAAGCATCTAATGTCTCTACAAAATCGGGACAACAAATTCACGAAGTCTTCCATCTTTAAGTGGTCTTACATGGCTTTACGAAAGCATCTTCTTTGAGGTAACAGTTTTGATACCATACCGCAGATTTCTTTGTTAGTCTTGCTAATCTTACTTCGTTATACCTAGAGAATAACTAGTTGAATGGCACTTTGGTGGATGGACTTTCTTGCGGATGGCCTTGCCCAATGCTCCCAACTCACCACTTTGTCTCTCACAAACACTAATCTCTATGGCGGAATACCGGACTATCTTGGAAACATGGTGACTAGTCTTCAAAAATTGCATCGGCCTACAATCATCTGCAGGGGGGCATTCCCTCGAGTTTTGCTGGCTCAAGATTGGTAGTTTTTCAGGCCAATAATCAGCAAGGGCCATTGCTTAGTGGGTCGATTCATGCGATTAGGAAGCATGCAAAACCTAGAGAAGCTATGGCTTCAAGTAAAACCGGTTTTCGAACTATTCCTCCCTGTTTGGGAAATGTGGCTGGTCTTCAAGACTTAAAGCTCAACGACAATCAATTTGTTGGTACTTTTCCCGAATCAGCGACCTCCCTTCTAGCATTGCGAGAACATTTACGTGAAGAACAATCACCTTGTGGGTGCAATTCCTGGGTTTGAGCCGGCGAGGGATAAAAAGGGAAGATAATAATCTACCACGCTCAAGTAGCGGATCTAGGCCGATAAATCCGCGGCGGGGGATCTTGGGGTCTGCAAGATCCACAACAAAATCCATATCCACGATTATGCAAGTTAGTTCTTCTTAGCCGGCGGCGTTTGGATCCAAGCATTCCTGGCCATTGATTCATGCCACGTGATAGGGCATAACAGGCAATCAAAACTTACGGGAGGCACAACGGTGCAAGCGGTGGGCGGGGGCAAAAGCGGACTTACGGGAGGGACATCCCGAACCTATGATAATCGATCCGGACAGCCCCGAACCTCGATAATCGGTATGCGGCCTCCCAAACCTCGATAACCCATCTGGCTGCTTTGCCTGAACCTCGATAATCCAGCAATGGATGAGGCAGCTTACTGCCGGTTAAAGGGATAAACACCCCTGCTCGCCCATTACCTCAGATAAACTGGCTCGCCCCCCGCCTCGGCTCGCCGGTTTATGGGAATAATAAACTCGTGGGTGTTTATCCCCTTCTTCGTTGTCAAGAAATCTCGGATTAAAGGCGTGAAGAGAGGGTTTAGTATGTAGCGGGGCCTCCATAAACAAAATGGGATCGTTTGGGATCCATGGGGAGCGAGATTTGACAATGCAGGGGCCTCTAAATTGATGATATGGTTGGGCAAATCCGGGGCCGGTGGAAACGAGTGGTGGTGAATGCTTGAATATTGGCTATGATAATGCAAAACCTTCACGAGAGGCGGCAAGAGATATGCACGAGAGGTGCTATGTGGCCCTGTCTTGGGAAATGGCACTACTAGAACGCAGCCTTCTTCTCAAGGATTCGTCGCCATAACTATATGCCCCCCACTGTTTGCTAGGCCTTTGCTTTATGCATTTTCCTATTCGTAATGAACACATGGTTCAAATTAGGCCTATGCTAAATTTTCCGCTGAAGTGCACACATCTGTAAAAGTGCCCAAAGGCTATGGCGATGGTGCCAAAAGCGATTATTGGCTCGTTGCAAAAACATATTGATGAGCAACAGAAAATGAATAGGGCTATTAGCAACCCTGGTGACGCTGCTGATCTCTCACATGCAGATCTCTCAGTTGCCATATAGTAACAACATTTATCAGTCATCAATAGCAACCAACATGTATTTCTTTAAGCAATATAGTAACAACATTTATCAGTCATCAATAGCAACCAACATGTATTTCTTTAAGCAGCCATTGATTATTAGCCAATGCATTCGTATCACAAAGCTTTTTCACCATCTTGCACTCATAATTGTCAAAAGATTGAATTTGGTTATGCTATATTGTAACAACATTTATCACTCATCACAACAAAACACGTATCAACAGCAACCAACATGTATTTCTTTAAGCAGCCTTTGATTATTAGCCAATGCATTCGTACCACAAAGCTTTTTCACCATCTTGCACTCATAATTGTCAAAAGATTGGAATTTAGTTATGCTGTAAATATTTTCAATGTTTTCCCAGATTTGCTAATGTATGGTCAATTCACCATCTTCTGGTTTTTGATGCAATTGCTTTTCCTGTATCTAGCTCATATAGTCTTGGATAAATATAGACAGACTTGTTGCACCAAACAGGGCTTTCCTGCACCAAACACCGCCTTAAGGAGCTTTTGGCAATGGAAGCTGCATCTATAGATATATCTGGCCACAAAACATATGATGCTAAGATCCCTTTAACTCTTCATTTTACGATTTCTCTAATGTGATTTAGCTGCACCCGAAGCTTTGCGACCATGTCATTTTCGCAGCGGCCAAGGGGAAGAGAAACGTTCGCGGCGGCCGCTAGGCCGCCGCGATAAGTTTCTTGTATATATAATAATAATGTTATAATGTAAAGTGTTGGACCCAGCCCTAAATCCAAAGGCTGAGATTTAAGGTTGAGATTTAATGGTTGAGATTTGCTAGGAACCCAAAAATAAACAAAAAGGTCATTAGGTTTTTTTTGCCGGCCTGGAACAAACAGATCGTGCTCATTCCGACACAAATCCGGAATCTCAGAGTCTGTTATGGAGAAGTAGCTATGGCGGCTAGCATGTAGCTACTTTGCTTCAGAGTTTGCATTCTGTTTATCCAACACAAATCCGGAATTTCAGAGTTTGTTATGGAGAAGCAGCTATAGCGGCTAGCATGTAGCCTACTTTGCTTCAGAGTTTGCATTCTTCAACGTTTGCTTCAGAGTTTGCATGTGATTTTTCTTCAAGCGGGGGGCACAAATCAAACCGGGGGAGTTTCCGCAGATGAAATCGGGGTATTTCATTCGACACAAATCCGAGTCTCTGCTGCAGTCTATTTTTGTAAAATCTCATAGTCTACATTATGGAGAAAAATACTATAGCGGCTAGCATGTAGCCTACTTTGCTTGGTGATGCACCGGTGGTTTCTTTGGCCGAACATCATTGCTCCATCACAGCAGAATGATAGCGGCAGGTCTAAGGTCCGGATGGCATTGCTTTATTGCTTGATGCGTGAAATGGTGCGCTTCAAAGGCGGTCTTGGCCGGATACGGACCAATATAAACATGTGGCACTTTGGCGGTTTTGGCACACATGAGGTCGTTGTAAAAACCCCGACCCGGGGACGATGTGAGATTCGAGGCATTGCCTATCCGAGTATCCGAGAGCTCTTGCATGCTTACGGGGGCCAAAATTAGAGGAAGAAGCCCGAAAGAAGATGGAAGATTTCGCTTGAGGCATTGCCTATCCGAATATCCGGAGATCCCGCATGCTTATAGAGCCGTAATAAGAAGCCCGAAAAGAAGATGGAAGATTTTGCTATATCCAGGTACCTTGGGTTTTTTGTTAACCTTAAAGTCGATTATTTAAAGCTTCTATTTTGCATTCAGATTTTTAAAAATTATGGACATTAAGTTGGAGCATCGTTAAAGCACTCTCATGGCCAGATGATTGTCCTTCCTACTGTATCTCCTGCTATCCAAATAAAATTATGCAAAGAAACATCTTATTATGCAAATTCATCAGATATGTGCATCTTATGTGAGACATGGATTATTTCAAAACGTCATGCTTCAAAAAGGTCATTAGGTTTTTTTTGCCGGCCTGGAACAAACAGATCGTGCTCATTCCGACACAAATCCGGAATCTCAGAGTCTGTTATGGAGAAGTAGCTATGGCGGCTAGCATGTAGCTACTTTGCTTCAGAGTTTGCATTCTGTTTATCCAACACAAATCCGGAATTTCAGAGTTTGTTATGGAGAAGCAGCTATAGCGGCTAGCATGTAGCCTACTTTGCTTCAGAGTTTGCATTCTTCAACGTTTGCTTCAGAGTTTGCATGTGATTTTTCTTCAAGCAGGGCACAAATCAAACCAGGGGAGTTTCCGCAGATGAAATCAGGGTATTTCATTCTGACACAAATCCGGAGTCTCTGCAGTCTATTTTTGTAAAATCTCATAGTCTGTTATGGAGAAACAGCTATAGCGGCTAGCATGTAGCCTACTTTGCTTGGTGATGCAGCTGGTTGCTGGCCGAACATCATTGCTCCATCACAGCAGAATGATAGCAGCAGTCTAAGGTCTGGATGGCATTGCTTTATTGCTTGATGCAGGAAATGGTGCAGTTCAAGGCGGTCTTGGCTGGATACAGACCAATATAAACATGTGGCACTTGCCGGATTTGGCACACATGAGGTCGTTGTAAAAACCCCTGACCAGGACGATGTGAGATTCGAGGCATTGCCTATCTGGAGTATCCGAGAGCTCTTGCATGCTTACAGGGCCAAAATTAGAGGAAGAAGCCTGAAAGAAGATGGAAGATTTCGCTTGAGGCATTGCCTATCTGGAATATCCGGGAGATCCTGCATGCTTATAGAGCCAGAATAAGAAGCCTGAAAGAAGATGGAAGATTTTGCTATATCCAGGTACCTTGGGTTTTTTGTTAACCTTAAAGTCGATTATTTAAAGCTTCTATTTTGCATTCAGATTTTTAAAAATTATGGACATTAAGTTGGAGCATCGTTAAAGCACTCTCATGGCCAGATGATTGTCCTTCCTACTGTATCTCCTGCTATCCAAATAAAATTATGCAAAGAAACATCTTATTATGCAAATTCATCAGATATGTGCATCTTATGTGAGACATGGATTATTTCAAAACGTCATGCTTCAGATTTTTGTGACACTACAGAGACCGAGGTTAGTAACATATACATACCCTATTTCATTCCATGGCATTTTTCCTTTTCTTTCCTTGCTTAGTATGAGTTTATATAAGACACTGGAAAGAGAATTGATGTGTTTAGAGAATCCCAATGCATCTAAAATGCTCACATGATTGAAAGAGTGAAAGCATACTTTGGTAGGTATAATTCAACAGCTGGAAATTCGTTTCTCATTATAGAAATGTCCAAGGAATAACTTAGAATTATTCCTGGGGATCAGCATTGTGTTTAAATTAATTTATAAAGCCATTTTTCATCATTGTAGGTGGAAGACCTGGCAAAATACTCAAGAGATTGGAAACGAAGTCTGATATGTTTCACAGAACTCTGCGATTTTTACAACCTCATTGAAATGATCACCTTTTGCCTCATGTTCATTGGCATATTTCCATTATGCTACGCGTTGGAGTTTTGGAGGCTTAAAGTTTGCAACTGGTGCATACATAAACCCTGTCTCACGAGAAAGAGAATTGATGTGTTTAGAGAATTTATGTGCTCAAATGATTGAAAGATTGAAAGCATGAATGGATTGGTAGGTATAGTTAAACAGCTGAAAACGATCATACAGGAGATGGTAAACAAGGCTAGATCATGTTTCTGATAGTTTGCTTCAAAGGTATGTTGCAAGATAAAAAAGATTTGAATTCTCTCCTTTTGTTATCTGGATCGGTGAATTTTCCTACTAATACATCTTAAGGATATGTTCATAAAGCGTCTGTTAAGGGCATGTATATATTTGCAGATATAATACACCGATTTGTGCCAGGCTATTAATCAATATAACTTTTTCTCTGCACCCAACTAGGCCACGAACAGGCAGATTTTGCAGCAGGTTTGCATCCTTTACTATGTTTTTCATTGTGATTTTTCCTTCCTGAAAGGGTAGAAGCCTGTAGAATCCTTTCTGGATACTATTTACCAGAAAAAAACAGATGTTATTGATTGGCTTAGAAAATTTAGTATGTCTGAAAATGCATGGAGTTATATAAAAGGATATGATGGAATGGCCAAATGGATGAAATTAGTTTGTCTGGAGAGCTTGAGCATAACTAATAAGCCCAACTTCTGAATTATCAAGCATAGGTGACCAAATGCATTCCCATTTTAGCATTTTCTATTTACATGACATGATGTAACTTAATACATGTTGTTCAATGCAGAAAGGAGTTTTAATTTGCATGCACTCAGTACAAAGGTGGTGGAAAATGAAGCAGAGGATACAAGAGGAAGCAAAAAAACAAACTAAAAGGTAGATATTTTGTTAGAAGGCAGGATTATTTGCACGCCCTTTACTAGATCCAATAGATGACTTCTGGAAAGAAAGCACATTGGTAGCCACTTCAATAGCACAAATTGTGTGCAGCCATATCTTCAATCCTCTGCATAGAGCAGGAGAATATATTTGTGACCTTTTCTAAGGTATGAAATGCCTTAATATTTTAACCCCTCCTTTTTAACTCATTTGGAATGACTTTGGGTGTGGAGTAGTAACTATGAAAAATACCTTTTGTTGGGAATTTTTCTTGCCATTGTTGTTATGTATAGACTGAATGCATTTTTTTATTTGATGATGATAGAGTGCGTATGTTCTCAGCTATGTGTTAGTACAATTTACATTTTCAGAAAGAAACTTATCGCAGCCAGATGCATCGAAGATGTCAAGGCTTGCAAAGGTGTATGGCAGATACCACTTACATTTCATGGTCAAGCTTCAAACATGCCACTGCAAAACCAGATGCGCCAAATAAATTTCTTCTAATTCTAATACCAACCTATGCAACAAAAGATAGATATTTGCAGGTTATTAGTGATAATACAGAGTCAATTGATCCTACCAAACATGTTATGCATACATGCAAATATCTCAAGATATCTAGCCAAGATGTTAGGTTGCTCATACCCACCAAGTATAATTGCTTTCGTAATATTCAATTTAATTCCAAATAAATAGGAATCCACATATTCTTCATGCAAAACATGGAGATTTTACTATGACATGGGATTGTCGCACATGGACACTGTGCAAGATAGACAGAGTCTAATAGGAACTTTTTATATCATGTTATTGAGTTATTTTTTTTGTTGTTATTGGAAGTCAAGCCAAGTGGAATAGAAAGTGAAGCCAAGCATCATAAGAAGTGTATCTAAGAAGTCGGAACTCAAAGTTGCTTCTTGCAACTACACCCTTTCAACATTTTTTGCATACACATCCATATACACATATCTATTCTTAACCTTACCTTACAAAGGTATTTATATTGAATGCCATTTCGATTTTGGAATTATGCTTCTAGCATACAACGCACAGGCAA
The DNA here is from genome assembly GCA_021234155.1 of Isoetes taiwanensis. Lineage (NCBI taxonomy): Eukaryota > Viridiplantae > Streptophyta > Lycopodiopsida > Isoetales > Isoetaceae > Isoetes > Isoetes taiwanensis. Next base: position 2,831,994 of record JAJEKV010000029.1, on the reverse strand, counting down.
GTCACAAACTTATTGATTAAGTCCATTTGACATACAAAGGTATTTTCTATTGAATCAATTTCGATTTTGTGTTTCCGCCTTAGTCAACACAGTCTAACATGAAAAGCTATGTTTCTTTTGAGCGTTGTTAAATGCTTAGAATGTCGGCCAAAACATATACCCAGCAACGCTGGGCACCGTTAGTATTCAATAAAAAATGTAAGACTGACCGTTATTAGTATTTTTCTTTATTTTCCTATGCTTCTATTTTGGGGCTTAAAGGACATCAACGTATACGTTCAAATTCAGGAAAAGAAATCCAAGTCGGGCAGTTTTCACCACAGAGCTTTTTCAGCTCCTCCAAATTCTTGATGCCCAATGTTTTGATGTCCACAGCCTAAAGTATACACGACTATTGCATCAGAGTGTTATCTATTAAGTGAACCAAATTATTATAACAAGTATCCAAATAGGCAGTCAATTAATTGCAACACCTTAACCTTTACAGTTATAAACTCCTTAACCTTTACAGTTATAACCTTTACAGTTAACACCTTGCCTCCAACCCGCTGTGTTACTCGGCCGTTGCCAACGGTCAAGGTTGGACGCCCCAGATCGACTCCAAGAAAAAAACGTGGCAGAGAAATATGATAAAGGATTGCGGGCGCAGAAAAAATCCAAACGCGACAAAAATGGAAAATTACAAACTCAATTATATATGTTGTGAAAAGATTCAAATGCGATCTCTTAAAAAATCACTGAAAATATCCCGTCAACAGCTGGATCTAGCAGCAGCTAGAATGAACTGGCATTTTTTATATGGAGACCAATCTCATTGCCTATTGGAGCATACTAATCAAGATAATTGTGGATGCAATTTGTTTGCGTTAAATTACACACTAATTGTGATGATTAGAATTGAGCTTGGCATCATGAAAAAATTGGTTGTAAATAATATTGACCTTTCTCCAATTGATGGAATCTTATTTCAAAAGCATCAAAAAGCGTGCAGTTTTACAAGGCAAAGTGAAGATGTCGCGGTACCATATGGTTGTTGCAAGCCTATAAATATATTTGCATTGCATTTTTATTTGACTCTTATTAATGAGAATCTTGCAACATATAACATGAATATCTTGTAGATCATTTCTCGAGTTATTTTCAGAAACATTATGACTATCAACTTATTGTGTAAGAAACACTTTGAAATAGGACCTAATCTCTTAAAATTTGACTCAATTAGTTACAAATTACTTACATAGCAGATGGAGCAAACTTAAAGCCAAACAATAGGGCAGCTTTTCAGATTGAATTCAATTTCAGTTGCTATTTTTCTAGCATCATATTTTATAACTTGATTTGAGAATTTTGCGGTAGTCCATCTATCTTGGAATACCACTTGTGTAGGAAAGTGACCATTGTAGTATGTTAGCATTAACCTCAATTATTATATTCACCTGCATGTGTTACCAGACATGTTTTTCAACAAAATCTACTTTGAAGATGAATGATGTAATAGGTGATTTTTTAGGCGAAATTTTATGTGCGTTGCAATGGACAATGAATATGTCATTATAAAATTAGGATTCTTGCAACTTATTGTCGAAGTAAAATCTCATATGGAATGTTAGGGATGCCATGGACCTTGTTGCTTTTGTTCATTTGTCTACCATCTCAACTAAAAAATTATAGAGATGCCATGGACCTATCTAAGTCATTGGATTAGTTCAATAAGCATTAGAAGTGGCTAGTAGCCTTTATAAGTGTGTGCCTTTTCTCGATGATGGCAATAGAGTTGAGCTTTTTCATCGATAGACTCACGAAGCATATAAGCTATCATATTACACATTGTTCGATGGTGATCAAACGAAGTCCATTGCTCATTGGCCGTTGTTTTTGCATAATCAGTACAAAGAACAAGGGAATATCAAACCATGTATGCTTTTCCACAATGACAATTCAACGTCAAGAAGCTACGCAGATAAATGTCATAACAATAGATAAATGGAGAAACTTAACACCCATGAAGACCACAGAGGGCCACAACTCGGTACAATGAACGAGCGTGAAAGAAAATAACATGGCACAAAGGCCGAAAATAAAATAAATGTATATAGAAAGCATATGAATGTAGTCAATCACAGGATGGATGGATGGATGGATGGATGGATGGATAGATAGATAGATATGGTTAGGCAACCCAGCCTTTGCCCAAGCCTACCTTATTGCTAGTTGATCTTTTGATAGTTCCCAACATAGAAAGTTGGCGGTTTTCCTAGTTTCTAATAAAACAATGACATGCCCCATGAGCAACTCATCCTCACTAAACTAATGTTTATCACACATGTTGACTTACTAACACTATAGTAAAAGTACTTGCACTATAGTTTTTGTCATTTCCTTTCTTTTTGACGTTGGGATTTTCTCCATGAGGCCTATGGGATGCCAACCACACCTATGATACACATATTAAGCCCGATTTTAGGTAGTTACATGTTTTTGTCCTCTTGTGTACACACTATGAGATATTTCAACAAAGACCATGCGTGTAGACACGATTAGGAGATGAAAGGTCAATGCAATAAGTCAACAAAGACCAAGAGTTCCATCTTTAAGAAAAAAATCAAGTTGCAGTGAAAGCCTTGTAAGTGGACAGAGACCCATATGGCCAAATGTTGCAGTCTATGTTGAAACTTAACAAAGGATGTCCATAAAAAGACAAAGAACAAAGCAGAAAAGAAGAAAAAGCTGTAGCAGAGGTGCGTTTTCGCAATGCTTTTCATGGCGGTGCTGCGGCGTATTAGGCTGGTAGATACTTGAATTTCTTATGTTAAAAGCCAATTCCGATCTCAAGGAAAGATTCTGACCGGCTCATATCAGGCCGAAATAAAAAATTTGGAAGACTTGTTGGCGGTTTCAAAAATAGGTAAATTAGGACTTTTGAATTCCGGTTGTCGGGTTGGAATATTGCCGTGTGGAATCGTGCTTGGCATGGACTTAATGTATGCCAGGGAAGATCGTGTACTATGGTCAGATTTTTCTCTAAAACAAGAGAAATATCCTTGTCGATCCATTAACTTATTTGTGGCCCACGGCCTTGACAGGCTGTCGTAGGGCCAAGGAAGCTTCCATTTTAGTCTCACACAGTGACTATATAAGATGTTGCCTTCTCAGTTCTTAAGCAGAGATAGCAGAGTGATGGAAGGCTCCTTCTTTGCATCAGTTTTGCAGAAGTAGATCCTTCTTTTGCTTGCATTTATTTGACAGGTTTGGGACTGCAGCATCATGGAGGACCACAGAGGTCCTGGCTCGATCCTTTCCCTCCTGGCAGTTCTCTTTGCCCTCGCCCTCGCCGTTCCGGTTGGTGCAGATTATTATACTTATAAGTCTCCTCCTCCTCCTTACCTATACAAATCTCCCCCTCCACCACCTCCATCTCCTCCTCCTCCATACGTCTATAACTCTCCTCCTCCGCCACCCTCGCACTCGCCTCCACCTCCATATCTCTATAAATCTCCTCCCCCGCCGTCGCCCTCGCCTCCTCCGCCTTCTCCTTCTCCACCTCCCCCATATTACTACAAATCTCCACCTCCCCATCTCCATCTCCCCCTCCACCATACCATTACAAGTCCCCTCCACCACCCTCACCATCACCACCGCCTCCATACTTGTATAAATCTCCACCGCCACCCTCTCCCTCACCTCCACCTCCATACCTCTATAAATCCCCACCTCCACCGTCACCCTCGCCTCCTCCTCCATACGTCTATAAGTCTCCACCACCACCATCACCTTCACCTCCACCCCCATACCACTATAAATCCCCACCTCCACCGTCACCTTCACCTCCTCCTCCATACGTCTATAAGTCTCCACCACCACCATCACCTTCACCACCACCTCACCACTATCAATCCCCACCTCCACCGTCACCCTCACCTCCTCCTCCATATATCTACAAGTCTCCACCACCACCATCACCCTCACCTCCACCACCATATCATTACAAGTCTCCACCACCACCATCACCCTCTCCTCCTCCGCCATATGTATACAAATCCCCACCTCCTCCATCTCCATCTCCTCCCCCTCCATACCATTACAAGTCCCTCCACCACCATCCCCGTCACCACCTCCTCCATACCACTATAAATCCCCACCCCCACCATCCCCATCACCTCCCCCACCATACATCTACAAGTCTCCTCCCCCACCATCACCTTCTCCCCCTCCCCCATACCATTACAAGTCTCCACCTCCTCCCTCTCCATTTCCACCTCCTCCGTACTACTATAAATCACCACCTCCACCATCTCCCTCTCCCCCCTCCGCCATACTACTACAAATCCCCTCCTCCACCTTCACACTATTGGTAAAGGCCCACTTGACTATGGCATTGCTTTGGCAACAACTTCTAGCAATGTTGGATGAATATTATTTCAAATTAAGAATCTATAGATGTTGTGGACTCCCTAAAGTAGGGTCTATATAAGTTTGTAAGACATTAGATCTATTGATCCAATAAGTGTGAGGATCATCCTCGTGAAGGATAATGAGGTTGTTCTTTTGAGTTGTATATTTGATATACCGGTCTATATAAGTTTGTAAGAAGTTAGATCTATTGATCCAATAAGTGCGAGGATGAAAATAGGGTCTATATAAGTCTGTAAGAATAGATCTATTGATCCAATAAGTGTGAGGATCATCCTCGTGAAGGACAATGAGGTTGTTCTTTTGAGTTGTATATTTAATATACCAAAGAATAAGGGCAATATGGTTACACTTTCTCTGTCGGATCATGCTTACGGATTCTTGCCATGGTTTATCATTAGGATGTGGTAGTAATAGCTAACTAGATACAAAAGCATTAACCACATGTATTTCCTTGTAAGGGCCAAGTATGTATTTCCACCAAGCCCCTTCTCATTTGAAGCCTAATTTAAATGACCAAAGACGTCGTCACATTTTACATCTACTAGCAAAACGAATTGCCAAATAAATAGTTCCTTTCTTATCTTCCTTACTAAAAAGGGATGGAGTTGGATTATGTGCCATAAATGCCGCATGTAATACTGCTTGCGTCGCTCCTTCCCCGCCTTGCCGCAATCTATTTCACATTTTTGCACCTTCTCCCAGTTACTGGAGTTCTGCTTTGGAGTATCACTTTGGCGCATGGATTTCAAGGTGCATTTAGGCTAGAAGTTTAGATGCCGATGCAATGGCGATTGTGTTAGAAATAAGCAGTGAATAGAACCAATATCATGTAACAATGATAGATTTTCTTGGATTGATAATCATCTACGTGTAAGAAACACCTCAATCTAATAGCATAAGATGATTTTACATTCAACTCAAAAAAAAAACCAATTGTATAACACTAGCCAAGTCACTTCTTCAACTTATCATTAACATTGGCAATTATGACCATTGGAAATAATCTTAGCATTACTGTTCATATGAGATCGATGAGGATACTGTAGCTTCAAACTTCAAATAGGTCATTCAATTTCAAATCGATTCATACCTGCTTCACGATTGCTCCTGCTAATTTCCAATGAATACAGAACCTCTGTATTACATCTTTATTTATCTTTGCAGCCCGACGGTCAAGCCAGACCGCCGATTGGCTCTTCATGTCTTAAATCATCTTGAATCGATTCATTTGAACCCGAAATTGGCTCCATTGACAGGTGCTTTAGGTGCTCAAACTTCTTAGGTGCTTTAGGTGCTTTAGGTGCTATCTCAACTTTGTCACCGAATTTCCTTGAATATTTTCCCCTCTCAATTATGGCATGAATTCTAACATTCCCCTTTCATGTCATAATTCAGGCATCTCTACAGCTCATAGCAGTTGATAATTTTTGAAGTCTCTTCGGCAATGCCTTGGTCATTATGTCGGCAAGTTGATCTTCTGATCTTACATACTTTAGTTGAATAAATCCCTTATTCACCATGTCCCTGATATAGTGCATCTCCATTTCGATATGTTTGGTCCTCTCTGCAACACAGGGTTTTTTGTCATTGCAATACAACTTTGGTTGTCACAAAATAATTCTGTGCTGTCTTCTTGTTTTATTTCCAACTCTTCCAGTAACCTTCTGGCCCAAATGCTTTCTTTAGCGGCAAGAGTTGTTGAGGCATACTCGGTTCTGCGGTTGACAAAGCAATAGATGATTGTTTCTTGCTTCTCCAACTAATCGGTGCTCCTCCCTAACATTACAATGTATCCTCGAAGTTGATTTGCGTTCATCTAGATCTCCACACCCGTCGGATCATCAGAACATTTTAATTTCAGATCCTTTGAACGATAAACAATTCCCCGTGTGTTTTGTGCCTTTCAAAAATCTCAAAACTTTCTTAGTTTTGCCGACCAATGCTCATAACCTTGGATTATTGTTATATCTGCTCAACACATTTACTATGAATGCAATGTCGGTCTTGTATTGTTGGCAATGAACAATAAGCTTCCTACCAACCGCCTATATGGAATCTTACTCATTTTCTCCTTCTCATCTTCACTCACGAGGGCAAAGTTCCTTTGGACAGTTTGTTTCCACCATGATAGGTGCCTTCTACGAATTGCATTCTAGCATATTGAACTTCTCAAGACTGAGTCTATGTACTTACCTTGATTTAGAGATATTGTCATGTTTGTTCTGTCTCTTCTTACTTGAATTCCCAGGAACTGTGTCAACTCTCCAAGATCTGTCATTTTGGTACCTGGTTTTGAGCATCTCCTTGCATTTATTCAAGAAGTTCATATTATTGGATGCCGATATCTGATCGTCCACATACACTTTGCCATTATACAAAATTCTCCCTCATCCTTTAGTAGATAAACGTTGCCATCATTAGCCAACTTAGTAAAGCTTTGTTCTTTCAAAAATTGTCAATACAAAAATACCATTGTCTTGGAGATTGCTTCAGCCCGTGAAACGACTTTCTTCAGTCTCAAACTTTGTCTTTCTCAACTTCAAAACCTTGAGCTTGTCTCATGTAAACCTCTTCCTCCAAATCTGCATTAAGGAAAGGCCAGTACAAACATCCATATGGTGTAAATCTAGATTTAAGGCATTTGATATGGCAATTATCATTCTAATCTTTGGCTAACTTAACAACCGGGTGAGTAGGTTTCATCAAAATCTACTCCCCTCTTTTGTGAATAACCTTGAGCAACCAGTCTTGCTTTGTGCTTTGGGCTGCCATCCACGCATTTGTTTTCAACTTGAATACCCATTTGTTTCCTATTGCATTCTTCCCCTTTGGCGGGTCTACTAATTCATATGAGGATGTTCTTTTCAATGACCTCATTTCCTCCATCATTGCAATTTTCCATTTGTTTCTTGTCAAGTGAGTTTATCGCCTCCTCAAAAGTCTCCCGGAATTCCATTCTAACACCATAAATATTTCGTGCGTGTTTATCCTTCGTGGGTTTTGCAATCTGCTACTTTTACCATTCTCTCTCCTTCCAAATTTCTCTATGTCAATGGCAATTTCCTGTTGCAGCCTTTCTCCTTCAGTTTTCCTCTTCTTAACTTGATTTTCTTTTCTTTGGTTCATGTTCCTATTCTTCTCCCCCAACACTTCCATCCTCATTATTATCTTCTTGATTGTTTTCATTTGTTTGATTCATGTTCTGTTCTTCCCCCGCAACCTTTCCATCCTCATTATTATCTTCTTCATCACTGTGATCAGAATCTTCAGCATTTATCAGTGGTCTGTACAAAACATTCTCTTGAAATATTACATCTCTGCTTACCAACACTTTCCTTTTAAGTGGATCATACATTCTATAACCTTTGGAATGCATGTCATAGCCAACCAAATAGGTTATCCATGACATCATCCAATTTCAGTCTTAATTCACAGGGAATGTGTGTGTCCCCCAAACACCCAAACACTTTAAATATTTCATAATGAGGAGTTTTTCCCACCAAATGACTTACGTATTTTTCCTTCTATGCTTTTTGATGGCGGACTATTTTGTATGAGTACGGTAGCCTTGGATGCCTCCTCCCACAAGAAATTGGGCGGACTGCATGCTTCAACATAGATCTTGTAGCATTGAGGAATTGTTTTGTTCTTCCTCTCGGCCACACCATTACTGGGCAGGGGTGTATAGCTGCAAGTAAATTGTCTCTTTATACCCCTGTCTTGACAATATCTAACAAATTTTCCTGACAAGTATTCTCCTCCCCGATCAGATCTTACACATTTGATTCTTTTCCCAGTTTCACACTCTACTTCTGCTGCAAACATTTTGAATGCTTCAAAAGCTTGATCTTTTGTTCCCAGACAGTAGAGTCTCGTTTTTCTGCTGTAATCATCAACAAATGTTATGAAGTATCTTTTTCCTGTTATTCCTGTCACGTTCAATGGACCACAAATGTCAGTGTGAATTAAACCAAGAATTTCATTTGCTTTTCCTTTTGCCTTTGAAAAGGGCAATCTGGAGTGCTTACCCAACATGCAACCCCTGCAAACATGATTTTCTATTGCTTTATCAGATGACACCAATAGTCCCTGCTTTATCATAAGTTCAATATTCTTCATATTTGTGTGCCCAAGTCTTTCATGCCACATTGCAATATTTGGAGTTAGAGTCAGATTAATACTTTCAACTGATCGAGCATTTATACCAAACAAGTTGCCAACTCTTCTTCCAAGGAATTTTAATTCATTTCCATCAAAGATTTTACAATGAGTCCGTTCAAAAATGACTTTCAATCCCATATCAACTAATTGAGAAATAGAAATCAAGTTTCTCACTAAGCTAGGAACACATAAAACATTTTGTAAGTTCACAATTCTCCCATTCAGATCAAATAGCTCTAGTATGCCAACATCTTCAATTCTTTGGAGGTCACTATTTCCAACTTGTATATGACCACCTTGACTTCCCTTTTTTTTTTTAGGATTTTTGAACTACATGCAATGGACTTTTCTGCTCCACTATCTAGAATCATAAAATCATCATCATCATCAATTCCAGCATTAGTAACAGTAAAAACTTTATGTTTTCTTACCTTATCCTCATCATCTTCCGTAATTTCTTCAAGCATAACTTCTTCTGCTATGTTTGCTTCTGCATATGAGCTGTTCCTGAATCTTCCTCTACCTCTTCCCCTTGTGGCAGAATATCCTCTTGTTCCCCTTTCTTTCCCCTTTGAGAAGTTCTTAGGTGATGAGCAATTGGATGCATAATGTCCTCTTCCTCCACAATTGTAGCAATTTATTTCTTTAGTCATCATAGGGCAGTCTATTTTCAAGTGACCATATTGATTACAGTTAAAACATGGGCCAAGCTTACCTCTTTTCTTCTCTTCTTTACCTTTTCCTTTTGCAAATAAAACTTGTGTGGCATCTTCTTCTTCCATTACTTTGTTCTGCTCTATTTCTGTCTTCAACATTCTTCTGCCTCAATCCTTGTTCTTGCGAGGGTTCTGATAAACATGGCTATGTTTCCAAGGCTGCAATGAGATCTTGAAATGGCCAACACTACTTCTTTGTTGAGAATAACACACTCCTGCTCCCTCTAAGTCAGCAATGATATTGTCAAAGGTTTGAAAAAACTCATTGACATTGTCTTTATCATGAAACCTTAGCCTTCTCATTTCATTTTCAAGCACATCGATTTGTGAGGAGGTTTTCTCCTCATAATTAAGGAGCATATAACTCCACATCTTGCTAGGATGCAATCCTCTTATTTTTAACACAATACTTGAGTTTACCTTACTCATTATAATCCCTTGAGCCTCTCTTAGTTTTGCCACATCTACTGTGCCTCCTCCTTTTGTTGCTTTGGTGCCAGCTTTTGCCTCAGCTCCTTTTACTGAGCTCGAGCTTCCTTCAGCAGCAACCTCAGAGAATCTGCTCTTAGGTTCAACAATATCCCATAGCCCTTCTACTTGCAATACATGCTTGATCTTTTCTTTCCAAACTTGGAATCCTGAATCCCCCTTGAAAACATCAATGGCACTCAACAGGCCTGCACCAAATCTGCTTGCCATTTGTCTCAACCTTGCTCTGATACCACTGTTAGAAATAAGCAGTGAATAGAACCAATATCATGTAACAATGTTAGATTTTCTTGGATTGATAATCATCTACGTGTAAGAAACACCTCAATCTAATAGCATAAGATGATTTTACATTCAACTCAAAAAAAAACCAATTGTATAACACTAGCCAAGTCACTTCTTCAACTTATCATTAACATTGGCAATTATGACCATTGGAAATAATCTTAGCATTACTGTTCATATGAGATCGATGAGGATACTGTAGCTTCAAACTTCAAATAGGTCATTCAATTTCAAATCGATTCATACCTGCTTCACGATTGCTCCTGCTAATTTCCAATGAATACAGAACCTCTGTATTACATCTTTATTTATCTTTGCAGTCCGACGGTCAAGCCAGACTGCCGATTGGCTCTTCATGTCTTCGTCATACTGAATCGATTCATTTGAACCGAAATTGGCTCCATTGACAGGTGCTTTAGGTGCTCAAACTTCTTAGGTGCTTTAGGTGCTTTAGGTGCTATCTCAACTTTGTCACCGAATTTCCTTGAATATTTTCCCATCTCAATTATGGCATGAATTCTAACAGATTGGAGAAGTACACGATCCAAATGTGATGGCTATGCGACTTCAAAAGGTAAATCATCCATGATCATTAGGTTTGAGCTAGTATTCGATTCTAGAGCTCTTGCTTATCACTTGAGGTGTTCTGTATATTTAAGGGTCATGGTGTACACATGCAAGTTAACTCATTTTGAAGATCTTTGGTATAGTGATGCTCAGGGGAGTGGCTATGAGAGCAAGAAAAAGAGAAAGAAACATAATTACCCTATTAAACCATTGGTTTGATTTACCTAAACTAGATAATTAGGTAAGCTAGATTATTGGGTGTATTATTGTTTATTGGTCGTCCGATGACGGAACCTTCTACAGAATATGCTGGCTGGGAAAATCCAAGCCACCGATATGGAGTCGTCAAATTGACCCCATTTAATAGGAGCGCACAAAACTATGGCTTGAAGCAAAATACAAAAGTGGAGCATGTAAATACAGTACCACAAAGGAAGTAAATTAACTGAAACTGTTATTTCTTTACAGCACAAACGTGGCATATGTACATTCATGCAATGACAAAGTACAGAGAAAAGAGAACATAAGCATAAAGTCAGTTGCACGGCTCTTCAGAGCGAGCCTGTCTTATGACGCTATCCAATTGCCGGGTCTCCTGTGACAACAGCGCCCTTGCAAGGGCTCATGTATGATCTAAGATTATGAAGCTCAGATGTGGTAACTCCGAGCCACTCCCACGCAACACTTTGCTAAGTAGAATCTGTGAAGCTGACGCCTGAGAGTGCGCATTGAAGCTGCCATCCTATGCATTTCCGTGCCAATCTGAACTAGCTGGTCCACGAACTCCTCAGCACAGAATGTCTCCTCCAGCTCCGGTGGGTAAATCCGAGCATCAGAATGAGAGGCATCGATGCTAGAACCAGGATCACCTACACCATCCTGGGCATTCACATCCACCTCCATTTCAAACCTGCAAGAAGAAAAGCAACACATAAAGAAAAATGTACAATCACACAAGATCTGACAGGCCTAGCCAACAGCCATGGTATGATATCCTGTGTACACTGGAATGTAATCGGCATCATGATCAGGTATCACAAGCTCAGGGCTAAACGTGGGGTCACAAATATCATGGAAATTCTCATCAGCCTCATCAGCAGGGACAGAGTCATCCCAATACCTACGTCTGCCAGGTCCATTTCTCTCAATTGGCACATAGCCAGAAGGCATGCAACAAGCAGGGTTCAGGAGGATCCTCCAGGCAGCACGGACCCTGTGTTCATTCACGTGGAATGTGTTAGAAGGGATTATCTAGCTGCTGCGTAGGGTGTATTTGCCGCTCTTGACCATTCTAGCCAAGGTAAAAGTGAGGCTCAGTGTGGCACGGCGTCCTCCATGATAGGAAACAAAATGTGCTGCCTTATTGAGGATGTTACGGTGTCAAGAACACAGAGGCCTTTAGTATCTCCAATACCCCATCGCAAGTACAGGTCCTTGCCCTTCTCTATCATGGAATCGCTCACATTATGCAGATGACATGAATAATGCACTTTGCCAATATCCTTCATACAGTAGCCCACCATCCCTTCAAAGCAGTGGAGCCTTGTGTTCCTTAGCACCTTGCAGACCAGAACCACACCTGCTGGCTTACATGGCCAGTTGAGGTCTCTCTTGATAGCTTCATTGATAGCCTTAGGAGATCTAAAGCGTGCTCTCAAAACACTCTGAACATGCGCTCTTGGATCTGTGTCCAGAGCTAGATGTGCCAGGCATGGCAGCAGCAGGCCGGATAGGATGCATCTGTGCACGATGTATATATCTGCGCACGATGTATATTCCTGAGTATGTTCATGCTAGAAAAAGGGTATGCCTCGCCCTAGATGGTTTGTATCCCACTTCACCAGACGTGCCATACCACAAAGAAAAATTCATGGCATGGCACAATTTAGTTCATATTGAAGGTGAGAATTCTGCACCCTGGACTACCACAGTCGTCGGATCTGTCAATCCTACGGCCCAGACTGTATGTTGGAGCCTCTGGACACCTCTCGTTTCGATTATGCTCAATTATGATTGGGGACGCCTATGATTTTAAGATGTCGAATACGAGTTTGCCTAAGGTTTTGATGGTATATCGTGCCTCTATACGGTTTCATTTAAGCTTTTAGAATATGAAATACGGGGATTCGAACCTCTACTAAAATAACTCAATGTCCTAATAAGACTACTTTAACCAATCTAACTAGTGAGCTAATGTGACTATTTTTTATCTTAAATCTATGTTTTTTTTTTATAATAACCCATTGAATTGTTTTAGGGATATGGTCTATGGTTTCAAGAATTATATCTATATCAAATCCCCCTGGAACCCCCTGTTATTTTGCTACATATTTATGCATGAAGGTGCATTCTCATCTAGTTCAGGTAAGAGTCTTGAGATAAAATTACGTCTTTGCATTCATTTACTAATAAAAAATTGTATTGCTTGTGTTGGCTAGATGTATATAAGCAAGAGAAGAATCCGAGGGCGACTTGTGCGACAATCTCCTATTACAAGAGATGGATTTGCTGAAATGGTCTCTAATGTAAAAGGCAACCTTGCAAAGATTGCATCCACCTTGGCAGCAGAAATTCGAGAGCGGTTTCCAAGAGATGAATTGTTGGACGCTATGGCCATTGTCTATCCACAATTTTGGGTTGATAGAAAGGACATCGAATCTACTCAAGAAGACTTCAAGAGTAAGCTGCACATTTTGAAAGCACATTTTACAAAATCTGTAACAGTAAGATCTGAGATAGTGCATGGAGCAATTAGTGGAGATGCTTTATTGCAGCAATCGGAATGCTTTGGATACACCATGTGGACTCAATGTCAAGAACTGGAGAAGCCAAAAGAGTTTGGATCAATTACAAGGTTGTGGGTATGGCTAAATAACAGTCAAGTTCTACAAGATCAAATGCCAGAATATTTTAAACTTGCTATGCTATGTCAAGCCATGATTCTTGGATCGGTCGAAGATGAAAGAATCTTTAGTATTATGGGATACTTGAAGAACAAAGTGCGTAATAGGCTTCACAAGAACTTAGATCTCTGTTTAAGAGCATATGCTTCCAACTATACGGTTGCCAATTTTCCATATGAAAGAGCATTGGCTATATGGGCTTCAACATGTAGAAGAGAGCGTCATCAACTGCCACAAAATGCAATAGAGCAAACAAAAATTGTTTCATCTGGTTGGAGTGCATTGAATTGATTTGAAGGAGCTAGTTTGAATATAGGTGTAAAATCGTAATTAGTATTTTCAGTGCAGTTCTGATTCCTTGCTTTTTCTGCACAATCTAAAACAGTATATGCTCAGCAATTCATTTGTTTCGCAGATTCATTTTATATTTTGCAGATTCACTCCATATTTTGCAGCCAAGTTTGATTTAGTTATTTTATGCTATGCATGTTCTGTTCTTACATGTTGCATAATGTTTACATGAATTGAGCATTCTGATCATGCACAATGTAAAACTCATTGGCTGCTAGTATGTGCAACCAAGTTTAATGTGATTATTTTATATATGTTCTCGTTCTTCTACTTCTTACAATCGGGAACTCAAAACAGTGATGCATGTTCACAGGTTAAGAGAAGAGGGAATTTAGCATCACAGAAAAAAAAGAATTTAGCTTCACAGATAAGAGCTATAAAATGATGCACGTCTACAAGTTTAGAGAAGAGGGAATGTAGCATACAGAATGAAGAACTATAGAATGAAATCGTGAAATTCATTTGTTCTGCAGATTCACTCCATATTTTGCAGCCAAGTTTGATTTAGTTATTTTATGCTATGCATGTTCTGTTCTTACATGCTGCATAATGTTTATACATGAATTGAGCATTATGATCATGCACAATGTAAAACTCATTGGGCTGCTAGTATATGCGCGACCAAGTTTAATGTGGTCATTTTATCTAAGTTCTGTTCTTACTGTTCTTACAGGTCAAGAACTCAAAACAATGATGCATGTTCACAGGTTAAGAGAAGAGGGAATTTAGCATCACAAATTATAAAATGATGCATGTCTACAAGTTTAGAGAACGAGGAATATAGCATACGATAAGAGCTATAGAATGAAGCGAGTTCTTACAAGTTCTTACAGTGTTCTTCTGAGAATGAAGCGTGTTCTTCACGCTTAGATCACGAGAACAAGATAACGTTTACAAGTTAGATACCATGAAGAGGAGGAGGAATTCGAAACATTGATGCGTATTTCCAGACTACATGGTCAGTCGGTCATTTTTGGTAAAGTTAACACAGTATTAGATTGGTTTAGGGTATGAACAATTGTTTCGGTCAGGTGCTAAAGACAAGAGTATTTATAATTCGACATGCAGCAAATCTTGTGGGCATAATTAGTTTGATCGGATCAGTGGATATCTGGCTTTGGCATAAGAAAGAATCGAGTCTTCCAATCATCTGTGTTGTGCGAAATCTGGGAGAGAAGATCGATCTTTCCGCAATGAAAAAAAAACACTGTTCACTGTCTACGATTTAGGATGTTCTCAAATTGTGCTTAAAATTTCGACCATCCAATTGTTAAATTTGCATTAAAAAACGTAGGAATGTCAACAATCTTTCGGAATGTTAAAATTTAGGACAACACTTTCTGCTTAAATGAGAATTTCAACTTCTTTGGCCCTCATATATCAATCTCGGGATTTTTAGGTTAAAAGTGAGAGATCGTGAACACTTAAAGCCTTTAGAATGGTATTTTACATTTTGTTTGTCTTATATTTTAACATTTAACACTTGGGGTATAACGTTTATAAGATCAAAACATGGTTCCTTAACAAGAAGCACACGGGTTTGGAAACTACATGTGATGGGTTCCCCATTGGAAATAACATGTTTGCACGTTAATCTACAATGGTTCATTATTAATCATTAATACTAAGGGTTTCCAAGCATGGGGAATCAATTGCAAGACTCAAGCATGAGGGCGTAACTAGGTCGATTGAATCAATGTCAACATCACAACGAGAATTGATTCTTTACATCAACTGTGCTTTGTGAAATCACTGTCTATGGAAAGCTAAGCCAAGGTGCCTTCCCCTTTTATATTTCCAAGTTACTTTACCCTAGGTCTTGGCATATTTAAACAAATTATTAATAAGTTGTGTTCAATAGTGTTTTTTTATTACAAATTTTCCAAACTTTGTTCCTACATCTTCCAGAAGCACTAATATACTTTTCTATATATTTCAATGTCGTTCGTCAAAAAATCGCCTTTAGGACTATGTCTTAACTTCCATATAAGGAAACATTCGCCAACTTAGCTAACTTTTAAATCGTGAAATTCGCCAAGTGTACTAAACTTGCACCCTTCAAAATTTTCCATAAGGGAAACCCTAAACATGGCAGGAGGAATCGCACCAACAGCCAGGATGGGGGCCTGGCCTCCCTCACCCCTCCCCTTTCTTGCTGCCTTCCTCAAGCTGAGTGTGTTGTAAGCCAATGAATCTTAAGTTTAGTGACTAAGCCTTCCTCTTTGACTGTATCAAGTACTTTTGCTATCCAGAAAGGTCGACCTTTGTCATCCTCCTTAGTTGGAAGAGCAATCAGCATACCTTTGGCAATTTCTGTGATATTACCTTGAGGCTCATTCCTGCGTCTTGGTCCGAGGTACATGACTCGATCCTCGTCTTCTTCTACTGCAGATGCTAATGTAGCATTGCTTGGACCTGCTTGGTGCTGGGGTTGATGGAAGGTGTTAGGCCATTGAAATGGTTCTTGCAACTGTCTTAGAGCTATGTTTTGTACAACAATTTTCTGTTCGAGAAAGAAATTTCTCCACCACATCCGATCTTCTTCTAAGAAGTACTTAAAGCATGAGGAAATTCCATTTTCAATGGCTTTTAAGGATGATACTGAGGTACTTTTCTTCTGCTTGGACTCCTTAGGATTTTTGAGAGGAAGTTGCTCAGCACGTTCTATGACGCAAGTGTCTGGAATATATTTAAGGAAGCGTAATCCCTCTAGTGGACTCCAGTCCTTAGTTGTGGTGTACTTCTTCCCCTGTAAGAAGTTTTGTCCATCCTTCAAGTAGAACTTGATGTGATGTTGAAAGATGAGATCATTCAACTTGTTCACAACTTGTTCTCTGTAGAGAGAAAACAAACTCTCTGAAATCAACAGTCTCTTTAAGAAGCTAAATCACTGGAATGGGAGTGTAAGAATCTTCAATAATTCGCAGTAAAGTAGGAAGAGAAAAAGCCTTCTTCCTTCTAAGATGCACAGAATCCGAGCTTCACTTTTCTAAAGATCCCTAGCTCCACTAACATGGCACAGTAAGCAAAGAGTGTTTGATTCTTGTTCTCCCTTATAGTATTGTCAAGTTGCAGGTAGAGCACTGGTGGTAATTGCTCTTGCTCGCACAGGACCTTGTTAAGAATTGTAATTGTGAGGCTCGGGTCACCATGCGAGTTTGGATACATCAAAAATACTTTGCACTTTAGACTTCCTTTGAAGACCATAGCTCCTACGAGGTGGACCTTAACAAAACATTCCTCTGGCACATGTTTAGGAATGTTCAAGAAATGGGGTAGAGTAGTTTTTTTTTTAATCCATTCCATCAATTACAATAGACATATATTGCAGTGGACGTTCGAGAGCTTTTTTTCTGTGCTTGGCAAGCTTTCTTCTCTCTGCTGCTTGTTGTTCACGATGTCTAGCAAGGTTCTGTTGCACATTATCTGTTGAAGAATTCAGGTCAAAACATTTCTTTAAATAAGTGAGAGCTTATTTCTTTCGACCTCTGTCTTCACAGTTTCTCATTGACTCTTTAATTTTGCACACCTTGAGCAAACAGACATTCTGTGTCTCCTGAGAATTTTCATAAGACCGAATTCACTTTGCCACAGTCTGGTGAAGTGTGAGTAAGAGATGTGCTGAAACTGAGTGCAGGTGTCTTTGTATTCGTTGAAAACATCTTTTTTGGTGATGTTATCTGTCAAATGATACATGTTGCTGTTGGGCAACTTCTTACATGTTTCTCTAAAATATTTCTCACATCCATGACACAGCAGCAAGGGCACTTCTTGGTCCACAATGATTATCAATTGCTAGGTTTTTGTCCAGTCTTTTATGTACTCTAGACATTCTGATGGACCCTAAACAGTGGACAACCATAAAGCATTTCTGGCAAACTTCTTCACGGTGTTGCAGTCTGGTCTTACATGATAAGCCAAGTAAGCATTCTGGTCTGCCAATGTCATTGAACTGTAGTTGTCTCTAATTGCTCGTAATTTAGACATGTTAAATTTGTTGATGCAACCCATTGAGCAGCATTTAGATCTTAAGGTTTCTTCTTCTTACAGAGGAGCATGCTCTTGAACTAAAATCCACCTTGAATTTCTTGGTGGACTGGCTGGAGAATGTGTAATCTCGTTGCACCTCATTGGTGTATTCATCTTCTGATGAGAGTTCTACTCGAGGGGTGACCTCTCTTGTTGCAGCTTCTTCACAAGGAGTTCATTCAAACATGTCTCTTAGAGCCGACTGAAATTCTGCAAACCCATGTGTCACCACGGCTGTGTGAAGAGGAGTAGATGCTGCAAGGTCGTCTTCATTTGTAGTGAAGTCATGGCGGGAGAAGCGGTGGAGAATCTGCAGTCTTCCGTGTTGTATTCCTTGAAGGAGAAACTACAAATGGCTGAGGTAGTCTGTTCCAAAAAATTTGCTGAGGTCGAGCCTCTGTAGATCGGGGGATGGTACAAAAGGTGATGGAAGATTGCTACGTGCAACAGGTGAGGCAATGAAAGGAGGTGGCAGCCGGTTTCCTACTGGACTTGGAGAGGGTTGGAAAGGTGGTGGCAGTCTACTAATTACTGGACTCGGAGTGTCTTCGAAAAGCAACAAAGACCTGGTCGAGGTAGGAGTTGAAGAAGCATCTGCGTCACGTGTTCCTTCTGAAGTAAAGGTACTAGGGGAAACAAATGGTGGTGGAAGTTTGTTCACGAAGCGGTTAACCATCTCAAACAAATGCAAAACATTGGGGACATGTAAGTAACTCACTAGGGGGTTGGACTAATGCTATTGGAGAATACAAAAACCTATTTCGGAATACTGTTTGGTATGATGCATTTGCTATGTGAGTGCATGAATCCTATTCCAGAATACACTAGTTCAGACTGTCTGGATAAGAAGTATTCCACTGTACATAGAAATAGATAAATGACAATAGTCTACCTTTAAAAAGGAAAATTGAGCGCCTCAGTTGCGTATTCCGCTTTCAGAGATTTAGTCGCCAGCTGGAGCGCCTTCTTTTCTATTCAGAGTTGCTGTATTCCGGTTTACATAACAAAAATTATGAACAGATAAGCATGTAAAGTACATAGTACGTCTTTTGTCTCTGTTTTAGTTTACTTTTGTGGGCAAAAGTGTATTCCAGAATACGCTTTGCCTTTGGTTGGAAGGCAAAGTTTATTCCAAAGTACACTTTGGCCTTCTTGTGTGAGCAAAGTGTATTCCAAAGTGTATTCCGGAATACACTTTGCCCTCCGGAATACACATTGCCTTTCGAGTGAAGGGCAAAGTGTATTCTGG
Source organism: Isoetes taiwanensis (assembly GCA_021234155.1). Lineage (NCBI taxonomy): Eukaryota > Viridiplantae > Streptophyta > Lycopodiopsida > Isoetales > Isoetaceae > Isoetes > Isoetes taiwanensis. The sequence continues at coordinate 2,812,831 of JAJEKV010000029.1, read as the reverse complement.
AATACACTTTGCCTTTAAGGCAAAGTGTATTCCGGAATACACTTTGCTCACACAAGAAGGCCAAAGTGTATTCTGGAATACATTTTGCCCTTCCAACCAAAGGCGAAGTGTAAAGGGCAAAGTGTATTCCGGAATATGTATCTCGGATTTTTGGAAAATAGTGTCCTTTTTTTTGTTGTTTTTAGCCTACAAAAATCACTTTTTAGCTAAATTAGAACACGAAAAAGCATGCTTGTGCAACTTTTTTCTGGCTGTTTTTTCTTCTTTTTGCTTGCATTTAACGCACAAATTCGCAATTCTTATTCTGGAATATAGTTTTCATTCCTTTTCTACTCATGACAGTGTTGTTTTAAACATTACACTGGCAAGCAAGAAGGAAGCAAGAAGGCACCAAAGAAAGTGCTTAAGATTGTCCAACAGCCGCATCCAATGAAGCAAACTAGGGACACAGACGAGCCTGCGGTTTACAAAAACTTTCAAACATAGTGGTTCGTAACCAGAGGTGTGTTGCCCATTTTTGGCAACATGGACCAGCATCTATGTATCAAAACTTTTGTCTCATCTATATTTCCTCTAAGGAAAAGTTCCAGGCTATTGTGATCCCATTAGAGTTTGGAAGACATTTGACCAAGATTGGAAGGCATTGGGGATCTCCTTTTATAGCCTAGTCTTTTCCTTGAGGTAAAGCACCTTTCTAGACACATTCCCATTTGTTTAACATTTTTCCTTTGATTTGAAGACCAGGCAAAGGCTATAGCAAGTTTATCAAGGAGCCACAAGGCATTTCATCAAAGTTCAACCTTATGAAGCTTATTTGAGTTGCATTAGTAATTTTGAGGTCACACACATGAGAATGCCATCTTGGAAGTGAAATTTGCTCTTATTCTAGCCTCGAAGTTTGGAAGACCCTTATAGAAGTTTGGAAGACCCTTAGGCTTTTGAGCAAACTTATTTTCACTATGAGGTATGATTTGAGCTTTAGAAACAATTTGAGATGAGATCAAGTGCTACAGAGGTACCCATCTTCTCTTCATTCCATTCATCTTATATCCACCTTTTTTATGTCCCAAGAGCCTTCATGAAACCTTTCTTTCACCATTTTTCCACCTTTGAGTCCTTTTCTCATCATTCCACTACCCAAATTTTATTGGTCCTACCTTCATTTGAGAATTGCCCCCTAATGATCTTGAAAACCTTCAAAGGCAAGAAAACTCTATTTTCACCCTCATTTCATCTCCTAAACCCTATTATAGCCTATTTACACCTTTTCCCCATCTCTTTCCCATGATTTTTTCACCATCCCCAAGTTGCAGTATTCATTGACCATGGGTCAAAAGGGACCAAAATTCAAATGTTTCAGTTTGACCTAAAATCTCTCTAGATGGAAAGCTTGGCAAAAAAGAGCTAATTTGGTCTTTTAAAATTTGAAAAAAACCCTTGGGAAGGCCTTCAAATTTGTATTCTTGGGATGCGTGCCATAAAAATAAAAAACCTATTCTAGCCTATCTACCCTATCTATTTCCACATCATCCCTACATCGTTTCCACATCACCCCCCCCCTTTTTCATTCCCATTTCCACGTGGCAGCAGGGCGTGGGGGCGGATTTCCTGGGCCGGTGTCCCCTCTGCGTGTACGCATACGCTTATTAGCTGGGTCAGCATTATGCCTTATATACAGGAGCCTCCAGAACCATTTTAGCCTATGGGATATATGGCATTCAAGAATTTTTCGATGAACCCTAAAAAATAGGGGAGCCTGCTAAATCCGGCCAATTCGTGCCTAAATTTGATTGAATCCCGCCAATTTTCACCCGAAATTATCTCCTGACTCTTTTCCGAGACCTTGGGGATCCTCTGTGGCACTTGATACGTTAGAAATTGCTCAAATTTGGCCTAAAATCACTCGGCCGAGCTAGCTTTTGGGAAGAGCAATTCTTAAGTCAGGAGGACAGATCAAATCAGCGCACGTCCCCTCAGAGATAGACCTCTGTGATCTTGGCACATTCGACATTTTGATATTATCTTGTTCTGCTCTGTTCAAATTGTGTTCTATTCTGCTCGAAATTGAAGATCTACCATGGCGTGACTTATTTGACATCAAAACGCTTCCACTGCAACTCAAGAAATTTCTTCATTTTGCTTCTTGGGTAGTTTGAGGCTTCCTAGAAGCTCAGACTGCTCTGGAATCTGCTCTCAAGCATCATTATTTGGGTAATACTTTTTAATACTATTGGCCCTGTGACGCTCCCAGAGTCCATACGATGCTCCGATCGTATAGATACGGGACTTCCCCTCCCATGGCGACTAAATCACCACGGCAAGGCCCTCCGTCATGCTCGGACTACTCGGGATGGCCAAGTATCCGGGCGAGGATCACGGAGGTGTCATTCGCCCCACGTCCTCTATGGGGAAATCCTATGACAGCGGAAGCATACATATACATTAGCATCCAATCATAATGCAAATAATATACCACCACGAAGGGTGGCCCATCCTCATCAACATGGCAAAGATAATCCATACGTAACAACATGAAACAACACAATATCAGGCACTACCCCGGGCTCAGACTCCAAGGGATCAACTGACAGCCAGGGTCTCAAGATATCAACAGACGGAGATATAACATGGCGTTGGCTGGCATAAGACAATGGCTAGGGTTGTCCACTCCATCCGCCCCTCCTGTGCACACTTTGCAGATAGGCCGTATCATGCTATGACGTGCTTGTAGCCCTCCGGAGACGCAATCCCAAGGAATCACCCTTCAGGACTACTCCGGGTTACATCTCCCCGGTCCGATGAGGCAGGTCAGGGAGGCGTCCCCTCCCCGGGTATGACGGATCCCTGGGTGCGCTAGAGGATACGTGCCCCCTTAGTGACCCCCGCATCCGTACCCGACTTACTCCCCTAAATCTAAAGGTCAGCTCACCAACCCGTTCGAGCCCAGGGCGGCCATAAAGGCTCCCACCCTCCGGCCCAGGGAGTGTCAGACCCATACCCAGCCCACACACAGTGACTGGCTATAAGTCTAGCACACTGTAGGAGTCCCGTAGCCGCGCTAGGCGGGACCCCACCCCCGATTCACCTTCATACCCGTTATTTGGTGCTGAACCACATCATAGCATCCACGGCCAGGTAGGCTCTTGTGCACAGGCCGCAAGTACAGGGTTTTAGGGGTTCTATCTAGGAGCATCTCTACGGCTAGATGGCCTTTAGGTCTCTACCCACCCCTTTAGCCCATACAACACCATAGGAACGGAAAGAACTAAGCTAATACATCCATCCATCCATAACTTGAATAAAACATAAAAATAGAGATTAACCTACTCAAACAAGGGTTAATCCTACGACTAACTAGGAAAACCAAGCTATCTACACACTAACCCGTGTCCTGGCTGGAGCCATGGTCTCGGTATGGGTCCATCACACTAGGCTGGCGGGTGGTTGATGATAACTCAAGCTTGGCTGATAACTGCTGCTCCTCCTTAGCTCCCAATTCGAATTTTGGGAGTCAAAAATGGGGCAGGACCCCTTTTCCTAGGCCCAAAATGGAAGGTCCCCCCTGGCCAATCGATTTGGGCCAGGTGGCGCCCCCTTGTTGTTGCTAATTAACTAATTTAGATTAATTAGGGTAATTAGGCCAAATACTTTATAATTATCCACAATGGATTTATTAACATAGCTAAATAAAACCATTGTGGTTGACCTCCACTTAGACAATTACCCCCTTATATCTCAGTGACGTGTCCCGACATGCATACGTATACCGTATAAATGCCTGGAACGTCACATTCTCCCCCTCTTGAATTAATGCTGTCCTCAGCATTAGAGTAGTGAAGGGAAGAGTAAAAAAAACAAAAGTACTTATTTATGAAAATAACGAAGGTTTACACGCGATAAACCAAATCCACTTCAAAGACACAAATTTAAACGAAACCGACTTGCAAACACAAGGTAAAACAAATGGAATCCAAAACACAGTGTGGCCCATAACACAAGGCCTTTAGTCTTCAGCAGCTTAAGGGGAGCTCCTACTGGCCTGCAGAAGACGTCGGTTTGTGTTAAGAATTAAGTTAAATAATGTGGTTGAAGGGACCACCCCTTAAAAGAACATGAAATATGAATGCAAGGGTCCTATCATGTCTAGGGCTTGCATGCATCTCTACAGCAAGGAAGGGCCTTAGTCCCATCATAGCCGCAGACGATTGCCTCCTATCAGGGAATGCCTTCATGCACAGTTTCCCACCTAGGATGCCTCCATGACTCCTGGAGGTCACATTGGTATGACCCCTGTCACACTATAACAGTCTGCTTACCATCCGAGTTGGAGATGATGTCATCGTGGATGGTGCGGCCATGGCATTCCTTCATAAAGTCTGGGTAAGTCTTATCCAAATCCGCCTTAAGGACCCATGTCGCGTCCTCCGTGGGTAAATGTTTCCACTTGACCAGATATTGTAGAATCTGAGTTCGGCGGGTTTGTTTATAGGCACGATCAAGTAGAGCTTCTGGAACAATTTCCAACTGATCTTCAGTCATTTCCAGAAGTGTTGGTGTATCAAGTACCTCTTCGGGATCTGGATGATGCTTCTTGAGAAGACTCACGTGGAAGACTTTATGGATCCTTAGATGTGCGGGTAGATCCAACCGGTAGGCCTGAGGCCCTATCCGTTCCGTTATCCGAAATGGGCCCGCCCATCGAGGTGCAAGCTTCTTACAATTGCCAATTTTAAGCTTGGCTTGTTTCACCTTTATCTTAAGCCAAACGGAATCATCCACTTGAAACTCTCGAGGTGTACGGTGCCGATCTGCTAGACTCTTTTGCCGAGCTCTCGCAGCTAACAAATATGCTCGAACCTCCTCAACTAAGCCTTGCATATCAGCAAGCAACTGCTGAGAAACCTCCACCTTGGAGACTGGATTATGCCACGTGTCTGGTGTGAGGCATTGATAGCCGTAGTTGATCATAAAAGGAGACATCTTAGAAGACTCTGTTTTTTACTGCTTGTTGTAGGCAAACTCCACCAAATAAATATAGTCTGCCCATTGAGATTGTTTGTTCCAGACATAGTTACGCAACATATCTTCAATAATGCGATTGGTACGTTCGGTCTGGCCATCTGTCTGAGGGTGATAAGCTGTGCTCATAGCAAGCTTAGTCTGTATAGTGCTAAAGAAATCCTTCCAGAATGCACTAACAAACTTGGGATCCCGATCTGAGATAATGGTACGGGGCATCCCATGTAAACGGAAAACTTCCTTAGTGAAAAGCAAGGCAGTATCCAATGCAGTATCCGTGGTACGACATGGCAAGAAATGTGCCATTTTAGAAAGTTTGTCGACCACTACCATTAAGGCATCGAACCCCCTTAAGGTACGCGGGAGCCCCACGATAAAATCCATGGTAATAACTTCCCACTTGGCATTGGGTACGTCGAGGGGTTGCAATTCACCCGAATACAATCGCTTTACGCTTTCGCTTTCTTGACAAGTCCGCAATCGCTTGTCTAATGTAGCCGGGTAATGTGCTTTTTCATGCCTGGCCAGAAATAGCTGGAGCGGATTTTGAAATATGTTTTCATAAATCCCGCATGTCCTGCGATTGGACTGTTATGTGTATCATGGAGAATGAGTTTCCGAACTCCAGATGTCGCAGGAACACACAACTTGTCCTTATAATAAAGGAGTTCACCCTCTTTCTTATAGTGTCGGAAGGTGTTTCTCTCCTTATCCGTTCTGGCTTCTTTACATAGACTGTGCCATACTTCCTGGAATTCTGGATCCGTAGGAAGGGTTTGTTGAATCTGTTTCCCAAACTCACTAGAGAGCGTGGATATAGCATTACAATGCGTGCGAGTGACTAATGGATGTCTGGAAAGGGCGTCAGCAACCACATTATGCTTACCCGGTTTATAAATGACCTGAAAATCATATTCTTCCAGGAATTCCATCCATCGTCTTTGTCTCAGATTGAGATGAGGTTGCGTGAAAATATACTGGAGGCTTTGGTGATCAATGTCTAACTGAAATCGCCTTCCAAGTAGATAATGCCGCCAAATACGCAAAGCCCGTACAACCGCAAGCAACTCCTGGTCATGCGTAGGATATCGTTGCTCGGCATCATTCATTTTTCGGGAGTCATAAGCAAGTACGCGCCCCTCTTGCATTAGAACACCCCCAGTAGCTATTTTACTAGCATCTGTAGCAACCCATTTATCCTTTTCAGGATCTGGCATTGTAAGGACAGGAGCTGTGGTTAGAGCATCCTTTAAGGCTTGAAAGCCAGTCTGGACCTTGTCCTTCCAATGGGCCATCCAATCCCTGACTTTATCATGCTTGGTCAGATCAGTAAGAGGTGCAGCAAGCTTGGCAAAATCCTTGACAAATTTACGGTAATACCCGGCCAAGCCCAGGAAACTGCGAACCTCAGACACATTGGTTGGAATGGGCCATTCTTTAACTGCCTCGATTTTAGCTGGGTCAGTAGCTATGCCATCTGCGGATACAATATGACCCAAATAATCCACCTTGGTGGTGGCAAAACGACACTTAGAGAACTTGGCAAACAACTGATGTCGTCGTAGCTTTTGCAATGCCAAGCGAAGGTGCCGTGCATGATCTTCCAATGTCTTACTATATATCAGGATATCATCAAAGAAGATAACAACAAAGTCATCGAGATATTCCCGGAAGACATCATTCATAAGGCGCATAAAGGTGGCCGGCGCATTGGTTAGACCAAATGGCATGACTGTAAATTCATAATGGCCGTAACGAGTGCAAAAAGCAGACTTATGGATGTCATCCTCCTTAATTCGTATCTGGTGATATCTTGGAGAAATATTTAGCCCCTTGCAACTGATCCATAAGATCGTCGGCCCTTGGTAAAGCATAGCGATTCTTAATGGTGTGCTTATTTAATTGGCGGTAATCAATGCACATTCGCATGGTGCCATCCTTTTTCTTAACAAAAAGTATTGGGGCTCCAAAGGGTGATACACTAGGCCTGATGAAGCCTAACTTAAGGAGTTCCTGCAGCTGTGTCTTAAGCTCAGTTAACTCTGGGAGACTCATCCGATACGGGGCCTTGCTGGTAGGCTTCGCACCCGGTTCCAAAGCAATTTCACATTCCACACCCCTGAAAGGTGGTAGCTGCTGGATTTCATCAGGAAAAAGATCATGATATTCCCGAAGGATTGCGGCTATTGCCGGAGGTAAGGCATCAAAGGCCTCATCCTGTTTAGGCTTGGCTTCCACTGAAGCAAGTCGGATCATGCCTGTAACTTGTGACTTCCTGAGAGCCCTATGCAATTGGCGTAATGAAATACATTGCATAATAGGGTTAACTGGCTTACCTGCTATCGTAACTCGGGCTCCATTGGCCGCATTGAAAGTGACTTCCCGTTTCTCATAGTCAATGTTGGCTTTAGCAGCGGCCAAGAACTCCATCCCCACAATGAGATCATACCGACCAATATCCATTATTTCCGCCCCAAGAGCAACTGGTGCCCCTGGTAACTGAATATTCAAATTGATACGCCGACCCCGAGTATAGCGTACGGCACCACTGGCCAGCGTAACCGAACGTGGCTTAGACTTAAGAGGTGTAATCTGTAAGACTTCTGCCATTCTAGGAGATGCAAAGTTATGAGTACTACCCGTATCCATAAGAATGACAAAAGGTTTACAATCTATTTGACCCACCATAGAGATTACAGTGGGCTGTTGGTTGGCTTGGCCCGTCTCAACAGCAGCGAAAATATGAGACTCACCGGTAATATAATCAGGCGCATCCCCCTCGCCGGCATTTGGTGGTTCTTCCCAATCCATGTCGGCTAAAGCAGCTTGGACCGTCTGGGTAATAAAAGGACACTCCTGCATACGGTGGCCTGGTCGAAAACACCTATAACAAGCTTTCTCCTTACGTAACTGTTCCCGCTGGTCCCTAGGAATAGCTTGGAGAATATCCCTAAAGCTGCCTGCAGCGTTGGTAGGCTTATCTGGTACCGAGAAAGAAACCTTCTTATCAGGCTTCTGATAAGCAGTAGAGGCAGGAGGCCCTGGGCTTGGCGAGCGCCCCCGGTAAGGAGTATAGCTCTTGTTCTGGTTGAATGAAGAGGCTCGTGGGGCCTGATACCGTGGAGTGTCCTCTTCAAGACTGAGTGCCTTTGCCTCAGCTTCCGCAACTGTCTTAGGGTCGATAGCCCGAACCATTTTTTTGAGAGTAGGGGATAGACCCTCTATGTAACCCTCAACTGCCCGGCGCTCATTGATACCCGGTACATACAAGCGCAGGCGCATAAACTCGTCGGTATAAGCTTGGACAGTCATGTTTTTCTGCTCCAAGCGGTAAAAAGTCTGAATCTGCTGACAGCGATGAGCCTTGGGCACATAGTGTGATTTGAAAGCCTTGGCAAAAATTTTGTAACGGCACCTACCCCTGGTAAGCCCATGAGAACGGGCATATCCCTTCCACCAAATCCGTGCCGAACCTGTGAGATTGGTAGTGGCGACCTTGCCAATATCTTTCTCAGTCATTCCGTATGATTTTCCAAATTCCTGCATTTCATCTAGCCATGACTCTGCGTCAACCCCATTTCGAGTTTTACCCGAAAACTGCGCAAGCTTCCGATTCTTCCAGATACTCGTAATGGCGGAATCAACGGTCTTTTGATAATCCTTTTTACTGGCCCTAGCATGGTCAGCCTCATCCTCAGAGGAATCAGAGGAGTCAGAGGACTCCGAGGCTGCATCAGAAGAGGAAGTAGAGCGTGTCCTCTTGGATCGACGTGCCTTAGCAGCTGGAGGTGCCAGTGGAGGCGCCGGTGGTGGCGGACGCGTTTTGGAGCGGAATCTGGGTCCATACTCCCAATGGTGATTTTGCTGGAAGACATATGCCTGGAGCTCTGTAAGTTGGCGCTTCATAATCGTAAGTTCCTGGTCTGGGGTGAGACGACCCGGTTGAACAGGTGTTGTCCAAGGACGTGCGCCGTCTAAGTAGGAAGAGGAGGTGATAAGCAACATATCCCAGGTATGACAACACAAGAAAAAAAAAATATGACGTAACAACGGAACTTAAGAAAACAGTTTTATTAAGAAAAAGAGGTCGTGATTACATGTACAGACTATTACATCGAAACTTGAGGCTATGCCTCCCAAAACTGAGGATTATGCACAAGGCAACTTTAAATAAACACACGTAGCTACACAAAGACTGTGGACATCCGGTCTAGATGTGGGCAAAGGGGTACAAAATGGAGTAGCGAATACTCTCCCGTACGGCTCTAACCATTTTATAGCAAGCCCATGCCTGAATAATCACATATTGATAATCCAGGGTGGGACTAATGATTAATAAGTTGAAGAGGTTTGCCAAAGGAAATCAGTGGTTTCCATAAAGGCCTCCTGTTTGGTCATGTCCCAATAGTTCCATGGGCGCTGGAGGGTTTGCTGCAGATGGTTGAAGGCGTACTCCCGAAGGATATTAACAATCTCAAGACCCTTAAGGGGGTCATAGGGCTCGCCCTCATCCCCTGATTCATCCTCCCCATAACCGTCATGACCGTCATCGTACTCGCCATCCTCTTCATCATAGCCGTCCTCACCTTCGTCATACTCGCCATCCTCTTCATCATAGCACTGTTCCGGTGGTGGCTCGTCGTCATTGCGCAGTGCGTCAGGTATTTCCTCTTCATCTTCCTCTATCCCATCGTCTGTAGTACGACAAGAATGAATATACTATAACTGAATTGTTCCTTATACTTCCAACTCCAAAGGAGAGAAAAAATAAGTATTGAAGGAAAAAAACAATTGAATTGTATTCAAAATTGCTTGAAGAACATGAACGCATAGCTCATATGGGTTGAGTAGCCAAAGGCTAAACTCTAACACAATAAACTAGGAGCTAGGCCCCTCATCCTCTTCCATAGGTGTAGGAGGTGGTGGCGGTGACCGATGTCGTAGTAATGTGGCCTTGGATCAACTGTAGCTTGGTACCAAGGGAAACAACCTCGGGAGAATATGCAACTGCTAATAGAGCTGCCGCGAGGAGTTTGATGTCCATCCAGGGTGCAATTTCCTGACCCAAAGCTGCCAGGGCGAGATCCCGTCGAACCAACACATAAGTGAGCATGTGGTACGATAGCTTCTTGTGGCCTGCAAGAGTAGACAAAGCGCGGAGGCTCCACCATGAAGCCTCTGCTTCTGGCCCCAAGTCACGTGCCACAAAAAGGACCTGTCCCTGCCTAAAAGCCGATAGGAAGAAACGGGTAAGAGGACTCCCGGACACTCTCCCTAGGGAAGAAGCTGAGGTGTCAATCTCCTTCTCTAGGTTCTTAGGAACCTCTTCTTCCATGAGCTCCTCCCTATCTTCCTTAGAATGAGCAGGGTTGTGGTAAAGGTCTTCTCCTTCCTCATCCGAATGTGAGGGAAGCTCAACCATGTTGAGACTTGGGACTGAAGGTCCCGTAGCCATAAAGGCTTCTGGAGGAGGCTGAGACGGAGGGTCTTGCAGCACTAGCTCCTTAAGCTGGAGGAGTGTCTCAGCCGGCTCAATAGTTTGATGGTGGAACTGAAGTATCTGCTGTACCTCTGGAGGAAGATCCCCGGACGTGAAGTCGATGAAGTCATCCATGCAGTATTCAGCGAGCTCATAGAGAACCTGCGCCTTCTCTTTCCCTCTGAGTCCCGCCACTACGTGGTATGTCCACATGATGTCCTCCAAGAGAAGGAACTCGTGTCCTTGATGATATATAACCGGGATAACATCTAACCCAGCCAAGCGCCCACTCTGCTCACGGCGTGGCGGCATCTCCTGCGCCAGCTGTTTCCACCGGACAAAATCGTCCATGGCAACCCACTCGTCTTCTTCCTCGTCCGACATATCTGGCCCCTTGCCCTTCTCTGCAGGTAGGGTTTCGTCCTCCACATACTGGTCCATAAGAATGGCGAGAGCAAAAGAGACTTCAAGAAACTCTTGCCCCTCATGACTGACGACCGGGGGTTGCCGAGCCCACCAGAGCTTGCCTCGGAGTAGCTCATACCCCCTCTTTCCCCCACCAAGCATTTCCTTGACTACTGCTCGTTCGATATAGAGTTTAGGTGGCTCCCCCAAAGGAATACAGAGAGGAAGCATTTCCTCTACATAAAATTGCAGAAACTCAGCATAATCAGGGTGTTTCTGCATGTTCGAGATGAGCTCAATATGCTGGGAGAGGAAAGGCTCTAAGAGGTCGAAGGCCACTTGGGGATCCCAGTGCTCCCCATCCTGATACCAAGCAAGCAGATCCACGGCGGCCATATGCGCTGGAAGGAAGGAGGAGGAAGAGTGGACGAAACCTGAAAGTGAAAGTGAAAGTGAAACCCTAAAACGGTCTTTAAAGTATTTATAACCCTTATGCTGACGTCAGCATTCACTATCAGTTATTATTATTTTATTTTTTTTTTATTATTATTTTTTTTTAAAGAAATATTAAAAAAAAAATGCAATTAACAAAGACATGATAGCACAATTCAGGTTTCTCTATTGATATAACAAAATTGCATACACTGAAAATGCCCTCGGGCCAGTATGGATGTTCTCCCCGAATCCTCCGGGCAAGGGCGAGGTCCTTTGGCATTATAGTGACTCGCTTTGCGTGTATCGCGCAAAGATTTGCGTCACTAAAAAGTGCTATGAGGTAGGCTTCAGTAGCCTCCTGTAAAGCCAAAATCGCAAAGGTCTGGAAGCGAAGATCGGTTTTGAATTCTTGTGCTATTTCCCGAACCAATCTCTGAAAGGGTAGCTTCCTTATCAGAAGCTCCGCGGTCTTCTGATACTTACGGATCTCCCGTAAGGCCACAGTACCGGGTCTGAACCGATGGGGCTTCTTTGGAGGAGCAGGTTTGGGGATCGGTCCCTTCCTCTGTGGTACCGTCTTACCCGCGGTGACAGGGTGGGAGTGGGAAGCATCCACCCGTTCCTGTCTCCTGCTGGCACTCGTATTCTTCCCAATGGTGCCGACAACCTTCAACTTCTCTCTATATTGACTGCCGGACTTATGGGCCACGGACTTCCTCCGTCGTTTCCTCGGTGGCTCATCCGCCTGTTGAGGCCCCTGCTGGTTCTCCTGGCCCGGTTTATCTGGCTGCTGGTGTAGGTCCTGCTGGTTTTTATCCTGTTGCTCTTTATGTAGCCGCTCCTGCTGTGCCCCTTCCTGTTCCTCCTGGAATTGACGGGCGCGTTCCATATCAGCTTCCACCTGGCTGTACCGCCGAGCCGCAATCCTTCGGATCAATTCGGCTTGATAGCGGTCAGGCCGACGAGCCATATCCATCTGGACATGTATCAGGTATTGCAGACTGATATCAGGGATTTCACCCCAAATGAATCCCTGGGAAGCCTCGTGCCACTCATATGGGGGTAGCTCGAATGCTTCATGGTTAATAATAGCCCACCCATGGCCAAGGTATCTATACTCCTTACTCCGTGTATCTGTATCTGCCCTCTCTAGTTCCTGTCTGTCGTCCACCTGAGCTAAAGCTCGGATACGGGCCGCCTCAAGCTGAATGGCGCCCTCCTCAGAGTGTTCTTCACACTCTGGTGGATAAAACTTGATCAACACCATAACCTGGTCGGGCTGCTCGACCATGGTATATGGCAGCTGATGGAGATTCAGCTTGATCAAAAACTGCTCCGAGAAGTGGAATATAGGATAAGGGATTCTTAGGTTGTCACTAAAACGTTGTACTAGCTCATTCAGAAGGATGTCTACCACGTCGCTGTCAGTGGCCATGTGCTTCGCGATCATGGCATAGATTTGGGGTATATTAAGGCTAGAAGGGTCCAAAGTGGTCTTAATGATGGCCATAAGTAAGGCGCTGGCGCTTAGGAGAGCAGTAAAGGTGGCGCTAGGTCACGAGGGAACCGTTGGAAAAAAGGAGAGACAAGGTTTGAAGCGCTTGGGTCTGGCGGCTATGGCGGCGTCGAAGCGAGCAGGCGGCAGCGTATACAAGAAGGGAACTCCCGAAAAGAAACGGTCATTTAACTTTTTAAATTTTAAATTTTAAACTTCTTTTTTTTTTCTTAAAAAAATACGGCGGAAAAAAATATATACGCGCGAAAATACGAAGCGGCGCTGACCCGGTTATACGTGTTTCTTTCCGCATTCTAACTCGTCCAAACCCTGTCAGCGCCGCCCTTGGGTTTGACCTTCTGCTGGTCCCCTTGCGACCTGACGACGACTCCTTTAGGGTATTTCGGGTACGCTCGACCCATTGGAGCAATAATCTGGTCGATCCGAGCTAGGAGGAGGGAGTTATGGCGAAAACAAAATCTAAGTTTCTAACCCTAATTTCCAACTTTAACCCCTTCGCTAAGAAACACTATCTCTACAACCCGGTCATTCGTCCCATACTAAGCCAACTAACACACGGGTGACAGAGTTGGAACTTTCTAGACAAGAGTTTTTTTTTTTTTTTCATCCTCAACTAACGAGTTAGAGTATGGCCCGGTTACAGCTTTTGGTTCACGAAACCATTGCTCGATACCACCGTGGACGCTCCCGAGTCCATAACGATGCTCGATCGTTATAGATCACGGGACTTCCCCTCCCATGGCGACTAAATCACCACGGCAAGGCCCTCCGTCATGCTCGGACTACTCGGGATGGCCAAGTATCCCAAGGCGAGGATCACGGAGGTGTCATTAAGCCCCACGCCTCTATGGGGAAATCCTATGACGGCGAAGCATACATATACGTTAGCATCCAATCATAATGCAAATAATATACCACCACGAAGGATGGCCCATCCTCATCAACATGGCAAAGATAATCCATACGTAACAACATGAAACAACACAATATCAGGCACTACCCCGGGCTCAGACTCCAAGGGATCAACTGACAGCCAGGGTCTCAAGATATCAACAGACGGAGATATAACATGGCGTTGGCTGGCATAAGACAATGGCTAGGGTTGTCGTCCACATGATGTCCTCCAAGACAGCGGAACACTCTGGAACCGGGTACGAAGCCTACCAGCAAGGCCCCGTATCGGATGAGTCTCCCAGAGTTAACTGAGCTTAAGACACAGCTGCAGGAACTCCTTAAGTTAGGCTTCATCAGGCCTAGTGTATCACCCTTTGGAGCCCCAATACTTTTTGTTAAGAAAAAGGATGGCACCATGCGAATGTGCATTGATTACCGCCAATTAAATAAGCACACCATTAAGAATCGCTATGCTTTACCAAGGGCCGGCGATCTTATGGATCGGTTGCAAAGGGGCTAAATATTTCTCCAAGATTGATCTTCGCCGGGTTATCACCGGATCTGAATTAAGGAGGATGACATCCATAAGTCCGCTTTTACTTTTCGTTACGGCCATTATGAATTCTGATCATGCCATTTGGTCTAACCAATCCAATGCCGCCACCTTTATCGCCTTATGAATGATGTCTTCCGGGAATATCTCGATGACTTTGTTGTTATCTTCTTTGATGATATCCCGATATATAGTAAGACATTGGAAGATCATGCCGGCACCTTCGGCTTGGCATTGCAAAAGCTACGGCGACATCGATTGTTTGCCAAGTTCTCTAAGTGTCGTTTTGCCACCACCAAGGTGGATTATTTGGGTCATATTGTATCCACAGATGGCATAGCTACTGACCCAGCTAAAATCGAGGCAGTTAAAGAATGGCCCATTCCAACCAATGTGTCTGAGGTTCGCAGTTTCCTGGGCTTGGCCGGGTATTACCGTAAATTTGTCAAGGATTTTGCCAAGCTTGCTGCACCTCTTACTGATCTGACCAAGCATGATAAAGTCAGGGATTGGATGGCCCATTGGAAGGACAAGGTCGGGCGGCTTTCAAGCCTTAAAGGATGCTCTAACCACAGCTCCCCGTCCTTACAATGCCGGATCCCGAAAAGGATAAATGGGTTGCTACAGATGCTAGTAAAATAGCTACTGGGGGTGTTCTAATGCAAGAGGGGCGCGTACTTGCTTATGACTCCCAAAAAATGAATGATGCCGAGCAACGATATCCTACGCATGACCATGAGTTGCTTGCGGTTGTACGGGCTTTGCGTATTTGGCGGCATTATCTACTTGGAAGGCGATTTCAGTTAGACACTGATCACCAAAGCCTCCAGTATATTTTCACGCAACCTCATCTCAATTTGAGACAAAGACGATGGATGGAATTCCTGGAAGAATATGATTTTCAGGTCATTTATAAACCGGGTAAGCATAATGTGGTTGCTGACGCCCTTTCCAGACATCCATTAGTCACTCGCACGCATTGTAATGCTATATCCACGCTCTCTAGTGAGTTTGGGAAACAGATTCAACAAACCCTTCCCTCTGAATCCGAATTCCGGGAAGTATGGCACGATCTATGTAAAGAAGCGGATAAGGAGAGAAACACCTTCCGACACTATAAGAAAGAGGGTGAACTCCTTTATTATAAGGACAAGTTGTGTGTTCCTGCGACATCTGGAGTTCGGAAACTCATTCTCCATGATACACATAACAGTCCAATCGCAGGACATGCGGGATTTATGAAAACATATTTCAAAATCCGCTCCAGCTATTTCTGGCCAGGCATGAAAAAGCACATTGCCAGCTACATTAGACAGTGCCAGACTTGTCAGCAAACGAAAGCAGAACAGTTGCGTATTCCGGGTGAATTGCAACCCCTCGACGTACCCAATGCCAAGTGGGAAGTTATTACCATGGATTTTATCGTGGGGCTCCCGCGTACCTTAAGGGGGTTCGATGCCTTAATGGTAGTGGTCGACAAACTTTCTAAAATGGCACATTTCTTGCCATGTCGTACCACGGATACTGCATTGGATACTGCCTTGCTTTTCACTAAGGAAGTTTTCCGTTTACATGGGATGCCCCGTACCATTATCTCAGATCGGGATCCCAAGTTAAGGATTTCTTTAGCACTATACAGACTAAGCTTGCTATGAGCACAGCTTATCACCCTCAGACAGATGGCCAGACCGAACGTACCAATCGCATTATTGAAGATATGTTGCGTAACTATGTCTGGAACAAACAATCTCAATGGGCAGACTATATTTATTTGGTGGAGTTTGCCTACAACAGTACTAAACAGGAGTCTTCTAAGATGTCTCCTTTTATGATCAACTACGGCTATCAATGCCTCACACCAGACACGTGGCATAATCCAGTCTCCAAGGTGGAGGTTTCTCAGCAGTTGCTTGCTGATATGCAAGGCTTAGTTGAGGAGGTTCGAGCATATTTGTTAGCTGCGAGAGCTCGGCAAAAGAGTCTAGCAGATCGGCACCGTACACCTCGAGAGTTTCAAGTGGATGATTCCGTTTGGCTTAAGATAAAGGTGAAACAAGCCAAGCTTAAAATTGGCAATTGTAAGAAGCTTGCACCTCGATGGGCGGGCCCATTTCGGATAACGGAGCGGATAGGGCCTCGGGCCTACCGGGTTGGATCTACCCGCACATCTAAGGATCCATAAAGTCTTCCACGTGAGTCTTCTCAAGAAGCATCATCCAGATCCCGAAGAGGTACTTGATACACCAACACTTCTGGAAATGACTGAAGATCAGTTGGAAATTGTTCCAGAAGCTCTACTTGATCGTGCCTATAAACAAACCCGTAGAACTCGATTCTACAATATCTGGTCAAGTGGAAACATTTACCCACGGAGGGGACGCGACATGGGTCCTTAAAGGCGGATTTGGATAAGACTTACCCGGACTTTATGAAGGAATGCCATGGCGCACCATCCACGATGACATCATCTCCAACTTCGGATGGTAAGCGGTCAATAGTGTGTGACAGGGGTCATACCAATGTGACCTCCGAGGAGTCATGGAGGCATCCTAGGTGGGAAAGCGTGCATGAAGGCATTCCTGATAGGGCGCTGTCATCTCATGGCTATGATGGGACTAAGGCCCTTCCTTACTGTAGAGATGCATGCAAGCCCTAGACATGATAGGACCCTTGCATTCATATTTCATGTTCTTTAAGGGGGTGGTCCCTTCAACCACATTATTTAACTTAATTCTTAACACAAACCGGCGTCTTCTTAGGGCCGGTAGGAGCTCCCCTTAAACTGCTTGAAGACTAAAGGCCTTGTGTTATGGGCCACCCTGCTTGTGTTTTGGATTCCATTTGTTTTACCTTGTGTTTGCAAGTCGGTTTTCGTTTAAATTTGTGTCTTTGAAGTGGATTTGGTTTTATCGTGTAAACCTTCGTTATTTTCATAAATAAGTACTTTTGTTTTTTTTACTCTTCCCTTCACTACTCTAATGCTGAGGACAGCATTAATTCAAGAGGGGGAGAATGTGACGTTCCAGGCATTTATACGGTATACGTATGCATGTCGGGACACGTCAACGAGATATAAGGGGTAATTGTCTAAGTGGAGGTCAACCACAATGGTTTTATTTAGCTATGTTAATAAATCCATTGTGGATAATTATAAAGTATTTGGCCTAATTACCCTAATTAATCTAAATTAGTTAATTAGCAACAACAAGGGGGCGCCACCTGGCCCAAATCGATTGGCCAGGGGGGACCTTCCATTTTGGGCCTAGGAAAAGGGGTCCTGCCCCATTTTTGACTCCCAAAATTCGAATTGGGAGCTAAGGAGGAGGCGGCGAGTTATCGGCCAAGCTTGAGTTATCATCAACCACCCGCCCGACCCTAGTGTGATGGACCCATCACAGAGACCATGGCTCCGGCCGGAACACGGGTTAGTGTGTAGATAGCTTGGTTTTCCTAGTTAGTCGTAGGATTAACCCTTGTTTGAGTAGGTTAATCTCTATTTTTATGTTTTATTCAAGTTATGGATGGATGGATGTATTAGCTTAGTTCTTTCCGTTCCTATGGTGTTGTATGGGCTAAAGGGGTGGGTAGAGACCTAAAGGCCATCTAGCCGTAGAGATGCTCCTAGATAGAACCCCTAAAACCACACGTACTTGCGGCACATTGCACAAGAGCCTACACAGGCCGTGGATGCTATGATGTGGTTCAGCACCAAATACTTGGTATGAGGGTGAATGGGGGTGGGGTCCCACCCTAAGCGCGACTATGGGACTCCTACGGTGTGCTAGACTTATAGCCGATCCCATTGTGTGTGGGTTGGGTATGGGTCCGACACTCCACAGGGCGGAGGGTGGGAGCCTTTATGGCATACAGGCTCGAGCGGGTTGGTGAGCTGACCTTTAGATTTAGGGGAGTAAGTCGGGTAGATGCGGATCACGGGGGTCACTAAGGGGCCACGTATCCTCTAAGCGCACCAGGGGATCCGTCATACCGGGGAGGGGCGCCTCCCACACCTCATCGGGCCAGGGGAGATGTAACCCCGGAGTAGTCTGAAGGGTGATTCCTTGGGATTGCGTCTCAGGAGGGCTACAAGCACGTCATAGCATGATCTGACCTATCGCAAAAGTTGTGCACGGGAGGGGCGGATGGAGTGGACAACCCTAGCCATTGTCTTATGCCATAGCGCCATGTTATATCTCCGTCTGTTGATATCTTGAGACCACAGGCCGGTTGATCCCTTGGAGTCCGAGCCGGGGTAGTGCACGATATTGTGTTGTTTCATGTTGTTACGTATGGATTATCTTTGCCATGTTGATGAGGATGGGCCACCCTTAGGTGGTGGTATATTATTTGCATTATGATTGGATGCTAACGTATATGTATGCTTCCGCTGTCATAGGATTTCCCCATAGAGGACGTGGGGCGAATGACACCTCCGTGATCCTCGCCCGGATACTTGGCCATCCCGAGTAGTCCGAGCATGACGGAGGGCCTTGCCGTGGTGATTTAGTCGCCATGGGAGGGAAGTCCCAATATCTATCTGATCGAACATCGTATGGACCTCTGAGGCGTCCGCGGTGGTATCGAGCAATGGTTACAGTGAACCAAAGCTGTTGCCTTGGCCATACTCTAACTTCGTTAGTTGAGGATGAAAAAAAAAAAACTAAAAAAACTTGTCTAGAAAATTCCAACTCTGTCACCCGTGTGTTAGTTGGCTTAGTATGGGACGAATGACCGGGTTGTAGAGATAGTGTTTCTTAGCGAAGGGGTTAAAGTTGGAAATTAGGGTTAGAAACTTAGATTTTGTTTTCGCCATAACTCCCTCCTCGTAGCTCGGATCGACCAGATTATTGCTCCAATGGGTCGAGCGTACCCGAAATACCCTAAAGGAGTTAAATGCGTCGGTCGCAAAGGAGACCAGCGAAGGTCAAACCCAAGGGCTGGCCCGGGGGTTTGGACGACTTAGAACGGAAAAAACACGTATAACCGGGGTCAGCGCCCGCCATTATTTTTAAAGCGTATATTTTTTTTTCTGCCGTATTTTTTTAAGAAAAAAAAAAGTAAGTTTAAAATTTAAAATTTAAAAAGTTAAGCGGCCGTTTCTTTTCGGGAGTTCCCTTCTTGTATCTGTTTTTGCCGCTTTGCTTTCGCCGGCCCGCCATAGCCGCCAGACCCAAGCGCCCCAAACCTTGTCTCTCCTTTTTTCCAGCGGTTCCCTCGTGACCTAGCGCCACCTTTACTGCTCTCCTAAGCGCCAGCGCCTTACTTATGGCCATCACTAAGACCACTTTGGACCCTTCTAGCCTTAATATACCCCAAATCTATGCCATGATCGCGAAGCACATGGCCACTGACAGCGACGTGGTAGACATCCTTCTGAATGAGCTAGTACAACGTTTTAGTGACAACCTAAGAATCCCTTATCCTATATTCCACTTCTCGGAGCAGTTTTTGATCAAGCTGAATCTCCATCAGCTGCCATATACCATGGTCGAGCAGCCCGACCAGGTTATGGTGTTGATCAAGTTTTATCCACCAGAGTGTGAAGAACACTCTGAGGAGGGCGCCATTCAGCTTGAGGCGGCCCGTATCCGAGCTTTAGCTCAGGTGGACGACAGACGGGAACTAGAGAGGCGGTCTGACCTACCGCGGTAAGGAGTATAGATATCTTGGCCATGGGTGGGCTATTATTAACCATGAAGCATTGAGCTACCCCCATATGAGTGGCACGGCCTTCCCGGGGGATTCATTTGGGGTGAAATCCACGATGTCGATCTAAAATACGATACATGTCGGATGGATATGGCTCGTCGGCCCGACCGCTATCAAGCCGAATTGATCCGAAGGATCGCGGCTCGGCGGTACAGCCAGGTGGAAGCTGATATGGAACGTGCCCGTCAATTCCGGGAGGAACAGGAAGGGGCACGGCGGGATAGCGGCTACATAAAAGCAACAGGATAAAACCAGCGGGACCTACACCAGCGGCCAGATAAACCGGGCGGGAGAACCGGCGGGGGGCCTCAACGGCGGATGAGCCACCGAGGGAAACGACGGAGGAAGTCCGTGGCCCATAAGTCCGGCGATCAATATAGAGAGAAGTTGAAGGTTAGCCGGCACCATTGGGAAGAATCACGAGTGCCGCCGAGGAGGCGAGAACGGGTGGATGCTTCCCACTCCCACCACATTACCCAGCGGGTAAGGCGGTACCCCGGAGGGAAGGGACCGATCCCCAAACCTGCTCCTCCAAAAGAAGCCCCATCGGTTCAGACCGTGCTCGTGGCCTTCACGGGGAGATCCGTAAGTATCGAAGACCGCGGAGCTTCGATAAGGAAGCTACCCTTTCGAGATTGGTTGGGGAAATAGCACAAGAATTCAAAACCGATCTTAAGCTTCCGGACCTTTGCGATTTTGGCTTTACTGGGAGGCTGCTGAAGCCTACCTCATAGCACTTTTAGTGGCGCAAATCTTTGTCGCGATACACGCATAAGCGAGTCACTATAATGCCAAAGGACCTCGCCCTTGCGGGAGGATTCGGGGAGAACATCCATAGTGGCCCGAGGGCATTTTTAATGTATTTAATTTTGTTATATCAATAGAAAATCGAATTTTGCTATCATGTCTTTGTTAATTGCATTTTTTTTAATATTTCTTTCAAAAAAAAAAAAAAAAAAAAAAAAAAATAAAATAATAATAACTGATAGTGAATGCTGACGTCAGCATAAGGGTTATAAATACTTTAAAGACCGTTTTAGGGTTTCACTTTCACTTTCACTTTCAGGTTTCGTCCACTCTTCCTCCTCCTTCCTTCCAGCGCATATGGCCGCCGTGGATCTGCTTGCTTGGTATCAGGATGGGGAGCACTGGGATCCCCAAGTGGCCTTCGACCTCTTAGAGCCTTTCCTCTCCCAGCATATTGACCTCATCTCGAACATGCAGAAACACCCTGATTATGCTGAGTTTCTGCAATTTTATGTAGAGGAAATGCTTCCTCTCTGTATTCCTTTGGGGGAGCCACCTAAACTCTATATTGAACGAGCAGTAGTCAAGGAAATGCTTGGTGGGGGGAGAGGGGTATGAGCTACTCGAGGCAAGCTCAGGTGGGCTCGGCGACCCCGGTCGTCGGTCATGAGGGCAAGAGTTTCTTGAAGTCTCTTTTGCTCTCGCCATTCTTATGGACCCGGTATGTGGAGGACGAAACCCTACCCTGAGAGAGAAGGGCAAGGGGCGAATATGTCGGGACGAGGAAGAAGACGCGAGTGGGTTGCCATGGGCGATTTTGTCCGGTGGAAACTTGATTGGCGAGGAGATGCCGCCACGCCGTGAGGACAGGGTGGGCGCTTGGCTGGGTTAGATGTTATCCCGGTTATATATCATCAAGGACACGAGTTCCTTCTCTTGGAGGACATCATGTGGACATACCACGTAGTGGCGGGACTCGAGAGGGAAAGAAGGCGCGGGTTCTCTATGAGCTCGGCCCGAATCTTGCATGGATGACTTCATCGACTTCACGTCAGGGGATCTTCCTCGAGGTACAGCCGAGATACTTCGGTTCCACCATCAAACTATTAGAGCGGCTGAGACACTCCTCCGGCTTAAGGAGCTAGTGCTTGCAAGACCCTCCGTCTCGGCCTCCTCCGGAAGCCTTTATGGCTCACGGACCTTGATCCCAAGTCTCAACATGGTTGAGCTTCCCTCACATTCCCGATGAGGAAGGAAGACCTTTACCACAACCCTGCTCATTCTAAGGAAGATAGGGAGGAGCTCATGGAAGAAGAGGTTCCTAAGAACCTAGAGAAGGAGATTGACACCTCAGCTTCTTCCCTAGGGAGAGTGTCCGGGAGTCCTCTTACCCGTTTCTTCCTATCGGCTTTTAGGCGGGGACGGGTCCTTTTGTGTGCGTGACTTGGGGCGGAAGCGAAGGCTTCATGGTGGAGCCTCCGCGCTTTGTCTACTCTTGCAGGCCACAAGAAGCTATCGTACCACATGCTCACTTATGTGTTGGTTCGACGGGATCTCGCCCTGGCAGCTTTGGGTCGAGAAATTGCACCACGGATGGACATCAAACTCCTCATGGCAGCTCCATTAGCTTGATTGCATATTCTCCCGAGGTTGTTTCCCTTGCAGCTGCTTCAGTTGATCCGGGCGTCACATTACTACGACATCGGTCACCGCCACCACCTCCTACACCTATGGAAGAGGATGAGGGGCCTAGCTCCTAGTTTATTGTGTTAGGTATTGTAGGAGTTTAGCCTTTGGCTACTCAACCCATATGAGCTATGCGTTCATGTTCTTCAAGCAATTTTGAATACAATTCAATTGTTTTTTTCCTTCAATACTTGTTTTTTCTCTCCTTTGGAGTAGGAAGTATAAGGAACAATTCAGTTATAGTATATTCATTCTTATCGTATTACAGACGATGGGATAGAGGAAGATGAAGAGGAAATACGGCGCCTTTGCGCAATGACGAGCCACCACCACGGACGATGCTATGATGAAGAGGATGGCGAGTATGGCGAAGGTGAGGGCGGCTATGATGAAGAGGATGGCGATGCGATGGCGGTCATGGCGGTTATGGGGAGGATGAATCGGGGGGATGAGGCGAGCCCTATGACCCCCTTAAGGGTCTTGAGATTGTTAATATCCTTCGGGAGTACGCCTTCAACCATCTGCAGCAAACCCTCCAGCGCCCATGGAACTATTGGGACATGACCAAACAGGAGGCCTTTATGGAAACCACTGATTTCCTTTGGCAAATTTTCTATGCACTTCGCGACCTCTTTAACTTATTAATCATTAGTCCCACCCTGGATTATCAATATGTGATTATTCAGGCATGGGCTTGCTATAAAATGGTTAGAACCGTACGGGAGAGTATTCGCTACTCCATTTTGTACCCCTTTGCCCACATCTAGACCGGATGTCCACAGTCTTTGTGTAGCTACGTGTGTTTATTTAAAGTTGCCTTGTGCATAATCCTCAGTTTTGGAGGCATAGCCTCAAGTTTCGATGTAATAGTCTGTACATGTAATCACGACCTCTTTTTCTTAATAAAACTATTTTCTTAAGTTCCGTTGTTACGTCATATTTTTTTTTTTCTTGTGTTGTCATACCTGGGATATGTTGCTTATCACCTCCTCTTCCTACTTAGACGGCGCACGTCCTTGGACAACACCTGTTCAACCGGGTCGTCTCACCCCAGACCAGGAACTTACGATTATGAAGCGCCAACTTACAGAGCTCCAGGCATATGTCTTCCAGCAAAATCACCCACAGGAGTATGGACCCGAGATTCCGGCTCCAATAAACATGCCGCCACCACCGGCGCCTCCACTGGCACCTCCAGCTGCTAAGGCACGTCGATCCAAGAGGACACGCTCTACTTCCTCTTCTGATGCAGCCTCGGAGTCCTCTGACTCCTCTGATTCCTCTGAGGATGAGGGTGACCATGCTAGGGCCAGTAAAAAGGATTATCAAAAGACCGTTGATTCCGCCATTCACAGTATCACGGAAGAATCGGAAGCTTCTTGCGATTTTTGGGTAAAACTTCGAAATGGGGTTGACGAGTCATGGCTAGATGAAATCACGAGGAATTTGGAAAATCATCTGGAATGGTGAGAAAGATATTGGCAAGGTCGCCACTACCAATCTCACAGGTTCGGCACGGATTTGGTGGAAGGGATATGCCCGTTCTCATGGGCTTACCAGGGGTAGGTGCCGTTACAAAATTTTTGCCAAGGCTTTCAAATCACACTATGTGCCCAAGGCTCATCATTTGTCGGCCAGATCGGACTTTTACCGCTTGGGCGCGAAAAACATGATTTGTCCAAGCTTATCTGGAAATGAGTTTATGCGCTGCTTGTATGTCTGGGGTATCAATGGCCGGGCGGTTGAGGGTTACATAGAGGGTCTATCCCTACTCTCAAAAAAAATGGTTAGGGCTATCGACCCTAAGGCGATTCTTGGAAAGCCGAGGCAAAGGCACTTTCGGTCTTGAAGAGGACACTCCACGCGTGCTCGGGCCCCACGAGCCTCTTCATTCAACCAGAACAAGAGCTATACTCCTTACCGGGGGCGCTCGCCAAGCCCAGGGCCTCCTGCCTCTACTGCTTATCAGAAGCCTGATAAGAAGGTTTCTTTCTCGGTACCAGATAAGCCTACCAACGCTGCAGGCAGCTTTAGGGATATTCTCCAAGCTATTCCTAGGGACCCGGCGAAACGATTCACGTAAGGAGAAAGCTTGTTATAGGTGTTTTCGACCAGGCCACCGTATGCAGGAGTGTCCTTTTATTACCCAGACGGTCCAAGCTGCTTTAGCCGACATGGATTGGGAAGAACCACCAAATGCCGGCGAGGGGGATGCGCCTGATTATATTACCGGTGAGTCTCATATTTTTCGGCTTCTTTGTTGAGGCGGGCCAAGCCAACCAACAGACCCTTTGTAAT
Source organism: Isoetes taiwanensis (assembly GCA_021234155.1). Lineage (NCBI taxonomy): Eukaryota > Viridiplantae > Streptophyta > Lycopodiopsida > Isoetales > Isoetaceae > Isoetes > Isoetes taiwanensis. Next base: position 2,788,090 of record JAJEKV010000029.1, on the reverse strand, counting down.
CTCTACGATTGGGTCAAATAGATTGTAAACCTTTTGTCATTCTTATGGATACGGGTAGTACTCATAACTTTGCATCTCCTAGAATGGCGAAGTCTCTTCAGTTACACCTCTTAAGTCTAAGCCCGCGTCCGGTTCTGGCGGCGGTGGTGCCGCGTCGCTATACTCTTTCGGTCGGTATCAATTTGAATATTCGGTTACCGGGGCACCGGTTGCTCTCGGGGCGGAAATAATGGATATTGGTCGGTATGATCTCATTGTGGGGATGGAATTCTTGGCCGCTGCTAAAGCCAACATTGACTGTGAGAAACGGGAAGTCACTTTCAATGCGGCCAATGGAGCCCGAGTTACGATAGCAGGTAAGCCAGTTAACCCTATTATGCAATGTATTTCATTACGCCAATTGCATAGGGCTCTCAGGAAGTCACAAGTTACAGGCATGATCCGACTTGCTTGATGGAAGCCAAGCCTAAACAGGATGAGGCCCTTGATGCCTTACCTCCGGCAATAGCCGCAATCCTTCGGGAATATCATGATCTTTTTCCTGATGAAATCCAGCAGCTACCACCTTTCAGGGGTGTGGAATGTGAAATTGCTTTGGAACCGGGTACGAAGCCTACCAGCAAGGCCCCGTATCGGATGAGTCTCCCGAGTTAACTGAGCTTAAGACCATTGCGGGGAACTCCTTAAGTTAGGCTTCATCAGGCCTAGTGTATCACCCTTTGGAGCCCCAATACTTTTTGTTAAGAAAAAGGATGGCACCATGCGAATGTGCATTGATTACCGCCAATTAAATAAGCACACCATTAAGAATCGCTATGCTTTACCAAGGGCCGACGATCTTATGGATCAGTTGCAAGGGGCTAAATATTTCTCCAAGATTGATCTTCGCTCGGGTTATCACGGATCTGAATTAAGGAGGATGACATCCATAAGTCTGCTTTTTGCTTTTCGTTCGGCCATTATGAATTCTGATCATGCCATTTGGTCTAACCAATGCGCCGGCCACCTTTATGCGCCTTATGAATGATGTCTTCCGGGAATATCTCGATGACTTTGTTGTTATCTTCTTTGATGATATCCTGATATATAGTAAGACATTGGAAGATCATGCACGCACCTTAAACTTGGCATTGCAAAAGCTACGGCGACATCGGTTGTTTGCCAAGTTCTCTAAGTGTCGTTTTGCCACCACCAAGGTGGATTATTTGGGTCATATTGTATCCATGAGATGGCATAGCTACTGACCCGGCTAAAATCGAGGCGATTAAAGAATGGCCCATTCCAACCAATGTGTCGAGGTTCGCAGCGGTTTTCACGGGCTTGGCGGGTATTACCGTAAATTTGTCAAGGATTTTGCCAAGCTTGCTGCACCTCTTCTTGATCGACCAAGCATGATAAAGTCGGGGGATTGGATGGCCCATTGGAAGGACAAGGTCGGGCCGGCTTTCAAGCCTTAAAGGATGCTCTAACCACGGCTCTGTCCTTACAATGCCGGATCACGAAAAGGATAAATGGGTTGCTCTGGATGCTAGTAAAATAGCTCTTTGGGGGTGTTCTAATGCAAGAGGGGCGTACTTGCTTATGACTCGAAAAAATGAATGATGCCGAACAACGATATCCTACGCGCACCGAGGAGTTGCTTGCGGTTATGCGGGCTTTGCGTATTTGGCGGCATTATCTACTTGGAAGGCGATTTCAGTTAGACACTGATCACCAAAGCCTCCAGTATATTTTCACGCAACCTCATCTCAATTTGAGACAAAGACGATGGATGGAATTCCTGGAAGAATATGATTTTCAGGTCATTTATAAACCGGGTAAGCATAATGTGGTTCTTGGCGCCCTTTCGGACATCCATTAGTCACTTTCGCCGCATTGTAATGCTATATCCACGCTCTCTAGTGAGTTTGGGAAACAGATTCAACAAACCCTTCCCTCACGGATCCGAATTCTAGGAAGTATGGCACAGTCTATGTAAAGAAGCCAGAACGGATAAGGAGAGAAACACCTTCCGACACTATAAGAAAGAGGGTGAACTCCTTTATTATAAGGACAAGTTGTGTGTTCCTGCGACATCTGGAGTTCGGAAACTCATTCTCCATGATACACATAACAGTCCAATCGCAGGACATGCGGGATTTATGAAAACATATTTCAAAATCCGCTCCAGCTATTCGGCGGGCATGAAAAAGCACATTGCCCGGCTACATTAGAGCGATTGCCAAACTTGTCGACAAAGCGAAAGCGAAACGATTCGCGTATTCGGGTGAATTGCAACCCCTCGACGTACCCAATGCCAAGTGGGAAGTTATTACCATGGATTTTATCGTGGGGCTCCCGCGTACCTTAAGGGGGTTCGATGCCTTAATGGTAGTGGTCGACAAACTTTCTAAAATGGCACATTTCTTGCCATGTCGTACCCGCGGATCTTGCATTGGATCTTGCCTTGCTTTTCACTAAGGAAGTTTTCCGTTTACATGGGATGCCCGTACCATTATCTCGGTCGGGATCCCAAGTTTGTTAGTGCATTCGGAAGGATTTCTTTAGCACTATACGGACTAAGCTTGCTATGAGCACAGACTTATCACCCTCGAAGACGAGATGGCGGGGCCGAGGCATTACCAATCGCATTATTGAAGATATGTTGCGTAACTATGTCTGGAACAAACAATCTCAATGGGCAGACTATATTTATTTGGTGGAGTTTGCCTACAACAGTACTAAACAGGAGTCTTCTAAGATGTCTCCTTTTATGATCAACTCTGACTATCAATGCCTCACACCGGACCGTGGCATAATCCGGTCTCAAGGTGGAGGTTTCTCAGTGATTGCTTGCTGATATGCAAGGCTTAGTTGAGGAGGTTCGAGCATATTTGTTAGGCTGCGAGAGCTCGGCAAAAAAGAGTCTAGCGGATCGGCACCGTACACCTCGAGAGTTTCAAGTGGATGATTCCGTTTGGCTTAAGATAAAGGTGAAACAAGCCAAGCTTAAAATTGGCAATTGTAAGAAGCTTGCACCTCGATGGGCGGGCCCATTTCGGATAACGGAACGGATAGGGCCTCAGGCCTACCGGTTGGATCTACCGCACATCTAAGGATCCATAAAGTCTTCCACGTGAGTCTTCTCAAGAAGCATCATCCGGATCCCTAAGAGGTACTTGATACACCAACACTTCGGAAATGGCCAAGATCGGTTGGAAATTGTTCGAAGCTCTACTTGATCGTGCCTATAAACAAACCCGCCCGAACTTCGGATTCTACAATATCTGGTCAAGTGGAAACATTTACCCACGGAGGGCGACATGGGTCCTTAAAGGCGGATTTGGATAAGACTTACCCGGACTTTATGAAGGAATGCCATGGCGCACCATCCACGATGACATCATCTCCAACTTCGGATGGTAAGCGGTATTATTTATAGTGTGGCGGGGGTCATACCAATGTGACCTCCGGGGAGTCATGGAGGCATCCTAGGTGGGAAAGCGTGCATGAAGGCATTCCTGATAGGGGCCTTAATCATCTGCGGCTATGATGGGACTAAGGCCCTTCCTTCAGTAGAGATGCATGCAAGCCCTAGACATGATAGGACCCTTGCATTCATATTTCATGTTCTTTAAGGGGTGGTCCCTTCAACCACATTATTTAACTTAATTCTTAACACAAACCGGCGTCTTACTTGCAGCCGGTAGGAGCTCCCCTTAAGCTGCTGAAGACTAAAGGCCTTGTGTTATGGACCCCTACTTGTGTTTTGGATTCCATTTGTTTTACCTTGTGTTTGCAAGTCGGTTTCGTTTAAATTTGTGTCTTTGAAGTGGATTTGGTTTTATCGGCGTGTAAACCTTCGTTATTTTCATAAATAAGTACTTTTGTTTTTTTTTACTCTTCCCTTCACTACTCTAATCTTTGAGGGCGGCATTAATTCAAGAAGGGGAGAATGTGGCGTTCGAGGCATTTATACGGTATCGTATGCATGCCGGGACACGTCCACCGAGATATAAGGGGTAATTGTCTAAGTGGAGGTCAACCACAATGGTTTTATTTAGCTATGTTAATAAATCCATTGTGGATAATTATAAAGTATTTGGCCTAATTACCTAATTAATCTAAATTAGTTAATTAGCAACAACAAAGGCGCCACCTGGCCCAAATCGATTGGCCGGGGACCTTCCATTTTGGGCCTAGGAAAGGGGTCCTGCCCCATTTTGACTCCCAAAATTCGAATTGGGAGCTAAGGAGGAGCAAAGCGATTATCGGCCAAGCTTGAGTTATCATCAACCACCCACTTGACCCTAGTGTGATGGACCCATCACAGAGACCATGGCTCCAGCCGGACCGCGGGTTAGTGTGTAGATAGCTTGGTTTTCCTAGTTAGTCGTAGGATTAACCCTTGTTTGAGTAGGTTAATCTCTATTTTTATGTTTTATTCAAGTTATGGATGGATGGATGTATTAGCTTAGTTCTTTCCGTTCCTATGGTGTTGTATGGGCTAAAGGGGTGGGTAGAGACCTAAAGGCCATCTAGCCGTGAGAGATGCTCCTAGATAGAACCCTAAAACCCTCAGACTTGCGGCTGTGCACAAGAGCCTACCCGGCCGTGGATGCTATGATGTGGTTCAGCACCAAATAACGGGTATGAAGGTGAATCGAGGGTGGGGTCCCGCCTAGCGCGGCTACGGGACTCCTACAGTGTGCTAGACTTATAGCCGATCCTTTGTGTGTGGGCTGGGTATGGGTCCGACACTCCCAGGCGGAGGGTGGGAGCCTTTATGGCACTCGGCTCGAACGGGTTGGTGAGCTGACCTTTAGATTTAGGGGAGTAAGTCGGGTATGCGGATCGCGGGGGTCACTAAGGGGCACGTATCCTCTAAGCGCGACCTGTGGATCCGTCATACCCGGGGAGGGGACGCCTCCCTGACCTGCCTCATCGGACCGGGGAGATGTAACCCGGAGTAGTCCTGAAGGGTGATTCCTTGGGATTGCGTCTCCGGAGGGCTACAAGCACGTCATAGCATGATACGGCCTATCTGCAAAGTGTGCACAGGAGGGGGGTGTAAATTTGATAGTGGTACCCCAAAATGCGCGAAAGCACCAAGCACTTAAAGCACCTAAATTCGAGCAGTCAGTTTTTTTTCAGAGGACATCATTTGCCTCGTTTCCCGCGCGCCCTTTCTTTATTCTGCCCCAATTTCGAATCCCCTGTTTCCAAATCCTCTTCCTTGATCACCAATTCCGTCACACAATCCTTTGATCCGTTCAATTTACAATGGCCGAAGCGGTGACCGAGCAAGATTTCATAAACATTCATGGACTTTCTGGTGAAGGATTGCAGCCTGCTTTAAAAGTAAAATGGTTGGAAGATAATGTAACAGATGCACAATGGGCCTCGGTTTGGCAAGAAGGCCCAAGCAATAAGATGAAAGTTTCCATGATCCAAATTCGGTTCGAGAAAAATTGGACAGATTGTTGAAAAAATTATATCAGAAGGAAACTATGCCAAACAATGAAGTGAGAAAGCAGGTGGCTTATGCTTTTGCATGGGAAAATTGTGATACTGCCATTTCAAACCCTGCAAAGCACAAGATCAATTGGGCCTCTTTTGGGGCTCAAGTTATGAAGTATAGAAATTGCAGGTCTAGTAGAGGAAAGGATGTCCAAGTTGCCACTTCTAGCAAAGTTACTTGCTTAGAAAGTTCAAAATTAGACCACTCGCTTTAAAAAAAGAGAACTTTGAATTGATTAAGGAAGTCGTAAATAAGCTTGAGAATGAAAGGGCAAGCATGTTAGAAGAGGTGCATGAAATTGAGGTTAGTTTAGGCACAGAGGCTAAGTCTAATGAAAAATTCAATTGGAACTTGAAGAGAGCATGAAGAAAGTTGAGGCTTTGAAGACCACAATATCTGAGTTCTTGGGGAGGAATCTGATCCGAGGAAGGAATTGGAGATGACACTACAAATGGAGACATATTATCAGAATCGAACCGAGTTAAAACCTTTTCAAGTCTCCGGATCTGAAGGGAGCAGCTTCGAGAAGAATACCTTGGAATGTGAGATCAAAGAGAAAGAGGCCAGAATTTCAGAACTTAGAGCTAATCTTTGTAATCTTACAGAATTGAAGAATATAAGTTTTAATCCATTCAGCATCAACACTATCAGCAGAAGACTACCAGGAATCTGCAACTTTGGTGCTTGCTGTGCTTGTGGCCTACTTTTTCATGATAGGTACAAATTGTCTTTGATTTTAAGTTGTGATCATGAGTACCATGTGGCTTGTGCAGCCTTGTTGAAGGAAGGTAAATGCAAGGTATGTGGGGTGTAATTCATCCAGATTTATTTCTTGAGCTTGGCATGCATGTGACAAGAGTTGAAGTAAATAAAATAGTTGATATGCCTATAGTAGATATACCTACAAATCAACTTGATTCAATTGGTAGGTCCTCTTACGCTCATCAAGACTATGTGCCACCTTCCGGAATTGAAAAAGTCTTTGAAAGATGCATTGTGTAGTCCTAAAAAGCGATTAAGGCAAAGGGCTAGAAAAGCATCCACTGAAGGATATGCAAGTGAGCAGGATGAAACTGTTGTTGAACAGGATGGTGTAGGATGTAGTAAGGATGTACAAATTACCCCTTCGAAAGAGAAGAAAGCAGCCAACAAAAGGAAAAGGAAAGATGGAGAGGTTGCAACAAAGAAGGGAAAAACATTAAAAAAGGCAAAGAACACAGTCAAGAAGGCGGGAAGTACAATTTTAGAAGGAGGGCATTGGCAAATGAGCTGGAATCAGAAACGGTTGAGGTTGAAACAATTACAACAAAATGAAGAACTAGAAAAGGCGTAAAACGAAAAGGAAGGGCCGAGAAAAGGAAGTACTAGAAAAGGAAGACACAGTACCAAAATGAATGCAATTATGGAGGTTTTAAGAGGCAATTCAGATTTGTCTATAAAATCTTTGATTTAACTATAGATGTTTGAATGTTCAGGTACAATTGTATTTCAAGACCAATATGTTGAACAAATGGTTGATCAAAATGTTGACAAAGTTATTATTAATTTAGTATTTTAAATTTACGTTTGTGTTTGTGCTTGAGTTGGTGTTTACTTTTTATTTTTGAATGATAGGTGTACAAAGAAAAGTCCTCTTTGAAGAGGAAACTTCTTATTTTAGATGTGAATGGTGTTCTAGTGAGTACATACAAGTAGGAACAATCACATGCGTGTGGACAGCGATTGTGGATTACAAAACAAGCAAGAAATTGGTTGTTTTAAGGCCTCATGCACCTGGAATTTCTGCTGCGGCAAACAATGGCACACTTTGACATAGCAATTTGGTCATCCATGAACAAGGTTAATGTAAATGAAGTTGTGGATGTCATAGCACCAGTTATTAGGCATGACTTTGTATTTATTTGGGATCAGACCCATTGCTTAGAGATGCCTTTCAAATGGCCCATCCGATCTGAAAAACCATTGTACTTAAAACCTTTATCTGCAGTTTTTAGTGAATACCCACAATATGAGGGCAATTGCATATTGTTGGATGATAGCATTCATAAAACATTTGCCTCTCCACCTTTCACATCTCTTTTGATTCCGTGCTTTAATTTGGATGCGAGATGATTATGTATTGGACCAATTCACGCCCAATTACTTAAGGATGTGGCAATGGTTGATGATTTCTCTAACATTCTAAAGGATCATTGTAGGCGGATCGATTACCACGAGGATGCTCTCGAATTCTAGAAACAATGTCGAGTTTGAATTGGGAAAGGAACTCACTGAAATGGTAAAACAATATTGCAAAGGTCAGCTACAATGGTTAAGGGAGACCTTTCATACTTCAGGACACACAGATAGAATGCAGAAGTTGATTCAGAATTCAGGTTAAGATGAGACCAGATTCATGCAGGTTACAGGTTGTATATTGAAATAGTGAAGACTTATATATAACTTCGAGGCGGACATGCCACAATTTTGTACATGTTATACAAAAGCGGATATGCCACAATTTTGATGTAATCTGAACATAAATACATGACTTTCGTGTTACAATTGCATTGATGTTTTTTGTGTGAGTGCTTTTGCTTTTAATAGTCAAACTATGAATAATAATTGAGTCAATACCATATGAAATTATTTAAAATTTGAGTTTGACCATAGAATTTAAGTTTTGAGTTTGGGAGGCTACATATAATCTGTTGGCAAGTGTCTTCAGCCATAGTATACAACATACCATCCTCTTCATCTGCAATCATTTCAAAGTTAGCTAATCTTACAAGGTGGCTATACACACTAGCCACAGGCTGGTCATCCAGTAGCTCAAATTTGAGACCACCCACCTGTTTATAGTAATATCCTGAGACAATAACAGATTCAACTCCAAATACATTTCCCCATCCATCCACATAATCCTCAAGCAAAGTGTTCTTTGCTTCTGTGCACTTCAATACATAAAAATCAACCCCCTCTTCATTACCTTCCTCTGCATTGACACAAAAAAATTATCTCCAACCTCTACCATAGAACTAGCTATGTCATAGTCTTCCTCATCTTCCTCTTCTTCATGTTCATCTTCTACTTCTATCTGCAAGTCTTCATCTGATGCTTTATTAGCATCATTAGTTGCTTTAATCTCCTTCAGTTTTAGTTCAGTAGTTTCCCAACCACCAATGCGTGACTTCGGTGGTGCGGGAGTCCCATTGAATTGAACACAATTCTCACGAAGCATGAGAGATGTCTATAAGCTACCTTTAGAGTGTTGTCCTTGTCACATGGTCTTATGCAATGGAGTTGTGTAGTTCCTTTCAAAGTGTGACAGTCAAATCTCTCGATCTATCTATTTTTGAGGGATCAATTTCCCGTAAGTACACACAAGTGCTTAGTGTTTGTAAGTGCTTTCGATCTTTGAAACAGTTGAAGAATATCCATATCAAAAAATAAAAAAAGAAGACAATCTTGATTTAGGGCTGGGAAATATCATGTTTTACATAATAGAGTAGCCCATTAACAACCACAAACACAAACAATTTATATATTCACGCCCTTAATTTCTAAGTGCTTAAGTGCTTTAAGTGCTTAAGTGCTTTAAGTGCTTAAGTGCTTAGTATGCAGAGGAAAACCAGTAAAGTATACCTTGTTATGTCATTATCAGTGGGATTGTTGTTGAAGTACCACCTAAGAAATGCAACCACCTCCTTTGCACACTGCAATTTCTTTCCATCATATTTCATCCGTTCCTTTGTTAGAATCCTCTTGATGACAGCTCCAAAGACCATCATGCTCACCTTTTCCATGTGAGCTAGCAAAAAAAAATCGTGAGAATATCCTTTTGAAGATGTTTGTGAAACCTACCAAGGAAGTAAAATGGTCTTGCAGACTTAAACTGTGAAGAACAGCCATCACTCCAGAAAACATGTTTGTTATAGTTAATTCCCATAGATTTTAGCCAATCTGCATGATTATGGAGACAATGCTGGACAAACTCAGTATCATGAGTTTTGTCATCACTGATATAGAAGTGAGTCTCCTTCACAATTCCTTTCAATGAGTTTTTTCTTTTCTCTTTTGCAGCATTTTTCTTTTTAATCTCTTTGTCATCTTCTTCCTTCTTCTGTCTTGCTTCTGCCTCTGATTTTCTCATTCTTCTATAAGTGATGTGTACAAGAATGGAGACCTGATCAGTATGCCAGTGGCAGGATTGAGCTTCTTGTTGAATTTTAAATCCATAATTCTCTGCAAAATCTATCACAGAGACAATAGTATCATCTGCAAATGCTGTCAAACATTGCCTGAATTGTTTTGCTTGCCAATGAGCTCTGTAATTATGTGGAACAAATGTCTTCAGAGTTTTAGTTGCATGCTGATGGAATTCAAAAGGAGAACCTGATTTGTATGCCAATCTTGTAACCTTTGAAGGTTTCTTGCCAGCCCTAGTTTTCTTGTTCGTCACTTCTTCTTGCTGCAGAAGAGGATAAAGCTTTAATTTACCTCTACACTAACACACACCCAACTCAGTAAAATCTAAACTACTTTTACCTGTTCAAACACTTTCCAATTAACATCCTGCTTATTATTCTTAACCTTCTCTCTGGGGCATGTTGGCAGCCTATATAAAGCAATCAAATATGTTAAAATCAAGGCAATCAAAACTGGAAATTGCAAGGAAACCACACTTGCCTCTTCAAACCACACTTTGTACAGTGCTCATTAGACATGCATGCTTGTGCCATTCATCATTCTCATCCTTAAGCGCACAATTTGTCTCCAATAATCACTAGTTGATTTGATTGTGTTTTCTTTAGCAATACATGTTGGACCCGAACCACAAATTCTGCACTTACACTTGCAATCTTTGTGTACACCATAAGGATCAGTCCTCATGTTATTTATGGCTTGCATGGCAAACTCAAGATGCAGATGGTATTGGCAACAACATGTTTCTCTTTCTTGAAGCCTCCTAATATAGCTTGGTTTCAATCTTTCAAAAGTCTGGCCGGATATCTTCATATCAGGATGTTCCTTTTCAAAAGCAAGGTATAGTTGCAACTTAACAAAAAAAAAAAAAAAAAAAAGATTTCAGAACCATGTAAGAAATATAGAAACTAAAAAAACATGAGAATAACAAATAAATGGTTCAAGGAATACCTGTGTCACTTCTAGCAAATGTATTGGATGATCAATTTTCTCACCACTCTCAGTTACATGCTTTCTAACATGTTTTTTATAAGGTGAAACTCGTGTATTCTCATGCCAAAACCTTCTCACAACACTTATCTCTTCTGGGGAAAGTGCATCAAATCTCTTCTTCCTTGCATGCATTGACCATGGACCAGCATCAAACTCTGCACATATTAGGTCTTCTAAATGCCCGGGCTGAGTTTTCTTGGGAATTGAAAGAAGCCTTGAAATTGCTCTCTGATTAGTCCCTCTAACTGTGGAAGCTGCCATTTGGAGGGTAGTCTTCCTTGCTTGGAGTACATCAGTACTTCTTTGAAATTTTTGTGCCTGCATGGTTTCTCTCACATTGGAAATCATATCTTTCATCACATGAAATTCCTTGGGATCTGCTATAGTAACATGTGGTAAATGTTTGATCCTTTTTAAAAACCTGTGTGCTACTCTTCCTTTTGAATCATCATCAGCACAATTCCTTACAATGTGAAAAAAAGAATCCTCTAACTCTTTTGAAAGTTCCTGTTGTCTTCTTTGACTCAGAGAACGTTCTTTTCTCTTCTGTACTAAAGGTGCAATGTTCTCCTTCTCCAATTCTCTAATCCTCTTTCTGGATTCTCGTTTTCTCCTGGATTCTAGCTCCAAGTAAATTCTTTCGTTTAGCGTAATCAATGCTTTCGGAGAACTTGCCATGAAATTGATATGATCAAGGAATTGCAATTCTAATTTGTCAGAATTGCAATTGAAATGAACTAGTTTATTCCGGAATTGAAGAATGATAGCAAGAACTGATACAAATTCCCGCCATCCAAGAAATCCCGCCATCCGGTAGAATCAACTAAGAAATCAATTCCCCCGCCCAAAGAATCAATCCATGTCATCGATCCCTTCCTCCTCGGAAGAGGATTGCTATTTCTGGAATAACAACCTCATAATTCGTTACTCTAAATTTTGATCGAGGAATAAGCACCTAAAGCACTTAAAGCAAGTGTCCGGACAGTGCTTTTGGGGTACCACTATCAAATTTACACCCAGGGGCGGATGGAGTGGACAACCCTAGCCATTGTCTTATGCCAGCCAACGCCATGTTATATCTCCGTCTGTTGATATCTTGAGACCCTGGCTGTCAGTTGATCCCTTGGAGTCTGAGCCCGGGGTAGTGCCTGATATTGTGTTGTTTCATGTTGTTACGTATGGATTATCTTTGCCATGTTGATGAGGATGGGCCACCCTTCGTGGTGGTATATTATTTGCATTATGATTGGATGCTAACGTATATGTATGCTTCCGCTGTCATAGGATTTCCCCATAGAGGACGTGGGGCGAATGACACCTCCGTGATCCTCGCCCGGATACTTGGCCATCCCGAGTAGTCCGAGCATGACGGAGGGCCTTGCCGTGGTGATTTAGTCGCCATGGGAGGGGAAGTCCCGTATCTATACGATCGGAGCATCGTATGGACTCTGGGAGCGTCACAGTGGTATCAGAGCAATGGTTCTGGTGAACCAAAACTGTTGCACTGGCCATACTCTAACTCGTTAGTTGAGGATGAAAAAAAAAAAAAAAACTCTTGTCTAGAAAGTTCCAACTCTGTCACCCGTGTGTTAGTTGGCTTAGTATGGGACGAATGACCGGGTTGTAGAGATAGTGTTTCTTAGCGAAGGGGTTAAAGTTGGAAATTAGGGTTAGAAACTTAGATTTTGTTTTCGCCATAACTCCCTCCTCGTAGCTCGGATCGACCAGATTATTGCTCCAATGGGTCGAGCGTACCCGAAATACCCTAAAGGAGTCGTCGTCAGGTCGCAAGGGGACCAGCAGAAGGTCAAACCCAAGGGCGGCGGGGTTTGGACGACTTAGAACGCGAAAGAAACACGATATAACCGGTCGGCGCCCGCCAGTATTTTTAAGCGTATATTTTTTTTTTTCCTATTTTTTTTAAGAAAAAAAAAAGTAAGTTTAAAATTTAAAATTTAAAAAGTTAAGCGGCCGTTTCTTTTCGGGAGTTCCCTTCTTGTATACTGCCGCCGCCGCTTTCGCCGGCCATATAGCCGCCCGGACCCAAGCGCCCCAAACCTTGTCTCTCCTTTTTCCAGCGGTTCCCTCGTGACCTAGCGCCACCTTTACTGCTCTCCTAAGCGCCAGCGCCTTACTTATGGCCATCACTAAGACCACTTTGGACCCTTCTAGCCTTAATATACCCCAAATCTATGCCATGATCGCGAAGCACATGGCCACTGACAGCGACGTGGTAGACATCCTTCTGAATGAGCTAGTACAACGTTTTAGTGATAACCTAAGGATCCCTTATCCTATATTCCACTTCTCGGAGCAGTTTTTGATCAAGCTGAATCTCCATCAGCTGCCATATACCATGGTCGAGCAGCCTGACCAGGTTATGGTGTTGATCAAGTTTTATCCACCAGAGTGTGAAGAACACTCTGAGGAGGGCGCCATTCAGCTTGAGGCGGCCCGTATCCGAGCTTTAGCTCGTGGACGGCATGCAAATGAACTAGAGAGGGCAGATACAGACACACGGAGTAAGGAGTATAGATATCTTGGCCATGGGTGGGCTATTATTAACCATGAAGCATTCGAGCTACCCCCATATGAGTGGCACGACGCTTCCCAGGGATTCATTTGGGGTGAAATCCCTGATATCAGTCTGCAATACCTGATACATGTCCAGATGGATATGGCTCGTCGGCCCGACCGCTATCAAGCCGAATTGATCCGAAGGATCGCGGCTCGGCGGTACAGCCAGGTGGAAGCTGATATGGAACGCCCCCAATTCCGGGAGGAACAGGAAGGGGCACAGCAGGAGCGGCTACATAAAGAGCAACAGGATAAAAACCAGCAGGACCTACACCAGCAGCCAGATAAACCGGGCCAGGAGAACCAGCAGGGGCCTCAACAGGCGGATGAGCCACCGAGGAAACGACGGAGGAAGTCCGTGGCCCATAAGTCCGGCAGTCAATATAGAGAGAAGTTGAAGGTTGTCGGCACCATTGGGAAGAATACGAGTGCCAGCAGGAGACAGGAACGGGTGGATGCTTCCCACTCCCACCCTGTCACCGCGGGTAAGACGGTACCACAGAGGAAGGGACCGATCCCCAAACCTGCTCCTCCAAAGAAGCCCCATCGGTTCAGACCCGGTACTGTGGCCTTACGGGAGATCCGTAAGTATCAGAAGACCGCGGAGCTTCTGATAAGGAAGCTACCCTTTCAGAGATTGGTTCGGGAAATAGCACAAGAATTCAAAACCGATCTTCGCTTCCAGACCTTTGCGATTTTGGCTTTACAGGAGGCTGCTGAAGCCTACCTCATAGCACTTTTTAGTGACGCAAATCTTTGCGCGATACACGCAAAGCGAGTCACTATAATGCCAAAGGACCTCGCCCTTGCCCGGAGGATTCGGGGAGAACATCCATAGTGGCCCGAGGGCATTTTCAGTGTATGCAATTTTGTTATATCAATAGAGAAACCCGAATTGTGCTATCATGTCTTTGTTAATTGCATTTTTTTTTAATATTTCTTTAAAAAAAATAATAATAAAAAAAAATAAAATAATAATAACTGATAGTGAATGCTGACGTCAGCATAAGGGTTATAAATACTTTAAAGACCGTTTTAGGGTTTCACTTTCACTTTCACTTTCAGGTTTCGTCCACTCTTCCTCCTCCTTCCTTCCAGCGCATATGGCCGCCGTGGATTTGCTTGCTTGGTATCAGGATGGGGAGCACTGGGATCCCCAAGTGGCCTTCGACCTCTTAGAGCCTTTCCTCTCCCAGCATATTGACCTCATCTCGAACATGCAGAAACACCCTGATTATGTTGAGTTTCTGCAATTTTATGTAGAGGAAATGCTTCCTCTCTGTATTCCTTTGGGGGAGCCACCTAAACTCTATATCGAACGAGCAGTAGTCAAGGAAATGCTTGGTGGGGGAAAGAGGGGGTATGAGCTACTCCGAGGCAAGCTCCGGTGGGCTCGGCGACCCCCGGTCGTCAGTCATGAGGGGCAAGAGTTTCTTGAAGTCTCTTTTGCTCTCGCCATTCTTATGGACCAGTATGTGGAGGACGAAACCCTACCTGCAGAGAAGGGCAAGGGGCCAGATATGTCGGACGAGGAAGAAGACGAGTGGGTTGCCATGGACGATTTTGTCCGGTGGAAACAGTTGGCGCAGGAGATGCCGCCACGCCGTGAGCAGGGTGGGCGCTTGGCTGGGTTAGATGTTATCCCGGTTATATATCATCAAGGACACGAGTTCCTTCTCTTGGAGGACATCATGTGGACATACCACGTAGTGGCGGGACTCAGAGGGAAAGAGAAGGCGCAGGTTCTCTATGAGCTCGCTGAATACTGCATGGATGACTTCATCGACTTCACGTCCGGGGATCTTCCTCCAGAGGTACAGCAGATACTTCAGTTCCACCATCAAACTATTGAGCCGACTGAGACACTCCTCCAGCTTAAGGAGCTAGTCTTTGCAAGACCCTCGCCTCGGCCTCCTCCTCCGAGAAGCCTTTATGGCTCACGGGACCTTGATCCCCAAGTCTCAACATGGTTGAGCTTCCCTCACATTCGGATGAGGAAGGAGAAGACCTTTACCACAACCCTGCTCATTCTAAGGAAGATAGGGAGGAGCTCATGGAAGAAGAGGTTCCTAAGAACCTAGAGAAGGAGATTGACACCTCAGCTTCTTCCCTAGGGAGAGTGTCCGGGAGTCCTCTTACCCGTTTCTTCCTATCGGCTTTTAGGCAGGGACAGGTCCTTTTTGTGGCACGTGACTTGGGGCCAGAAGCAGAGGCTTCATGGTGGAGCCTCCGCGCTTTGTCTACTCTTGCAGGCCACAAGAAGCTATCGTACCACATGCTCATTTATGTGTTGGTTCGACGGGATCTCGCCCTGGCAGCTTTGGGTCAGGAAATTGCACCCTGGATGGACATCAAACTCCTCGCGGCAGCTCCATTAGCAGTTGCATATTCTCCCGAGGTTGTTTCCCTTGCAGCTGCTACAGTTGATCCGGGCGTCACATTACTACGACATCGGTCACCGCCACCACCTCCTACACCTATGGAAGAGGATGAGGGGCCTAGCTCCTAGTTTATTGTGTTAGGTATTGTAGGAGTTTAGCCTTTGGCTACTCAACCCATATGAGCTATGCGTTCATGTTCTTCAAGCAATTTTGAATACAATTCAATTGTTTTTTTCCTTCAATACTTGTTTTTTCTCTCCTTTGGAGTTGGAAGTATAAGGAACAATTCAGTTATAGTATATTCATTCTTGTCGTATTACAGACGATGGGATAGAGGAAGATGAAGAGGAAATACCTGGACGATCATAATGACGAATTTGAGCCACCACCGGAACAGTGCTATGATGAAGAGGATGGCGAGTATGACGAAGGTGAGGACGGCTATGATGAAGAGGATGGCGAGTACGATGACGGTCATGACGGTTATGGGGAGGATGAATCAGGGGATGAGGGCGAGCCCTATGACCCCCTTAAGGGTCTTGAGATTGTTAATATCCTTCGGGAGTACGCCTTCAACCATCTGCAGCAAACCCTCCAAATACCCATGGAACTATTGGGACATGACCAAACAGAGGCCTTTTATGGAAACCACTCGATTTCCTTTGGCAAATTTTCTATGCACTTCGCGACCTCTTCAACTTATTAATCATTAGTCCCACCCTGGATTATCAATATGTGATTATTCAGGCATGGGCTTGCTATAAAATGGTTAGAGTCGTACGGGAGAGTATTCGCTACTCCATTTTGTACCCCTTTGCCCACATCTAGACCGGATGTCCACAGTTTGTGTAGCTACGTGTGTTTATTTAAAGTTGCCTTGCGCATAATCCTCAGTTTTGGGGGCATAGCCTCAAGTTTCGATGTAATAGTCTGTACATGTAATCACGACCTCTTTTTCTTAATAAAACTATTTTCTTAAGTTCCGTTGTTACGTCATATTTTTTTTTTCTTGTGTTGTCATACCTGGGATATGTTGCTTATCACCTCCTCTTCCTACTTAGACGGCGCACGTCCTTGGACAACACTTGTTCAACCGGGTCGTCTCACCCCAGACCAGGAACTTACGATTATGAAGCGCCAACTTACAGAGCTCCAGGCATATGTCTTCCAGCAAAATCACCCACAGGAGTATGGACCCGAGATTCCGGCTCCAATAAACGTGCCGCCACCACCGGCGCCTCCACTGGCACCTCCAGCTGCTAAGGCACGTCGATCCAAGAGGACACGCTCTACTTCCTCTTCTGATGCAGCCTCGGAGTCCTCTGACTCCTCTGATTCCTCTGAGGATGAGGCTGACCATGCTAGGGCCAGTAAAAAGGATTATCAAAAGACCGTTGATTCCGCCATTACGAGTATCTGGAAGAATCGGAAGCTTGCGCAGTTTTCGGGTAAAACTCGAAATGGCGTTGGCGCAGAGTCATGGCTAGATGAAATGCAGGAATTTGGAAAATCATACGGAATGACTGAGAAAGATATTGGCAAGGTCGCCACTACCAATCTCACAGGTTCGGCACGGATTTGGTGGAAGGGATATGCCCGTTTTCATGGACTTACCAGGGGTAGGTGCCGTTACAAAATTTTTGCCAAGGCTTTCAAATCACACTATGTGCCCAAGGCTCATCGCTGTCAGCAGATTCAGACTTTTTACCGCTTGGAGCAGAAAAACATGACTGTCCAAGCTTATACCGACGAGTTTATGCGCCTGCGCTTGTATGTACCGGGTATCAATGAGCGCCGGGCAGTTGAGGGTTACATAGAGGGTCTATCCCCTACTCTCAAAAAAATGGTTCGGGCTATCGACCCTAAGGCGATTCTTGGAAGAAGCTGAGGCAAAGGCACTCAGTCTTGAAGAGGACACTCCACGGTATCAGGCCCCACGAGCCTCTTCATTCAACGAGAACAAGAGCTATACTCCTTTCTGAATTTCGCCAAGCCGAGGGGCCTCCTGCCTCTCTTGCTTATCGGAAGCGATAAGAAGGTTTCTTTCGGTACGGATAAGCCTACCAACGGCTATGAGGCGGCTTTAGGGATATTCTCCAAGCTATTCCTAGGGACCCGGCCGAAACGATTCGTAAGGAGAAAGCTTGTTATAGGTGTTTTCGACCAGGCCACCGTATGCAGGAGTGTCCTTTTATTACCCAGACGGTCCAAGCTGCTTTAGCCGACATGGATTGGGAAGAACCTTTAAATGCCGGCGAGGGGGATGCGCCTGATTATATTACCGGTGAGTCTCATATTTTCGCTGCTGTTGAGACTGGCCAAGCCAACCAACAGCCCACTGTAATCTCTACGGTGGGTCAAATAGATTGTAAACCTTTTGTCATTCTTATGGATACGGGTAGTACTCATAACTTTGCATCTCCTAGAATGGCAGAAGTCTTACAGATTACACCTCTTAAGTCTAAGCCACGTCCGGTTACGCTGGCCAGTGGTGCCGTACGCTATACTCGGGGTCGGCGTATCAATTTGAATATTCAGTTACCAGGGGCACCAGTTGCTCTCGGGGCGGAAATAATGGATATTGGTCGGTATGATCTCATTGTGGGGATGGAATTCTTGGCCGCTGCTAAAGCCAACATTGACTGTGAGAAACGGGAAGTCACTTTCAATGCGGCCAATGGAGCCCGAGTTACGATAGCAGGTAAGCCAGTTAACCCTATTATGCAATGTATTTCATTACGCCAATTGCATAGGGCTCTCAGGAAGTCACAAGTTACAGGCATGATCCGACTTGCTTCAGTGGAAGCCAAGCCTAAACAGGATGAGGCCCTTGATGCCTTACCTCCGGCAATAGCCGCAATCCTTCGGGAATATCATGATCTTTTTCCTGATGAAATCCAGCAGCTACCACCTTTCAGGGGTGTGGAATGTGAAATTGCTTTGGAACCGGGTACGAAGCCTACCAGCAAGGCCCCGTATCGGATGAGTCTCCCAGAGTTAACTGAGCTTAAGACACAGCTGCAGGAACTCCTTAAGTTAGGCTTCATCAGGCCTAGTGTATCACCCTTTGGAGCCCCAATACTTTTTGTTAAGAAAAAGGATGGCACCATGCGAATGTGCATTGATTACCGCCAATTAAATAAGCACACCATTAAGAATCGCTATGCTTTACCAAGGGCCGACGATCTTATGGATCAGTTGCAAGGGGCTAAATATTTCTCCAAGATTGATCTTCGCTCAGGTTATCACCAGATACGAATTAAGGAGGATGACATCCATAAGTCTGCTTTTCGCACTCGTTACGGCCATTATGAATTTACAGTCATGCCATTTGGTCTAACCAATGCGCCGGCCACCTTTATGCGCCTTATGAATGATGTCTTCCGGGAATATCTCGATGACTTTGTTGTTATCTTCTTTGATGATATCCTGATATATAGTAAGACATTGGAAGATCATGCACGGCACCTTAAGCTTGACATTGCAAAAAAGCTACGGCGACATCGGTTGTTTGCCAAGTTCTCTAAGTGTCGTTTTGCCACCACCAAGGTGGATTATTTGGGTCATATTGTATCCGCAGATGGCATAGCTACTTGACCCAAATAAAATCGAGGGCGATTAAAGAATGGCCCATTCCAACCAATGTGTCCGAGGTTCGCGGTTTCACGGGCTTGGCGGGTATTACCGTAAATTTGTCAAGGATTTTGCCAAGCTTGCGCGCACCTCTTCTTGATCCGACCAAGCATGATAAAGTCAGGGATTGGATGGCCCATTGGAAGGACAAGGTCCAGACTGGCTTTCAAGCCTTAAAGGATGCTCTAACCACAGCTCCTGTCCTTACAATGCCAGATCCTGAAAAGGATAAATGGGTTGCTACAGATGCTAGTAAAATAGCTACTGGGGGTGTTCTAATGCAAGAGGGGCGCGTACTTGCTTATGACTCCCGAAAAATGAATGATGCCGAGCAACGATATCCTACGCATGACCAGGAGTTGCTTGCGGTTGTACGGGCTTTGCGTATTTGGCGGCATTATCTACTTGGAAGGCGATTTCAGTTAGACACTGATCACCAAAGCCTCCAGTATATTTTCACGCAACCTCATCTCAATTTGAGACAAAGACGATGGATGGAATTCCTGGAAGAATATGATTTTCAGGTCATTTATAAACCGGGTAAGCATAATGTGGTTGCTGACGCCCTTTCCAGACATCCATTAGTCACTCGCACGCATTGTAATGCTATATCCACGCTCTCTAGTGAGTTTGGGAAACAGATTCAACAAACCATTCCTACG
The DNA here is from genome assembly GCA_021234155.1 of Isoetes taiwanensis. Lineage (NCBI taxonomy): Eukaryota > Viridiplantae > Streptophyta > Lycopodiopsida > Isoetales > Isoetaceae > Isoetes > Isoetes taiwanensis. Next base: position 2,768,159 of record JAJEKV010000029.1, on the reverse strand, counting down.
GATCCAGAATTCTAGGAAGTATGGCACAGTCTATGTAAAGAAGCCAGAACGGATAAGGAGAGAAACACCTTCCGACACTATAAGAAAGAGGGTGAACTCCTTTATTATAAGGACAAGTTGTGTGTTCCTGCGACATCTGGAGTTCGGAAACTCATTCTCCATGATACACATAACAGTCCAATCGAAGGACATGCGGGATTTATGAAAACATATTTCAAAATCCGCTCCAGCTACTTCTGGCCAGGCATGAAAAAGCACATTGCCAGCTACATTAGACAGTGCCAGACTTGTCAGCAAACGAAAGCAGAACAGTTGCGTATTCCGGGTGAATTGCAACCCCTCGACGTACCCAATGCCAAGTGGGAAGTTATTACCATGGATTTTATCGTGGGGCTACCTTAAGGGGGTTCGATGCCTTAATGGTAGTGGTCGACAAACTTTCTAAAATGGCACATTTCTTGCCATGTCGTACCACGGATACTGCATTGGATACTGCCTTGCTTTTCACTAAGGAAGTTTTCCGTTTACATGGGATGCCCCGTACCATTATCTCAGATCGGGATCCCAAGTTTGTTAGTGCATTCTGGAAGGATTTCTTTAGCACTATACAGACTAAGCTTGCTATGAGCACAGCTTATCACCATCAGACAGATGGCCAGACCGAATGTACCAATCGCATTATTGAAGATATGTTGCGTAACTATGTCTGGAACAAACAATCTCAATGGGCAGACTATATTTATTTGGTGGAGTTTGCCTACAACAGTACTAAACAGGAGTCTTCTAAGATGTCTCCTTTTATGATCAACTACGGCTATCAATGCCTCACACCAGACACGTGGCATAATCCAGTCTCCAAGGTGGAGGTTTCTCAGCAGTTGCTTGCTGATATGCAAGGCTTAGTTGAGGAGGTTCGAGCATATTTGTTAGCTGCGAGAGCTCGGCAAAAGAGTCTAGCAGATCGGCACCGTACACCTCGAGAGTTTCAAGTGGATGATTCCGTTTGGCTTAAGATAAAGGTGAAACAAGCCAAGCTTAAAATTGGCAATTGTAAGAAGCTTGCACCTCGATGGGCGGGCCCATTTCGAATAACGGAACGGATAGGGCCTCAGGCCTACCGGTTGGATCTACCCGCACATCTAAGGATCCATAAAGTCTTCCACGTGAGTCTTCTCAAGAAGCATCATCCAGATCCCGAAGAGGTACTTGATACACCAACACTTCTGGAAATGACTGAAGATCAGTTGGAAATTGTTCCAGAAGCTCTACTTGATCGTGCCTATAAACAAACCCGCCGAACTCAGATTCTACAATATCTGGTCAAGTGGAAACATTTACCCACGGAGGACGCGACATGGGTCCTTAAGGCGGATTTGGATAAGACTTACCCAGACTTTATGAAGGAATGCCATGGCCGCACCATCCACGATGACATCATCTCCAACTCGGATGGTAAGCAGACTGTTATAGTGTGACAGGGGTCATACCAATGTGACCTCCAGGAGTCATGGAGGCATCCTAGGTGGGAAACTGTGCATGAAGGCATTCCTGATAGGACGCAATCGTCTGCGGCTATGATGGGACTAAGGCCCTTCCTTACGCCGAGATGCATGCAAGCCCTAGACATGATAGGACCCTTGCATTCATATTTCATGTTCTTTAAGGGGGTGGTCCCTTCAACCACATTATTTAACTTAATTCTTAACACAAACCGACGTCTTCTGCAGGCCAGTAGGAGCTCCCCTTAAGCTGCTGAAGACTAAAGGCCTTGTGTTATGGGCCACACTGTGTTTTGGATTCCATTTGTTTTACCTTGTGTTTGCAAGTCGGTTTCGTTTAAATTTGTGTCTTTGAAGTGGATTTGGTTTATCGCGTGTAAACCTTCGTTATTTTCATAAATAAGTACTTTTGTTTTTTTTACTCTTCCCTTCACTACTCTAATGCTGAGGACAGCATTAATTCAAGAGGGGGAGAATGTGACGTTCCAGGCATTTATACGGTATACGTATGCATGTCGGGACACGTCACTGAGATATAAGGGGGTAATTGTCTAAGTGGAGGTCAACCACAATGGTTTTATTTAGCTATGTTAATAAATCCATTGTGGATAATTATAAAGTATTTGGCCTAATTACCCTAATTAATCTAAATTAGTTAATTAGCAACAACAAGGGGGCGCCACCTGGCCCAAATCGATTGGCCAGGGGGGACCTTCCATTTTGGGCCTAGGAAAAGGGGTCCTGCCCCATTTTTGACTCCCAAAATTCGAATTGGGAGCTAAGGAGGAGCAGCAGTTATCAGCCAAGCTTGAGTTATCATCAACCACCCGCCCGACCTAGTGTGATGGACCCATCACGAGACCATGGCTCCAGCCAGGACACGGGTTAATGTGTAGATAGCTTGGTTTTCCTAGTTAGTCGTAGGATTAACCCTTGTTTGAGTAGGTTAATCTCTATTTTTATGTTTTATTCAAGTTATGGATGGATGGATGTATTAGCTTAGTTCTTTCCGTTCCTATGGTGTTGTATGGGCTAAAGGGGTGGGTAGAGACCTAAAGGCCATCTAGCCGTAGAGATGCTCCTAGATAGAACCCCTAAAACCCTGTACTTGCGGCCTGTGCACAAGAGCCTATCTGGTCGTGGATGCTATGATGTGGTTCAGCACCAAATAACGGGTATGAAGGTGAATCGGGGGTGGGGTCCCGCCTAGCGCGGCTACGGGACTCCTACAGAGTGCTAGACTTATAGCCGATCACCGTGTGTGGGCTGGGTATGGGTCTGACACTCCCTGGGCCGGAGGGTGGGAGCCTTTATGGCATCGGGCTCGAACGGGTTGGTGAGCTGACCTTTAGATTTTGGGGAGTAAGTCGGGTACGGATGCGGGGGTCACTAAGGGGGCACGTATCCTCTAGCGCACCCAGGGATCCGTCATACCCGGGGAGGGGACGCCTCCCTGACCTGCCTCATCGGACCGGGGAGATGTAACCCGGAGTAGTCCTGAAGGGTGATTCCTTGGGATTGCGTCTCCGGAGGGCTACAAGCACGTCATAGCATGATACGGCCTATCTGCAAAGTGTGCACAGGAGGGGCGGATGGAGTGGACAACCCTAGCCATTGTCCTTACAATGCCAGATCCTGAAAAGGATAAATGGGTTGCTACAGATGCTAGTAAAATAGCTACTGGGGGTGTTCTAATGCAAGAGGGGCGCGTACTTGCTTATGACTCCCGAAAAATGAATGATGCCGAGCAACGATATCCTACGCATGACCAGGAGTTGCTTGCGGTTGTACGGGCTTTGCGTATTTGGCGGCATTATCTACTTGGAAGGCGATTTCAGTTAGACACTGATCACCAAAGCCTCCAGTATATTTTCACGCAACCTCATCTCAATTTGAGACAAAGACGATGGATGGAATTCCTGGAAGAATATGATTTTCAGGTCATTTATAAACCGGGTAAGCATAATGTGGTTGCTGATGCCCTTTCCAGACATCCATTAGTCACTCGCACGCATTGTAATGCTATATCCACGCTCTCTAGTGAGTTTGGGAAACAGATTCAACAAACCCTTCCTACGGATCCAGAATTCTAGGAAGTATGGCACAGTCTATGTAAAGAAGCCAGAACGGATAAGGAGAGAAACACCTTCCGACACTATAAGAAAGAGGGTGAACTCCTTTATTATAAGGACAAGTTGTGTGTTCCTGCGACATCTGGAGTTCGGAAACTCATTCTCCATGATACACATAACAGTCCAATCGAAGGACATGCGGGATTTATGAAAACATATTTCAAAATCCGCTCCAGCTATTTCTGGCCAGGCATGAAAAAGCACATTGCCAGCTACATTAGACGATTGCCGGACTTGTCGAAACGAAAACGAAAGCGAAAACGATTCGTATTCGGGTGAATTGCAACCCCTCGGCGTACCCCAATGCCAAGTGGGAAGTTATTACCATGGATTTTATCGTGGGGGGCTCCCGCGTACCTTAAGGGGTTCGATGCCTTAATGGTAGTGGTCGACAAACTTTCTAAAATGGCACATTTCTTGCCATGTCGTATTACCGGGATCTTTGCATTGGATCTTGCCTTGCTTTTCACTAAGGAAGTTTTCCGTTTACATGGGATGCCCCGTACCATTATCTCGGTCGGGATCCCAAGTTTGTTAGTGCATTCTGGAAGGATTTCTTTAGCACTATACAGACTAAGCTTGCTATGAGCACAGCTTATCACCCTCAGACAGATGGCCAGACCGAACGTACCAATCGCATTATTGAAGATATGTTGCGTAACTATGTCTGGAACAAACAATCTCAATGGGCAGACTATATTTATTTGGTGGAGTTTGCCTACAACAGTACTAAACAGGAGTCTTCTAAGATGTCTCCTTTTATGATCAACTACGGCTATCAATGCCTCACACCAGACACGTGGCATAATCCAGTCTCCAAGGTGGAGGTTTCTCAGCAGTTGCTTGCTGATATGCAAGGCTTAGTTGAGGAGGTTCGAGCATATTTGTTAGGCTGCGAGCTCTCGGCAAAAGAGTCTAGCGGTCGGCACCGTATTACCCTCGAGAGTTTCAAGTGGATGATTCCGTTTGGCTTAAGATAAAGGTGAAACAAGCCAAGCTTAAAATTGGCAATTGTAAGAAGCTTGCACCTCGATGGGCGGGCCCATTTCGGATAATATGAACGGATAGGGCCTCGGGCCTACCGGTTGGATCTACCCCAAGACATCTAAGGATCCATAAAGTCTTCCACGTGAGTCTTCTCAAGAAGCATCATCCAGATCCCGAAGAGGTACTTGATACACCAACACTTCTGGAAATGACTGAAGATCAGTTGGAAATTGTTCCAGAAGCTCTACTTGATCGTGCCTATAAACAAACCCGCCGAACTCAGATTCTACAATATCTGGTCAAGTGGAAACATTTACCCACGGAGGACGCGACATGGGTCCTTAAGGCGGATTTGGATAAGACTTACCCAGACTTTATGAAGGAATGACATGGCCGCACCATCCACGATGACATCATCTCCAACTCGGATGGTAAGCAGACTGTTATAGTGTGACAGGGGTCATACCAATGTGACCTCCAGGAGTCATGGAGGCATCCTAGGTGGGAAACTATGCATGAAGGCATTCCTGATAGGACGCAATCGTCTGCGGCTATGATGGGACTAAGGCCCTTCCTTACGCCGAGATGCATGCAAGCCCTAGACATGATAGGACCCTTGCATTCATATTTCATGTTCTTTAAGGGGGTGGTCCCTTCAACCACATTATTTAACTTAATTCTTAACACAAACCGACGTCTTCTGCAGGCGGTAGGAGCTCCCCTTAAAGTCTTGAAGACTAAAGGCCTTGTGTTATGGGCCACCCTACTTGTTTTTGGATTCCATTTGTTTTACCTTGTGTTTGCAAGTCGGTTTCGTTTAAATTTGTGTCTTTGAAGTGGATTTGGTTTATCGCGTGTAAACCTTCGTTATTTTCATAAATAAGTACTTTTGTTTTTTTTACTCTTCCCTTCACTACTCTAATGCTGAGGACAGCATTAATTCAAGAGGAGGAGAATGTGACGTTCCAGGCATTTATACGGTATACGTATGCATGTCGGGACACGTCACTGAGATATAAGGGGGTAATTGTCTAAGTGGAGGTCAACCACAATGGTTTTATTTAGCTATGTTAATAAATCCATTGTGGATAATTATAAAGTATTTGGCCTAATTACCCTAATTAATCTAAATTAGTTAATTAGCAACAACAAGGCGGCGCCACCTGGCCCAAATCGATTGGCCAGGGGGGACCTTCCATTTTGGGCCTAGGAAAGGGGTCTGCCCATTTTTACTCCCAAAATTCGAATTGGGAGCTAAGGAGGAGCAAAGAGTTATCGGCCAAGCTTGAGTTATCATCAACCACCCGCCAAATTTAGTGTGATGGACCCATACCGAGACCATGGCTCCAGCCAGGACACGGGTTAATGTGTAGATAGCTTGGTTTTCCTAGTTAGTCGTAGGATTAACCCTTGTTTGAGTAGGTTAATCTCTATTTTTATGTTTTATTCAAGTTATGGATGGATGGATGTATTAGCTTAGTTCTTTCCGTTCCTATGGTGTTGTATGGGCTAAAGGGGTGGGTAGAGACCTAAAGGCCATCTAGCCGTAGAGATGCTCCTAGATAGAACCCCTAAAACCCTGTACTTGCGGCCTGTGCACAAGAGCCTATCTGGCCGTGGATGCTATGATGTGGTTCAGCACCAAATAACGGGTATGAAGGTGAATCGGGGGTGGGGTCCCGCCTAGCGCGGCTACGGGACTCCTACAGTGTGCTAGACTTATAGCCAGTCACTGTGTGTGGGCTGGGTATGGGTCTGACACTCCCTGGGCCGGAGGGTGGGAGCCTTTATGGCCACCACAGGCTCGAATCGGGTTGGTGAGCTGACCTTTAGATTTAGGGGAGTAAGTCGGGTACGGATGCGGGGGTCACTAAGGGGGCACGTATCCTCTAGCGCACCCAGGGATCCGTCATACCCGGGGAGGGGACGCCTCCCTGACCTGCCTCATCGGACCGGGGAGATGTAACCCGGAGTAGTCCCGGGGGTGATTCCTTGGGATTGCGTCTCCCGAGGGGCTACAAGCACGCCATAGCATGATCTGACCTATCTCAAGCAAAGTGTGCACAGGAGGGGCGGATGGAGTGGACAACCCTAGCCATTGTCTTATGCCAGCCAACGCCATGTTATATCTCCGTCTGTTGATATCTTGAGACCCTGGCTGTCAGTTGATCCCTTGGAGTCTGAGCCCGGGGTAGTGCCTGATATTGTGTTGTTTCATGTTGTTACGTATGGATTATCTTTGCCATGTTGATGAGGATGGGCCACCCTTCGTGGTGGTATATTATTTGCATTATGATTGGATGCTAACGTATATGTATGCTTCCGCTGTCATAGGATTTCCCCATAGAGGACGTGGGGCGAATGACACCTCCGTGATCCTCGCCCGGATACTTGGCCATCCCGAGTAGTCCGAGCATGACGGAGGGCCTTGCCGTGGTGATTTAGTCGCCATGGGAGGGGAAGTCCCGTATCTATATGATCGGAGCATCGTATGGACTCTGGGAGCGTCACAGTTCTCCGTAGGGCTACAAGCACGTCATAGCATGATACGGCCTATCTGCAAAGTGTGCACAGGAGGGGCGGATGGAGTGGACAACCCTAGCCATTGTCTTATGCCAGCCAACGCCATGTTATATCTCCGTCTGTTGATATCTTGAGACCCTGGCTGTCAGTTGATCCCTTGGAGTCTGAGCCCGGGGTAGTGCCTGATATTGTGTTGTTTCATGTTGTTACGTATGGATTATCTTTGCCATGTTGATGAGGATGGGCCACCCTTCGTGGTGGTATATTATTTGCATTATGATTGGATGCTAACGTATATGTATGCTTCCGCTGTCATAGGATTTCCCCATAGAGGACGTGGGGCGAATGACACCTCCGTGATCCTCGCCCGGATACTTGGCCATCCCGAGTAGTCCGAGCATGACGGAGGGCCTTGCCGTGGTGATTTAGTCGCCATGGGAGGGGAAGTCCCGTATCTATACGATCGGAGCATCGTATGGACTCTGGGAGCGTCACAGGACCTTTCTGTATTATCTTGCTATAATATACATTCTTTGCCTGGAAAAATTATTGTCATCATTATTCATTTATCTTGTAAAATCTTGTATTGTTTGTTAAAGTTAAAAAACCAAAATACAAAGCCAAAATATTTACTTCAAGTTATATCCTATTCAAATAGTTATATTTCATCCTCATAATGATCCTAGGAGCCTATACATCCAAAGAAAACCTATAACAGGATTTTTCTTCATAACTGTTACAGAGTTTGCCTTTTTTTGAGGCTTTGGCTATTCTCAGAAAAAACTAAAACATCTTTTTACTATTTAAAACTTATGCACGTGATCTAGAGACTATTTTGAAGTTGCCTGCACAGATTTCAACTCAAAATTCCTTATCAAACTCCATCTGCAAATTTTGGCTCTCTGTTTTGGCACTGGCCAACTTTTTGACCTGACTTTGACCTCGGTTTTCTTGACCTTCCTTTATCCAAATCAAGCCAAATTTTCACCAGGAGTTTCCTCTGATTGTTGACCATCTGTACCACTAACCAGATCCCAAAAATCTCAAAAGATGTGTCTTCTAGGTCAGGTTTTGCTCTGACAGTTTTTTCAGTTTCAGGGACTATAGTGATTTTGAAAAAACCAGCATTCCAAAATGACTTTTCTCGCTTTATATGTTAAGGATTGATCACCCTAAGTGATCTGGAGGTCCTAACCATTTTGTTTGAGCTTCCTTGAGGTTAGACTAAAATTCCAAGTTTTAGGCTAACATTTTGGAGGTCCTACCGGGATTTTCACCTGGAAGTTGAACTCCATGGCGCCAAGAAAGCTTGCTGAGCCTGCCACCTGAGGTAACAGGTCAACCAGATTTAGTAGGGGTAAGCATGAAAGTGGCTACCAGATCCACAACAAATGTTGCAAATGTTTTCACTTTGCCTATTCCTCCTCAAGTTCCTTATCATTTTGAGCTTACTGTACCTGTTTCTCCCCCTTGTTATGATTCTTCCATGAATGCTAACCATTTCTTGAAGACTTTTGAAGAATATTATGAGGAGCATGGAAAGAAGAAAGGTACCAGGTTTGCTGAATTTACCAAATGCATGAAAGGTGATGAGGCCAGGTCCTGGTTGGATTTTGAACTATCAATAGGTACTAAGTGGGATGAATTGGAACAAAGATTTCTGTCAAGGTTTGGTAAGACTACTTCACCCCAGGATCTTGTTTTTGAGCTAAATTCCTTTTCTATTAAATCTGGTGAAAGTGTGAAACAGTATGTGGAAAGATTTAACTCTTATTTGCTGGTATGTAATAGGAACCATGTTTCCCACCCAACTTTGCATCTGGTTGCTTCCTTTATCAGAGGTTTGATGTCCAGGCCTAAGATCTATAGGAAGCTATTAAAACTTCAAAAGTTTGGTGAGCTAGATTCTATCCATAAGACATTTGTAAAGGTTTTGTAGATTTAGTAGAAATGCTAAGCTATTTGCACGATGAAGAAGTCGAGAGATCCATTCTACCCTCCTCATCATGATACTGAGCAGGAGTTACATTATGCTAATGCTGCCCCTGTGTATGCAGTTCAGAAAGAAAAGAAGAAGCCAAAAGCTGAAGAGTTAGACCCTCAGGTTTCAGAAATGAAATCTGAGATAAGTAAGGTATCTGAAGCTCTTTTAGAAGTTACCAAACAACTTATGGAGTTAAAAAATGGTAATAATGCTCTTTCTTCTAGCTCTACCATACCTGAATGCACAAACTGTGGTAAGCCCTACCATAGGGCTGAAAATTGCTTTGCAAGATCTTGTCCTAAATGCCACAAAAGGGGCCATTTTGGTAGAGAATGTCCTGTTTGTTCTTTTTGTAAAGAGATAGGTCATGAGGAGAAATTCTGCAGTGTCAAGAATTACCTTGCAAAGCAAGAAAAAGGTAAACAGGTGTCAAATGTTAGTTTTATTGAGACTTGTGCAGAAGAGCAAGAAGAACAAGATGTTATGGTTGTGCAAACCGTGCTAGGCTTCATTCGGTACCTCTGCAAGTTCTGTTCCACCAATTACAGCTCCTAAGGTAACATTTCAGCCAAATCCCCAAAATATAGCTCCTCCCCACTCAAAGGTATAAACAAAGATTTTGAGCTTGATGAATTTGAATTGCTTATGAAAAACTCCAAGGTTCTTGTAGACTTACTAACTCTATTGAGGATTGCACCATCATACAGGGGAAAAGTTTATCAAGTATACCCAAAATGTTGAAGAAATTGCTGCGAGACTTGCAACAACATTTCAGTAGCCTTACCCGAGCACAATTGAAGATCCGTGCTTTTACTTGTAGTGCTACTATAGGTACTTCCCATTTAGATAAGGTCTTCTTTGGATGGAGGTTCTTCTCTAAATGTCATGCCTTATCATGTTATGAAAACACTGAATCTCAAGGTAGAAGACAATACTTCTATTGTTCTAAAATCCTTTTCCAATGCTAAGGTAGTGCCAAAAGGAGTGGTGAGGAATGTGTCCGTTATCTGGGAGGAATCATTGTTTTAGCTACATTTGTGGTTGTTGATTTTGAGAATGTTAACCATGCTAACATCTATGATTTATTATTGGGAAGAAGGTGGATGAAAAACAGTAGATGCTAGGCCTATATGGTCTGAAGGCATTTGCACTATTTCAAATGGAGCAACTTCCATTAAATTGGTAAACAAAACTGACCCCTCTGCTAATATTAGGTTCATAGATGTGGATATATTGCAGGAAGAGGAGCTAGAAGTTTACACATTTAGGTCTAGATGTTGATATGAGTGAAGAAGTTATCAACTTTGCTCATGTAGAGTTCTCTGATCCAAAAGAAAGCAAGGCCTACCTTTGGTTTGATGGAGGTATGTCTAAAAAATTAGGGATTGCTTCTTCTGCTGCTATTCTGAAGGATGCAGATCTTAAGCTGATGACTAAGATAGGGAGAATTCATCCTAATATTTCTTCTAATGCATGAGAGTATAGGGCCCTCATTGCAGGCCTACAGAAGCAAGGTTCATGAATATTTCCTATATTGTTATCTATGGAGACTCACAACTCGTTTGCAAACAGATTTTGGGAGAATACCAAACAAAACATCAAGATATGGAGGATCTGAACACACAAGCTCGAGAATTGCTAACTTTTTTTGATCATTGGGAGATTTATCATATTCCAAGGTCCAAAAACTTTGAGGCTGATTCTTTGTGCGGAAAACACTCTTAGAGCATTTATCGAGGGAGCTATCAAGGAAGATGTTCTAGATGAAGATGAGCTCTCTCAATTTCATCCTATCTTGACCATCAACCTAGCACAAGAGGAATCACACAAAAGAGCTTGAAGTGCATAAGGAAGGTATGTCTAGAACTTTGCAAATGGGAGATCTATATGAAGAGGAATGCAAAGGTAAAATGGTTAAGTACTTTGAAGATTGGGTGGATGTTTTTGCATGGGAATATTCAGAGTTGAAAGGGGTTGATAGAAGCATTTGTGAGTTTGAGATAAAAGTTCGTGAAGATACTAAACCTGTTATCTGCGAGATTGAGAAGGATTAATTCCTCACTTTTAGATCTGATCAAGCGGGGAATTATTCAAAATCACGGAGTCGGGGTTTGATAATTGACATTGTGAACCCTTCTTGGGTTTCTTGTATTGTTCCAGTTCTAAAAAAGAATGGTTCTCTAAGAATATGTGTGGATTATAGAGATCTCAATAAAGCTACTGTTAAAGATTGTTACCCTTTGCCTTTTTTGGAAGAAATCCTTTATGCAGTGGCTGGCAAGTCTATGTACTCATTTTTGGATGGTTTCTCTGGTTTTAATCAGATTAGCATCAAAAAGGAGGATCAGCCCAAGACATCCTTCATTACTCCATGGGGAACTTATGCAATGAAAAGGATGCCTTTTGGATTAATGAATGCCCCTGCTACATTTCAGAGAGCTATGGATACTGTCTTTGCAAGCATGACTCCTGAGCAATTCAGAGTCTATCTTGATGATTTATGCCTAGGTACTGATACAAGTGATCATATCTCAGAGCTAACAAGGGTATTTACATTGTGCAGACAGACTGGAGTTAATCTAAATCCCAAGAAGTGCATCTTTTTGGCATCCAAAGGCCAGCTTTTAGGCCATGAGGTTTCTGCTAAAGGCCTTCAAGTAGCTGAAGAGAAGATCATAGCTTTAAAAAAGCTTCAAACACCCAAGACAATTAAAGAAGTCAAGGGATTTATGGGAATGACCTCTTTCTTAAGGGTGTATGTGCCTAATTTCTCTCACCTTATTAGTCCTATCTCCAAATTGACTAGAGTAGGCCAAGTTAGTAAAAGAGAAAGTAAATATAGGCCTGTTGTTTGGACTGATGAGTGTGAAAAAGCTTTTTTGCAGATCATAGAGGCTATTTGCCATTCTACACTTTTAAAAACTCCAGACCTTTCATTGCCATTTAAAGTTTATATAACCATTACTAAAAAGGCTGCTGGAGTTGCTATTTTGCAGGATAGGCACCCCATTGCTTTTGCAAGCAAACAATGGTCTCAAACTGAGGAGAAGTATGCTAAGGTAGAAAGGAGTGCTGCTGCTCTCATCTTTTTGATAGAGAGACAGGGACATCTTCTACAAAAATCCCAAGCCACTATCTACATGCAGCAGAACCCCATGCCTTTTTTGTATGGTAAGAAATTAGAAAAACCCAAGCTTCGTAGATGGGCTTGTAGGCTCCAATCTTATGATTTAAAGGTAAAGGTCATTCATGTATTGAACAATCCGAGTTTATACTTACCTGCTGCCTACTTTGAACATGAGGAGGCTGTACAAGAAGAAGAAATGACTAACCTTGTTGTAAATGAGCAGGACTTGTCAGATATACAAGCTCAAGGTTGGCAACAACCTATTAGGAGATTCCTTCAGTATCAAGAGATACCTTCTGAATTTTCAAAAAGCCAAGCTTACAAGTTTAAGTTAAAATGTTTGACTTACTCTTTGGTTGGTGACATTTTGTGCAAGGTAAACAGGGATGGTGTACTCTTAAGGTGTGTTGATGAAGCTGAAGCTGCCCTGGTACTTGCTGAAAATCACAAAGGTGTTTGTGGTGGTCATTTTGCAGCAGACACAACTGCCAAGAAAATATTGAGGTCTGGTTACTTTTGGCCTCATTTATTTAAAGACTGTTATGATGTTATAAAGACTTGTCACCAATGCCAGATCTTTGGCAAAAGAATCTTGCATCCTGCTCCTCTTACAGGAATTGTCTCCCCTGGTCCATTTCAAGTTTGGGGATTGGACTATGTTGGCCCTATCAATCCCCCATCCTCAGCCCAGCATGAATACATTGTTGTAGCTACAGATCTGTTCACTAAGTGGTCAGAAGCAGCACCCTTAAGGAAAGCAAATGCCCATACTACTGCTAGATTTTTGCATGAGAATATTTGCTCTAGGTTTGGCATTCCATTCAAAATTTTGACTGATAGAGGCTCTACTTTTATTAATGAGGTTATTAATTTCCTTGTTTCAAGCCTCAAGATCAAGCATGTGAAAAGCTCAGCCTATTATCCTCAAGGAAATGGCCAAAATTTGAGTCTACTAACAAAGTGCTTAAGGGTATTTTGCGAGAAAAAAGCAGGTTTGCCAAAACCAAAGGGATTGGCACTTGAAATTATATGATGCTCTTTGGGCTCATAGAATTACTTCTAAAGCAGCTACTAATGCCTCACCTTTCAGTTTAGTATATGGAATAGAGGCAAATCATTCAATCGAGTTAGAGATACCCTCTTTAAGGATGGCACTCAAGCTTGAGTTGGAGTTTTCTGAAGCCTTGAAGCACAGGTATGAAGTTCTGTTAAAATTGGATGAAGAAAGGTTTGTTGCAAGAAATTACAACTTGCTGAAGAAGGCTAAGAGTGCAGCAGCTTTCAAGGCTGCTCACAAACTACAAGATAAGTTTGCACCTATGGAATTAGTTTTGAAGTGGAATCTTTGCAGATGAAGGAAAGCTTTCCAAGTTTGAAAACCCCACAGGGGTCCTTATCAGATTTTAGAGGAGGCTGGCTGCTCATCTTATAGATTGACAGATCTTGGTACAGGTTTAGAGTTGCCAAACCCCATTAATATTCAACACCTTAAAAGATATTGGCCTCAGCATGCCTGCTTAAGCCTATTCACTTCTATATAGACATTTGTTCTAGCTTAGAATAGGTTAGTCTATAGCTTAAAGTTGAGGTTTTAAAATTTCTTTTGATTTGCATATTTCCTTTGAGGATTAATAGTGTTTTTTTTTTTAGGCTGCTCGCAGGGATGTGGCCACAGGGAATAAGACTTTGATTATTACCTACTCATGAGTTCTATGTTGTCATGACAGGTCCATTTGTCAATGCACTTCATCTGTTTTTTAAAAACTGGCCTATTCTTCATAAGACCTTGTTTCTTCATTGGAGTTCAAGAGTGCTATCCATATATAATTTTCATATCTTGCTTGGCACTCATGCTAACTTTGATTTTAATGTCATATGCAGGTCCATCCTTTTCTCTTCCACCTCCATCTGCCTATAAGTTGCCTTACACTCCACTTCAGCCTTCTATTTCCTATTGTCATTCCCTATAATGCTCTGCATCACATTTCCATCATAGCAGAGTTCATCTCATACTCATACCACTCCCTTTCATCATTCTACATTATCTTGTCAACCTGCACCAATATTTGAAGATCCTCAGCCTAAGTTTACATTTGTTAGGCTGAGGGGACCAGCCTATTCTTTCCTTTGAGGAGATGTTGCCCATTCTTGGCAACATGGACCAGCATCCATGTATCAAACCTTTTGTTTCATTAATATTTCCTTCAAGGACAAGTTCCAGGCTATTGTGATCCCATTAGAGTTTGGAAGACATTTGACCAAGTTTGGAAGACATTAGGGGTCTCATTTTATAGCCTAGTCTTTTCCTTGAGGTAAAGCATTTTTCTAGACATATTCCCATTTGTTTAAGCATTTTTCCTTTGATTTGAAGACCAGGCAAAGGATATAGCAAGTTATACAAGGAGCTACAAGGCATTTCACCAAAGTTCAATCTTATGGAGCTTATTTGAGTTGCATCAATAGTTTTGAAGTCACACATATGAGGATACCATTTTGGAAGTGAAATTTGCTCTTGTTTTAGCCTTGAAGTTTGGAAGACCCTTATAGAAGTTTGGAAGACCCTTAGGCTTTGAGCAAACCTATTTTCACTATGGAGCAAACCTATTTTCACTATGAGGTATGATTTGAGCCTTAGAAGCAATTTGAGATAAGATCAAGTGCTACAGGGGTTCCCATCTTTTCTCCATTCCATCCATCCCATATCCACCTTTTCATGTTCCAAAAGCCTTCAAGAAACCTTTCTTTCACCATTTCTTTCACTTTGAGGTCTTTTCTCATCATTTCACTACACACATTTTTATTGGTCCTACTTTCATTTGAGAATTGCTCCCTAATGATCTTGAAAACCTTCAAGGGCAAGAAAACTCTATTTTCACTCTCATTTCATCCTCCTAAACCCTATCATAGCCTATTTACACCTTTTCCCCATTCTTTTCTTATGATTTTTTCACCATCCCTAAGTTGCAATATTCATTGACCATGGTCAAAAGGGGCAAAAATTCAAGTGTTTCAGTTTGACCTAAAAACTCTCTAGAAAAAAAAAAAAACTAGTTTGGTCTTTTAAAATTTCAAAAAAGCCCTTGGGAAGGCCTTCAAATTTTGATTCTTGGGATGCGTGCCATAAAAAAAAATAAAAAAATAAAAACCTATTCTAGCCTATCTACCCTATCTATTTCCACATCATCCCTACATCGTTTCCACATCACCCCCCCCTTTTTCATTCCCATTTCCACGTGGCGGCCAGTGGGGGCGGTTTCTGGTGGGTGTCCCCTCTGCGTGGCACGCACAGTTATTAGCTGGGTCAGCATTATGCCTTATATACAGGAGCCTCCAGAACCATTTTAGCCTGTGGGATATATGGCATTCAAGAATTTTTCGATGAACCCTAAAAAACAGGGGAGCCTGCTAAATCCGGCCAATTCGTGCCTAATTTTGATTGAATCCCGCCAATTTTCACCCTAAATTATCTCCTGACTCTTTTCCGAGACCTTGGGGATCCTCTGTGGCACTTGATCCGTTAGAAATTGCTCAAATTTGGCCTAAAATCACTCGGCCGAGCTAGCTTTTGGGAAGAACAATTCTTAAGTCAGGAGGACAGATCAAATCAGCATGTCCCCTCAGAGATAGACCTCTGTGATCTTGGCGCATTCGACATTTTGATATTATCTTGTTCTGCTCTGTTCAAATTGTGTTCTATTCTGCTCGAAATTGAAGATCTACCATGGTGTGACTTGTTTGACATCAAAACGCTTCCACTGCAACTCAAGAAATTTCTTCATTTTGCTTCTTGGGTAGTTTGAGGCTTCCTAGAAGCTCAGACTGCTCTGGAATCTGCTCTCAAGCATCATTATTTGGGTAATACCTTTTAATACTATTGGACCTTTCTGTATTATCTTGCTATAATATACATTCTTTGCCTGGAAAAATTATTGTCATCATTATTCATTTATCTTGTAAAATCTTGTATTGTTTGTTAAAGTTAAAAAACCAAAATACAAAGCCAAAATATTTACTTCAAGTTATATCCCATTCAAATAGTTATATTTCATCCTCATAATGATCCTAGGAGCCTATACATCCAAAGAAAACCTATAACAGGATTTTTCTTCATAACTGTTACAGAGTTTGCCTTTTTTTGAGGCTTTGGCTATTCTCAGAAAAAACTAAAACATCTTTTTACTATTTAAAACTTATGCACGTGATCTAGAGACTATTTTGAAGTTGCCTGCATAGATTTCAACTCAAAATTCCTTATCAAACTCCATCTGCAAATTTTGGCTCTCTGTTTTGGCACTGGCCAACTTTTTGACCTGACTTTGACCTCGGTTTTCTTGACCTTCCTTTATCCAAATCAAGCCAAATTTTCACCAGAGTTTCTTCTTATTGTTGACCATCTGTACCACCAACCAGATCCCAAAAATCTCAAAAGGTGTGTCTTCTAGGTCAGTTTTTGCTCTGACAGTTTTTTCAGTTTCAGGGACTGTAGTGATTTTGAAAAAACCAGCAATCCAAAATGACTTTTCTCGCTTTATATGTTAAGGATTGATCACCCTAAGTGATCTGGAGGTCCTAACCATTTTGTTTGAGCTTCCTTGAGGTTAGACTAAAATTCCAGGTTTTAGGCTAACAAGGTGCAGGCGGCAAGTACAACACACTGACATTTCTTCACGTTTGCAAAAGCCTTAGGAATAAACACTACGCCGAGTCCGAGTTTGTCAACCTTGGGACAATAAAAGATGTTTCTGAGGTTGCCGGGCAAGGAGGTCAAGTGGGGAGGCTATCTTTCAAGACCTCCCAGGGCTACATTATTGTCGACATTGCAAGCTTCAGAATTGTCATTGTGCAACCACAGGCACTGTACAAGTACATTTCCCATTACCGGAACAAACAAAGCCTAGCTTCCATTATTAGGCAGGTTTGTTCCAGTCAGAGCGAGGACTTTCCTGTTAGTGAGTCCGAGCATGAGGAAGCAGCTGAAGAATCTCCTTCTGCTAGTACTTCTGAGCAGGAAAAGGACAGAAGTTCCGAGGAAGAAATAGAGGAGCAGCCCAAAGAGCAGCCCAAGAAACTTAGCAGGCCAAGAGACACCATAGCTGCTAAGGAATCGAAGAAAAGGAAAGTACAGCAGCTTGAAGTAGTAGAGATCCCCGCTCGAGGAAAGCACAAAGAAGAGAAAATGAAAAGATAAGGCACCCGGGGTTGCAATAAAGGAAAAGAAACTTGATAAGACCTCCGAAAGAATGGAGGTAATAAACAGAGAAAATTTTATACAAGATGTGATCTATCTTCCTGTCACATGCATGAGGCTGCCCCCTAAGAATGAAGCTGGTGAACGGCCATTTCAGGTTCGAAAAATCTACGCCGATCACTTGAAGAACTTGAAGGACAGAATAAGGAGCAATCCAAATGCTCATGTGGCCCCAATTGTTGTCCTTGTTGACAGGGAGCATTGCACAACCCCCAAGACTATGACAGGGAAAATGCAGACACCTACACAGACTATGTCTTCAGGGAGCATTGCACAACCCCCCAAGACTATGACAGGAAAAATACAGACACCTACACACACTATGTCTTGGGAGGTAATCACAGCTTCAAGGGAAGAAGGCAACTCTACAAAGAGAAGAAGAACCCAAGGTACCTCTCCGTCCTGTGTGCTGTTTACTGTGGTCTTACCGATGAAGAAGCAAAAATCGTTGCCAACACCCACAATGCTGACAACGAGTACAAATTAAAGATGAGCTTTGTCGACAAGATCAGGTTTATGCACATGGAATACGTTATTTTCAAGGAAAAATACGGCGAGGACCTGAAGAAGCCAGCATACTCCTTGGAGCTTAAGGAGGCGTGCGCCATTGAATGCTGCCTGAAATATGACGAGGCCAACAAAAGGCAGTCATTCATTGGCCACGACAACTGGTTCCAATTGGCTTTTAGAGATGGCAAGGTACGCACATAATGTATTCCGGAATAACAAGTCCTGCTAATGCTTTGCTTAGATTTGTTTGTGTCTAGTTTTACTTGCCCATTAGGTGACGTAACATTTTCTTGAACAGATATGGGAACTCCAGGACGAAATATTTACAATGTTCGAATGCGAGAGCAAGGGCAAGGAGACAGCCAAGAAGAAAACCTCAGATGTGCCTAAAAAAGAAATGACTATTACCGTCTGGAGGGAAATGCAGGGCTTCTCTGACACAGAACTACTAGAGCGGCTGCTCCAAAAAGTTGTTGACAAGGAGTTCAGCCTCGAAGAAATGTCAAAGGAATTGCACAAGTAAGTTCTCTGGTACAAGCTTTGCTCTTTGGCTGTTGTTGTCCTAGTAGCATTGGTGTAGACTGTGTATTTTGGAATACGTATGCCTTCTTGTAGACGAGAAATGTGCATTCCAGAAAAAGCTTTTACATCTTAGAATTTGTGTATTCGAGCAGAAAAAGCTTTTACATCTTAGAATTTGTGTCTTAGAACAGACACTCATTTACTCGACAAATAAAAACAGTATTCTAGAATACAAAATCATTTCACAGTAGCAGCATATTAATTTTCAAGATAGCAGATCTATGAATCGGTTTTGTATTCCGGAATACAAATTGCTTTACTTCGAATTGTTTTCCTTCTGTCTTGTTTTGTTTCACTTACTTCCTAACACGGTGTTTCCTTAATGTCTTGCAGCCAGAAAAACGTCATAACATGTCAAACATATTTGGTGGAGCAGCTAAATGTTGAAACTTGGGAAAGGTACAAGGAGCTCTACTCAGTAGCCACCTCTGACGAGCGCATTGTACAATACGCACCAAATTTTGAGGGTTGGGTAAGTACTCTCGATTCCCTAAACCCTCTTCACCTGCGATGTGTCAACAGTTGTAGTTTTGTTTTCCCTTCCAGAGCAAGAAAAAGAACAAAGACCTTCCCGAGGGCTTTATGCACTTGGTTAGAACGGCACGGGGAAGAGAGGTCATTAGCTGAAAGGACTATTGATGCAGAACCATCCGACTATGAAAGATTTTGCATGTTTGATCAAAATAACCTATTTTCGATCATTCATGGCGATTGCACGAACCTAGTCGGAACGATTAAGCCGCATGACTTTACATTGGTTCTTGCAGACCTTCCCTACGGGTTTAAGCTTAAAGATAGTCGATACAATGACCAGCCCTTCAAATTTTTCGAGTTCAATGCGTTCATTGATGGCATCAAGCAGATCACAACAGCCAAGCATTGGCATCTAGTTGTGTTCCATTCCAGCATGCAGGCAGGCTTGGTAGAATCAGCTTTTAAAAACCACTTCGGTTCTCCAGTTCAGGCAGGATATGAAAACCTGGTCTGGTAAGTCTTATTCCAAAATACAATTACTAACCTCTTCAATTACATCTCGTACTTTGTTTCTAGTTTTCGAACTGTTTTCTTGTTTTTTCTAACATCACTTCTAATATTTCACTAGGTACAAAACGAACATCAATTATCATGGTGGAGGACCAAGGTTACTCAGCAAGGTGGAGTACCTTCATGTTGCTTACTGGAGTTTTGACGGAAAGAGAACTATGGAGCACTTCAACACTGTCGCCTGCCAAAATTTTTCAAACGTCCTAGAGTTTACAGCGGTCTTACAGAAATTGCAGGACCCAAGTGCACAAGGCAAGATTGTAAATCACTATCAGAAACCACAAAAGCTCATCAACCATCTCCTGGACATGTTCTCACGTCCAGGAGATTGGGTGCTTGATGCTTTTTCTGGTTCTGGTACTACCATTGCATGTGCACTTAAGAAGGGCCGCAACTGTGTAGCCGTGGATATTGATAATAAGGAGGCTGTGAATTTTGTGCGGATGAGACTGGCAGCTTTACCTACTTTACCAGATGAGAATCAAGAGTTAGGGGCCAAGTCTTCATCTGATTATGCTAAGCTGACATCCTCAGAGATACAACCTCCTTTCTCGAGCTCATTAGACGACGAGGCCACTTTGCAGAGCTTAAAGAAGTAGCTTTAGC
Source organism: Isoetes taiwanensis (assembly GCA_021234155.1). Classification (NCBI taxonomy): domain Eukaryota; kingdom Viridiplantae; phylum Streptophyta; class Lycopodiopsida; order Isoetales; family Isoetaceae; genus Isoetes; species Isoetes taiwanensis. Next base: position 2,747,917 of record JAJEKV010000029.1, on the reverse strand, counting down.
TACCATTCCAGAGGACAAGGCAGAGGCAAAAGGTAAGTCTCCAGCAAAAGAACAGACGGCAGAGAAAGAAAGTGCTGAGACCAGCAAAAAAAAATGATGACTATGATGTAGATCTTTGACTACTTTATGCTAAAATCATTATTATTTACTACAATGGATTGCCTATATTGATGTACAGAAATTTTTCAAACAAATAAAATTATTTTTTCCTTCCTATTCTGGTGCTTTTTTTTGTCTTAATTTCATTCTTTTCAAGTTGATGCCTAAATTTCGCCTTTTTTATAATTTTCTTTTCATAAAGGCAAAGTTGTCGCCTAATGATGGCCCTAAATGATAGGAAAAAAACTCCGAACCTCTACAAATTCTCAACAACTTTCAAAAAAGGCTAATTTTAGGAACATGGTGTTTTTTAAAAGGGAATTTACGAAACAGGAGTGCTGCAACACTCCCATTTAATTTGCAACAGTGTTAGATGCTCCTATTTCTAAATAGATGAAAAGAACAATTGCAAGATACAGGTTTGAATCGCACTATTTGAAAGTAGAGACAGGATGTTGGGCAAAGCTAATCCGAGAGGAAAGAATTTGTGATATTTGCAGAACAGGCGGCGTGGAATATGAGAAGCATGTTTTCTTACCATGCTCGGCATATCAGTGCATATGAGACCAATATGGTATATGTCAGTCAAATTTTCATTCTCTGCTATTATTAGATCCTAGATTACTAGGTTGTCATATGAAATCAATTGAATCTCAAGGAGGTTTACTACTCAACACACAACAATAGCTCTACTCATTGTACTCTGTTGCCAATAGAGAATGAAAATCTATATTAGTATTACTTATACTAAAAACTTGCAGCATAAATTCGAAGCAGCCATAAATTCGAAGCAGTCAATTACCCTCATTTTGCATCCTCTACTGCTAATAATTTTGTTGAATTTATCTGTGCTAATTTGCCACAGAGCAGAGGAGCTAGCTTAAACTAAGGTCATATTTCGTCATATACATATTTATGTTGAGAGTGATTTGCTACCAGAGAAGTGCTTCTGAATGTTACAACTGGACATACCTATGAAGATCTGGAGTTGCAATGACAGCAAAGAGAGCAGGAAGTTGTGGAAAGAGTCCCTCAAGAAAAACAAGAGAATGAGATTTTATAGAAATGTGAAGGCGGTGCCGCCTTTTATATTCGCATGATAGAGCTAATGTCGATCACCTGAAGGTAACCTTATCAAAGACCACCTACCATAGAAAAGATGCCTAGTCACCTGAAATCCTATCCATAGCTTCGTTGTAGAACCTTTCATCTCTCAAATCATAGCTGCCTTGCAAACTCTATGATGCCATACTCAAATTACTATTGTAGCTTGAATGGAAACCAAACTATAGGCTCGATTTTGCCCTCTCGAAATTTTATGCCTTTAGAAGACATTTGATGCTTGAACCATAAAGCAGGGCCAAAAGTAAAGGGTGCATTTGTTATAAGCTGAAATTTGCTCGATGACATGAAAGAGAATGCATAACTTTGTTTGGATTTGCTAGCTCTAATATTGTTTATTATAAGTTGTGTTACTTAGAATATGTAGCATAATAACAGGGGGTTTTCTTTGTGTTTTTGTACGCTTTTCACTAAGGTTTTCCTATGATTTCGTGATGTATTCAAATGGATGTACTAATGCGTACATCTTCACCATTTCTGAGCCATTGATTTTAGCCTTTTTTTTTTCCAATGGTCAACAACCAATAGCTCACAACAAAAGCCCTTTTTTTGTGCGTGTGGTGCATAATGGTCAACAACCAATGGCTCACAACAAAAGCCCTTTTTTGTGCGTGTGGTGCATAATGGCCAACAACCAATGGCTCACAACAAAAGCCCTCTTTTTGTGTGTGTGGTGCATAATGGGCACATGAAGGGCTTGAAGGGCGCATGTAGTGCAGTTTCCCCGCTGGTAACATATTTCTTATCATAACTTTTGATCCAGAGCTCTGTTTGAGATGATTTTTATTGCGTTGGAAAGCTCTCTCTGAGATCTTTTTGATAGTGTATGATATGGATATGTTTGGTTAAGATATCTATGCTAAAACAGCAATTTTCTGGTCGGGTTTGGTAGGCTTTCACATCCTACCAGCTCATTAATACGGGATTGCGCTATTGGATATTGGTTTATGGCTCATTCCGAATGAAGCTTGCAAAAAATTACCATGCATTTTTAGATTTTGAGGCTTCTAGATTCTTGTGCTAACAAGCAGAAAAGTTTCCCACTTTGGTTTCTCACCACAAGAATCCATGGAGGCCAAAGGCTGCTGTTAAATTCCAGTTGAAAAATGTTTGTGTGTATGGGTGTTGCAAACTTTATGACTTTCAGAATAATGGGATCAATCTGCTCTATCTTTATGGTAACTTTTACTTATGTTCTATTTGTTTTATTGTGATGAAATTCAAAAGCTACAGGTGATGAAAGCCTCAAATGAATTCTAGTTTTTTACTGGTTAGAATTCTAAAATTTTTGTCACACCGGGGGGAGGGTGTGACGTCCCTAAGGCCCCGAAGGGGCCAAAATTTTTTTTTGCAACACAAACCATTAACATCCAACATATAAAAATTAAATCCCCCAAACACATAACAACCAACACATAACAACCATTGACATTAACAACCAACACATAACTACCATTGACATTAATTAACACAACCATTGGGTCTATGTGTTACATGCCTCAACAAAGACCAAGTCTGGCCACCATGAAACCCCTGGGTTTGCCACTCCTTGAGTCCCTTGGACCCATTCCCTGGATCAAATTTGTGAGTATGGTTTTGTCATCTAGTCCCTTCGGAAACTTGTTCCCTGGATCACCTTGTGATCATGGTTTCATCGATCACCTTGTGATCATGCTTTTGCGGATGTCCTACTTGCCATCCCTAATGCAAGTCTCTAATTCTTTTAATTTAGGTACTGACCTCAAATTGACTCCACTAGTCCTTTCGTGGCCTCCAGGGGTCTTGAGTCGGGTGAAGATTTGCATACTTTTCACTCTCCCATGTGGCCTAGGGAGTGATTGATCTCGCAACAAGATCCAGTAATCTACAGTATGACTATTGAGCAACTTCCGAACACGGGTGTCTAAAATCGCCTTAGACATTATCTCAGAGCTAAGGACTAGAAGTCCATGGACAACATTGCTTTCTTGGGTTGACTTATGTGGAATATAGGGTGCGCTTCTATTCCATTCACAAGTTCTAACTTGACTCATATGTTGCCTTCATTGACCCTAACATCTTTGACAAATGGTCTTAAAGGTTCTTACCTTGCAACTAGTAAATCTTACATCTATTGTTCCCATTAAGAATCTTAAGAACTTTATGATGCATTTTACCAACCCCTTGGACTAGAGTGGAAGTCTAGCTTCTACCTTTATCCACACTCAGTGTGATTAAGTACCTAATCCTAATCAGGTGAATTTGCTAATCATGTGGATTACATATTCTTGATCCCACATCTAACAACACCATGATAGAGAAGACACAACTTCTTTATGCTTATAGTAAGTACAATGGTAATAACCATAGACTCCTATGGATCTAATTAAAAGCAAGCTTTTAACAACCCTACCATCTTAACTCACACTATAGTCTTTCGCTAGAGTTATTATTAGTCCTATTGCAACATCAACCTTCAAGTTAACTTGGAGATCTTGCTCCATAAATAGATAACACCAATTGTGGCTAATTGATTCGTGTATTATTTCACGAATTCCAATTGGATTCTCTATCACAACTCCTTAAGTGGACTCTCTGTCTTCAAGCATATCTTGTTCAAATCCAGGGTTATCAATTACGAGATCTTGTGTTCAAGTCTCGGGGGTTTTGTCATATGTCCTCATAGATGCTGCCAATCAGGCATGACGTAAAAATACTATCTGTCTATCTGTCTGTCTATCTATCTATTTATCTAGTTTTATCATATAGAATACCAATAGTATCAGATAGAATACCAATAGTGTATCCCTTAAGAATGACAATCTACAAAAAAAACACCATACAATTTCTAGTGTAATGTTTGGTCTTAAAGGTTCAAAAAGAGCAGGCGTGCAATGTTCAAACTTAATTATAGATTGAGTCCTCTGCATATTGTCTATTACATCTTTGAAGCCTAACCACATACATGTTCAAACTTAATTATAGATTGAGTCCTCTGCATATTGTCTATTACATCTTTGAAGCCTAACCACATACATGCACCCTACTTTCATAATAAGGAGTGGCGGTTCATATTTTGCCCTTTATGCCCCTTGTTAACTATTTCGTTGTATACCTGGCCATGCTAGAACAACGCCAATCCTTAGGAGAATTTTCTTCTAACAACCTACATATTATTATGTGAACCCTTTAATTACCAATTTTTGCGTTCCACATTCACATTTACATTTCAAATCGCTACCCATTTTACTTACGAAAGATTGTTCTAATTGTAATAAGCAATCTACCTTCATCAAATATCCTAGATCGCCATGTGGTAAGTTTGATAATGTTATTGCATTCCATCTTGCTTATTCTTTTGTGGGGCTAGGATCCACCCACCCACACACCCCCGGGGCCCCGACCCTCAAAAAAGTTAGCTAATCAAGCAATCCTTTTCTTTTAAAAGTAAGCTATATGCATCCAATTTACAAATTAACAGGAAAGGGCAAGAGCATGCTAGTGTATAGCTTTAGAGACTGTTAAACTACCCAAAAAGTACCCAACACTAGGTACTGGGTACTTATATGATGCATCAATAAGTACTAAGTGCTAAATTGGATTCATTCATCTTCACATCCAATCCCATTGTCTTTATCTTGTCCTTGAACATTGACATGGTTTTGACTTTTATTCTGAACTTTTGAAATAGTTTTGATAGAAAGAATAAGAAAACAGTACCCATTTTTGAAATACCTAATGTAAGTACTCTGGCAAGTTCCAAAAGTGGACACATGTAGCATGCTTATGCCTAGAACTTATCTGGTATTTAGCTTGAATGATATATTTATAAGGGTTTTGACCACTCCCTAAGCCATGTATAGAGTTTTGACCACTCTCTAAGTCCTGAGTTTTGACCACTCCTTAAGTCCTGCTTAGGGTTTTGACTACTTTGGTCTTCTCAATAAATATCATTGATCTCTTAAAGATCATTCCATTGCAAGTGAGGCACTATTATGCTTCATCCATACATCAATCAATATGATGTCCATCCATATATGTGTTTAATATTAATAACAGTTCATGCGTACAAACTCTCCACAACTTATGAAATTACGTGGACCTTGGTTTCTGTGATACCACCATGTTTTCCACACATGAACTCTCATTAGAGGTCCTTGCTAGTAATTACATAGCTTTACTTTTCGTGCTTTGGCTTAGAGCTTTTCCAAGTCATTTCTTGACCTTGCTCAATAGCACAACCCTTATGTTTGCTTGCAAGTGTCTTGTATCACATGACTTGACTAAGTCAATTGCAACATAAATTCCCAAGTAACACTTGAACTTTATTCAAGAGTTTTATGTGGGGCCTTCATTTCCTAGAATGTAATCACACACTTTCAGCCATAGGTAGTCAAACCCAGAAAATTTTCAACCCCATGATACTTTTAAAGGTGAAACTATTCTTATAAGGCTCGCCCCCTTGCTGCAATCAACCCTAGAAAGTGAATAACCATATCAGTGCGGAAATTATATATAGAATCACTTAGTAAACTTATGAGTATACCTCCTTTCAGCTTGAATTTCGTGCCACAAAAACTCAATTTTCTCGACTACTTCTAACATATAATCACTGCTAAGGAAAAAAAAATTAAGCATAATATATATTTTTCCATAAAAATAGTAAGGCTATTTTTCAGAATCTTACAATATTTTATGACATATATTTGGCTAAAGTTATTATTATCATTACATTTATATCTATTTGGACTCTGCTATTTTTTCTAACTAGAGAAAGCAAAAAATGTAAATTTTATAGCTTTAGACATATGGTACTACAATTACAAATAATAATCAACAATCATAGCACATATGATAATATTAGAAACCTTTTAATAGAAGCTTATAACATCCATAGTCTGAGCTACATTCAATGAGATACCCTTCTAGATATGGTGATCAAATTGCACTTATCTCCAACCCTTGAAGGAAGATGTTATGTAATCAACTCGGGCATCTAGATGAATATTGGCCATCTTACAATTCCTTTTTGAAGATGCATATGTGGTATATGTAATAGAAATTTATAGTGTATTGATGACGGTAGGTGGTGATGTGTAAAAATCTTTAATAAGAATTCTTTTTTATCTCGCTATTAATGATTTAATATATAAATATTGTAATATAAAGAAAGGCTAATCCCTTTTTCTTGAAGGAAACTGGGGAAAATAACTTGGCTAATCCTAAAGAAATAATGGAACACTTGTTTAAACTATGGCAATTTTTTATTTTTTATTTAAATATATCTCTCTTCATAAAATTTGCCGCAAAAATTGCCTAGACCCTCTAAAAAATCACCATTTGGCTATTAATAGCCTCTAAGTTTTTCCATGAATTCACTGCTTTGCCAATCTAAGCTACAAAGCATAATATACATCTTACTTTATAAAATAAGGTATTACTACAATACCTATACAAGCCTAGCTTAATATCTTGCAACCCATATGTTTTACCCCAAACCCCGTTTGAATATACTAGGTAATAAGATGTAAGTCCCCTTGGGTATATCAATTTCAAAACTCCAAGTCGCGTATAAAAAGTTAGTTTTTTCAGGAATATAAAGCAACTAACATTCTTGTTTACAACAAGAGATATTGAGATTTTCTAATCAACCGCAGCCACTCATCAACACGGATCATCAAACTTGCAGGCAGTTTTTTAAAGCATATAGAATGTTATAAATGCTCTTCCCAGAGAATCCCCTTAAAATAGCTAACAAATTGTTTTGCAATAACCACTTGGTCGTTTCTACATGATTAGTTCATAGGCTTACTGTACTGCAACTTGTATAATGAAAGAGTTGCACTCTATTCTCTAGACGTTGCCTAGCATATTCCACTATAGTACTTCAACTATAGAGTACATAAGCAGAGGTACACTTACACAGGTTAGTTCCTCAACCCAACAATCTCAAATTGTAGATCAGTTAACCTTATCTATAACCTTTATAACTTCTCAAAGGAATTAAAGAACTTGCATACCTCAAGCTACTTAACCTTCCATGAATTACCAACTTTCCTTAATTCAACCAAAATCGTCTTTGTTATTCATAAGAAAGCGAATAACCTCCTCCTATGTAATAAAAAAATAGCGTCTGTAAGTCACGCCCCATCAACACACTCCAAGCTAGCGGAAAGTAGAAGGGGCGAAGCAAAACAGATAGGTATGCCACTGCCTAGCCCATTTTTTTCAGAGATTGCTTTCGATTATATGCATCATAGAAACTATGCCTAATTTTGCTCAGATTGAATGCTTCCACACTAATCTTCTGTTGAAATTTTATATAAGCTACCTCTGCTTTCGATAAGAAAAACCAGCTCTGGACAATTTTTCAGCATGTCTATACAAAGCAAACAAAACATCTGAAACTCCTTTGCATGCTTATGTGGAGTGAGAGAGAGCAGACTGGAGATTATATCCCATATAGAAACAAGTATAGAAATACAAGTCAAAGATTTCTATAATTCCTGAAAACGTTTAAATGTCTTGCGCATATACCCAATAAGCAAAGTGAGACTGCGCTTTGCTGAGAAAACTTGAAGAGAGTCAAGCCATGTTCAAGAAAGCTCAAATGCCAGTAGCTGCCCTTATCTTGGTGAATGACAGTAGATGCCCTTGTCAAGACGAATGAGAGTGCAAAGCGTGATGCTGAGTGGCGGAAAGCAGAGTTGCAAAAGTTGATTCTCTTGCAAGTTAATAGTCTTCCATAATGGGATTCTTCAAAAGCTGAACTAGACGAGCACAACATGACCACTCAGAAATGGGAGAGGAGAGTCCTTCTAAGAAAACAGATTTGTCAGAGAATCTAGATGTTATTTTGAAATATGTTGATATGATTCCTGGGATACAGACAAAGACACAAATTCTTTAAAGCCCCTATTCCTTATGGAAAATGTGATTATTAAGTTTTCTACACATATTAATGTCTTAGTGGTCGAGAATACTAATTTAAAAGAATAGATTCAAGAGATGCCATTGACAAATAAAGCGCTCATGAATAAATAGACCAGAATCACAACCAAGAAAGGGAGTTAAGACTCCAAGATGTTGGAGCTTAAAAAACTTGATGCACAGAGTACAGACCTCAAAGAGAGAGCTGGAGAGTTGAAGTGCAAAAATGTTTTTCTGGAAAAAAAATTGAAGAGAAATCTGTCATGATTGATGCCCTCCAATCTGATATAGCTGAGTTGCCCAAGTTCATGATTGATGAGCTGGAGAGTTGAAGTGCAAAAATGTTTTTCTGGAAAAAAAAATTGAAGAGAAATCTGGCATGATTGATGCCCTCCAATCTGATATAGCTGAGTTGCCTACAACTTGTTGCCAAAAGAGTAGATCAAGAGTTACTTGATTCATTAATGGGATATCAGTCCATGGAGGCACAATGTTCTCAAGTTAAAGAAATCAAAGAAAATATGTACTCTACTATGGCAGAGAATGCAAATTTGAGAGAGCAAATAGAAGTACCATTAGAAAGATGCAGTTGGCTTGAGAGGTGGATCTGGGAGAGATCAGTCATGCTATGCATATTCTTCAAGCAGAGTTAGATGTGAAGATTGCTGAAGTCAATTAACCATGTTGAAAGCTCCGATGTTGCTATCCCGCTCATTACCATAGGGTCTTGTGTTGCTCATATGTCTATTCAAGCAGGATGCTTGGAAAAGCCCATCAAATGCTTGGAAGCTTAAGAAAGATGGTAGATGAATATCCAGGCCAAGTTTTTTACGAAGTGACATGGTTAACAATGTATAGTGAGATCTCTTACTTAATGAATGATATGAAAGGTTGCTTCAAGCCTGCAATAAGGCTTCAGATTTTGCAAGGGATTTTGATATGGATAAGGAAGATCATGTTTTAACATACTTGAATTGTAAAAGAAATGATGATTCTTTTATGGTGATTCACTGATGTCTACAATCGTCTTAAGAAAGTTGCACTTGTTTGGAACAAAGTTGAAATGATGGCAAGACCATCTTCCCTAAAGATTAGAAAGGAAGATCTTGGCAGCCAAGCTCATATTTTCTTATTGAAAGGAATGCTTGTAGAGGCATGTGAATGTGCAACCCAATGGCTTGAAAGGGTAAATAATTCTTCTCATAGTATTCTAATTGCTGCCAAATAAGTTTAAATACACAACAACAAACCCAGCTCACCTATTTTGCTCTGCACCAACCGAAACCCTGCTCCATCACATAATGAAACCTCCAGGTCTTCACCATGGACCCTGCCACCAGACCTTCCTCGCTGCTAATCGAACCTAAGCTAACATGAACTGGTAGAAATTGGAGACCCATGTATACACAGAGGGCAAATAGAAGCTTCAACGGTGCATTACAAATACCAGAAAACCTCTGAGACAATTTTACTAAACGAAGGGTAAGCAAAGCTGCAGAGAACGGATTGCCAAACTCCGAGGAGGCAAACTCTAGCAGACAATTACTTGGGTTTTCTAATTTCCCCGGCCCTAGGATTCGAAACCAAGGTGGACTAGGGATGCTAGATATTGCGTTGCACACTAAAGTTTTGGTGAGCAAACTCATTTGGCAGGTGTTGAATGGGCAGGTGAATTCTCCTGGCACTCAGCTGCTGAAACAGTCACTTTTACATTGCATTTCATGTGACAAAGCCTCCATGAGAGTGGAGTTGCCATGGGCCCTCTTTTACAAATTAAAGGCTTCACCTTTTTTGAAGGGATTACCTAAAGCATGGGAATCAGTGGAATCAGTGAGGGGTTTATGGCACCTGAATGTAGAGAACTGCCACTCCATCACAATGTCGGTGTGGTGGTTAGCCATAGAAACTGATGGTGATCCAAAGCCCCTATTTTCTCTAGTGGATATGAGGACTCAGAGAAGGTGGTCATCACATGGAATCAATTTTGTTGGCGATTGGTACTCACAGGGGGTGCTTTTATCATGGGAGGACTTCAAGCAGAAGAAGTTTAAGCTGCGCCCACAAGATGAAGCAATTTGGCGGTCGGTCGCAGGTAGCATTCCGTATTATGCAAGACCACTGGTGGGGGATTTTGTGACATCTCATAAAGCTTTGCACGAGCACCCTTCAGTTTCTGCTTGTTACAAACTTCTTCATCCCAATGAGGTATTACAGTTATCGCCAAAGTGGTCCTTGCAATGTGAGGAGGGGGATTTGAAGCGTATATGGAAACAGATATAGAAGAATCGGCTTCCTCCCAAAGTGCAAGTTCTCACATGGCAGATAATACACAGGGCATTAAGAACTAACAGCGTGGTCAGCAGATTCAACTCACAAGCATTGCTTTATAGAATGCAGAGACATCCAGTCAGCTTGGAACCGAGTGAAAGAAGTTTTTGAATTATCTTGCCCAGTTGTAAACGTTGTGCTGGATGGTCTGTATTAAAAAGGGATGCTGCGCATTTGTGTAAGGGATGGCTACTCTGGATTATTTGGAAGAGACGCAGGGCTTTTGTCTTCTCACAAAATTACTCGCATTCCTCCAGGATCCTGATATCTCTTAAATCTAAGCTGAGTAAACAGGTTCAAGCTGCGACAGATCAAAGAGTGGCTCGACAACTATGGGATTCTTTCTTTAGTCAGTTGTGATGAGTGGCACGTTTAATCTTGCTATGTGATTAACTCTGCACAGTCGTCAGGACGTTGTGGAGGTTTTGATATCACATAGAATTAAGTTGTATACAACATGGAAGTTGGATCGCCATTTTTTGGTGAGGGTGAATCTCCTGATGCCATGTGGCATCCTCTCCATTCCGGAATGGAAGTTGGCTTCATCATTCCGGCAATAAGAAACATTACAGGCGTTTACAGGTTATTTTGCCCTTTCTTTTCTTTCCCCTGTCTTTGCCCATCTTCGTCCCTGTTAAAACCTCTTGCATGCAAAAGAACGATCGAATAGAAGAATCGATGAAAGAATTGATGCAGCGTTAAGCTCTCTTACATGCAAAAGAAGAGAATCGATGGAAGAATCGGCCAAACAGTCATCAATAGGGAACAAAAATCCCCTGTTTCTGCACTTTCTGTTTTTGTTATGAAGAATCGACCCTTCTACAAGTGTCGGTCTGCAAGAATCAAGCTGGAAGAAGATAGCAGAGAGAGAGTTGATGCCCTGCAATAAAAAATAGAGAAAAAAATCGCCTGTATCTGTGCAAAAATCCCGTCTCGTTATATCTTTAGCTCCAACAAAATCCACCGTTCACCATTTCTGCCTACAAAGAATCCCTTGAAAAAATCTGCTGTCATTTTTCCCTTCTCGCTCCAGCAACGAAATGGAAAATAAAAACGCTGAGTCTGATCCAGAATTGCCATAGCCGAAAGCCAGCTTCTTAAGTTTTTGCAGTGCCAGAGCCGAGCTCCACAGGACAGCTTCTTAAGCTTTTGCAGCGCCATAGCCGATGTCGACGACGAAAAGGGGGGGCCAAAATGGCTCCCCAACTTCCATGTTGCCGGGGAACGGAGCATGGTCCCCCTTTCCGAAAGGGACCCGCTCCCGGCTGCCGCCGGTCACGGGGCCCCCCTTCCAAACTGGAAAGGGGTCCCATACTCCGTTCCCCAATACATAAACCCATTATGAATGAAAGCATCTTTCAAAAAAAAAAAAAAAGGGTTACCGGTATGTGGCAAGAGATGTGGCATAGGCTTAGGCAACCCTGCTAGTAATTTCCTAGTGACAAACAAAAATTATTTCCTTTTCAAATTTATAGCATAGTAAGGTACGAAAATAGACAAAACAAAAATAATTTCCTTTTCAAATTTATAGTAAGGTACGAAAATAGAGCTTAAAGGGCATAGTGTAACAATTTTTCCTTCAAAATTTGTTTAATTGAATTGAGCCTATTGAACATTTGTTTCAAAAAGCACAATGTGTACATACACCTGTTAATTTACTACACCGACACCAGGTGGACTTCCACAGTTACCATTTCAAGGTCTACAAGTGGCCAGAGAGGTCTGGCCAGGTCTATATATTTCACAGGTGTCAAAACATTACAAACTGTTGTTAAGCAGCCGGAGGAATTGCCCAGGCCGCGTCAACTGTCATAAATTCCACCGGCTTGGTAGCATACATCTCCGCAGATAATGTCCGTCTCAGATAAAACAAATCCACTGCCGGATCCTTGTACACTTCCCACCATCTATTCACAAGTTCTTTTACATCCTCCCGATCCATGTTTTCCTCTTTTCCCGTGTAGCGCCATGGCTTTGAACCCTGTGAATTTATTCCATCAGTTTTCCTTCCAAAAATTCCACACTCTAAATTGCTAACCTTAGTCCAAAAATTACACTGTATTACTTACCGCAGCACAGTAATGGACCACCTTGATCTTCTTCAGATCAACATTTTCAGGATGCCTCCATAGCATCGCCATCACCAGATTATAAACGTTTGGAATCGGCCTGTACACATCCTGGAAGAACATATTCAGAAAATCCTGCAACACCACATTATTTGCATGCAGAAATCAAAATTAGAAATGTCTGTTTTTTACAAAACCTGTCGGCCAAATTTAGAAGAAAGCAGATAACACATGCATACTTGCTCTGCAAAGGGGGTTGGGGGGCTGCTCCGAAGTGCCGACATCATTTTCCTGAATGTGTTTCTGCAAGGCTCAAAGACAAACATTCCGGCGTTGAAATAAGGTTTTGGAGGCAAACCTAAAGCGTAATCCCAAGGTCTTTTGTCTGGAGATTGCTGACAATAACCGATCTTTTTTTGAGGCGTATGGCTCCATGTTGGTTCGCAGAAACAATCCATCACAGCACTCAAGCTTCCGGATGGCGAATTGAAAAGCTCATCCACATTCTCGAACACCATAATATCAGCATCCAAATACACCATCTTGTTGTAATCTTCAAACTAAAAGAAGTAAAATAGAGCAAATAATCCCAAATCTTTGTTAATCCTCCACTCTGTTGCCAAGAAAAGATATATGTTACAAATCCTAATAGCATGGACATATATTACTTACAAGGAACAAGAAATGGAGCTTATGGAACAGAGCTTGGAAAAATTACTTGTATTACATACAAGAAACAAGAAATGGAGCTTACAGATCCTGATGTACTGTACTACTTACAAGAAACAAGAACCGAACTTACCTCCCATATTCGGAGCTTGGAATAATTTATCACATAGTACGCCATGGCGAAATTAGTGCGATCTGAACCTTCCGGCGGACGGATTGGTTCGATTTCGCGAATTAAACAGCCTTGGCGCCGGAGCAATCTGCGATGAGATTCTGGCACATCAGGCAACACAGCAACGACAAGAGGGTAAAGAGATTTGCAATATCTCAAGCTTTTGGCGAGACCTTCAACCCCTTTTACATAATCGCCGGAACCGGCCAAGAACGTAACAAAGGCCTTCCTTGACGATCGGCATAGCACCGGGGCAGAGATTTTGGCTGGACGATTCGGTTCGGGAGCCATGAGTTTGGTTTTGGATCGATCGATCGATCGATCGAATGCGGAAAGCAAAAGGGAAAAGTGTAGCTTTGCAGCAGGGATTCGGCCGAATTTTCAAGTGCAAAATATTTAGTGCGCTTTCGCCACGTCTCCTCCAAACAACTGGCGCTATGCATTGGAAATGTACTGCAACTTATACGTGGTTGTCTCTGCACTTGACACGTATACTTTATGTTCTTGTCTAAAAGTCCCTGTAAATTACACGTAGTAATCTATGTTTTTGTCCAAAACATGGGCCGTGTACCTACACATTTTTACAGATGCTTCTACACCCCTTTGGTCCGAGAAATTACCACGAAGCCTACCCTTGTTATGGGTCATGGCAGCATCATGGCATCATCATGACCATTGGTTATTCTACGGGATGGAATCACCAACCGTGGGATTGCACCACATCACGCTGACAAGGGAACTCTATTTTCAACACGTTTGGAATTCAAATTTCATAGTGCACTTTAAAAACAGCAGGAAATGTTTCTGCTAAATATAGCTATTTGACTTAGCTCAAGTCTATTGACCTAGCTTAAATTAGCTCCTATCCAAATCAGGTGATTCTGGTGGATCTGGGGCATTATCTTGTACGGAATTCTGTTGCAAGAACGATGCATGCTAGAACAAACCTCATAAGCCAATTCTACCGCAAGAATTTTATGCCTATTTTGGCTATGCTATATGGAATAGCTCAACGTCAACATCAACGCCTTGTATCTTTTAGGATATCTCCCAATCCAAAGCAGGCCAAAGAATCCCTACACTTCGAGTGTTTTCCAGATTGATCTAGCTCAAGTAAGTTGACTTAGCTGAAGTCAGGTCCTTTTCTTTCTAATCCAACTTAGTTGATTCTAGTGGATCCGACATTGTCTTGTACAAAATTCAGCTGCAAGAATGATGCCAAAACAAAACCCATGTTTAAGCCAGTTCTACAACATGAATTTTATGTATATTTTGATATACCCTTAATAGTATAGTGTGAGCTTGTACTTTTAGGTTCCTTTTTTTGAAACCCTGTTTCAATAGGTTTAGAAAATTGCCATCATAACTTGAAGAATGCGTCATTCTCATCAATCCCAACGTTGTCGGTTTACATGAGGAAAATTCTGTGAACTGAAAGTCTCAACTTTTTTTATTATGCATAGATGCTGTTATTTTGAGTTGCTCGAATATGGCTACAAATGGCTTAACCATGTGCCAACAAGAAGCTCAATCCCAATGTCAAAGCGGGAGTATGCCATATGCTTCTATCGTGTTGTTTTCCTTTCATGCTTCCCACGCCATTGGATATAGAAACATCTCCAAGCAACCAAACCCATAGACATGGCTCCTAACAAATGGCGCAATGCATTACAACTGTCCTAGTACGAATTACACGTGGTAGTTCTTATAGTTCCTCAAGTAATGAAACATGTTTTTGGTCAAAACATGCCCACAAATCAGGAGAATAACAACCTTTCCATATATTCAACTAGATGCTTTTAAATAATCTCCCAATGTTGTGATGTTGCCCATATATGATGCTCCCAATCCTCTTCCCAATGGCTACTCACCGGGCAAAGCCCTCCATCTCATGTGGGTCACTTGTGATGGTCAAGTGACCGGGTGAAGGACACGGAGGTGTCCTTGGTCCATTCCTCCTCTGGGAGATCCTATACTGCGGAAACATATATACATGTGAGCACTACATATAAATGTTACCTCGAAGGATGACTAGCCCATCATCGCTGGAACACAACCTTAAACATGCATAATGCTTAGAAACAAGGGTTCCTACCCTGGGCTCAGACTCCAGGGGGTTGACTGATAGTCAAAGTCTCCGGTTAACAATAGATAAAGCACAATCTCATTATAATAGAAAAAATTTTAGTAAACTGGAATTTTTTTATCGTAGACCTTATGCAGGGGTTGTATACATGTGTACAGTACCTGTGTATATGTTGTGTACACTACATGAATATTTAGAAAACATATTAACACATTATCATACACCAACTTTCAAACACAATATATATTATATATATATATATATCTAACATATATATGTTCTTATGTTTGTCCTCTTGAATCCGACCGTTGATCCGAGATCCTACGGCTCACGTGGCTTTGGGACGTATCGTGTGGCCCAGATGGCTTGGGAGTTTGTGTATAGACTATATATGTAAGCGATCCTACGGTCCAGGTTGATTCGATCCTGATCGTCGATCCGAGATCCTACGGCTCACGTTGATTTGGGACACATCCTACGGTGCACATGGTTTGGGAATTATATGTAATCGATCTAACGGCCCATGTTGCTCTTGATCCTGATCGTCGATCCGAGATCCCTCTGACTCGGTGGCTTGGCACATATCCTACGGTCTAGATGGCTTTGGGAATTATATGTAATAGATCCTACGGCTCATATTGCTTTATATGGTGAGATCTTGATCGTCGATCGAATCTAAGATCCTAAGGCTCATGTTGAATGCTCGTCCCTTAAGGAAAGGCTTTTAAAAGTTTTTATGTTATTGGGGGGATTCGAACCCAAGCCCTCAACCCCCTAAACCCTGCACTCTAACCACTAAACCAAGCATTAATTCTATAAATAATTTATGTTTCAAATATACTTAAGGGTAATATTCAAATTAAGATAAAATAGAACCTAACGTTCTAGATAGTTCAAGAAAGTTCTAGAATGTTCTGGAGCCTCTGGAAAGTTCTAAAATCTTCTAGAATGTTCTAGAAAGTTCCAAAATATTCTAAAATGTTTTGGAATACAAGAGAATCTAGGGGGAATCTAAGAGAATCCTTCCAGAAAGGCCCAAATTGTTCTAATAAGTTCTAGAATGTAGGGGAATCTTCGAAAATGTAAGGGAATAGGGAAATACTTCCAGGAAGTTCTGGGATGTTTTGAAAGTTTCAGAATGTTTCGAAAAGTTCTAGAATGTTCTAGAAATTTCTAGAATGTAAGGGAATTGAGGAGAATTAAAGGGAATATAAGAAAATCTCATAAATTGTAAGAGAATGTAGGAAAATATTTACAAGTCTAACGGAATCGCTTAAAATCTAGTTGAATCTAAGGGGATCTTCATAATATCTAAGGGAATCTAAGAAAATCTTGATGAAATCTTAGAGTTTTTTTTAAGATTTTGCAAAGAGCCACAATAGAATGTTCTAAAATGTTTCATAATAAAGGTGTACAATATAAATCTTGAAAAAAAATGTTCTAGATGCTCAGGACAAGCGCCTTAGTCTAAAAATAGAAAGTATTTTAGGAATGTTGCACAGATCTAAAATAGATTATTTTGGAAGGTTCTAAATGCTCATGGGTAAGCACCTCAATCAAAATAGAAAATTCTAAAAGAATCTAGGGGAATCTTCATGAATGCTAAATATAGTACATAAAATGCTGAAGAATATAGAGGAATCACAAGAGAATTTCAGTACAATCATTGGTTATCTAGAGCACGACAGGGCCTTGCCCCATAAGAACATGCTAAAACTGGAACAATGTGCCGTAGGATGCATTAAATTTCTTTTCTAGAACTTTCTTGAACTATCTAGAACTATCTTGAACTATCTATGCTTGGTTTAGTGGTTAGAGTGCAGGGTTTAGGGGGTTGAGGGCTTGGGTTCGAATCCCCCCAATAACATAAAAACTTTTAAAAGCCTTTCCTTAAGGGACGAGCATTCAACATGAGCCTTAGGATCTTAGATTCGATCGACGATCAAGATCTCACCATATAAAGCAATATGAGCCGTAGGATCTATTACATATAATTCCCAAAGCCATCTAGACCGTAGGATATGTGCCAAGCCACCTGAGCCGTAGGATCTCGGATCGACGATCAGGATCAAGAGCAACATGGGCCGTTAGATCGATTACATATAATTCCCAAACCATGTCCACCGTAGGATGTGTCCCAAATCAACGTGAGCCGTAGGATCTCGGATCGACGATCAGGATCGAATCAACCTGGACCGTAGGATCGCTTACATATATAGTCTATACACAAACTCCCAAGCCATCTGGGCCGCACGATACGTCCCAAAGCCACGTGAGCCGTAGGATCTCGGATCAACGGTCGGATTCAAGAGGACAAACATAAGAACATATATATCAGGATGCATTAAATTTCTTTTCTAGAACTTTCTTGAACTATCTAGAACGTTAGGTTCTATTTTATCTTAATTTGAATATTACCCTTAAGTATATTTGAAACATAAATTATTTATAGAATTAATGCTTGGTTTAGTGGTTAGAGTGCAGGGTTTAGGGGGTTGAGGGCTTGGGTTCGAATCCCCCCAATAACATAAAAACTTTTAAAAGCCTTTCCTTAAGGGACGAGCATTCAACATGAGCCTTAGGATCTTAGATTCGATCGACGATCAAGATCTCACCATATAAAGCAATATGAGCCGTAGGATCTATTACATATAATTCCCAAAGCCATCTAGACCGTAGGATATGTGCCAAGCCACCTGAGCCGTAGGATCTCGGATCGACGATCAGGATCAAGAGCAACATGGGCCGTTAGATCGATTACATATAATTCCCAAACCATGTGCACCGTAGGATGTGTCCCAAATCAACGTGAGCCGTAGGATCTCGGATCGACGATCAGGATCGAATCAACCTGGACCGTAGGATCGCTTACATATATAGTCTATACACAAACTCCCAAGCCATCTGGGCCGCACGATACGTCCCAAAGCCACGTGAGCCGTAGGATCTCGGATCAACGGTCGGATTCAAGAGGACAAACATAAGAACATATATATGTTAGATATGTATGATAGATAGCAAAGGTTACTGGAGACCACGGTAGTATGGTCAGTCCCTTCCCCTGCAAGGTCTAACCCACCCAGCTGGGTTAGGAACCCAGAGCTCACGCATATCCCAGCCTGATGTATCCCACTAGATGGGGTACCTAGACAATATAAAAAGTAATTCCACATAATGAATGTCACGAAAGAAGAGCGGACCCAACTCCACAAAGTTGTTGTACTCGTGGTAGTACTTGTTAATAAGGCCATACATGTGTCCCTTACTAATTTCATGAATAACCTCCAGTATGTATTGATCCAGAGAGTGCGTAATAACCAGAAGAAAGCACAGCCCTCAACTAGTGTAGCATCTCTTCCAGATGAGGAGGGGGTTCAAGAATTCCCACTAATGTAAGTCTCCTCCAGCATTCAGATGGATTAATTTTCGTCAATGGTTCATGAGCACAAGGAAATCGCTCGAGAATAAAGTTGATCAACTCCCTTGCAAGCTCCTTGGTGGGACAGTGGTGCAATTTCCACTCCAAGAAATGGTCAAACAACTCATCTTGAGTCAGCCGCAAAGAATGCCTGGGGCATGCTTGCAGGCTTTCTGGAGTAGCCCAGGGAGGATTGTGTCGGAGATTAATCATTTGCAAAAGCAAACAAGGAGCAAGGAACACCGAACATGGAGCAAGAAACAAAGAGCAAGGGGCAAGTAACACGGAGCAACAGGGATAGGTTCAATACGCTGTACGTTTTATACGGAATACGTATGAATTGTATGATACGGCACAAATTTGCCGTATAAAACGCAAAAAATACGGCAAAAAACAATTCCGGCGTCGGAAGATTTTCGCGTACGCGAAAACAACTAAACCGCGTACGCGAAAATTTTTTCGCGTACGCGAAACCTTCAGAACCGCGTACGCGAAACCAAAATTTTTTCGCGTACGCGAAAACAACGCCACAGCGTACGCGAACATTTTTTCGCGTACGCGGTTTAGTTGTTTTCGCGTACGCGAAAAAATTTGAACTTCGCGTACGCGTTCCTGATGATTTCGCGTACGCGAAAGGGTCTTTCGCGTACGCAATGTAGTTGTTTTCGCGTACGCGAAAATTTTCGAGCTGTTTTGCCCAATTTACTAAGCAAAAAAAATCTTTGCGCCACTGTTTGGCCTGTTTTGTGGCACTGTTAATAGTATATATAAGAAAAACGTGATTAGCCCTAGAATTCACCTCGAACGTTGACCGCCAGGTTGAGTCAAAATACTCCTTGGGAAACGGTTTGCCTTTGAGGTGTCGTTTTTCGTGTCACGAGCCTGACGTTGGATACTGGAACGTGAGTTTACTCCGTCCCAGTGGTTTCCAGCCTTGGGTTCGCATCTGCTTCCATAGAATATCCTATAGGGTCCCGTCCAACCCCCCTTGATTCTCGCACGGAACGTCGACGTAACATATGCATTGTGAGCTTGCTCCTTTGCATATATACGTCTTCCTTTAGTTCGTGTAATCAAGGAGTCAGATTAAGAGACATTGTCAGCCGGGTCCGAGCAATGGTGGCTACTGGTCATGCATCTACCTCTGGAGGTGCAGGCAGCGGTCATGCATCTACCTCTAGAGGTGCGAGGACTGCGTGTGCCCGTGGCAGGGCCACGGGGACTGCAACTCGTGCACGTGGTCGCGGTACTGGAGTTGCGGGTCGGAAAAGTTCCTCTATTAGTGTCGGACTTTCATCAACAACACTATCATCAGGAACTAGGGAATGTATTAGTAAAACATTCAAATAACCCTCAATAAGAGTACAACACACACCTTTCAACACCGCGTGACCAAGGCCAACAGCGGCGTCAGGCGAGGGTTATACTTCTTAAAAAAGGGTGACCCTAGTTGCCTCAAACTTCAGCATCACCACCCACCCTCGGCATGGCGCAAATAAATGCGGCAATACCAGGCAAGGGGCATGCCTCCGTCGTTGGCAACACGAAACCCTAAGGCCACTAAATCTAATTGGTACTAAGGTTGTCCTTTCAAAGGGAAGGCAACAAAATTTAATATATTTTTGTTTCTTTTTTATTTTTGTCTTGAATTATTATTTTTCTTAAATTATTATTTTTTTTTTCTTTTTCTAAAATAGGCCAAGCTCAGCCCACAGAACAAGGCACTCACCATCGTTACGCCCCTTACACAGGGGGGCAACAGGCGAGGGCCTAACTGCGGGCCTTGCCTAGCCTAAACTATCAAAAAAACAACAAAAAATTGTCTAAAAACTAAGGAAAACAAAAAAAAAAGGTTTTGGGAGGCAAGTTGGAAGGTTTGGCGCAGAAGAATACCTTCTTTGCGGCGCAAAAACCGAATCCCCGCGCCGCAAATATATAAAAAAATTTTATGTCTGCGCGAAAACATCGTGGAAAGCGTCTGCGCTGAAACTTTTTCGCTGACGATAAAACCTGATAAACAAAAACACGGCGCGCAACATTCATCGTCGAAAGACGCTGGTTTTCAGCGTCTGCCGAATGTCGCCCGCCCCCTTCGCTACCGCTATTACGTGTATTTTCGCGTGCACGAAAAATATTTTCGCACGCTTTACGAAGGTTTCAGCGTCTGTGAAAGATTTTTCCCTACCGGCGAGGTTTTTATACGTTAAATACGTATTTTATTAAAAAATACGTATTTTTTAACTTCATACGTCAGGAATTTTAATTTTGTACGTATAGAACCTATCCCTGCGGAGCAAGGAGCAAGGAACACGGAGCACACCAAGGCAGACAAGGGTGAGAAGAGAGAGCAAGGTGAAAGAATTTATAGCTGCGGATCCAATAATGTTGAAGTTGTGACGCTCCCCGAATCCATACGATGCTCCCATAATACGGGAAATTCCCCTCCCATGAAGAATCCATCACCACGGAAAGGCCCTCCGTCTGACTCAGACCACTTGTGATGGCCAAGTGTCCGGGTGAAGGACACGGAGGTGTCATTCGTCCCACGCCTTCTATGGGAATCCTATATAGCGAAAGCGTACATACATGTTAGCACCTAGCAACAATACTAATAAATAATATACCACCACGAAGGGTGGCCCATCATCATCGATACAACTAACAATAGAATACCAACATGACAAAGGAAATACACCATAACTAAGGGCTCTACCCCGTTCAGACTCCATGGGGGTGACTGACGGTCAGGGCCTCAAGATCAGTGTTGTCAGGTACGTTTAGTACGGTACGGGTATTATACGTACTTAACATATTAATACCATATGCATACCTCTCATTTAAAAAGTACTTTAAATACGTTTTATGGAATTATAAAATACTCATTGAATACGTAAAATACGTACGTTACGAACAGTACGTTAAGTACTTCCTGTAATTTTTTAGAACTATTATTTCTTGTATTGCAGTTGAAATAGTTGCAATAACAACTACTATGAAGAACTTCACGTTTTAAATAATGAACCAGAATATATTACTCTAGAAAATTAAGTATTTCTCAAAGTTTTCAATCCAAAATATATCTATTTAAGAGTGATATATTCTAGTTTGCAATCTACACCCACAGACAAATAAATTAAGTAATTGTTGCTCATCTGTTGCATCCGAAGCTATTAACCGCCGCTGACCTCTGTATTTCTTTTCTGGCATGAATGCAAGCTACTGAGTATTAAGGAGGAGGTCTACCTCCTACCATGACAAAACAAGGAGAAAGGTGGATCTGCGTCTCTATCTCCATTCCGATTCGCGGCTAAGATAAGAAGAAAGAGGGGAAAAATGCAGAGGTTTTGGGTTTTTATTTGCAAGAAGATTGTTAAAAGAAAAAAAAAAGGAAAACTACAATTCTGTAATTTCCCTAATGTCTAAATTCTCCTAATGTGTTCTTTACTCCTATTTTGATCGGTCATATCACTCACATCTGGTGTCAGATTTTCATGTGCTTGGGCTTATTGGAAAGCTGGTTCAGAGATCTTTCCAACGATGTATGGTACCTGCATGCTTGGCTTTGTTTCTGTGCTCAAATCTGCTGTTTTCCGGGCTGTGTGCTAGGGTTTCTGTGGCAACCGGTAGACACTTCGGCGGACTGTATCTCTCACATCCGGTGTCGGATTTTTATGTGCTTGGGCTTGTTGGAAAGCTGGTTCAGAGAGCTTTCCAAAGGTGTATGATACCTGCATGTTTGTCTTTGTTTCGGTGCTCAAATCTGCTGTTTTCCGGACTGTGTGCTAGGGTTTTTGTGGCAGCCCTTCTTCTTCCTTCTTTGAGAAGTATAGCCCTCGCCTGATGCCGTTGTTGGCCTTGGCCATGCGGTGTTGAAAGGTGTGTGTTGTACTCTTATTGAAGGTTACGAGAATATTTTACTAATTCATACCCTAGTTCCTGATGGTGTTGTTGATGAAAGCCCGACACCAATATAGGGATTGGCGTATGTTTTAGTAAGTATTCGATTGGTCTCGTCTTGCGGCAGAATTTTGATCGGTCATATCTCTCGCATCCGGTGTCAGATTTTCATGTGCTTGGGCTTGTTGGAAAGCTGGTTCAGAGATCTTTCCAGCGGTGTATGGTATTTGCATGCTTGGCTTTGTTTCTGTGCTCAAATTAGCACTTTTCCAGGCTGTGTGCTAGGGTTTCTGTGGCAATCGGTAGACACTTCGACGGACTGTATCTCTCACATCCGGTGTTAGATTTTTATGTGCTTGGGCTTGTTGGAAAGCTGGTTCAGAAATCTTTCCAACGGTGTATGATACCTGCATGCTTGTCTTTGTTTCAGTGCTCAAATCTGCACTTTTCCGGGCTGTGCTAGGGTTTTGTGGCAGCGGTACACACCCGGATATCCGTGAGTCGTCGCCCAAGTCATACCCCAAGTCATGGCCACGCCGCGACCCCAGTCCGTGTGTGGACCCACACTTGGTTGGTGAGCTACCTCAGACCACACCAACCCATCCTGGGAAGGCCCAAACACACCAACCACCGGTTGACCCCACGCAGGCAGAGCCCTCTGGGGAAGACCATGAAGCGGGGCCACCAAGGAAGAGGCCTCGGGCAGAGGGAGAGACGTCTTCCATGAAGAGGGAGGCCCGAGCCAAGGCCCAGTCGACCCGACAGGCGGGCCACATAGGCAATCCGCCAGTCGAACCTTGGAGTCGCATCCAGGCGAGGGTTGAGGCCAACAGTGCACGCCTTGCAGGCCTCCCGACAGAGGTGGAGAACATAACATCTCGGATGTTGCGCAGGCAGTTGGTGCCAGAAAAACGACGAATCCACGGGGGTGGAGGATCGCGTCAGACGACAAAAAGCGGATGATAGCATCCACTTGCTACAATTTGACAGACAGCAATACCAAAGCGGGAGCTTGCGATATGAGGGGGCGGTAGACATCGTGTTGGTAGCTATGGAAGCTGGGACGCAGGATAGGAACCGGGTAGAGCAGGGAGACACTCGTAACCTCGCTCGGATCCAGCCGAGGTTGAGGAGGCTAAGGCCACGGCCGGAGGAGCACAGCCCCCTGTCGAGGTTGCGGAGGCCGCCATCCGCGGAGACAAGGATTCCGGCTGCTTTTGGAAGCTAGCCGGGCGTAATCGAAGCTTGAGTAAGGATTTAGCACGAGATCGGAGCTACAGGGAGCTTGGTGCCGTTGCCCGACAAGGCAAGGGCCTCCATGCCGAGGCACATGAGCAACTCCGCCATTGCACGCGGGAGATGGCAAGACATGACAACGTCCCGCAAGAGCCGAGCTCCGGACTCGGAGAACGAGAAAACCCGCGAAAAAGAACACACCAACCCCCGCGAACCCACCAACCTACGGGGCGTCAACCACGGAACACATCTTTGCGGACACATCGGATCACGCCGGGCCGCCACCACCCCGGCGCCCGGCCCGCGACCTATGCCTCACCCACCTCAACCAACACCAGTGCGGCCCCGCCGAACCGAGGAACGAGACGCGAGAGCCGCAATGTGGTAGTCGCGAGGCGGACGGAGGAGTCGGGAGAACATCTCACTTCCCGACTCCTCGGACCTGATCTTGGACGGATGATGTTCCCGGCACACGTGACCATTGGAAAGGCAAGTCGTCATGGAATTCGGCCCACGATAAGCCCGGGTGGTCATCTTCCGCGATTGAGGCGTGCGAGGCGGGTGGCCATCTGCGTCGGGGCGGAAGTTGAAGGGGGGCGGCTCATGCGTTGGCCCGGGACTTGACCCCCACGAAAGACAAGAAGAGACCCGGCGTGGCTGGCCAAAGTCGAGGGGGCTACCCCTTGACATGGAGGGGCAGCGGGGCTGGTCCGGGGAAGGATCTTGTAATTCAGCAGCCCAAGCGGGGATCGCGGCACTCCGGCCCCTCGAGTCCCCTCGAGGGGGCCCGGCCCGGAGCATCCACATCTTCCGATCCCCCTAGGACCACCACTACCACCGGACTGAAGTGGCGATGCATGCCACTAAATAGGGATCGTGCCTCGGCGTGGTATCCCCGGAATTGCCGTGGCTTTCCATGGCGAAGGGGGACGATCTCAATTCCGTCGCCATGGACATGGACCTTATCTTCCTCATGGAAACATGGGAACATCTTTGGTCACAGGCTACCTGATTTGCCCGGGGATACCCGCGCTACTCCGTCTTCAATGAGTGCAGGGAAGCGAGGACCGCGGAGGAATGCGTGTTATTACCGAACGGACCTTGGCCCAATCGGTCTCCCTTTGTGTAAAGCGGGCGAGCTGCAGATATACGTGGGTGCGGTCGCGAAACGGCGATGGCAGCCCTCTCTTTGTGGCGGCTTGCTGCTTCCCACATGTTGAGAGCAACTTTTACCACACGCGCGGATGTGGACGGGGGAGAGCCCTATGTCGATCTATATGATGACATACTGGCCAGTCTGAACAATTGGGCAAGGTCATGTTGCTTGGAGATTTCAATGCGCGCGCTGAAGTGACGCAGATCCCAAAATTCGCACCTCTAGGCGAGGATGTATTGCAAATGGACCCCGCAGAGATGGTTTGGCCAAAGGCGTCGATGACAGCCGAGGTGACCGCGGTATGGCCGGCCGGCTGCTGTTCTTTGCATATCTTTGACCTCGTCATTTGCAATGGGCTGGCACGCAGTGGCCGTCCTCCACCGCTTCACTTGTAGACGGGAGAACCGGCGGGGGCTGCACCGGTGTGGTGGATTACGTGCTAGCGGATGAGCAATGCCTACACTTGATCACTTTCGCTTGAGGGTGGGGACGGTGGCGGGGCGAGGAAGTAGACTCCGACCATCAGCCCTGTTCTTCTTGCGGATAGATTGGCAGGCCAACCGAGCACCCATTGCCCCAACACCCCATGTACCACGGTTGCGTCACGGACTATGATCATCGCGGCCGGTCTATGCGAGGATGCTTGAGCATGAGCTGCGGGGAGGCTTTTGCAACTCCCCACACTTCAACGGCCCGAGACGGCCCGGTGAACCCGGCTCCTTCCGAGGGTAGGGGGCGGATGCTTTGGGAGAGACCGCTCTCGGCGATCCACGGGGGCTGCAACCACCTTCCCCGCAATCAATCGGGTTCGATGGCGAATGTCGGGAGCTGAAACGATGGCTCCGCCAAGTCTTTGGACCCCACCATTCGCCCGAGCCGTCCGTCCCGTCAATACCGCTCCTTCCTCAAGACCAAGAAAGCCGTGTACCTTGCGAACTCCAAAGAATGAGATGTTTGGTCTTCTAGACCGCCACCCTAGGGCCTTACGGAGAAAGGTCTTGAGTAAGCCCCGCACGACCCACGGGAAATATTACCCCCGAACAATGGGTGAGATACTTGCAACAGTATGACCCAATGGGAAGCCGGGCACCGATACCTCATGAGCGGGCCCTAGCTTGGTCATTCTTGAAGGGATGTCATAATGGGCCATAACGCCTACGCTAACGGGAAGGCAGCAGATTTGGATGGTATGCGGTGAGCTTCTCAAGTGGGCGGGCCCCAATGGTGCCGGTTCCGCACAAAGACTCTTCAACGGGGGCATTGCAAGAAGGCTTCCCCGCCTTTGGACTACCCGGTAGAGTTGTGCCCATATACAAAGCGGGGGACCCCCACGGCCCGACCAACTATCGTACCATTATGGTGGGTTCTGTCTTTGCCAAGTTGCTTGCCGGATTCTTGGCCGATTGACACTTTAGGCAGAGGATGGAGAAGTCTTGGCTCGCCGCCGCCAGGAGCTTCCCCAGGCATTCTACTATTGACCATATCTTCACTCTGCAAACACTCATAGAGGATAGCCGAATCGGCCTTGAGAATCAGACTTGTTGCTTTGTGGATTTCGCAAAGGCTTTTGACCGCATGCTGCCTCGGGATAAGTTGTGGGACGATTGAGACGCTAGGGACCCCGTCGACTTGCGTAATGCTATGTACGGACTATACGAGGCTTGCTCGGTCGTCTCACACCGTCGGGGAGCCCGTTGTTAGTAGCATTGGGGTGCGCCCGGCTGCCCTCTATCCCCGCGCTCTTGGCTTGTACATTGACCAGCTAGAAGAATGGCTAGGCGAGCACGGGGAGGCGCCGGTTGATGCACCACATAATCCGGCAACTCATATATCGCCGATGATGTTGGCCTGCTCGCATATACCCGGAGGACATGCAACGCCACACGGATGCTTTGGACACTTTCGCCAATTCACCGACATGAGAGTTAACTTGGCCAAGACAAGGGTGCTTCTGGTCCCATCATCCGGGCACCCACGTCTTCCCTCATTCACTTACCGTGAGGCGGGTAGTGGAGGTGGCTCGGTCTTATAAGTATTTGGGCATTGAGTTTTCTACTACCACACACCGGGATGCATCCATCGTTTACGGGTCACTGCAGTTTGGAAAGCCCGTATGCAATGCAAAACAACAATCAAGGCGGCCTGTATGCATGGGATCACCGGGCACACTTGTTCAAGG
The DNA here is from genome assembly GCA_021234155.1 of Isoetes taiwanensis. Classification (NCBI taxonomy): domain Eukaryota; kingdom Viridiplantae; phylum Streptophyta; class Lycopodiopsida; order Isoetales; family Isoetaceae; genus Isoetes; species Isoetes taiwanensis. Next base: position 2,720,577 of record JAJEKV010000029.1, on the reverse strand, counting down.
CTTTGGTTGAACCGGGTCCTCCTCTATGGGGCGTATGTGGGGGCAAAGATATCCCTCACCACTTGGAACGATCTAGAGCAGTGTCTGAAAGCTTTCTTGGCCCGGGCCAATGGGGAGTGAAATCCACGGTCCCATATCGATCTTGCTCCAAGAGACAGCTTCCTTCCATTCTGAGGGGCTGCTTGTGGAACGTCACATTATTTACTTCCGTAAGGTGGTGGCTATGGATGAAGCCCGGCTGCCCAACCTTGCTTTGGCGGTGGCGATGGGCCCGCAAATGACTCAAAGCCCGGGCGGAAAGACAAGCAAGCCCGGTGGTTCTCACTATGGAATGTGCAGGCACACGCAGATGTGGACCAAAGCATACACCGAAGGAACGCTACGCCTTGAAGCGATGCGGATGCTTGCTTCATGGCCAAGCTTTGGGATGCGAGAGGCCCCATCACATGTCAAGGTGGCAAATTATCGACAAAGCAGGTTAATCCCATGCTCACGAGGGGCCCACACCACTACTGCGCACCCATCTACCCATGAAAAAGCGCGGGTGATTGCTTCCATTCGCACATGTGCACACCACCTACGCATTGAGACGGGGAGATGGATTCGGGGCAGCGTGAGGGCCGAAGTGCCGTCGATCTTTGTCAACGGGTGCCATTGAGGATGAAAGTCACGCCCTCCGGCCTTTGTCCGTGACGAGCATATCCGGGCTCGGTATGCTCGGTTAGTTGTGCCCCATCAGGCCTTGCATGAGCTACTGAGCACGGCCTCTGTAGGCTTGTTGGGATCAGACCTCCGGAGGTAATGGATCTGCTGACTTCGCTTATGCCCCCGTCCGGCATTAACCTCACCAGCTTCGGTGATTATGTATATAAGCGTGCGGTATGTCGGCATCCTTATTGCTACTAAGGTTTTCCCCTAAAACCCTTGGTGAGGGGTTTTTAATCCGGTAGTAATCGCTGCTGCTCTCTCTCTTTGTACTTGGGTCCCATAGGCCAGTTGGTCTCCGTGGACGATAAAATCATATTCTATTCTATTCTATTCTAAAATATATAATAATGTATTTTTCCTAATGTATAATTTTACCAATTCTATTGGTCTAACATCATTTGGATGCTTTTCTTTTTAAACTATGTATCATACGTACTGTACGTATTAATATGTTAAGTATAGTATTAATAAAACAAAAGCTCAATTTGACCTGTCAACTTATAGGTATAGTACGTATAGTACTGTGAGGCATAGTTACCGGGAACGACGTTCCGAACGCGTTCCCGTTCCGGAACGCGTTCCCTAGGATTCGACGTTCCGGGAACGCCGTGTTCCCGTTCCGGACCGCTTGTTACCGGGAACGCCGTTCCCATCTTTGGGAACGCCGTTCCAGGTAAGTTCCCAAAAAAAAAAAAAAAAATCATGGTTTATTCGTTTGTTTTTTCCCCTTCTCTTCTTTAATTTTTGGTGGGAAGGAATGGCGCGGCCGGCAATGGCTCTTTGCTCAGTGTTCCTGATAAACACACGCATAAAGTGCTTTGCACCGGGCTACACAAAAGTTCCGTGACTGTTTCTCTCTTGTTTGTTTTTTTGGCTTAAGTTTCTCTTACATTTGTACCTCTCGATTTGCCATCTCATTTGTAATCTATCCATTTCACATTTTGATGATGGGAATTATGTTTCTCCAGCTCAAGCAAAGCGACCTGCATTGGAGGAAGCCATGTGTTCTTGAAGAACGACTTGTGGGAGACTCTGGACGGAAGAGAAGTAAGTTTTTGAGCATTGATTGAGTCGAGGAAACTTACAGCAAAACTATAAAATTCACATGAACAAATATGCCCATTCAAATGGAGAAATAGAGAGCCATGAAGTCTTGAATTGTATATGAGCAACCCAATTTTGGCTTTACAACACTCTATGAGGTAAACATATATAAACCCCATCTTGACAGTGCAAGATAGCGCTACCCTGAGGTCCTGCTCACCTGCTTATCAGAATCAGAAGGATCTGTGACCTACCTGCGACCTACTCACCACGAACCTGCTCAGTGCTAAAAATCCTATTGTAGCTGTAACAGAATAGTATGCTATTGGTTCTGGATGTCATATTTAATTTTTATGTAGATTTGTAGTGCCGCATTGTAAATGTAATTAAATGGCACTATTGATTAGAAAACATTATCTTTAAAGAGTAGAATAGACAGAGGCATTCTTTAGTTTGTCAAAGACATCAATGCTAGCTTAACTTCCATGTCTTATTTACTTCATAATTCTATTGTGTTAGTATTATAGATGTAATACTACGTTTTAAGTCTTGAATATAATGTTCTATAAAACCCTAAACATCTACGGAGTGGTTTAACATGTTTCCATCTACAAAGAAGTTTCCATGAGTCATTTTTAAATTCTAAGTGTTCCACAATGATCGTTATGCAAAGGGAACGCCAAAACTATTTTCAAATTTTAAAAATACGAATGTTGGCCGTTCCCGTTCCGGGCCGTTCCCGTTCCCGTTCCAAATTTTAGGTCCACGTTCCCGTTCCGTTCCCGTTCCGGGTAACTATGCTGTGAGGAAGGCATGGGACGTATGTAAACGTAAAATACGGGTGCGTAAACAACACTGCTCAAGATAACAGCAGACAGAGATATAACATGGCGTTGGCTGGCATAAGACAATGGCTAGGGTAGTCCACTCCATCCGCCCCTCCTGTGCACACTTTGCAGATAGGCTGAATCATGCTATGACGTGCTTGTAGCTCTCCGGAGACGCAATCCCAAGGAATCACCCTACGGGACTACTCTGGGTTACATCTCCCCGGTCCGATGAGGCATGTCACAGAGGCGTCCCGAGCATGACAAATCCCTGGGTGTGCTAGAGAACACGTGCCCCCTTAGTGACCCCCACATCCGTACCCGACTTACTCCCCTAAATCTAAACGCCAGCTCACTAGCCCGTTCGAGCCCAGAACGTCCATATAGGCACATCCCTCCGGCCCAGAGAGTGTCACACCCATACCCAACCCACACACAGTGACCGGCTATAAGCCTAGCACACTATAGGAGTCCTGTAGCTGCGCTAGGCAAGACCCCACCCCCGATTCACCATCATGCTCATTGTCTGGTGCTGAACCACATCATAGCATCCACAGCCAGGTTGGCTCTTGTGCACAGGCCGCATTTACTGGGTTTTAAGGAATCTATCTAGGAACATCTACTTCTAGATGGCCTTTAGGTCCCTATCAGGGATAGGTTCTGTACGTACGAAATTATTTTTCCAAACGTATAAAGTCCAAAAATACGTATTTTTAGGTTAAATACGTATTTTTCGTATTTTTAACCTACCGTAGGAAAAAATTTCGGCGTTTAAACCTTCGGGCCGGTTTAAAAAACTCAAAAAAATTTTTTTTTTTTATATTTTTATGTAAAGCGAAATAAAGCGAAAACCTTCCGGTTTAAACTTCGCTGAAAAAAAACGTTTAAACTACGAAAATTCAAAAAAAAAAAAAAAAAAAAAAATTTTTTTTTTTTTTTTTTTTTAGTTCGCACGCTGAAAAATTTCAGCGGAAGCGAAACCAGTTATTTTCACTTACGCTTGGCTGAGGCAGTGATCCTCGCCTGGTGTGCCACATTGAATTGTGCCATGCCGAGGGTGGGTGTCATTGCTTACGCAAAACTTCAAAAAAAAAAGAAAAAAAAAAACCAGCCTGAACTAGAATACCTAGACCAGACATCTGCCTCGGTCAATCCCTTGGCAGTATTATCATCCTATTACCAGTATGAGCAGACTAGCATAGTATCCATTTACCAATTTTTCTTTCTATTTTGTACTTTTGTAATCTTGTTAACATCTTGTTCCCATAAAAACCATGTAAATATTATTTACCACAACATTTGTCTCTTGCCTAAATGCAAATGGATCAAATTCTTAACATAACAACTATAAGATCTATCATTTTTTTTATTTTATACCTTCAGTTCACTTTTGCCCTCATGTATACAACATGGCTGTAAATTTCAGTCATAATACAATGTTCTTATCTAGTATTTCTTACAGCAAATAGCTCATAGCCAGTAGTTACTTTCTTACAATTCGTCATTGTAAGATATTTGTATGTATATATTAGATCAAGGTCTGTTTTCAGGATTGATACCCCTGTGAATTGCCTTTAATAGCCTATATCTAGGATGAGCATTACACTAATATGATAACTAAGTGTATATTCCAGTTTCAGCTTTGATTCTATCAGAATTTTGTGTATCTTTCCAATAAATATCGAAAAATACCTAAGAAGATTCGGAACATTTTATAATATTATGACAGGAGTATACTATATTCCCTTGCAGTATACACACAGATTTAGGACATTGAGATAGCTATAAAAAACCATCATTGTTCTTCATATTGTAAATTATAAGAACGATTACTACAATAAGTCAGCCATATCATATTCAAAGAATAATGTCAAGGCTAAGGATATGTCTGTTACCTTATAGAACAAAAAGCCAGACTGCCAACGATATTTGGAAAAATGCTAGCAATCTATATTAAGCATTATAGAAATAAGAAATACTAAATCATTGAAAAACCAGGTAATCCGTGACTGCCAAAGTTTCTAATCCATTGTAATTGCTTCTGTCGTTCTTAAATGTCATTGAAACAGCTTGTTAATCTTCAAGACCTCCATCTTCCTTTAAGCCAAAATAAACACACGGAGCAAAAGTAACAATGGGAAGAAAATCCCGTACCTGCAGCCAATCAATACCCTGTTAGCGTGAAAACGGTACCAGGGCAAGGGCCAAAAGGTACTATGGGATTTTCAGCTCTTCGCTGATTACCCATTGTGCCTTCTGCCCCTTGTGTTAGAAATAGCATAAAGAATATTGGAGTAACTATATTACATCAGCAAAATCATATATGTATCAGTAAGGGAGAAAAAATTCCATGTTCTACAATAAGTTTCAGCTTTGAATCTACTGCCATATCTATGTCATGTTCTTGTTATAGCAGTCCAAACCTTTAATACATTATGTATAATAGCATGTACTGAGTTCTTCACTCCTTAGGTGACTAACCGGTCTTATTTATTGTACAAATACATTATGAGCAGCCGATGTTCTACTGATACAGTGTTATATCCGTATGTCAAGCATGATCTACCAATTAAATTTAAAAGATTTTACCACTCTTGGCATATCTTTATCGATTTATGTTCTGATTATCATTCCCTTACAACAAGTAGCAGCCAGCTTTAAGGAGGATAACCATAATCTTTTACTTATGTTGCTATAAGATCTGGGATGTCTTAATGATTCAGTCATATATAACTGTAAATGGCAGCTAAAAAACGTTAGGTCTCCACCTATGCTCATGTTACGTGCTTGAGCACTAAAAAAAACCTGTGGCTAAGCTTATTACTTCTCTGAACTTTCTAACAGTTCAATCAAGCATAACCGTATGCAACATTATCGTAGCTGCCTTAGGTAGAATCTGTATACATCCCCTACATTATGTATATGCATTTCAACGATTCATAATCGTACCCTATTGTCTACCAGGAACCATAAAAAGGATTTTTACAGAACTCTTAGTGGAATGTAAGCTTAAGTAAAACCTGGTTGTTGTCTGGATCATCCTCATTGTATTGTGAATCGTTGACGTTCTGTGCAGAATATGGATCCTCATGGCGCCTCTTTCCATACTGTTTAGGTCCTCTTTGGTAATTGCTCCTCTCATCCCTGTTAAAATATGACCGCTTCTGGCCAAAGCCTCCTCTGGAGCTGCGAGAATCCATAGTACCTTTATGTGTATGCTCTGCCAAAGAGCAAAACAAGAGCTCACGGTTGAGCGCCTCACTATTCAACCATTCTTCCTCAGAACTAGAGGTCTCCCGTCCGTCAGAATCAAAGCCCATTTAGGGTTTCCTATTGCTGTATATGTAAAGATACGAAATCTTCCCTAAGATTTTGGAAGTCAAAGTATCTTACCGAGCTGTCATGCAGACTTAAGATAATATCTTACAATTAAATTTGATACAATTAAATTCTTTCGGCTCATAAAAGCCATTGTTCATATAAAAGGTCTTGGGAACTGTGTACACACATGTTCTATAAGCTGTGCACTTACCATATATGATTATTTTAATGAGCAAATAACTAAGGTTCTATGTCTAAGAATCAATATTCAGTGCCACAACATGTTATGCCATTGGTCAGATATTAAAGACATGTGTTGTCTTTGGTTTAAACAACATTATATGTAACTAGAAAAAGTGCCCAGCGTTGCTGGGCTTTTCGTCAAGTATAAATTGAAGGCAAATGCTAGATCGATGTTCAAAGATTAAGGAATGTTAATGTTGAAATTTGTGCAAATATTTATGAGCCTAGATTATGTCAAAGTGCCCATACGCTCAAGTTCAGCATTTCTAATGTAAATGCATGAAAGGATCTATGGAAATGAGAAGTAGATGAGTAGCGACATTGCATTCCCTCAAGGTTTTACAATGTTCAATCACTTCCCCTAGGAACGGATATGAGGGCGAGGAATGGATTTTTAGGAAGCCAACATCCAAAAATAAAGTTTGGAGCCATCTCCACTATCAGATTAGAGCAAGTACATCTTGGCCTTCCGTCAAATTTAATTTACAATGGACGGATTATGTGTGTTATGGCTAGCGCCATAAATGTCTAGGAATGTGTATGTGGCATTGCCGGACATAAAAGCTTTATGTGTTATGGCTAGCGCCTCAAATGTCTAGGAACAATCGCAATGGTGTTAACAAACTAATATAATGATCGGTGAATATCCACCTGTGAATGGCCATGTTCGTTGTTTTTTTTACATTTTATCAAGGTGTGGGTTCCAATTTTTTAGTATCATTCTAGCATATGTTAATAATATAGAGGTGTATACTAACTTAGAGCATGAGAAAAGGTAGAATAATATCTTATTTTGGAATAAAATCACATTCTTATCTTATTCTTGGGAAGACTCTTCTAGCAAAAACAACATCACATTAAGTGAAGTGGCTTTCTTATTGAGTGTTCAAAAAATCAAGGTACAATTGCATAGTAGTAAAAACGTTTGGCTAGAAAGATAGAAAACCAAATAAACCCCGGATGTAGACAATTACCGAGGGTTTCAATAAGAAAAGAGATAAGCCACAATCAATCTCAAAGTCAGATATTTATCAACTGGAATAAAAACCCCGCCCTTTCGGGTTTTCGAGGAAAACCATGGAGATAAATAACAGACTAGGAGCCACACAGTGCATCATCCAACCATCATTGACAATAATCCTTGTGCATCCGCAGTCTTCCCATAACAATTGCAAACTCCAAATGGCCATGATAACTTAATAGAATCAGAAGCCGTTGAAAATTCATCCATAGTTATGAAGCCAAATATCCTTGTGCATCCGCAGTCTTCACCTAACAATCGCAAACTCCAAATCGCCATGATAGCTTGACAGAGTGAGAAGCCATTGAAAATTCATTTATAGTTATGAAGCCATGGCTCCACCACGAATGCGGCTTGAAATAGATGTCCATAGTCATGATGCCATGGCCGAATTCAAATGCGACTTGAATAGATCTAAAAGAACAAAAACTTGAAATCCAAACACGTTAAAGAACCATTAGTCATGTCAAAAATCCATAAACAAGCATATGAGAAAATATTTCCACTTCAATATGAAGCAAGAACTGAGTAAGCCACCCATATAAAATGAGCAAAAGCGAAGGGACGGGGAAGAACATCCGCCTAGCCAGGAATGACGTCTGCAAACTAGTGCGGGGAAGAACATCCATCCAAATAACTCAACACAAAAAACGGAGCGGGGAAGAACATCTGTCTAGATGAAAGATATCAAATGCAACTAAGGCAGGGAAGAACATCCGCCCATAAATTACAAATGAAGGAAACATAAGCAAACAAGATGGGGAAAAATAAAAGTAAAAATAAAAAATAAAATAAAAGACCAAATATTGCAAGAGGGCATGGGAGGGTGGGAAAGTAGGAAGACAAAACACAAAAAGATAGAACGCTCAAGAGGAAGGCCGATGATGAATGCCTAGAACTAATGAGATATATAACCTGTAAAAAAAAGATCTTATGGAAAAAATAGACGTTCCAAAAAAGGCCCGTCTTCTCCAAGAATGATGGTTCTATGTTGCCATAGAACCATTGCAGTCTTTTTCTCGTTGATGCCATTTGTGCAACATCGACCCAAGTACTTTGCATTTTAGTGATAAGAGTCGGTTCAAAATGCTCTAATAATTAGTATTGTTATAAAACTTTATTATATGTAACCCTAACTCTTATACATATGTCTTATATAACTTGATAAGTGGTAGAATGCTTTTAAATTGTTGTTACCTTTGAGAATAATTGACACTACATATTTCGTAAATGTAGCAACATCTAAGAGATTTCAAATTAAGATGCACCAAATGAAAATCCTATATATGTTGTATCTTGAGCATTCAAAATGTGTCAAAAGTTCTGTCTTCAAAGTATTTTCATTCACGATGGTAATGGTACATAGTCTCCACTTGTGAGGAATATGGGTGTAATAATCACATCATTGTAGGCACATATTGTATTGAGATTTCTTTCACATTTCAAATAGCAGTAAGGGGCACAATTTCAACATGCCATATAAATGAAAATTTGATCTTTTATCAATCTTTTAGTCCACCCAAGAGATATGTCACAACATGAGTTGCAAACCACATTGTGTATGTAAATAGAAAAGGCAAATACTGTTAAAAGACAATAGATGCTCAGGAGATCAACAAAGCTCCGAAGAAGTGATTAGGCAACATGGACATATCATATAAAAGATTATTCCATATAAGATAGATATAGTTAGCAACCATTCCACGACAAAGACCACCCAAGACATCACAAAATATCATCAAAGCATGGGGCAGAGCATACGCAATAAATAATCTAGCAATACACCAACAGAGACAGGATCTTGTGATATATTATTTACTGAAGAGCAATAATGATTTCAATGTGTTAAATTTCCTCATGCTTGTTAGTGTCAAAGGTCCAACACTCAAAAGATTATTGTCTGTGTTTGAGTTATCACTTATATTTTGCCCAAGCTTTATATCTTGTTCCTTTATGAGTGAAAGAGCTCAAGTGGCACAACTGGGCAAAATGCCTTCTTCTATAGCTATGAACTGTATAAAAGCCTAAAAGCGATGGCTAATTTCTGCATGCCACACAATGCAGTTGACTGGCTTAAAAACAAAGTCCAGGTTTGTACATTTCCTTCCTTTTGCATCTGCCAATTCAGGCAATCCCCATCATATTGTCATCCCAACAAGAAATTTATATATCTTTCTGTTCACCTAGGTCAAAGACCTTGCATGCAATCCCTTTTCTCTTCAATTCTATTTGCCTCATCTCAAATGCTAGCATTTCCATAGATGTGTGCCATGAGAACATACAAAGCATTATTCCGTGCATTGATATAGATCAGTTGCTGAAAGCATGTGAATGCTACTCTAACCTTTCTATAGGTTTTGCAAGCCTAAGCAAAGCTGTCAAAGCTTCCTCAGAAATGCGTCATATTGCATTTTTCAACCAAGTGTTCTGCCTCGTGCAGCTTCCCATGTGCAAAAATATCAATCATGCAATTGTAATGATCTCCTGATTGGTGCAATACCAAATTCTTCTTTCATCATTTTGAAATACATATGTCCCCTACACATCAACCCAGCACGCAGTAACAAGGGAAACAAAAGTGATGGGAAACAAAAGTGATGGCTTGGTAAGGTTTTCGCCTGTAATGGCAAAGAAATAATGGTCCAAACACAAAGCTGTAAAAGAAGCAACTCCCATAAGGACGAAAATTAAGCAGTTTTCTGCAATTTCTTTTTTCATGTGATGCAAGTTTGTACTGTAAAACAAATCGATATTTGAACCAAGGAGGAAACCAAACGTGGGGGTCACAACTCCCGCAAACATAGCTCCTATAGTTCCAACTATAAAGAAAGGCCACTCTGGCGCATTTAACCCCAATAACCTCCAAAACTGTTCTTTGGGCATATTTTCATCCCCTTTCCATTCATTGCCATCCACAATTCTCGAATAGTCTGAAGCTATACTGGATTGGTGACTTAATGAACGTTTTCTCAGAAAAACTTCCTTTCAATATTCTGCAAGCAAAGATATCATACAAAATCAGTATTAACGTAATTATTACTTGGAAGAAACTATAATTTGACAGAAAAACCAACCCATGTTCTTTACTGCCACATGCTTCTTCATCTTTCATCATTTCTTGCAGCTTAAAAAGAGCAGCATATGCCCCAGAATCCCCTTTGGCAATGAGATTCCCAATGCGTTCCTAATTCAACAATTTTTCCTTCATGCAAAACAGCAATTAGATCTGCATTCTGAACAGTTGAAAGGCGATGTGCAACAACTACTGTTGTCCTCCCAATCATGAGGTGAACCAAGGCTTCTTGAATAACATATTCTGATTCTGCATCTAAAGCACTCGTGGCTTTCAAGAAGAAGAAGAATGGAGGGTTTTCTCGAGAATTGCTCTTGCTATAGCGACCCTCTGCTTTTGTCCACCAGAGAGCTGGACACCATGATCACCAACCTGTTTTCCCTAAAACTTATGAGCCTAAGGAGAAAGAAAGCAAAGTTTCCAAAAAATGCAAAAAGCAAATCAGGGGATCACTACATCTCTCACAAATAATAGATTTACCTACCGTGCACTTTTGGCTCACATCTGATGGTCATAAAGTCAGTCATAACATTTTTATCTAGAGGGTGGAGCATGGCATGAAATCTCAGATATAGGCACCCGACCTTTCCCTTTGGCAATGGGCTTCAGAATTATCAATATGGAAAGATATGTGCTCGTCAAGTCCACCATAACTGTTAGATTGCCTCTCAATCATGATCCAGTGTCAATCAACTTAGCAAATTGGCAAATCAGCAAGGTTAAGAGCAGTCTGCTAACATTTGCAAGACAGATGCCAAGGTTGCAAGACAAATGCACTCCATTCCAATAGTGCTGTCATGTCAGTCATTTCCAATGTGCCCGTTCTTCTGACGTCTTGATCTCCCCAAGACAATCTGCAGAAGTGCCTCATCATTTGCCAACAAAATAGAGTCCTCCAGTATTTTGATTGCCCAAATCATGAATCGTCCCCAATTGGGTACTTATGCTTATGATGTATGCATCTTATAGATCTTCCTTAAAGACATTTTATAGTTAGGCTTTAATGTTGACAACGGAGACAAGCTTATTTATCAGAAAATAACAACTTGAAAGGCATTAGAATTACCTGCTATTTCACATGGGTTGGTGAGTAGAAGTTCATAAAGAAAGCGGTTCCTCTCGACACTGAGTTTTTCCTTTTATTCCTTCCTTCCTGATTGAAATATATTTAGTGAGACTGAATATTTTTCAAATTGCAAGAAACAGCATACCTGGCATGGATCTCATATGCTCATACATCAGACGGCAGATCGTTGAATTTTATAACTTCGCCAATGAATCATCCCCGATTTCCGCATAATGTGAGCCTAAAAATGGCAATACCTATTCCGGCAAAAACAGAGTGGAGTTTTTTGCTGAGATCTGGCTTTGCAGCACCAATACCATGGCAGGAAGAGTGGCAAGAAGAAATTGTGTATAAAAGCTGTGCGCCATGGCAGGCCAGTCCTTTTGAAATGGTTTTGCCGGAGTAAGGCCCAAACCCTATCCCAAGGACGGAAGCCAGTGGCCAGCTATGGCAGATCCGGCGCCCGATCACAAAACAGGGGATGGGACTGGCAAAAGCATTGAGCATGCGCTATCACAAAAGCATTAAGGCGCACTCTTCCAGAAATCCATGAAGCAGACCAATCCTTTCCATGAAGCAGACCATGAAGATTCAGAAATCTTCAATACGAAAAGCCTTGAGATGGATTGGATGAAGCAAGCGTGAATCCACAAGAGAAATAGGAAGGACGGGGTATGAAAAAACAGAAAAAAAAACCGTAAATTGAAGGGCTGAAATTAAAGTAAAAACTTTAAGGGCCAAGATTGCACATAGACTATCACAAAACGCCTTTATTATTATATATAGATGTTACAAAAAAAACCCTACCACCTACCGTGGGATAAGGGAACACACCTTAACACTATATGCATGTGACCATGGGTGTGACGTTCCAGTACGATATACGGTCTCAAGACATATACCGTACTGCACCGTCATGCGTACACGCCGTCCAATCGACGTGTACACCGACGTGTACCCAAGCAAGGTCGCCCTAGGGGGCAACTTGCAATGGTGCGCACACTTAGCAATGCGCGCACTTTTAGACCTTTAACCCATTAAAGGTAGACCAAGGGTCATGGAAACCCTAAACCTAACTGATAGCCTACATAAGGCACCAAACCCTAACTTTCCCTTTTCCCCCACAGACCTTCCGAGCTCTGATTCGCGCGCCTGAGGAGTCAATTCCAACTCCCACGATCTGTCCGTGCGCCCCAGCTTGTCAGATCGTCCTCCCGACCGCATTTCGAGGCGAGCGAGACATGGACACCTTTGGATCGAGAGGAGGAACCGGGGATCGGTATTTAGTCGATTGAATAGCCTAAACCTTATTCCAACCTTCAACCAAGTGGGGTTTAGCCTATTAAATCACCCCTAGTAGCCAAGCAGATCCCGAGATTGACTCTAACTAAAGAACCTAACTCTATGTATGATATAGATTTCTATGATGATGTGATGGACGGATGAATTCTGTGAACTCACTGTATTGGGAAGGGGGGTAGAGACTTGAAGCTTAGTAGATGATGCTCCTAGATAGTCCCTCTTAGTGCATTACTAGAATTCGGCTGTGTACAAGAACCACACCCAGGTTGTGGGTGAAGGGACCAGACCGGCTCGTAAACGAGGTTCGTTCTCCCCTTGACCGATCCCTCCGGTGTGTAAGGCCTACCGGGGGATCGTGAGTGACTAGGTCTAATGGCTTGCCACTGAGTGTGGGTAAGGCATGGGCTCGACACCCGTGGGGTGGAGTTCACCTTCCAGTGGGTTAAGTCGAATAAGGGCAGTGGCCCTCTAGTCACCTTGGGTCAGCATGTAGATCTCTGGAGGGAGTGATCCCTACCGCCCCATCTGGACCGGGGAGATGTAACCCGTGAATAGCCCCTTTGGCTATGCACCCTGAAATACTGATCAGTCCCAACACTTTTCAACCTACTCGCAAAGTGTGCACGGAGGGGCGGATGGAGTGGACAACCCAATGCCATGTTCTTATGCCAGCCCAATCCATTGTCATGATTAAATGCGCAAATGAACTCGAGGCCCAAGCTTGTCAGTCTATCCCTGTGTCTGAGCCTTGGGTAGGAACTTCCTTTGTATGGTGCTGATCTTTGTCTATGCAGATATGTGGTGAGCCATCCTTCGAGATGGTCATGATGTGCTTTGATGTATATGTACTTACATATGTTTACGCTTCTGCAGCTAGGTAGGCCCTGAGGGAGACAGGGTAAATGACACCTTCATTCTTCCCACTGGATTGCAGTGATGTGTGGAGGGCCTTGTATCAGCGTGGAGCTGGTATAGGGGATGAACTCCTGTTTGTATATGATGAGTGCATCGTATACGAGTAGGGGACGTCACAGTGGTATCAGAGCAATGTTCTTGGAGACCAAGAGCAAAGCACTGATCATGCTCCCAGTAGTACTAACTTGATAGGATCCTCAAGCCTCGAAAAGTGGGAAATTTTTTTCTCATTTTTGGTAGTTTATGCTAAGCTAGTAACAATTAAGTAAATTGGAACTTAATAAGACTAAAAAGAATGAGCCAAAACCTCCTCAGGCAAGGTGGTCTCACAGCTCGCGCCTGGTGAAAGAACTAAACTTTAGTTTTTGAGCGAGGCGCAAGCTGTGAGACATCGAGCCAAGAACACACTAAACTTGATGAATTTGAGAAAAGTAATATAGTAAGGCTAGTTCCAAGGTAGGAATTAGTTAGAATAGCATGTTTAAATTACTTAAATTACTTAAAAATGTGCAAGATCTCACAGCTCGCGCCTGGTCAAAGAACTAAACTTTAGTTTTTGAGCAGGGCGCTACCTGTGAGACCTCCAAACTTTGAACTTCCATAACTTGAGCTACAGAGCTCCAAATCGCCTGAAAATTGTTGCAAATAGGACCGTTAGACAGCCTAGAATCCATTTATGAACTCAAATTAGGCTAGAAATGTCAAACCCCAGCTCAAAATGACCAAAAGTCCTCAAACCCTTGAATTGTTTTTCCAAACTGTGGTTTGTTTGTAAATAGAAGCATACCCCATTAGTACCTCGCAAGTATTGCTCTCGGCTCAAAGCTGATGCCTTACTTCTAGATAGAAGTGCCCAAGAACACCCCTTTGTTATAGTCTCAGCATACCAACCCAAGTCCAACTGTTGGTACATCACCTCTGGTCATGCCAAAAGCATAAACCTTGACCTAATTCAGTGCCCTCCTAATAGAGTTTGACTTATATAGCCGCCACATTGACACTCCCTATTGCCGGGATACCTAGAAAGGAGCTAGAGTCTAGAGCTGCCCAAGTCACCTCATGTGTAGAGATTGGACTCCCCCAAACCAACTTTGTTAGGACCTTAGAGTATGCCTCAAACATCATGGAGGTTTTGCAAAACAACACTCATGTCATGCCATACCACACGTCCTAATATCCATAGACTTGGAGATTATAGATATGTCTCCAGTAATGCTGCTCGAGCCATCTTGCTTGCTTATAGAGCCCAAAATGTTGTAGGAGAGCCCTTCAAGTAGACCCTTAGACTCTAGAATATACGAAGCGCACTTTCGGAAGGACGGGGCTAGAGCCACAGAAGAGGTAGAGACGCAACCCCTTGAAGACATCAAGGTCCCAACCGATGTACAGACAGATAAGGAGAGGAGACCGAAAAGGCAGACCCAAGAGAGGGAAGCACAACGACAAACACCTAAACTGACAAACGAGTAGAACAGGACACCATCGGCCTAGCATCAATCTTCATCAAATGGGAAGGATATTTGGTAACTAGCGGCATCAAGAATTTTCTAGATGTCAACCTCTCGGCTACCACGTCCATGAGCTCACATCAGAAAGAGGATCTCGACGCCTTCACCAACTCGACGCACATGAGTTTCAAATGGAAGAACGCAAGGCAGCAAAATACAAAAGCGTGAAAGACGTTAGAATCGATACCGCATTAGCATCACGAGCTAGGGCGGAAGGCATAATCTTACATCGAGGAGAGAAGTCATGGCGACACATGAGCGTATAGAAACCGGAGGGAAGACCACCACGACCTTGCAGCCCAGTAGCTCAAGCGAATGTCATGCAATGTCAACAAAAGGAGCAACCAAGCTACGCAACCACAAAGCACCTAAGGCTGACCAGGACAAGCTTCCAGCTCCCTTGCACCAAATAGAGAACTTTCATCGGGTTCCAAAAGTAGGAGACCATGAGGGGAGGAGACGATATCGGGAAGGAACATCTCCGACTTGAAGGCCTATATCAGCATTAGGGGCAAGATCAAGGAGGGAGCATATTCTGCTCGAACAAGAATTCGGACCCGAAAACACCTAGAAATCAAAGGAAGGGCGACCTTACTACGCCGGCCCGTGAGTACGAGACTTCGAATGGATAGGACCCAAAGGATCGGAGGAGATGACCTAGCCAGCAGGTACAAATCACGCAAAGGCGACCAAAAGGAGCTATGATAGGTGCAATGAAGATGATCACACTTCCGTGCACAAGAGAGGCACCTCGAATGGAGCAAAGCCCAAGCAACGGGAGTTGCACTCGAAATTCAACCCGCTGAAGGAATGACAATGCCCGCCTACCGACCACGATCTCGAGCTTGAAAGATATTCAAGAATGGTTGACTGCACAGCCGAGATCCTACTCAAGCGATCAACGGCACCGCTGCGCGGCAACCTTGCAACGACACACCCGCATGTAGGGATGTTGAGCGGTCACCGCATTCCTCACGACGAATATACACATTAAGGAGGAGCATCTTTCTCAAGGGATCACATTGACAAACACTCTTCGCCTTCTAGCGTGGCGAACTTCGGATCGCACATGAAGCTCAACAATAGTAGCAGCGTCTCAAGGAATCCAAGTCAACCAAAACGAAGAAGATGCAAGAAAACCAAGAATCAAATGCGATAGGAGGAGGGGAAACCCTAAAGGAGTATAAACATTTAAGTAGATCTTCGTAGTTGTTTTGGAAAAGTGGATGAATTAAAATCCCAATGTAAATGTGTATATGTGTATTGTATACCTCGGATGTTCCGCAGATATAGTGGAGAAACATGAGTACAGTCATGTTTTATGGATTTAGCACTTAGATCGTGAAGCTCCTTCACTTCGACTACCAAAAGAGGAAGCAAGGAAGCACAACAATAGCCCAAGATCAAAATGGAAGAGCAAGTACGAGGGAGAAACGATCGGACCAAACAAACCTTCGACTCCAAACACTCCGGGAAGTGCCCTCAAGTAGAAGACTGCCGTCCACCCAATGTCGTAACAAAAGACAACACCGGTCATGTCAAGATCATCACCGCACACCGGACATCGTCGGGGATGCAATACTACCTCTTGTGACAAAGAACAACACTTGACTAACTTATGACACAAGTGGCCTCAACAATAGGAGGAACGCCCACAACAACGAGCCAACTAAGAAGGCAACATCTCGACAACCATAATTCCACCTTGTGGTAATATAGGGTGATGCGCTATGACACGCGTATTAGATGGAGATGCACTTACGAAAAAGCCAATCGCGGCGAGGAGATATGCCTTCAACAACTAGGTGATGGCTTCGCCGTAATCCTACCAAAGAATTAGAAGAGAAGAAGCCGATCATACCTCCGACATGTGGCACGTCAAACGCCCAAGGTAGAAGCATTCGACACCTTAACGACAAGGATAGCAACTGAAGCACCTTCGACAAAAAGAGAGTTCAAGATAATAGCCAGGCTATTCAACGATTGTGAGTATATTTAAGGCGGTACTCCTTCAACTCAAGGGTCAAGCCGCTTGCAGATATAAGGATCCATCATCCCGGCAATATAGCCAGCAGGGAGGAGAGCCATGATGCTTTACTTGCCAGAGAGACCGACATGCATAGAGGGACAAAGGTCAGGAACTGAAAGCTGGAGAAGTGCTAGCAATCGACTTCTTCCACGAGCTCCCTAGAGGCAACAGGAGGATCAAAACTGACAAGCACAATCAAAGCCACCGGAAGGTACCGCAAGACAAGAAGACGGCATAGTGGAACGTGACAACGTCCAAGCCATGTGATCGAGGGGATCAAACAAGGAAGTTTGGAAGCTCGATGGAGAAGCAACTAGGCGAGGCGAGCCGATGACTTGCACGTGGACTTGCATGCAACTTGGTGAACCCAAGGATGGACGATTCAAAGAACAACTGCAGAAGAGAACAACTCCAGAGGAGTATAGCCAAAGGAAACGCGACAGCCTCAAGAGACGCCTTCTAATAGCTTCGAGTATCATGAAGGGGGGGATAATTACCGCCGAGAACGGGATCGTGAAGCGGGACCAAATGTTGAAGCATCAACGCACCAGCACACCTTTTAGTTAGAATGTGATCCAAAGCATGTTGTGCCATAGCCGACAAACATCGGAGGGCCCAAGTACATCAACAAGTTACCCCAGAGTACGAGCTGACGTACAAATAGGAGGATATGGATCGTCAGCACCATTGCACCGGGAGGAACACCGATGACATTGCCAAGGAATAGGTGTGCAACTCGGAGGGAGGCACAAGGGGGACCTAATAGCGCTAGTAGTAATTGTAATTATGTAAGCTATATGTTTTGCATGTATAGTTCCCCTGTTATTCCTTCCCTCCCATAGCATAACGGATCAAAAGAAGAGATGTCAGGCAATTTGCAGGGGTGAAGCAATCCACATCCTCAACACTCTTCGGGCAACACGATAGCGACAAGAGGACTCGACGTATGAGACATCGATGGAGTCGAAGAAACAATATCGGATACAGAGTCGTTAGCTGCCAAGACAAAGAGTTCAAGATGAAAAACCTTTTTTTTTCAACGGCGCCACCTTCAGGCTTTTGAAAAGAGGCATGGAAGATTTCAAGTGATCAACTACACCAGCAAGCCATCAGCAATGAGAGGCTTCTAACGAACAAAATCAACCTCTACATCAAAGAGGATCCACCGTCAAGGAGACTGAAGTATCGAGCGACTCGAAAGAACGTTACCTTGCTATTTCAAGCAGGCAACGAGTGGATGAGCTTCTAGCAAGCTCAAGCATCTAAGGCCATGGGGCCTAGTAGGTTAAATGTAGGGATGGTAACATCCATATTGGGATTAGAAGGCATTGTTAGACATTCTCGCCGAAAGGATTGCCCCAATATTGAGCTAAGCGTCAAATATTGGGAAGGAAACGCATAGGAGTAACTAAAATTATACACGATTGTTAACAGACATCCAACATATTGAAACCACTTGGTGAGATTGATCACCTCGCTAAGAAGGAATCATTACTAGGATAATTGTTGACCATGTATAAATCTAGTACCTCCAAAAGAATAATCCAACCGAAAAGAAAAGAAGTAATCTAACAAGTCCGGCCAACTTGTTACTTACGACATCAATTCGATTGGTAGGAATATTCCAAGAATTTAAATAACTAAGAAAGGGGAATCTCTAGAATATAAAAAGAATAGTACATGTAAGATGAACATCTAAAATAACAATTATAGTAATCAAATAGTCTTTTGAGACAAAAGGAATTGTCATGATGACAAAACCTTGTGGTTTAGAATCGTTCTAACTAAGTAGGTAACCCATAACTATATTGAAATAAATGATAACATAATATGTGCATCCATCTTAGATGATTATATATGTCAGCTAAGGCTAGTAAATTAATGCGCTAAGTAAGAAGCGTATAACCTCTTAAGGGGAGAGAATAGATATGACGTTGTGTACAACGTCATTAAAGGAGTGCAGGACCATTTTCTTTTCGAAGAAAGTGGGAGGGCTCAATCTTATGATTGAACGTACTTGCATCAAATTGACCGACCCGTAGAATAGAGTTCACTCCGGCAATGGCCGAAGAGAATAGAGCGTAAGCTAGATAGATACCTTAGTGCTCAGGTGGCCTTCAACGTGCGAGACCGACGTAGTAGCTAACTACACCAAGGAATGGAGCAAAACTATGGGAGCAACGCAACGACCAAGTCATCTCCAAATTACTCGACGCCGGCTCAATGGGTGGATGCATTCTAGCCTTAGGTAAGGCGTGTGCATGCATTATAAGCTTTAATGTATCTTATAAATAAGTTACATATAGATCCTAATAATTGCATAGAAATTACTGTACGTATATGTATCATACCGAAATAAGTTAAATAACAACGATAATGGAGGTAGCATGTTAATTAATCCTTCGCAAGGATGAAATTCCTTCCAAGGATAGCTATATGACCTCGGGGTCCTTATAAATATAAATAGAAAATAGAATTCGGATATACTTAAGTGCATCTTAGGGATATACTTCCAAGGGTAATGCAAGACCCAAGGAAGAGAATAAGAAGCACATCTAATTCTTGTGTATGATAATTAAAACCTTCTCTATGTAACAATAGGTCTAAAATCAGGGTTATTGTTTAAATAATCGCGATCTAAACGTAATTAAATATTGTAAAGCTTAGAGTAAATATAATTGTACTATCGGAAGTAATGCATCCGATACTATGATAATGTTAATTCATAAATATTACCTTAGGGTAATTATGTAAATCACATGCATTAAAGAAGCCAGCAAAAATCAGCTCAGGCATGTCGATTTGTGTAGATCTATAGCTTGCCTAGTTAAGTATAATCTACGCATGCAACCTATGAGGTAAGGGTTGCATGCGTTGTTACCGATGATGGGATTACTACGGTGATCTCTAGGACGTGGTGTAATGTCAATGTAGGCATGACCGCGGTTCCGCTTGGAAAGTCTACTGTCCCACTGAAGTAGACGACCTCGAGAGAAAGGAGGTCATTGAGGAATGCATTGATAGGAAAAGCACCTCTAGCCCCATATATGCTTTGATAGGAGGAATCTGGCCTTCACGCCCCATATACGGGAAGGACCTATCCTCCACGTTGGGCAACTAAAGGTGTAGGCATGAGCGCATATGCATTATAGGCTATTGCCTCCTCGGCCACGATGGAAGAATCATCCTCTTCCTACGCCGGGAGATTAGCCATGCATTCATGTAGATAGGTGGGGTGGTCACCATATAACCAAAATTTTAATTAATATAAATGGTAATAACGTAGTGTTGACCTGCAGGCCAATAAGAGCGCTCTGGAGGGCCACGAGGTCGAACTACGAAGACTTGCAACACAAAATTTGTTATAACGTGTTGCAAGGGATGAAGAGTACCTTAGAAGTGTAAATTTTGTATGAAATTGATAAACTTTTGATAAACTTAAATGTTGTATTAAGTAAGGTTAATAATTACCTTGCGTGGATTAAGTTATGAAATCATAAGTTAATTGGATAATGAAATAGTACAGTAATGTCTTAAACATTACCTTAGAGTAATTCTAATAATTAAGATAGTAAGTATGTAATTATAGATATTATAAAATTAATACAGGATTTTAAGATGTGAAGACTTGCAACACAAATTTTGTTGGAATGTGTTGCAAGGAATGAAGAGCACCTTAAATAATAATTGTATATGAAAGTGTTAAATTGTGATAAACTAAATGTTGTGATAACGGAGACTAATAAGTACCTTGTTTTAATAGAAGTTACGATTTGACAAGTTATTTGATAATGTAATGGCGTAATAATGATTTAAAAATATTACCTTAAGGTAATCTTAATAAATGTGTAAGTATTATAGTAGTATATCGTATGCATCAGGTTGATTGCAGGTTAGGAAGATTCCAAGGTGGGGAGACCCACGATGTCGCGACAAAGATCATTTCAAGGTGGGGAGAATGATGCCCAAAGATCATATACCGGGTCTCAAGACGATATATCGCATCTTTGCCGGCCACGCCGCACACGCCGTCCAATCGACGTGTACGCCGACGTGTACCCAAGCAAGGTCGCCCTAGGGGGCAACTTGCAATGGTGCGCACACTTAGCAATGCGCGCACTTTTAGACCTTTAACCCATTAAAGGTAGACCAAGGGTCATGGAAACCCTAAACCTAACCGATAGCCTACATAAGGCACCAAACCCTAACTTTCCCTTTTCCCCCACGGCACCTTCCGGGAAGCTCGATTCGCTACCGAGGAGTCAATTCCAACTCCCACGATCGTCCGTCCGCGGCCAGCTTTTGTCGATCGTCCTCCCGGCCGCATTTCGGGCGTAATGTAGACATGGACACCTTTGGATCGAGAGGAGTGAACCCAGGGATCGGTATTTAGTCGATTGAATAGCCTAAACCTTATTCCAACCTTCAACCAAATAGGTTTAGCCTATTAAATCACCCCTAGTAGCCAAGCGCATCCCGAGATTGACTCTAACTAAGGAACCTAACTCTATGTATGATATAGATTAGTTCTTATTCTTTAGTTCTATGATGATGTGATGGACGGATGAATTCTCGTGGAACTCACCGTATTGGGAAGGGGGTAGAGACTTGAAGCTTAGTAGATGATGCTCCTAGATAGTCCCTCTTAGTGCATTACTAGAATTCGCCTGTGTACAAGAACCACACCCGGTTGTGGGTGAAGGGACCAGACCGCCTCGTAACGAGGTTCGTGATTCTCGACCCTTGACCCCATCCCTCCGGTGTGTAAGGCCTACCGGGGATCGGGAGTGACTAGGTCTAATGGCTTGCCACCGAGTGTGGGTAAGGCATGGGCTCGACACCCGTGGGGTGGAGTTCACCTTCCAAAGGGTTAAGTCGAATAAGGGCAAGGCCCTCTAGTCACCTTTGGGTCAAAGATGTAGATCTCTGGAGGGAGTGATCCCTACCGCCCCATCGGGACCGGGAGATGTAACCAGAATAGCCCCTTTGGCTATGCACCCGGCCGCTACTGATCCCCAACACTTTTCAACCTACTCGCAAAGTGTGCAATGGAGGGGCGGATGGAGTGGACAACCCAATGCCATGTTCTTATGCCAGCCCAATCCATTGTCATGATTCTGTCTGCAATGAACTCTGGAGGCCCAAGCTTGTCAGTCTATCCCTGTGTCTGAGCCTTGGGTAGGAACTTCCTTTGTATGGTGCTGATCTTTGTCTATGCAGATATGTGGTGAGCCATCCTTTGAGATGGTCATGATGTGCTTTGATGTATATGTACTTACATATGTTTACGCTTCCGCAGCTAGGTAGGCCCTGAGGGAGACAGGGTAAATGACACCTTCATTCTTCCCACTGGATTGCAGTGATGTGTGGAGGGCCTTGTATCAGCGTGGAGCTGGTATAGGGGATGAACTCCTGTTTGTATATGATGAGTGCATCGTATACGAGTAGGGGACGTCACAATGGGGATGGCTAACCCCCACTGCCACAGCAGGGGTTAAGCCTCATCCCATAAAAATTAGCAAAGTATTTCTGTATTATAAGGACATACCTTGTTTATTCGGGCCTCATGAACTGTAGCAATACTTTGTTGTCGTATTGAAGACCTGGAAACTCATTATTGCATATATACTTGTATACGCCTTTCCTCAGTCCTCTTTTATCAAAACCATTGTCTATAAAACTCTGTATCAGCTTGTTAATCTCTTTGGCTGCACCTCTGGGGCATGAATTGATATACATAAAAGGTAGTATTTGTGAGATAATAACGTTCCGAGCCTGGTAATATGGCCTGCAACTATTTGCATGGATATATTTGAATACTATGAAAGGAAGAACATCTCTCTTATCAAACTTAGAAGTTCTGAAGATGCCATTGGCACGGCTAAGAATCTCGATTGTCATATTTAAGAAATTTCCTTTGTAACCAAAAGTGGCCAAAGGGTCATCCTTATATGCAATAACAGTCTCTTCCTTGATGCCTAAAGCTTTCATGTCATAAATATAGAGATTTTCAGAAGAACCAGTCTCTACATAATTTAGGAATTCTCTTATAACAGGGCAGTTGAGTACCATAAGGTCATCCATATATCTATAGGATGCTTTAAACATTTCAGCTTCTTTGTATCTTCCTTGCATGGCTAGTTTTTTAATAAAATCTGCCTCAAACCATGCTAAATATAGATTACACCAACATGGGCTGCATGCATAGGAATCCCACTGATTTGTGTCCATGTTTGTATACCTCTCACAACGAAACAGTTAGTTAAAAGCCATATATTAGCTCTAATAAATGTCTCCATGGTCAAAAGGGTCCAACATTTCCCCTTTGGATCCACCTTAAACCATTTGACGATAAATTTTTCTTCACCATCTTGTTTAACCCATAATTTGTTATTATGGTGCAAGCTGCGCATGTATGTCCATGCTTGTGTAATCACGTGTGTCAGGATGCGGCATATGCCTAATTCGCCCGTAAGTGGAATGCTCTCATAGCATTTTGTGATATCGGCGACAAATATATTAGTAACTTTATCCGGTAGGTTAAGAATCACATCATAAATAGACTGTATCATCCAGTTTGGATTAATCTTACCTGGAAATAGATTGCAGTATTTTTCACATGTTTTTTTGGCTATATCAGGCCAAATATCAGTGATCATGCTTAAGCCTGCAGTAACAACATTGGAAAATCTTGTGTAAATCGTGCCATGTGCATTGGTAATCCATCGATAATCTTGTTTGTGGGCTTTGTAAATACCAAGTAAATAGGGTAATCTTTCACTTGGATAACCTGCATATGGAAAAATCTGTTCCATTTCATTTTTTACTTTCCACATAATGGCTATTTGGTCAATCAAAACTTCCCTGAAATCCTTGCTGTTTAACCTTTCATAAGCTTTTTCCCTCATATGTTTAGGGCATATGAAAGCTGGGTTATTGGTGGCCTTGTCCACCCCTGCCACATAAAGGTATTTATTGAGCCAATCTATGCTTTGGATTATTTTGGCATCGTTTAGTGGAAATCTCCTAGTACGGTCCAGCTTGAAAGCATTTTTTAAGGATTCAGCCACCTTTTTAATAACAATATCTTTAACCTCTTGTTTGCTGTTTTCTTCCAACTGGGGATATGTAAACCTGTGTGTTTCGAAGATGCTATCAACAGTCAGGTTTAGTTCTTTTACCAGTACATCCCATTCGAGACTTTTGTCTGGTATATGGTTCAGACCATATTGCAACATGTTCCGTAATTGTGTATTCTGTATGATCATGAGGTCTGTCGTCCTAACATGTCCGATCGACATATCAACGAAGTCTTTAAGTTGAGATAGTGAGCACGGGCAAACATTTTCTTCCCAATGGGAAAAGATGTAGAAAGGTTTGTATAAGATATCCCTCATATTTTCAGTATATTTCCATGAGAACATGGTGTTCTCCATAATATTCTCTCCTATTTCCCCCAAAACTTCTACTGTGGCTTTATGACAGATTTTGGGTAGGCATATCTTATCCAAAATTTTAGAAAGAAAGGTACAGTGTACTATCCTCTTTTTCTGTTTGGGTGCACAATCAGTTAGATGTACCCTGCCCAATGAATCCCTTCGTAGATATTTGGTAATCTGCAATAATTAAATCGTACAACTCAATATGTTAGTACTATGTATCTGCCCCCTGAGGTCCGTGTATTAAAGTTGGCCTGTGATGGTATCCTACTAGGATAAATCCAATATTTGGATTACATTGCAGCCAACTGGCCAATAGGTATCTCATAACTAATGAGTGCCCATTTATTGTTAGTCTGGTCATGATGCAGACCCTCATGTTAGAGCTTATCTAAACATGAAATTTGATTTACAAAAACTATTGCAATCAAAACATTCATTGAAACATCACTGTAAAAAAGTAGACATACCTTATGTATCATATTTGAGTGTATGAACAGTATCACCATCGTTTGAACGTGCCCTTACGCCTGCATTTTTTGTGACAGAGTGTCCTATGTTGCCTGGAGACTCCAGTCCTTCCATAGAGATGCTTTCAGCCTGCTCAGTTTTAGTAGAGCTGTTGGGTAGCGTAGTTATCCGCGGTGGAGCATTAATTTTGAACTTTTGGCCACTTGACTTAGCAGATCTGCCCTGTTTTGAAGATTTATTACTGCTAGTACTAGCAGTACCATAGGTCCCCTTGAGAAAATCAATAGGTTTGATGGTTTTTTCACATATGTCAGTCATGACCCCATTGGGAAAGTTAATTTTCAAATCAGCTTGAGGGTCTACGACTAAAGCCATAGTCATACCAATCAACATATTCCTGACCTCCAGATATGCAATATAGGCAGTAACACCAGCCTTGAGCGTGGTTTTAAGACAGTTTCTGAAGGCCACAAATTGTCCAGCAATTGACAAATTGGGGAATATTGTGCCCAAGTTATTGAGCATGTACCAGATAGCCTGGTCAAACCAGATCATATTCTCTCCACATTGGTCAGCTGTTTTCTCTTTTCCTCTATCATCACAAATACACTTAAAGTACGGGCACATCGTACGCCAGATGCGTTTAAGGTAAAAATCATCCCTTCTTATGTTAGAGTAGGCCATGTGGCCTTTCTGGCATAATACCATCAGTTCACTCTTTGTACAATGCTTGTCAAAGAATCTAGTATCCACAGCAAGTTTAACCTTAATCATTTTCATACGCTCCATTCGAAAGGCTGCTGCCTTAGCCAAACTAGCAGTTTCTTTTGAAATATCCCCCAACACCATCCATGCATCTTCAGTAATAGGTGCAAGGGCCCCGAAATTTTTGGTCCTCCAAATGGCTTGGTTGCAGAGCAAGCCATGATTTTCCACTAGTCTTCTTGAGATAATAGGAAACTTTAGACAGTTTCTTAGTGTGAATTTGAACCCTGTCTCTTTATGCTGGTCATTTTGAGCTGCATTTGATTGTAAAGCCGCTTTGTCTTCTTCTGTTAAAAGGTCAGCACCAAAGAGATCATCCACAAAGTTGGCTTCTTTGGCATGTAATTCTGTTTTTTCCAATCTGATCTGTTCATCTTCTTTGGCATGAGAATTTTTAATTTCATTAACATCCTCAAGAGCGGTCACACCAAGGATAAAATCTTTAGAGCATTCATCTTCAGCCTTGGTCCAATCAAATACTTTCTGTGGTAAGCCATCATATAAGTTGTAGACAAAAGGGAATACCTCTTCTTCTTTAGTTGAGAGTTTGTTGATACTCGGTAGTAACATTAACCATTCACTAAACCCGAGATGTGTCACAGCAGAAATCTGTTCTGGGGTTCTAATGGCCTCCCTTTCCAACACCAGTTCATGGAATTTCATATTCTTAATGCAGCATAATACGCTTTGTACAGCAGAATTTGGGCATTCAATGCGGTTCTTGTCATAGCCTATTTCAACCAACTGTTTATTCCATGTAGGTGGTATCGTTTCATACTCTTCTTCATCATCAAATTCTTCCTGCCATTTAATATAATTTGAAGTAACCAATTGTTTATCAGTAACATTTCTAAAGATTATAAATGTAAAAGCTTAGAGCAATCATACTTTATACATCAGCAAAAAATTTATATAGATTTTAAGCTCATACAACTAGCATAAAGGTAAAGGACAACACCGGATATCTCCAGTGTGATGAAGTATCTAAAAAAAACCCAGCCTGAACTAGAATACCTAGACCAGACATCTGCCTCGGTCAATCCCTTGGCAGTATTATCATCCTATTACCAGTATGAGCAGACTAGCATAGTATCCATTTACCAATTTTTCTTTCTATTTTGTACTTTTGTAATCTTGTTAACATCTTGTTCTCATAAAAACCATGTAAATATTATTTACCACAACATTTGTCTCTTGCCTAAATGCAAATGGATCAAATTCTTAACATAACAACTATAAGATCTATCATTTTTTTTATTTTATACCTTCAGTTCACTTTTGCCCTCATGTATACAACATGGCTGTAAATTTCAGTCATAATACAATGTTCTTATCTAGTATTTCTTCTGAGAAATAGCTCATAGCCAGTAGTTACTTTCTTACAATTCGTCATTGTAAGATATTTGTATGTATATATTAGATCAAGGTCTGTTTTCAGGATTGATACCCCTGTGAATTGCCTTTAATAGCCTATATCTAGGATGAGCATTACACTAATATGATAACTAAGTGTATATTCCAGTTTCAGCTTTGATTCTATCAGAATTTTGTGTATCTTTCCAATAAATATCGAAAAATACCTAAGAAGATTCGGAACATTTTATAATATTATGACAGGAGTATACTATATTCCCTTGCAGTATACACACAGATTTAGGACATTGAGACAGCTATAAAAAACCATCATTGTTCTTCATATTGTAAATTATAAGAACGATTACTACAATAAGTCAGCCATATCATATTCAAAGAATAATGTCAAGGCTAAGGATATGTTTGTTACCTTATAGAACAAAAAGCCAGACTGCCAACGATATTTGGAAAAATGCTAGCAATCTATATTAAGCATTATGAAATAAGAAATACCAAATCATTGAAAAACCAGGTAATCCGTGACTGCCAAAGTTTCTAATCCATTGTAATTGCTTCTGTCGTTCTTAAATGTCATTGAAACAGCTTGTTAATCTTCAAGACCTCCATCTTCCTTTAAGCCAAAATAAACACACGGAGCAAAAGTAACAATGGGAAGAAAATCCCGTACCTGCAGCCAATCAATACCCTGTTAGCGTGAAAACGGTACCAGGGCAAGGGCCAAAAGGTACTATGGGATTTTCAGCTCTTCGTTGATTACCCATTGTGCCTTCTGCCCCTTGTGTTAGAAATAGCATAAAGAATATTGGAGTAACTATATTACATCAGCAAAATCATATATGTATCAGTAAGGGAGAAAAAATTCCATGTTCTACAATAAGTTTCAGCTTTGAATCTACTGCCATATCTATGTCATGTTCTTGTTATAGCAGTCCAAACCTTTAATACATTATGTATAATAGCATGTACTGAGTTCTTCACTCCTTAGGTGACTAACCGGTCTTATTTATTGTACAAATACATTATGAGCAGCCCACGTTTCTACCGTCTGATTGTTATATCCGTATGTCAAGCATGATCTACCAATTAAATTTAAAAGATTTTACCACTCTTGGCATATCTTTATCGATTTATGTTCTGATTATCATTCCCTTACAACAAGTAGCAGCCAGCTTTAAGGAGGATAACCATAATCTTTTACTTATGTTACTATAAGATCTGAGATGTCTTAATGATTCAGTCATATATAACTGTAAATGGCAGCTAAAAAACGTTAGGTCTCCACCTATGCTCATGTTACGTGCTTGAGCACTAAAACAAAACCTGTGGCTAAGCTTATTACTTCTCTGAACTTTCTAACAGTTCAATCAAGCATAACCGTATGCAACATTATCGTAGCTGCCTTAGGTAGAATCTGTATACATCCCCTACATTATGTATATGCATTTCAACGATTCATAATCGTACCCTATTGTCTACCAGGAACCATAAAAAGGATTTTTACAGAACTCTTAGTGGAATGTAAGCTTAAGTAAAACCTGGTTGTTGTCTGGATCATCCTCATTGTATTGTGAATCGTTGACGTTCTGTGCAGAATATGGATCCTCATGGCGCCTCTTTCCATACTGTTTAGGTCCTCTTTGGTAATTGCTCCTCTCATCCCTGTTAAAATATGACCGCTTCGCCAAAGCCTCCTCCTCGAGCTGCGAAATCCATAGTACCTTTATGTGTATGCTCTGCCAAAGAGCAAAACAAGAGCTCACGGTTGAGCGCCTCACTATTCAACCATTCTTCCTCAGAACTAGAGGTCTCCCGTCCGTCAGAATCAAAGCCCATTTAGGGTTACCTATTGCTGTATATGTAAAGATACGAAATCTTCCCTAAGATTTTGGAAGTCAAAGTATCTTACCGAGCTGTCATGCAGACTTAAGATAATATCTTACAATTAAATTTGATACCTGGAGACCCATGCCAATTAAATTCTTTCGGCTCATAAAAGCCATTGTTCATATAAAAGGTCTTGGGAACTGTGTACACACATGTTCTATAAGCTGTGCACTTACCATATATGATTATTTTAATGAGCAAATAACTAAGGTTCTATGTCTAAGAATCAATATTCAGTGCCACAACATGTTATGCCATTGGTCAGATATTAAAGACATGTGTTGTCTTTGGTTTAAACAACATTATATGTAATGTTACAAAAAAAAAAAAAAAAAAAAAAAAAATCTTTTAAATCCGTCTCCAGACTTTTATCTTGTTAGACCTTTGCAAGGAACCAACTCGATACAATAAGCAGCCCTAAGTCTAGTCAGGTGTACTAACCTTAGGCCCAGACTATGTTACTTTGTTCTTCCTTAATGAGCTCAAAAAGACTAATCCATATATCCAATGCCAAGTGTTAAACAAGTATTCAGCAAGCAATGTAAAATTTTCCTTTCCATATGACTTTTCCAAAGCAAAATAGTTACATGACTTTTTCAAAGCAAAATAGTTACATGTACATCTAATTACTATCAAACTTTCCACTGTTGAATACTATGAAAATCAAACCAATGCAAACAGAATAATTCATTGTAGCTCCACGAGTGTATTTTCCGCTTTATTTCCAATCTTCCAATATGAATTTTTGGTCTTTATCCAGCTTCCACTTTTTAAAGAATACATAACAATGAGCAAAAGATCCTGTTACCTGCACCAACATTACAAAAAACAAGCATTAGAAATGGTTGCCTTGTACATGGTAGCAGGTGTCATGGGATCTTTTGGGGTCATCCCCCTTCACACTGCCATGTAAATAAACAAAATAGCAAACAAAATCTAAAACAACACCATTAGAAAGTAAAAAACCAGATTTAGTCTAATGGAGTATACCAAGGCCATTGCCAAATACCCATATGAGTAGCCTCCACCTGTTCAAACAACAAAGCTATAGTCTGTACAAGCCAACATTATTCTGCCCTTCATAGCCAAACATTTGAATTTGTAAGCAGGGTATGCACACATAAAAGAACTGGAGCTTTCTATGCCTCGTTCTGAAATTAGAAACGAAAGTGGCATTGCTGTCTCTATTCCTGCAGTAGATCTTTAAAGCTGATGTAGATCAAGCTTCTTGCTGTAACTACTAGCATTATCATGCGCATAATTTGCAGCACTATGCAGTCAGAATTGCAGAACCAACTTGGATTTAACCTCTATAGGGTAAATTAGCACATGGTCAATGAGTCCTAAGGTCATATATTACTTGAAATTAAGCTATCCTTAACTTCTCTAGAATTTGACTCATAGCGATACTCAATTTCTGAGTAGCAGCAGCAACATGCATGCTTCTCTTATTTATT
This sequence comes from Isoetes taiwanensis, assembly GCA_021234155.1. Lineage (NCBI taxonomy): Eukaryota > Viridiplantae > Streptophyta > Lycopodiopsida > Isoetales > Isoetaceae > Isoetes > Isoetes taiwanensis. The sequence goes on along the minus strand of JAJEKV010000029.1, from coordinate 2,690,130 downwards.
AGATCTATCTCTAGCTTCTAACTCCTTAAAAACAAATGCCCATCATACCATCCTAAACAAATGCCCATAGTTAATACGAGTGCCATGCAACCTGTTCATGCAGAATATAGCAATACCCAATTTCTAAGTAGCCGTAGCAACATGCATGATTATCTTATTTATTAGATCTATCTCTAGCTTCTAACTCCTTTAAAACAAATGCCCATCATACCATCCTAAACAGATGCCCATAGTTAATACGAGTGCCATGCCACCTGTTCATGCAGAATATCTAAGCACAAAATCTATATCTAATACCAGTGCCATGCTTCAAGACGTCATGCAGTGGTTTTCCTAGGCATTATCATACACTTCTAGGCATTATCATACACCACTGTTAGCCTCATGCCTATTTATTTATTAGATCTATAGCTAGATCTTAGTATTCTGCACCTATTCTTTCTAGATTACTCTTTACGAAAAGATAAAGTGCATTTAGCTTTTCTATATTTCATAATGCATGTTTCTTTCAATTCTTCCCTCTTAATAGCTCCATATTTTAATCATTCCCTTATGCTACACCATTATGTTGTAGCTTTTACTGCCCATGAATCTTCCTGCTCTTTAAATATTTGAGCAGTGCACTTACTATACGTTACCATATGCAGGTCTAGCTCTTAATTTTCACAAGTTTAACATGAATCATATTCAAAGGACTATTTAAAGCCCAATTCTATCAGCTACTGGAAAAAATTTCGTCCATGCAAATAAGGATGGTATTATAATACAAGATCTAGCACTTAATTTTCATAAATTAAACCTGAATCTACAAAATGTACTTATATACTAATATTAACCTGATTTTCTTGTTTGTGCTCATGCTCCTTGTTGCCAGTTTCCAGATCTTGTTGAGGTGCCTGCACTGCTTCCTCATTGGCAGAAATCTCCATAAATCCACTTGCCTTGTTGGGATCTTCATCTTACACTTCATCTACAGTCTCTGCACTCAATGGTCTTGCTCTCAGGGATTATTTCACTGCTACTGCTCGCATCCATAGCCTTAGACTATGCTGCATTCTTTCCAGTTCCATTGGAGAAGTGGTGACTGCCGTATGCAGAAGTGGAGCCTTCATAGCGGAAGTGGAGGCTGTCATATATAAGATGAGACTCTGTTTAGCATGAAATAATACCAAATGCAAGAAGTCCGGGCCACTCATGCCACTTTTTTGGTGTGCAAGCTCCTCGGCCATTTTGCCCTAACGTGCTCGGCCATTTTGCCCTAAAGTGCGAAAATTCCAAACAAGCAGTTCGACATGCATTAAGTAAACCATTTATGTAGTGAACCATAGCAAAGGTCAACACCATTGGCTCCCAAATTAATTGGGGTAGCATTAATTTGGGGTGCTTGCCCAATATTTTCAAACGTCCCAAATGCACTTATTACACATATCTTACAATAAATGCACTATCTTCCAAAACCTGGAAGTCCCTCAATCAACATAATTTAAGCAAATATCTACCCAAAGGGTCTTGACTATTACATCCCAAGTTATTTAGGATACCAATTCTCAGTGCATGCCACATGTTCTAGAAAGTACAAAATCCATTCATCACATATAACTAATAAAAAAAAAAAAAAAAAAAAACTTTCGATTTTTTTTCCGCGTAGTTTAAAGCTTCAAACTTTTTACGTGGAACTGCTGAAGGTTACATCTTTCTGGGCCTGTGCCCGTTGATGTAGTACATCTACATCACTCTGCTTCTTGTCAGCCAAAGCTTTCACTTGCATTTAGTAAGAACTCCTTAATTTATGTACCTTATTTGCTTCCTTGGCAAAGGCATATATATCAGATTTTATAGCTATGTTTGCCCTGCTTGCATGCTTCGTTGGCAGAGGCATATATACCAGATTAAAAGCTCTGCTTGACCTGCTTGCCATGTGGAATGAACAGTTTGTTAGAACCAAAATGGAATTAAGAAGCATCTAAAACCACAACTATACCATACGTTCAGAAAGAAATTGAATCATGCGAGAAGATGGATTAGAAGAGATCAAAACAAAAGACCGAAGATTCATATACCACATTCTACCCTGCATTTCGACCACCAGTGAAACTGCCCTAACGTGGAAAGAGCCGACGTGCTCCACTCTAAGAAAAGGAAAGGTCAAAAACGTCTTAAAAAAGACAGGCTATGTTTGGACCGTTCGATCTGATCAATTCATTTGTGTCCGCCCGATCTAGGGCTGGATACAACACCCTATAACATTATAATATAGGATATGTATATTGTATGCCCCATCTATGGCATAGATAAGGACGTTCATTTTTTATTCTTACTAGGACAGTGCCCAGCGTTGCTGGGCATAAGCTGAGAATCTATAAATGATATATTGTAGCAACAAGAGAATAACCCAAAAGAGCTCCAATATTAAAGCATTCGACGTCGTTTCTCATCCCTTATGCCATTTGCTCTATCTCACTTTTATTCTTTTTCTTTTCCCTACACATTTCTATTTTTTTTTTTTTTTACTTTTTTTCTCGTTTTTCTTACATGCTTTCTTTCTTTTCCCTCCTTTTTTTTCTCCACCCCTTTCCCCCCTCCGCTTTCCTTCCCTATTCCCTTTCTCGTCTACCTTTTCCGGATGGACTTTTTTCTTTCCATTTTTCTCTTTTCTCGGCCCCTTCCTTCTTCCCCTTTCTTTGTGCCTTTTTTCCCTTTCCTCTTCCTTTCCTTTTCCATTTCCCTTTTCTCCACATTTTTTTCTCTTCCCTTTTTTTCTATGCCCATTTTCCTCTTTTCCCACCTTTTCCTCTTCCCCCGTTTCTTTTTCCTTTTCCCTTTTTATGCATTTTTCCGCTTCCTTTTTTCCCTTTTCTTCACCCTTTTCTTCTTTCCCTTTATCTTGTCCCCTTTTTTCCTTCCCTCCCTTTTTCTCATGCCCTTATTCCAGATTCCCTTTTCCCCTTTCTTTTTCTATTTTCTTTCCTTTCACTTTCCCTTTTTCCATGCCTTTTTTCCCTTTTCTTTTCCCTCTTTTTTTCCCCTTCTCTTTTCCTTTCCCATACCCTTTTTTGCTTCTGTTTTCGCATGCTCTTTTTTGCCTCCTTTTTTCCCTTTCTTCATCAAGGTTTTCGCTTTTAAAAAATATTAAAAAAAAAAAACACATTTTTTTTTTTTTTTTCGTGTTTAAACCGATACGCTGTAAAAAATTTCTCGATGTCAAATTTTTTTTTGCCATATTTTTGACGTATTATACTTCAAATTAGTGCCGTATTGTTCGAATAATACGTATTGAGTATAAAACATATACAGTATTGAACCTATCCATGGTCTCTATTCCCTTTTTATCCATATAACACAAGAGGAACAGAAAGAAAGCTGTAAACGCGCAGAATTGAAGGGCACTTGCAAAGTAAGAGATTAAGTTTGGTCTGTTTAACATATGTTTAGAATAAACCTGCAAATTTTCCCTAGGCTATGTTCAAAAGAAATATAAGGTGCTCGATTTTGCAGAGCAACTTTAAATCACGCCATTTAGCAAATAAGATAGTCACAAATACTCTAGCTCGGGGAGCCCTTCACACTCAAAATTCCATCTCCAACTCTGTTCTATTTATTCCCCCACTTCCCCAGGTATAACATGCACTAATTTATGCTCCATGATTTTACTTCAAACATCATGTATTTTGGACCCTACCCAACCAAAAGTTCATCCTTGAAGTAGGAAGGAGTCATCCAAAAACATAATTACCACAAAGTCTTTACAACTAGCGACATTAAAGCTGCATGTGCCCAACCATACAAATCCATCAAGTTACAATTGCCCCTTGAACAATATGAAAGCATATACAAATGCAGAAATTATATAACATATTTAGATTGCAGCCGATACAAGGACAATATAATTGCACAAATACCAATGCAAAACATCCCCAATTTCAAAATTGCACGCCAAAATACATCAATACACTTTCATTTCCAACTGTATAGATGTAATACTTGCCAAAATTTGGTGTCACATGCAGCATCCTCTTCTTCCATAAAACAAGAATAACAATCCGCTTATAGATGCACATGTTACAATGTGATACTTGCCAAAATTTCTGCTACATGCAGCATCCTCTTCTTCCATAAACAAAAATAACAATCCGCTTAAAATGCATTATGTTACAAAGGATCGGTATATGTACAAACTGCAACAAACTAAAGGATGATCTTTTGTGTATCAACAAAGGGTCTATAGCGTGCCATCCTAATCACATTGTTGACAACATGCATTCGATTCTGATCATGACAATGATATGTTACGACAACATTCTCCACATAAATATTAAATAATTGATAGGGTGATATACCTTCTTAGTCGAATTATCCCATTCAGTATCCTGTTCACATCCATAATCTGGGAATAGTTCTAGAATGCTCAGAATTCCTCATTGATGAATTTACGATGATATGCAAGTTGTCTCCAAGTTATAGCTCAAAAATTAATCTAAGAACTTCATTAAGAAGATGCCAATGTAACTAAGTAGTTCCTTCATAAACTAAACAAGCATTAAATTGACATCTAATGAACATGCATAAATTGGAGGTCTCACTTGTAGGAGCAAGTTTCTTAGAGTCACATGCTTCTTTTGGTGAAACGTGAGGTGGTAGAAGAATGCCAACCTAGTAAACATCCCTTGCATCATTTGGTGAATTGGACCTAAAATGAACATCCATATGAGTGAATAATGTACCGCAAAATAAGGGTGTTGCAGGGATTCTGATGCAGTAGGCCGTCTGTCGGGGTCCCATGAAAGCAAAGCCTGCAACAGTATCACGCATAATATCATTGTTGATGCACAAACCAAATGCAAAATGAGAAGTTATACATACTGTCACTAAACTAATAGCTTCAATGCTTGCACTAGGTATAACAGATGAAAGGTTGGCTGGAGCAAACTGCAATGAAAAGAAGATAGCTTACAGTATCAAAGTTGAAATCTTCAAATTGGATGCAAAACCCAATATATAAGTTATAACCTGCGGAAAGCGGAAGTTCATCAACGTTGCAAGCTTCATGCCTCGTGACCATGTTTGCTGATTTGGCGAGCCAAGCACAGAGCATATTTTAAAGATTTCATCTGCTTCACTTTAGCATTACAGAAGATCAATTTAGAATTGAGAAATGTAAAGGTTATCCAGCATTCAATCAACAACTAACCTTGCACCTGGAAATATTGGCCGAAGATTGAATAGTTCTGCCATTATAGCACCCATTGCCCACATATCTGAAGGAGTTGATATTAAAGCATTAGAAAAGGCAGACTAACAACTGGCAACTTAAGCATCTTAAACCCACTACCAATGGCTGCATTGTAATTTGTTGACTGCAACAATACCTCTGGTGCACGGTACCTGAAAGATCATCAAGAGGCCAATAACTATTTCTTGTAAATACAAATTAGTTAACAAGCATGCTTATCAAGATGTTGCACATTCTTAAATCATTACCAGTTTGTATGCGTATATTAATCGCCAAAATAGTAATTTACCATCTGGTGGATACATAATTTGTCAGTGGAGGATGATAATTAATCTCTCTCACAAGGCCAAAATCGGCTATTTTGATGACACCATCACTCACCAAAAGATTTTCTGCACGAGATTGATAAGGATGTTATGGTATCTCGATGATAATACCATAATAAATATACCTGGACATAATAAATATACCTGGCTTGAGATCTCGATGAAAATATCCCCGCCGATGCATGTAGGCCAGACCTTGTAAAACTTGAAAGCACCAATTTCTAATCTTCACAACTGGAAGAAGTCTGCTTCTATCTTTCATCATCTGATACAAGTTGCATTCCTGTCAAACCAAAGTGAGAATGATGCTGAAATACCTTAGCAGGAACAGCCTGAATAAAAGAATGCGCGCACCATGTACTCAAATACCAAAAACAGGTTGTTATTCTCACGGATAACTTCTTTTAACTTCACAATATTGGGGTGGTTCAGCTTTTGTAGAGACTGAAATAACGCAATGCATGCAAGTAGAATTTCCAATTAGACAAAAAATTTACATATGAATAGGAAAGTTGAATACCAACTATAAAGAATCTAATCTATGATTATGTGCATTAAATATTAACATAAATTTAGGAGTAACCTTCACTTCTCTTAAGTTTGTACACTCGTCCCATGAATAATAGTGCCTTTTCATTTTCTTTATGGCAACCTGCGTAAATAAAGCTACAATATAACAACAGATATTTTCGTACAACATTGGACAACTATACCAATTCGTTGGTAGAGCGGTTAACTGCCTTCCATACGCAACCATATGTGCCGTCCCCTAGTTGTTTGATCACTTTGTATCTAGCCACATGAATGACATGAAAAGCCTACGTAAATGAGATGGTAACTTCTTTTAACATAACATCATAAGAAGATTCGCATCTTACCTTTGCATACTTCTCGACCTAATAATGTCCACCAATTTTCAAGAAGTTGGGATCCTCTTTCCTGACATGCTTCGGATTGCACCCACTTTGAGACTTCCTTAAGAGGACTTTCATTACTGTGCGAATAGGGTAGCCCTTAAACATCACAAATTGTACAGCCATTGCCTTTTTAACTTGTTCGTAACATAAAGAATTTGTTAAAGCAGGATGCATGCTGCAAAGATCTGTTGAGGACTCCATCTGACGCAAAGGCATCCTATATATGCATTTGGTCTGGAAACACTAGTTTGTAACTGTCCTCTCCAGTTGCTGTCATGGCTACGCAGTAATCCCTGGTGGGAACGCAAATGATAAGTCAAAAAAAAAAAACTACTAGTAAAGAGGCACAAGAGAAAGTTTTGAGCTTTAAGCACTATATATCATGGTTGTGTCACATGTCATTGTCATGTGTCATATACTACTAGAAGTGTTGCTATATATTATGGTTGTGTCACTTGTCATTGTCATGTGTCATATAATCCTAGAAGTGTTGCTATATATCATGGTTGTCTCCCATGAGACCGAACAGTTACGATGCATGCGGGGCCTGAGGTCGATCGAACAACTCATCCCCACTAAGCCAAGACAGACCACCTTGGATTGGTGCCATCTCGCGCGTCTCCAGCAAAGCAAAGAAGAATCCTCATCGCCTTTTCACCTCAACAAGGCCGGGGGCCATTTGACCGGTAGAGTGAGTGATCGAACTCGTCGCCATAGGCTGGGACAAAGAGTCGAGTGTCATATAATACTAGAAGTGCTATATATCATGGTTGTGTCACGTATCATATAATACTAGAAGTGTTGTACTAGAAGTGCTATATATTATGGTTATATAATACTAGAAGTGTTGTTCTCGCCTCTTTTGTTTTAACTACTAGTAGGTAGGCTAGTTAAGTTTCCTTATTTTCTCTATGTGAATGGTCCAAGTGGTCATTGATTTGCTAGTCTGAAAACTATTAATATCAATAAACATCTGTTGAAAGTCAATTCCCAAAAAACAATCCTATTTTCCTAATTCTAGCCTCATAACCCTATTTTAAGTTCTTCATGAATAGGTCTTTTTGCCTACATTCTGGTAAAGATGCATATCTTACAAATCATTGAAGCGTCTTTTGTCGAGTGGCCAGTTTGCAACAAATGAACACTTAAAGCCCGTGGTTTCTAGGCAACTATTTCTAGCAACTATTGGACATTGTAATATAATATTTAACTTCAAAATCATCATGAACTGTGGACCTAGTGGTCGCATATTAGGCTTGAAAGTTACACATCATGGGTTCAAATCCTTGGGCTTTCATTTATTTTGAACATTTAACTCACCTCATATTTGTTTCTCATTAGATTTGTTGACACCAAATTTCTCTTCAATTCATTCATAAATTTCATTCTATTCCTATTTGTCTCATAAGTCCTCATGCCCTTTTCATACATTATCTTTGTGAATTTATCTTGGTACTTTCTTTTAAAACAATGCTCTATAAAATTAACACTCCGCATTGCTTTCACAATTTTATGACCTCGGTGCCTAGCGTTATCGTATTATTTAATTCAATTCCATTCCAAAAGCATAATAAGACTATATCTAATGGATGTGACTATCTTTTCTATTCTAAAATTGCCCAAGCCTTATGTTGGGCATACACACCACCACCACCACAGTTGCAGTAAGACATAAAAAAGGAGATTTGGAGAATTGAACCCCAGGCTCCAGACGACATATTTTTTCTCATTCTAAGAAGCCAATAAATTTCCCTTCAAAAAGAGAGTTTAGCTTGTTTAAAATAGAACCTTCAGGTTCTAGATTGATCTATATGAGTATTAAAGTCTCCAACAAGATTCTTGTAATGATTTCGTGAAATGATTTGACACCCCAAAATTTAAATATCAAACTGTAATGCCCAGGTTATGAGAGATCAAACAGAATACTTGACTAAGAATTCTAGAAAGGAAGGAGGTTCTTATTGCCACAGTTGGTAGTCAGAGACACAAAAGAGTATGCAATCTTATTTCTGGACATTCCTTGAGCTGGAAATACATACAGCCACTAAACCAATAGCACAGCCTAATATCATTCATGATCTTAATCCACTGAAACAAGCCTGACTTCCATAAGCAGCAAGCATCTTGCCTTCCTGAAGATGATCATTAATCGACAATCCTTTTTTATTTGTTTATCATAGAACTCCAACTAATTCATGAGAATTGCTTCTTATCTGCCCAGAATTCATCAAACATATTATCTAAGGTGCATTTCTCTCGTGGCATTCAGAACATCCCAAGAATTCAACCCAACTCAACAAATCAGGCTCTATTGGTATCTCTTAAAAAAAAATCCTCAACTTCATCTATTTGCCATGGCCTGCCTAAAGTAAAAGCATGCATCTGCAATGATCTGCTAGTGGTCTAAAAAGATAATCTTGTAACATAGAATCAAAACAATGATAACCTTTATCAATTAAACCCCTACAACAATGAATCCTTACTTCTTACTCTTAAGTTTCCGTAAACTTTCAGCAATAGCAGGTCGCTCCATGCTCAAGTTCTGCAAAAAAGTAATATGCGTCGTCATAACTCCGAACGAGACAAGCTAAAAGTTAAATGTAGATAATCTTTAGACATCTCCCTCACAAAGCATTGATGTTCTCATTGTATTGTGGACTGTATGGCCGAGAGGCCGTTTCTCTCGACCGTTTCTGTACTATTGAGTGGTAGCTTATCCTCTCTGCCCACTAGAATCCAGCATCTCAATCTCATCCACATAAATCTGTACCATTGGCCGTAGTAAACAGTGTGTGCAAGCGTATCATCATATCTGGGACTGTATGCAGTTGTACTATGCAGTTGTACTGGGCCCTTATTGTTGTTTTCATCATATATCATGGTTATTTAAAAGCAGGAATTTGTAAACGCTGCTAGTAGATGTGGTTTCCTTTCTTACTAAAATTTCAATTTAAATCATGTAATGGTTTCAATGGCCAGTCTTACCAAGTAAGAACAACCAATGTGCTAAACTATGTAATGACAGAAAAACACAAGAGGATCAAACCAGCAATTGAACTTCTGGAAATATTTTAAGTAGCTTCTGCCTCCAGGCATAGGATGTAACGCCTCTCTAAACCCCTCATGGAATAACATTCCCCTGTGCCATCTATGATCCTTTACTTCCTACCAGATTCTGAAGGGCATAAATAACTTCAATTAGGTCCTCTGTGCCTCCTTCCCTTGCATTCATGCTTAAACATTCGAGCAAAATATGGTGCATTAGCAAACGTGCTTGTCATCTGCTTGTCATAAGCACCAAAAATTCATGCAGTTCTTAGCAGTCCTAACAATTGTTTGATTTGTTTCATAAGTTATCTAAAATATTATGATTCTTCATACAGTCATGCCTTTGATACAAAGTGAAATAGAGTCTCTTACGGAAATTTATAACCTGTAAATAAACAAGGACGCACTTACGGTAGAACTCCAGCAAGGTTTCCATTTGAATCAGATTAAAGACCCTTAAGAGATAATCCTTCCACCCAATTGAGCTGCCTGCAAAAACCTACATATGCATACCGCGATATCGTCCATAAGCGTAATAAGAAATCCTCAAACAAGTATCTTAAAAATAGAACTTACAATGAGAAAGAACTAGATAAGATAGGCATTAGCCACCAAACAAAATACGAAGAAAGTTAGCGGACAAGACTGCAGCACAAGACTGCAGCAGGTTACGGCAGGCTGAGTGTCCGCTACAGGACTCATGCACTTTTTGAAGTTGGAAGCGACAAGACTTTCTTGAAAGGACACGAGCAACTAATTTTCAACATCATTTAGCTAAACCACACTAAGCCTAAACCAAGAGAATAATTTCAAACAAACAAATTAAATAACGCCAAATGCATAGTTAACTGTTCCAAAAAGAAATTGTCAATTCTATTGCATCTGTACTCCTTGGGAAGCTTAGTCAAATAGATCATTCTGTAGAAATTGCCTTGATCTCTGTTCTCTAATTGCAAGAATTGGGAAACACCTCTTTAGGACCTGTGTTTCTGAATCATGTGTGAAGGTGTCTGTCCTCTAGGACTCAGCAGAATAATTTTACCCATCAAGCGTAAAATAGGCCTATCAGAATCATATAGTTTTTACTGTCTGAGGTATTCTATTATACTGAGCATATGCACGGCCCTAAATATGACAAATATATTCTGATGCAATTGCCTAGAATTGGGGAGCTGCCAAACTATAATACTCTGTCTAGCCACTAGTTTAGAAGACGCCTATGTCTAACCACTAGTTTAGAGGATGCCTATGCAGAGGTATCCTATTATACTGAGTATAAGCACAGACTCTATAATCCAAGAAAATACAGGAGGCTTACAAAGCAATATGCAGCGCCATAACCTCAAAAACGAACCAAGAATTGATCTTGGGCCAGCACATATATGCTCTTTATCAGTTTGCAAACATTATGAGCTGATAATAATTGATTAAGGTAAACCCAGGAAGGAAATGGCAGGCTGAAGGAGCGATGGGTAGCCACATTAGAGATACAGAATGCTGCATTTTCATATAAAATTTTTGGTTCTGCAACACATCAGCAGCAGTACATCAAAATGTGGATTGACTACCATTTTTGGCCTACATCATAGCCAAGGGGAACGTTTCTGTTCTATAAATTCCAATAATTAATGTAAAAGAGTCAGAGCCATATGCTGGTGCATTGAGTTCAAATCGTTCCTTCTTATTTGACACATTGAAGGCAGCCGGCAACTTAAGAGACATACAGACTGATATACCTTTGTGTTGACGAATTAAAAACCATAGACTGTATAATTGCCATACAAAGGCTAGCACCAGAGAAATTATCACTCAGGCCTTGTTCATCAGATAAAACTTTTATCATGTCATGCAGAGATTTTTACTAAAGAATGCATTGCACATGTCTTTGCAGCTAGAACTGACGCCACCACATCTAAACATCAACTTGCATAGATTACAGAGCAAACTCTGGCAAATAGACATGCTGGTCCATACCAAAGTGTGAACCCGAAATGCAAATGGCATGGCAAGGTAACTCGCGTCTCAAATGCCAGGACGTCATTATTCTGTGATGAAAAACAGTCTATTCTAGATCATGATCGAATGGCTTAAGCCACATCCAACTCAAATTATCCTATGATGCCGGGACCTATGATTTTGAATATGATCTTAATTAAGGCTGAAATAGAGCTACGATAAATAGGAGCTAAAAAAACCCTGATTTACCTTTGTGGAGCATCATAAGGCATCGATCCATTCCTTTGTGGAGCATTTTCTGCTCTAGCCTAGGCGACGGTCCAGAACGGCCATCGAGTTTTGAAGACCGTGTGTACTGTAGATCATTATCAAATGGCATAACTAACTCAGACATTTTCACACGTGGATAGTTTAGTTCCTTGCCGCAGAATCACGAGCCCGGGGAAACGGGTCCGTTCTGGCGACCCCGTAACCGTACACTGACAACGCCACGTGCAGCTTCTGATGCATCCCAGCCGTCGGTCAGCCGGGTCTATCCTGGCCGTCGGTTTCGAAACCTTCCGGCGGAATCACCACGGGTAGAAACTGTCGGATAGAATCACAACTCTTATATTCCACTAGAAGGAATCACGACCTTAGGATACCACGCCGCGGAATCACTAAATCCTGATTCCACTCGAAGGAATCACCATGACCCGATTCTGCCAGATGGAATCACATTCTGTGTTATCCAACGTGGCGGAATCACCACATAGAGATTCCTGGGGATGGAATCACAGTTTTTTGATTCCCCATTCGACAGAATCACAACCGTAGGATCCGCCACCGGAAATCACCAAATTCGATTCCAATGAAGGAATCCGCGTAAACGCGATTACGCGGATGGAACCACATTACGTGATATTCAGCGTGGTGGAATCATTAACGAAGATTCCGGGGGCGGAATCCGCGGTTTTGATTTTCCATTCGACGGAATCACTGCAAATGGGCGACGCATCCTGACCGCTCGATTTGTCGTGGATATTTTGGCTGTTTTAATTATGTCCTAGGGATATTTTGAATTCTGTCGACTCATAATTATCACCGTACACGGTACCCTGACAATGTCATGATTGAAGCCGGCTCCGCGTATCATCGTCCTCCACGTCAAGCCCTAGCATGACGTGCGCCCATCCGAAGGAATCACCGTCTCGGCGCAGAAATTTCCCTTTCTCCCTTTCCAAACATTACGTTTTCTTGCGGGTTAGATTCCGCGGCGCTCCCGTTCTTCCCGGCCCCCCCTTTTACGCTGGCGTCCAACATCACGACTTCTCCGCGGCCGTTACGGCTCGCCGTTCTTCCCGGCGCCCCGTTCACTGGCGTACGTTCTTGTGTTTTGTCGCTTCAATCCGTTTCGGATGGCGCGAGTCTTGAAACCTCGCGGAGGAAAACTTCCGAGTTGAATCCGATGCAAATTCGGCTTTTGTATTCCCCGTGAACAATCCCTTGCAAGAAGAGGCTCTTGATTGGAGGTGGACTCCCCTCCGGTAAGGCTTTTGCGGTTGAGGGTTTTGGGACATTTTGCGGCGCAGTGTGGAGCATAACCGGATTCTCCTGATTACTGTTAGTGCTAAGCTCATTGCTCAAGCTTCGTGTTTTCCCAAATATTTGGGGGTTGCGATGCCCGCGAAATGTGCGTTCCGGTGCCTCAAGAGGATGTTGATTGCAAAGATCTGCGAAGCCCGACATAGAGTCTTGGCCGGATTTATGCTTGGCGATGCCATGGAAAAACGCCCCGGGAGAATCCCTGAAACATGGCGCGAAATTCCCAACCGGAAATTGATCACGGTGATGGTCGGTGGTACCGCCAATTCGACAACCGATGGATCGGTTACTCCAAGAAGTGGGATTTGGAAATCCACGTGTTATCCAAGCACAACATGACCGGGATTACAAGCCGCCAGCAATTCGGGAAGGAAACCCAATGCCCCCGAAGTTAGCCAAGAAGATTGGTGCAAAGTGCCGCAATGAGTGTAGATGAGGATTACCCGTGGCAACACAACTGAGACGGATTTTGGCAAGGGCCAGCGCAGGGCTTTCCATGGCGGAGGAGCAAATAGAGCATGGGATTCTCAAACCGGCAAACAAGGCCGCTTGGGTCATTCAAATTGAGTCGAGATAAGGCGGATGGTGGAGGAGAGTTTGGAGGATCAAGAGGGCAAAGAATAAGAAATAACATTGCTAGAAGGTTCAATGTTACCGTTGAAGAGTTGAGGGCCGACATGTCTTTGGCTAGAGAGAAGAACAGTCGGCCGAGATGATTTCAAGATGGAAGTCGCGACAAGCGTAGGGGGAATTTCCATCCCCTCCCAAAAAGCATGCAAGCTCCCTACCCTCGGCCAAGAAGCCCAAAAACACCTGTGAAAAAGAGGGGTGCAAATAAAACGAAGATTGCATAGCTCCTAATCACATTGTTTTTGAGGCGTCCGGCTACATTCGTGGTCTCAGCGATGCTATTCAAACAAAGAAATCTTCCCCGACCCTCTACTTCGGCTTCAAGAGGAGGGACAATTATTGAGATTCCCATGATGCATAGGCCCGGAGGCCACATTTTTTATTACTTTTTGCTTACCAAACAGGCCTTGTTTCCGTGAATTGGACCTGTAATTTTACATTCAAGTATCCACTAACAATCTGGCAAAGACAAGAATTCGAGTAGGGAAAAAAATCGGCACATCCCGAATTTCGGATCTATGCCAATTTTGCCCGTGTTTTTCATGACGATTCGATGTAGAAGACGATGTGGATGCGAATCAACGAGGAATGCGTTGGTGCCTATCTTCTGTAAGTTCAAAGCTGATTTTTCGTTTGGTTTGACAATATCATTCACTGACTGTAGAATGCCCTTCACAGAGCCTTAATTCATGTCATCCCCCAGAATAAGAGGTGCCAGCATGTTTTCATCCATCCCGCGGCCTTCGGCCTCTTCTTGCAAAACTCTTTGGAGGGTCAGTCAGGTGCCTATAAAATTTTCAGTAATCTAATCCCACCCAAACCTTTTAGCAGGCAGAATTGGCGGATGCAAAATGTCGGTTTCTACTACTTCCCAGTTATGAGCAGGTATACAATTCGATTTCGAGTTAGGGTAAAAGCATGTTAGGGTGTACCACTTTTGGAACCTGCAAAAGTACATACACTAGGTACTTTAGAACTGGGTACTTTCTCATTTTTATTTTCATTAAAACTAGTACAAAAGTCCAAAATAAAAGTCAAGGACGCATTAATATTCAAAGTTAAGATAAAGATAATGCTACTGGAGACCAAAATATGTATAAAAGTTCTAGAGTGTACCTTTTATTGAGATATTACATAGGTACCCAGTACCCAATCCTGGGTACCTTTTTAGGTACTTTTTTTGTCACTAAATAATACTTTTTAAGGAACACCCTAACATGCTTTTACCCGTTAACAGGTAGGCAATTCGATTTCATAAACTTGTTTCGCAGCAACCACTGGAGCCTGTTTATATTGGTATCCAACGAAGAGGCAAGCCGGAGGCTTCAAACCCGTGCCGGTTATTGCATCTAGATTCAATGGCTTCATGCACTCCAACTTAAGATCTTTTTTATGACTATGTAAGATGAATTTTACGACTTTCCTATCGAATTTGCCTTCCCCGATTGCTATGTTTTGCTTTCGGTTTCATAGCGGACATTATGAAGAGATGGAATTTTGAATCCTCGAAAGCCCCGCACAATGCCCCCCGTGTCCCCTTGAATGTGCCCCCAAAGAGAACACCCGTGATTGTGGGATATACACAATTTGTTTTGTGAAGAGGTTCTTCTTTGGACATTTGCAACTCGAAAAGATCATTCTCGTGGAGTGTTATGTATGCAATTTTTACTTAATTTAAGTGATGTTTCATTCTAAAGCGCCAGCTTGTGTCATTGACACATCCAAATGGTTTGGGCGGAGGGAAATCGACATGACAAGGTCGACATTTGCTTTGTCATGCTACTCTGAAGTTATTTGATGCGTCCCAAAAAAGGAAAAGCACATTTCATCTACCCCAGGGAGATTGGACCGAGGAGGGTGGCTTGGTTACCCGTCTGAGGAAAAATGGCCCATGATTTCAACCTTGCTATTGAACAGAGAACGAAAATTCCCAGCTTTGCTGGTTTTATTTCCACAGGAATCCATACCACTGTATATGATCTGATGAAGTTTTTTGAATTTGAATTTGAAAGATTTTGGAGCGGGAACTTTTTTGAATTTGAATTTGGGTTGCATGCTCGATTCCGCTCTGGGGAATCACACCACGCTGATTCCATTACGTGGAATCACACCACGGTGATTCCAATCCGTGGAATCACACCACCATGGTTATTCCATTCCGTGGAATCACACTTTCATGATTCAACTCCGTGGAATCACTCGTACGTTATTCCATTCCGTGGAATCACACTTCCGTTATTCTTTTCCGTGGAATCACAAGTCTGTGGTTCCATTCCGACGAATCATCACATTAGGGCGGATTTGGGGTCTGAAAATGGCCCTTATCTTGGGCTAAAGATTTCCACGCCGATTCGCGGGACCAATCGGGTTTTAAGCCTTTTTCACGAAAGTCGGTATTACTTGGCGGTAGAAGGATGAGCGGGCTTACTTGGCATCCACATGGCGTATTTTCATAGGGGATGCCAAGGCTTTTTATTGCAACCATTTTAATGGCCCGTATTTTTCGAGAGTCGCTTTGTCGCCCAAAATAATGGTGACTTTGACCCTCATCGCCGCGTCACCAACTCCCTTTTGTCAAATTTTGGCGCCAAACTTCTCTTTGTCACTCCGGCCTCTCTCGTGCATCCTCTCCGCCTTCACTCCTCATCTGCAATCCATGTCTCCTGTAATTTCTGTGTTCTTGCCCCATTTACGTAACTCCCAAGGTCAAGAAGTGGGAGGTTTTGTCTCAATAGGTTCAGGGTGAGTATGTTTGCCATCAACGAGGGGCGAGCATAGAGTTAAGCGACAAAGGCGATCAGACGTGCGGACACATTGGATAGGTAGGATAAAAGAGTTCAAGTTGAATTCTAGCGGCTGGAAAGTGGAAAGTATAACAATACGACATGCATATACCCCTTCGATATGGCCAAAGAGCTAATCTCCACCAAAAAAGCTTCCCAAAATTGCCCGCAAATGGTAACCACCTTAAACGGATCACACGACGCCGAAGCTAGCTGTCGCCTATACTTAACTGCGTGAGATAGTTTCGTCGTGTGATCTTCTTATCTTTTCATTTCTTTTCGTTGACACGTGTTTACAAACAAATTTATTGTGTGCGGTTTATGTTTATCGGGCGTCGTGGATGTCATTCCGGCGAAAGTATTAGTAGTGTACTTGTGTGTATCACATAGACATCGGAATTGTCCTTTTCAAGGTATGGATGCCGTGACCTTGCGGGGGTATAGGCATCCGGTTTTACTGGACATGATTATAACGTAAAGGTCGAAACCGAGCTTGAGGCGGTTGAATTGCCCCCTTTAAGTGAACTTTGTAAGCCACGGACTAATGAGAACAATGTAATTGCAATGAAGAAATGCATGGGCGGCGAGGTGCAAGTGGGAATGTCTGAAAAACGGAGGCGTGAGGATGAGTTTCAAAATCTTCACACCGTTTGAGGTATTTGCTAACATATTCCGGATGGCGCAGAAAGTTGAAAAGCTCAGAACATATCGTGCTTTCTCCCCCTACTTGGATTTTGTGGATGGCTTATTTTTTGGTTCCGACACGGGATGTTCGATTCCACGAATCATCCGGTCAACTAACAGAGGTCCGCGTAGTTAAGTCCTCCTTTAAGTTCGATACTTTCTTCCAAAACAATATTTATCGTTAATTGTCAACTAGAACGAAGGAAACGAAAAAAGAGGTCGCACAACTTTTGGGGGCCGTTTGAGGACCATAATAGACACTCCGTCGCGGTGGATATTCGAGTATGGAGAGGGAGGAAGTCATTTATACGGCCACCATGGAAGCGAATGGCCATTATCGAGCTAAGAGTGCTAATGGAGACAGAGGAAATTGCTGACGACTTCCATTATTTTATTGATGGCATTAGGGTTGGTTACAGGCAAGAGGGAAATGTAAAGTTTAGTGAGTTCGCGATCAACAAGAAATTGTCTATCGGCTAGCGCTTTGAATCTCGGTTTTTTATTTGTGTTTTTGTCTGATGTTTTTTTAGGGTTCCGTATTTTGTCCGATATTTTTTTAGGGTTCCGTACAATTATTTAAAAACATTACCATCATATTTTACTTTAACCACATTTTTACTATTTATCTCTTGCCGGTTGTCTATTTTTGTCGGTGTTCGTAGTATAAAAGCGCCATCCGGTGAAAGACATGGCAAGAACTAAGCAAACTGCAAGGATCCATCCAGGTGGTGTAAGGCCAGGTGATTACATTAGTCCGCCTTCTTCATCTGACTCTGAAGTCTCTGATAGAGATTCTCCTCCTTCGACCATGCCTAACAGAAGACCCGGAAAAGAAATCCGCATGACAGACGGCGGGAGAAGCAGCTCCGGAGTAAGTAGGGAGGTGCACTCCGGTTCGGAGACAGAGGATGAAAATGTGAGAGACCGGCGAGCAGAATATGATGCCGGATTAATTATTGGGCAGCCGCCTCTTCTTGCTCTTCCTTCTCCTCCTGTTCCTCCTGTGGAGGTGCCAGGACCTTCAAATCAAAGGAGGAGGCCCAACGCCAGAAAGGGGAAGGCGACCAGGAATGTGAGGAGACGGCCGGAAGAGTCGGCCGAGGAACAGCCTGCAGATGCTGGGGTGAGGAGGCGGCCGGAAGAGTCGGCCGAGCAACAAAAACTCCAAATGCCGGGTGGGTGAGGGTAGAGGCCGGAAGCGGAAGACGAAGCCTGGTATTAAAGCACTTCACGAGATTAAGAAGTATCAGAAGAGCACTGAGATGGTCATTCCGCGTCTCCCATTTGCCAGGCTCGTGAGAGAGATTCTGCAAGTGTGGTGCGATACATCATACCGATTCTGAAATTCAAATCAAGCTTTTAAATGCTCTTCAAATGGCTTCGAAGCGGTTGGTGTCGGTCTGTTCGAGGACTCGCAGCTTTGCAAAGAATACATGCCAAGGTGGATCACATGCCCAAGGACATGCGCCTCGTCTTACGCATAAGGGATCCCGAGTACTATGGTCAAAATTTTATGGCTGAATACAACAAGAAGAAAGACCCCCCAGAAAAAAGGCCGTGAAGTGCCTTTGTGTTTTTTTCATATGTATAATATTTCTTAATGCAATGGCTTTATAAGCTTATCTCTTAGTCCATTTCTTTCTTAGAAGCCTAGCCGCACTTTGTATTTTTTTTTTAATGTTATACGTGAGGATCACACGACGCCGCGACAAGCATTGTGCTTTTGTTGCACATAGTAGTCTTCGCGTCGTGTGATCCAACCCTAACCCTAACCCTAACCCTAAAATGTGCGGACAAATCTCCCCACAACGGTGTCCCCTTTCATAATCGACAACGGCTACTTGAGTTCAAAAGTGGCGGTTTACGGCTCCTAAACATCTTCTTGTTTTTGTCGTTTGCTTCGCCATGGATTGTTATGTGAAGTTCACGGAATGGTATGCATCCGTCCCTCATGACAACGAGGAAGTTATTGTGACCGCGATTTATCCGTTCTATTGCAAGGAGTTGGACATCATGGCAAACGATGGCGAGCTTGGATGCTATCGCGAGGTTGCTTTTAGCTTTCACCCGGCAAGCTTGGTCTCGGGCCAAGACGCCCTTTGCGCAGATGTCCCCGCTCGTGGATTCCAAAACCAGCTCTAGAGGAGGCGGCTTCCCATTTGCAAACAGGGGAAGATGTTTTTCAAGAATCTTTGCGCCACGGGCTCCTCCCGGGCGCGTCCTTGTGCTTAAGAAGGTATCTTATTTCTCTTTGCCGCTTTGCATTTGCTAGTTATTGCATTCTCGCTTCGGCCAAAACCAAGATACACTTGGAAACAATGAAATCTTTAAGCCAAGGGGGTCGGGCTATGTGTGATGATGCTGACTATGACGTAGAAATGGAGATAGATCTACAAGAAGAAGAGCAAGAATGTAGGAGTTTTAGCTTCGACGACCGGCCTTGGGTGAACCGGAGGAGGGAGATGATTCTCAAGGTGATGAGGATGGGGATGAGGATGAAAAGAAGTTGTCCGACATAACGCCAATTTTAGTGGAAGGCAAAGAATACTTATTGCTAAGTGATATCTTGAGGAACCCGCCTTTGTTACTTAATGTGTGTGCTAGGGAAGACGAAGCTTATCAAGACCTTGGCGAATGGGTAAACTTAGGCCTAGATTTTGAAGAGGATTTGGACAAAGAGATGTTTGAAGTATCTAATTATACCGCAATGCTATAAAGCTTAAAGAAGCATATGAGAGGTTGAGTCTCGATTTGCTCAAGATGAGGCGAATCTACCAACGGAAGAAGAATTCCAGCGTCTCCGTGCAAAGTCAGCCAACAGGATCTCTGAGGTTTGGCGTGCCCTTCACCAATCAATGGCAAAGATAAGCCCGGTAGATGAGGATAAATGTGTGAAGATAATCTTGAGGGTTCTTATTTGTGGGAAGTAGATGATTTTTCTTGCCGACATGCACGCTGGGGCGGGAAAGATTGAAGGACTCTACATTGTTAAGATATATCTCAAGATTCGTTAATGGGGAGATAATCGTCTTGTGAGAACTTTCAGTCAAAAGGGTGCGAGTTTGTCTATTACCTCCGTGCATTATGCATGTTCGGGAACCATTCCCAATTGGCATCAAACACCGAAAGGGTGATAGCAATTGGGAGGGATGTTGTGTTACAATATTTTGACGACCAAGCGGTCTCATGGGCGAGCAATATGTTAAATTTTTTAGGCTGGCGGCTTGACTCACCCAAGGTTGGAAGTCGGGTCGATAACATGGAAGTCATTGCCTTGTTGGATCGGTCTTGTGGGATTGAAAGAGCATGAAATTGACGCGAAGCTTGAGAAATTGGAAGTTATATGTTTTCCAACTTGTATCGGTAAAATTATTTATGTACGATTGTCCTTCCGAAATTCCTAATAAAAATTATTTTATTTGTATTTATTCACATCACGCCAAATACATCGGTCGATTTTTCATCATATCTAGGTTTTCGCGTCGTGTGATATCTATCTCAAGAAATGAAATATTATTGGAAAAAGACAATTAATTTATTTATTCCTCACACGATGCGAGAAGCAACTCGTGTGACTCATGTTATAAATAGAAGACCGATGTCCACGCTGACCTCCGATCGCCTTCCGCCTTCTGCTCATCTTCTACTTCCGGCTTCCGCCTTCCACCTTCTGCTCCGATGGCATCATCATCTTCCTCTAGCAAGCGACCACGCCAAGATAGCACTCCCCAGGCCCCGAGCTGCCCGTGGACATCACCCTTGCAGTGGTGATGAAGAGATTCAAGGAGATCCATGATGAAAACAACCCGCCTCGTCGCCGCCGAACACAATGAGGCGGTCGGCGGCATTAGCCTTCACGAGGGAGCTGCCGCACGAGCGTTGACGCTGAGCTCGTGGAAACATTAAGCCATGTACCAAGAGGCGACGAGCCGCTAGGGCCGGCGCGGTTGAAACTGCTCACATGATTTCGCAGGCCTTAGAAGATATGGAGAAGAAGCTCCGAGCTGCGGAGGATGAGAACGCAGCCTTACGGCTTCAGCTGCAGGACATGAAAATCAGCTAGAGGATCATGAAGATCCCTAGCCGTTGTATCTATCTATTTTTTGCTTCAAAGAAAAGTTTTCTCTATTTTTTGCTTCTATCTATCCTGTTGTTCCAATGTATGTTCTGTTTTATTAAAATATCACACGACGCGAAATGCCTTGCTTGCAATTAGGTAGCAATCAATGGATTTCGCGTCGTGTGATCTCCATGCCGTTCTATTTTGCTTCAATGAGAAGTTCTATCTTTAGTTATGTATCAGTAAAATTACTTATGTATAGATTGTATCACCGAAATTATCATAAAAATTATCACACGAGCTTTCTCTGGAAGAAAAGACGTTAGAAGAAGTAACGCTCCTTTTTCCTCACACGACGCGAGAAGTAACGGTCGATTTTCCTGACCCACGGCATCCTTCGCGTCGTGTGACTCAAGCTACTACGAAATCCCTGTTATAAATAGAAGACTTTCTATCTTGCCTTCGACCTCCGATCCTCTTCCGCCTTCCGCCTTCTTCTGCTCATCTTCTCCCCCTTCCGCCTTCCGCCTTCCGCCTTCTCCTCCGATGGCATCTTCATCCTCCTCCGTTTACGACCGCCGCCCGATCTGCCAGCGGACATCACCCTTTGCCGTGGTGATGAAGAGATTCAAGGGGGTCACGACAAAATGTACCGCCTCTCGTCGCCGAGAAGATGGAGGCGGTGGACAGGTTAGAATTCACTAGGGGGCTGCTGCATGAGCGAGACCTTGAGCTCGCAGCAACATTAACCAGGTACCGAGAGGCCAATAGCCGTAGGGTCGAGGCAGTTTTAACTGCACACAATATTTCGCAGGCGCTAGAAGATATGGAGAAGAAGCTTCGAGCTGCGGAGGATGAGAACGCAGCTTTTGATTTCGGCCAGCCTTCTGGGATCATGAAGATCCGTAGCCATTGTATATATATTTTTTTGTTTCAAAGAAAAATTTGCTCTATTTCTTGCTTCTATCTGTTCTCTTGTTTTGTTTTATTAAAAGATCACACGACGCGAAATGCCATTCTTGCAATTAGGTAGCAATCAATGGATTTCGCGTCGTATGATCTCCACCGTTGTATGTATAAATTCATAATTTATTAATGGAAAAGTGTATGTAACACAAATATCTAGCTAGATTATGTGATAACTTGCGGGTAAATGCGGTTTGCATGTGGATGACAACGTCTATTCACATCGTGGCTTGTGGATGACAACGTCATGCCAAGGGCGTGGCATCTTATTTGCCACAATAACATCGTCTTTTATGCGGCCTTGCATACGATGCGGCTAGGATATGACGGATCCCATGATGCGAACATAGGCTACCGTTGCCTAATTGCATGCCATAATTTCGCCTCGTAGGATTATTACACAACTTTATCGGTACTCGCAACCGTAGATTCCAACGTATCTCTAGTTTCTATATAAAACGTCGGAGGCCTTTGTCTTCTCCTATCCGCCATCTTCTGTTCTACCACATCCGCCCTCAGCCATCACTCCTGTTCTCCCATCACTTTCAATGGCCTCCGGCTCCAGTTCCATCCTGTAGAGATCTTGTCTCAAGTTTTGGTCAAGGAAATTGAACATTCGGCAATAAGCGAGGAACGGATCCGCCTTCTAAAAGAAAAAGAATGATGAAGACGCCGCCAAGCTGGTTGCGGCAGAGGAAAAGGCCGCCTTCTGAGGGGAGGTGATTTTAGTCTTGCGACAATCACGGCCGGGTTTTAGACCGCTAATTGCGCGCCCACCAGATATAACCTCCAAGAGAGGCTTAGGGCCGCAATCGGAGCGGGAGAGGCTGCCCGAGCCCAACTCGATGAGCGGGAAGATAAGGTTGCGGAATATGAGAACGTGGTTGCGGGGCAGGCAATCATGTTGGAGGAGCAGAAAAAATTATCACTGCCCTCTAGGAAGAGCTTGCCCGGCGATCATAGGCATCGGGCTCCTCCTAGAGGGGCCCGTTTTTTAATGTTTGTAATTGGTTTTATTTTTCAATGGGAAAAGTTTTTGACAAATGTACCGAATATTACGTTTCCTATTTTTAATTTTCAATATCCGTGGTAGAGAGAATGACAAGACAGATCACACGAAGCGAAACCCTTCATAGGGTTTTAAAGCTCGTGTGCAGATTTCGCGTGGTGTGATATACAGTGTAGTTAGAATAGTTATTAATGTGTTCCAGCGGACAGTACCATTAATGTGTTCTAGCGGACAACCGGCGAATCCGCTTCGACACGCGGCGACGGCCAAACGAGTGTGTTTAATATGTTCAAGCGCTAATATGTATAAATTGAGGTCCTTGCATTGTGCTCCTTCCGCCGGTTAGAGTCTTTGCTCCTCACTTCTATAATCTTAACGTCCCTCCCATTTGTCATCTATGGCCTCCACATCCTCAACCGCTGATAATGGAAAACGCAAGAGGATAGAACTCCCTTCTGACATAGTGTTGGGTGTTCTAATGAAGAGGTTGAAGGAGCAAGATGATCTTCTAAAGGAAAACGCCGTTACAATTCAGCAAAAAGAAGAAGAGAATGAATTCAACCTTCTCATGCTTCAGTAGCCGGAGAGGCAAATCAAGCGGTTGAATAGAAGGTCGACGGATGACATGCCCCAACAACTGCGACCGAGGTGGTTATGACGGCAACGAGGATGCTAATTCAGCGAAGAACACGTTGTGCTATTGGGACGAGCGGGACATGTACAAAGAGATGGTGGACCAGATTGGAGGAACGTTTGGATAGGGTGATTGCTCGCTTGAGGGGAAGAGATGAAGACGAAAGACGAGGACGGAGCTGATGATGATGATGAAGATAATGAAGAAGAGCTCGCGACCGAGCAACAATGAGTCGTTGTATTTTGTTTTTCAATGTAACATCTTTCACAACTTTAATCAAAAGTAACCCTTTTTATTATTATCTTGTAAAGCTTCACACCCACGCCGAAGCCACATAAATGCAAGCAATAGCGAACTCCAATTTCATTACCAGATGATACAAAATAAGATCACACGACGCCGAAGCTTCTGGTTGTGCAAACAAGGTTGGAGGCAAGTACTTGGCGTCGTGTGAACATGCTACACATTACAAGTATACTTTACCGATTCTTTGTCTCTTAGATCTCCACTTTGTTCGCGATGCTAGTGGTGCCCTAGAATTTTGCCAAGCAACTTTCCGCTTCTCTTCAAAGATTATGCCAATGGTGTTTACGACTTACGGGTTGCTCCTTAAAGCGACCTTCTTGTCGTGTTTAGCCATCGCCCTTCTATAAAACCACTCACATCATCCTCTTAGAGGGTTGGTTCCCACATTTCCACCCCTTTTGAGTGTTACGATGAAAGGCTATTTTAGCTTGTTTATCGCGACTTCTCCATGCCTTGCGCACTCCACACTTTGCTAGGCTTCCATACTTCCTAAAAAACCAAGGTGCATGAGCCCAAAAGATGTGCAAGTAGTGCGTGACTTCACTCTCTCCCCATCGTCTATGAAAGCTTTAATAAATTTGTTATTAAACACTTGCGAACATTTACGCATCTTCTCTTGTGGGGTCCATTCTCAAATGTATGGGAACAATTCGCATACAATGCATCCCATGCTTTTTTTTTCCTCAATGCCGAATCGAACGCCATCTCAGGCGGTCCTGCTCCGCATCAACCAGCAATTTTCCAAATTCATAGACCTTTTCTCCCATCTGGTTTCCGTTCAGAGCCTCTCTATGATTCTTTATGAAGCGTCGAAGCTTTCATCCCTCCAATTGACACCTTACGAGGCACACTTGTTCTTCCCCGCCCGTTTCTCATCGAGCTCTAATCTTACATTGCCACCATGCAAACACGCTTCGATAGAACATGTTCAACTCTACGAATTCCTTCCTCTCTTCTCTTCTTGTCTGCAAATGTTCCACACGAATCTGCACTCAAAAATATCATCTTGTCGATGATTCTCACAAAGCCGCAAAGTGCGATATGAACCCTCTCTAATGGAATGGGGAAAATGCCATGGAACTTGGGATCTTCTTCTCCTCTATTAGGAGCATTTGCTTGGTTAAGGGACAAGGTTGAAACAGTCTTCCCAGTACTTGACTTCCTTGCATGATTGCAGTACAGACAACTTTTGCATGTTCCTTGTCCTCCTCCACTTATGTTGTACATTGCTTTCTCAGTTTTTAAATCAGACGCCAAGTGAAAAATTACTTTGTAAGATCCATAGTGATCTACTTGCAATTTTTTTCTCCCTCGAATCTAGATATTAGACTTCGGGATGTCGGTTTGATTGAACACCCATTTCAAAACCTCGTGGGTTTCTTTTGAACTTTAAAGAGACCTAACCACCGGTGTCATCTTGATTGACATGAGAACCATTTTTCCGCATGCTTCTTCTTCTCCTCGTCCAATTTCTCTACATCTTTTTTGTTATTCTTGTTGCTCTTTGATTTAGCATGTGCAATTGCATTCTCAATTGCTCTATTCATGATGACAACGGATACCCTCTCATACTTCTCAAACTTGGTCAGTTCCATTTCATCCAATTTTATGCAAACTTCAATCTCACCATTAGTTTCTCACGAATCTGTTAAGTCATAATATTTGACAAGAAATTGTAAGAGAGTAACCAGGTCAACCCAAAGATTATTATGCGTTCATTCATTCCAACTATATCACAACAATCCTTGCCATTCTTATCTTTTATGGCTATGGCGGGACCAAAGACATTCAACGTGGTGCATCTCTCCTAATATGGCATACACCATCTTTGTCCTAGTAACCCTTGTATTCTCGACAATTTGTGGACGTGGGCGAATACTTTTTGTGCCCATTCTTTTCAACGCTTACCGTGGAATGGCTTGAATAGAGAACGGTAACCAAGCCTCATCGATGCCTACATCATCACAAAAAATCAGTACATCCGTAAGCTTCTAACTTCTTGTAGATCTCCCTAGTACCATTTCCAATACCATCTTCTTGAGAGGAGAGTTGTAGGGCTGACAAATCATGTCCACTATCTCCCCGTTCGTCCGCTAGGTTCTTCACTACGTAACCAAGATTGCTTCTAGTTTCCCCGGATCTTAACTGGCCTTTGCTAGTGTTGTAAACGGACCTTGTGGCCGTGACCCTGCGTCTGAATGCACCTGATCCAAACTTCAGTTCCTCTATCGGTCGATAATGCTTCTTCCTTTCTCGCAAGCCAAGGGGTGTTTTCTTCAAATTCTTTAACCTACATTGAAGCCCAAAGTTTGCTCTTTCGAGCTCTTGGATCTTTTCTTGCAGCTGCCCTATCACCAATTTGGACTTCTCCACTTCGTATCTCAAAGAAGTTTCCCTCCCCAAGCCGTCATTCCTTTCCTTCATCACAAAGTGGAGTAATGAAGCGAGAGAAAAAAGAGTCGATTTAAGTTATAATTCTCTTGTGACAATCGGAAGCGGCTCATCTCAAGGAATCAGATTCGATTCCGAATGCCTTCATCCTCTCTCAATCTCTCACAATATCCCAAGAGGCCAGAGTTACCGTCACCACAAAATCGGACTGGATATAAACTGCCATCCGCCCAGATGTCGACACTTTTTGAGCCTGCAAGGCGCAACATGTCGAGGTCTAAGTTCTTATTTTTTAGACCTCTTTTTTTGCGATTGAAGACTGGAGCATATTCCTGAGTCAGTTGGATCCTTATCCACACATCATTTGGAGCTTCCATACCGCGTGGATCGCACGGCGCGAAATGAATGTGTACAATTTGTATGCCCCAAAGACAATTAAACCGCTTTTGAGGCTCAAATCCAGGTACTAACCTCGTTTTTGAAATTTGCAACGTGCATATGGAAAAGTCCATTCTCCTACAATCCATGCTTTTATACAAAAAGCAAATTCAAAATTCGAATTGTAGGGGAAGCCTGTATTGGGATGAAGTAAAGATCCCGGTTACGAACTTTTAAGGCGCAATCGCAGCGCCTCGAAACGAAAGTCTAATACAAAGCTTCAACCTACACATTCAAATTTTGAAATGTAGAAGGCGGGAATGGACTCTAAATGAAAATAGGGCAAGACAAGAATCGGTGATGCGCATGATTGGTATCTGACAAACCAAGAGACACCGTCATGAGTTGCCGGTATGCTATAATGCAAGTGGCTTTTTAGAAGCGCCACGTGTTGCGTCAATCTGTCTGACAACAAGAGAATTAAATACATATGGCGCCATAGATATGCGATTCCCCTTATTCCGGGAGAATATTCCAAGCAAATCTGACGGGAAAAAAGGGGCGGAAATATGACGGAATGGTCGATAGGGAGGCCATTTTAGTTCATAAAACATAATATAACTTGGAATGATAGATATTTTATATGCAAATGGGAGACTATTGACGAGGGACTTGTGTTTAGTTTTAATTTGACAACAAATAAGAAAGTGGATCACACGATGCGAATTTAGTGTGTTCCATTTTTGTTGCATATGTACTATTCGCTTGGTGTGATCCTTGAAAAATAATATGCTCTTTGAAAAGGGATAATGACTTATGTACTTAAGAGTGGTAACACATGTACAGTAAAAAAAAAGTTAGGTATTCAAATGGAATTAGAAGCAAAAACTTTTTACATTCAAAATTTTTTATGGCCGTATGGCTTTACATCATTTTGTAAATTTAAATGCCCTGGAGGCTTCAACTATTCACAACAAAAAGCCCGGAGGCTTGCAGGTCATATGGTAAGAAGTCAAGGCAAGCTCGACTAAGAACAAGGAAAAAAAATAAGAGGTGCTCTGCCTAACAAATTTCATTCATCCGCTTCATCATCTCGCAAAAAAAAAAAAATAACCGTTAGTTGAATGCTTAAGAAAAGAAAGAAAACATGCATGTACCATGAACTAACGCCATGAGCTCCTCGAAGTCGCCAGATTCGCCTTCAACTTCTTCATCTTCTTCATCATCTTCGACTTCTTCTCCGCCGGTGACCACTCATTTTCTCAAGAATCTCCTATCCAACCTTCAAGAACACTGTGATGAACTCCTGCTCGAAATTTCTCTCGATTCCTCATTCTCGATTCCTCGTCAAAGGAATCGAAATCGTGAGGAATCGAGGCATTCAGAGCAAGAACCGTGGGCAGCGGAGGGAACTGCGGAGGGAACACCTCTTCCAGCCGTAATAGGCGCCTCTTGGAGGACACCTCCGCTCTTCCGTAGCTGATCTCTTCATGGCGATGGACTAGAGAAATTGGGCGGAGGATCTAGCAAAGATTGGGCGGAGATTGGGGGAGAATGGGCCCAATCTAGGCTGGAATAGATATAGGCTGGATTAGACGTGAAAATCGTGGGAATGATTCGTATTCCAGTCCTATCAACCATCATTACATGCCATTATGTGCATATCTCGAAAATTTGAGCCATATCTAATATCTTCCTTTTTTAACCTTATACCTAAATATCCAATATCTTCCTTTTTTAACCTTATTCCTAAATAGCCAATATCTTCCTTTTTTAACCTTATTCCTAAACCTATATGATTTGAGTTTAACCTGAAAATGAACACCGATATAATTCGAATTTAACATACTATTTAATACCAAGATGCTACGTCACACTATGTCGATAATTGGGATTTAAAAAAAAACACTCCAAACCCTCCTCGAGAAAACCACGTAAGTGCCGACCTCACTTGTGTTTAAGTTTAATTTGACAACAAGCAACTTCCATACTGTGTAGATCGCGACGGGCGAGAAATCAAGGTGTGGTATTTTTATGCCCCAACACAATTAAACCTCGTGGTGAGCCGAACGTCCGTATACTAACCGTTTTTGAAATTTGCAACGTGTATATGGAAATCGAAAAGTCCATTCTCCTACAATCCATGCTTTTATACATTAAGCAAATTCAAATTTGGAATTGTAGGGGCGGAAGCCCGTATTAGGATGAAGTGAAGATCGGTTAAAGCGCAGCCATGGCAATACGAAATGAAAGTCCGATCGATACAAAGCTTCAACCTACACATTCAACTTTTGAAATGTAGAAGGCGGTGACGCCAACGCTTTAAAGAGACACCGCCATGAGTTGCTTGTATGCTATAATGCAAGTGGCATTTTAGAAGCCCCACGTGTTGCATCAAATCGCCCGACAACCAAATGTAAATTAAATACATATGGCGCCATGAATGTGCAATCCCCTTATTCCTAAGAATATTCCAAGCAAATCAGTAATTATGAGAGTTTGGTATCCTAGGTGGCATGGGAAAAAGGGAGCGGAAATATGACGTGGAATGGCTGATAGGAGGCCATTTTCAGACCCCAAATCCGCCCTAATGTTGCGCGAGTCGGTGACGTGGAGCGACGTACGTAATAAATGCCAAGCCACCGCCATCTATTGCCCTCACTACTAGGATTTGTGCGGACCGAAATGACGCGGCGTTGATTTAATGCCGGTGGTGCCACGTTGGCCCCTACACCGGCAAATAATTTAGTCCAGCTTTCGGCCGGTGATTCCGTCGGGCGAATTTCAGAGTCCCGCAGACCTTTACGCCTTCACCGCTAGGATTCGTGCCAAACTGAAGTGACGCGACGTCGACGAATGCCAGGGTGCCACGTTGGCCCCTAGACTGACAGCAAATTTAGCCCTAGTCGGTGATTCCGTCGGGCGGAATTTCTTAGAGCCCCGACGGACAAGCTTCTGGCGCTTTCAATTCAATCATATGTTTTGGTTTTGGTGCTTAGCTCCAGCTCCGGCGCTTCGATCCGATTGTTAGGCCATATTCTTGCGCGATAGTTCCTATGGTTTCGTGGTTCGTAAGGAATTTCTCGCTTTCCCGTGGGTTCGGTAAGGAATTTCTTTATGTCCGCTTCTTCGCTTCTAACATCGGTTGCCGGGCTTCTAGAATGGCGGACTGCCCCAATTGTTATAGAGGACGGGTTTCTCATGATTGACCTTCGCTTTCTTGGATAATTTCCCGCACGCAGCTCGAGAGCCCGCAGATCGCCTTCGTCGGTTAGCGCAAGAGGTGCCGCCCGGTTTCGCCGCCATACCGAGGCAAGAGGGTCACGATTGGTGAGAGGGTGCCTTTGAGGAAATCCAATGGCTCGAAAAATTCGAAAGTTAAAGTATCTAGGGGTTCCAGAATTCCTGGTCACGAAGAATGTGACGGTGATTGGGCCAAGAATTTGTTTGCATTTCTTCATTCAACTGGTAAGCCTACTGCATGCGGATGTCCAGATCCATCGAAGGCTTCCAAGGACGCGTTTGAGTTCGATGAACCAGAAGATGACGACTTCGTGTTTCCCGTTGCCTGCTGTAAAGACCCATCAACCGGTCGAACTAACTGGACCAGCGTCAAGGTTAGCCAACTGCGCCTCTTGCTTCACGATTTTTCTTTTTTGCTGGATGTAACTAATTGCATGTTTGATCCAGAGGAAGCGTTCCCACACCTCCACTGGCTAGTCAGGCGATAACGAATGAAGCGCGGAATCGCCTTCTTTTTGGCGCTTTCTTTTTGAGCATCCATACATGTCCGAGAATCACCGCTCATTAAACCCTCGGTGTTTCTTTTTTGGTTGGACCCCTGGGTTAAACCCCGGGCCCGCTAAACACTTATAGTTTTTTTTTGTGCGACGCTTATTTATAAATATGAATCGAGATTATGGCTGTTCAATGTGCAAGTGTTAGTGCCTCCAGTATCATGCATTAAAGCATCTCATGGAATGCATGCATGCTTCCATGTTTCTGGTTGTGATTCCATACGCAGGTATTTATACGTTTAGTATTTTATACAGATAGTATTCAAACGTATACTCCTTTGCAGATTGTGTGTTTGCACTCATAATATTTATACGTATAGTATTTTGCAATGCACTATTTATAATGTCCGAGTATTCATTTACTATCATTGACACAAATATCGTCATAACAGTGGTTTTATACACGTAGTATTTCTACACAGGGTATTTATACACAGAGTATTTATACTTATGGTGTTTTCTACACATGGTATTTATACGTTTAGTATTTTATACAGATAGTATAGTATTCAAACGTATAGTAATTTGCAGATTGTGTGTTTGTACTCATAGTATTTATACGTATAGTATTTTGCACATAGTATTTATACGTCGAGTATTTATTTACTATCATTTACACAAATACTGTCATAACAGGGTATTTATACACAGAGTATTTCTACACAGGGTATTTATACACAGAGTATACATAAGAGTATTCATACATTCTGTGATTATGCATGGAGTATTTATACGTTGTGTATTTGGACACAAAGTATCTATATACATAGTATTCTGTGCATTGAGTATTCATCTTCAACCTTTGATTCTGTACATTGAGTATCTATGCAAAACATATCATATCAGAAACTCATATTGTGCAAGACTCATCAAAAATTACAATATGTACATTCACAATATGCATAGAATTTGAAGCCAACTGAAGAGATTGCACATCAATTAACTTAATTCTCAGATTCTCATAAGAAGGCGCGGCAAAGGTAGCTACCAGAAATCAAAAATCAACGTAATCGCTGTCGAATGAAAAACCAAAAAAAGGACGGTCCTCCATCATTGATAGTCGCGAGCTATGCAATCGCGTGAATCGGGCGGGCTCGTTTTTCTCTGCGTAGTTCATGCAAAGAAGAATAAAGAACATTAGTTGCGAACAATACAGGATCATCAAATGAACAAAGCAGTTGTATGAACTCACACCTTGTTGGTAGACCACCAACCAACCCTCCCAAAACTTGTGTCCTTGCAGCAGGGACCGGGAAAGCAAATTTACCGTCATCTGGCTCATCCTTGCACTCCACCTTCACTGGCTTTGAACCAGCAGAATCTTTGCGGCCACATTTAGCAGATTCTTCCTTCGGCAATTCCGTTTCCTTAACGTAGGCAAACAGATTCTTTGCCCACTCTTCATCAAGCGTCTCGTGCCCAGGGATGTGTGAAACGTTGGAAACCTTCACAGGAATCCTGATGCATTCACAACCCTGTCCCGAAGGTATG
Organism: Isoetes taiwanensis; assembly: GCA_021234155.1. NCBI lineage: Eukaryota > Viridiplantae > Streptophyta > Lycopodiopsida > Isoetales > Isoetaceae > Isoetes > Isoetes taiwanensis. Next base: position 2,657,940 of record JAJEKV010000029.1, on the reverse strand, counting down.
GCGACAGGAATGGGCGGGACGTCTACCAATGCTCGACTCCGGAGGCGCTCCTGCAGATTCTCGAGCCTGCAATCTTTGAGCGCCTCCAGAAAATCGAGGTTCATCCTCTTTGTCCATCCTCTCAAGCCTGGTGTCGACTTGTCTCATCATCACCTCTGTGGCTATGAGGAGGCTGGGATCCTTGGAGGCACGTCCCATAACCCTTGCAACACACGATTCTAGTGAGGCCCTAGCTTCCTCTACGGTCAACCCAACTTTCTTCGTAGGGAGAATGTCATCCTCTAGACTAACTATCTCTTCAGGTGAATCTCCAGGGGGGACCCCAGGTGTACAAGGGCGCAAGTGCTCCATGCCACCACTTGCATTTCCATAATCGGAACCTAGAACCTTCAAGATGTCCCCGCTCTCTCTCAGAGTCTGTCTATTAGTTGGATAACCTTAACTTGGTGTTTGCAAAGGTTACCTTTGGCACCCCATGGGCAATCACAACTTCGCCCAATTCCTATGTGCCCCACTCACAAAGTACGGTTGGCGGTTGAGATCAAGAGTCCGGACATATGCCTCCCCTCCTTCGAGGGTCTACAAAGGTGATCGTGCATCATCCTAATGCGCCTAAGCCCCTCGAATAGCCGATTCTATAATTTTCTCTTGTGATGTGTTTATGACAAAACCAGCCTCTTTCATCCCTCTGTGTGGTTGTAAATGAAACAACGTGGAGTGTTAGTGCACACGTAAATATACAAAATACGTTATCTTTTGCAAATTACCTTGAGTATGTTGTATGTGCCTCAACTTCATTGACAAGCATATGTAGTAGCCACCCATCCTCCCCGCCCTTCAGCTTGATTTGGAGATGCCCAGCATCTTTAGTATCTTGTGCCAACCCTCTATTGCAGCATTGGTTTCTTGGTTTGAATGGGGGAACATTCTTGTGGCCAACACCCATTCACATATATTGCGAGTCCACTCTCGACTCATGTAGGAGGCCAATTTGGGATACTGAGGATACTTTCCTTTCAGGGTTTCCAACTTTCTCAAAGCTTCTACTTTAACAGCCTCATTGTAATCCTCTCCATAGTCATTGTTACCTGGGGGACACTTGATTCCATACATGATCTCACCCAATTCCTTAAACATTTGGTTCCTTCACGTTCTTGACTAACCACTTCAACCAGTCTCTTCTCACATGCCAGATGCAAAGGTTCAAGTGCACGCCAGGGTAAACCTGAAGTGTAGAGAGATGCCACATGCTCATAGAGTGTGCAAAATGAACCACTTAAAATTGCTCATAGTGGAAACATTGTTACCTTTTTAATTGCATGTATTTCGGCATCACAAGAATCGGTGATAAAGCATGAGGGCTTCCAGGTTGAGTCATGGCGTTCAACCCACACTTTCATGGCTTCTAGCCATCTTGCAATTGCATCTTTCTTCTGGGAGTTCGTGATAATCCAAGCCAAAGGCATCCCATTGAAGTACTCATCGAATCCAATGATAGTGAAGAGGTAGTACCTTTAATGTAAAATAGCAACACAACTTAAGAATGTTCTAAAATTTTATATGAGCATTGAAATGCAAGAGGTGCAACCCTACCTCATCCCGTTTGTCTTGTAGGTGGAGTCAGGACACAATGCCCTATCCTTTCCAAATCTCAACAAGGCTCCTCTTTGGGTGGGAGTCATAACCCCCAATTGGAAGATGTCACCTTGCTCATAATGGAATACACTGTCAAGGTGTTGTTGCACCCACATATGAGTGCTTGTAGCTTCATCTTCATGCAACTTCCAAATATTTCGGGCCACTTCCTTTTCAATGTTGTAGATTTCATGCATCTTTAACATGTCATCTCTCGAAAGGCCCTCCAAACCAAGTAGTTCCTTCTTCAAGCTCACTCTTTCTTGGTGGATATTCATCACCATTCTAGGTGCAATGTAATGCAATAGCTTTTGTTTGATCCATTCTCTCTTTTCATCCGTGAGCCATGGAGCCAGCCTATACCTCAACCCTTTCTCAGCAGCTAAAGCTTTACCGTGGCAAATTTGACCTTGCTGGTTCACATGATCCCATTTGTGGTAGGTAATTTGAGTGGTTTCCGGAAGAAGGTAGAGCTGTCTCAAAGTGAAATGACATTGGTATCCCCTTCTAACACTCTCCCCTTTGAACCCTCCTCCTCCTTTGCCCGAGGAGGAGGTCGATCTTCCACAACATGGGTGTTCCCGCACTGTCTTGGGGCCCAAAACTACACCCGATGCACACCTTTCCACCATTGAGGATGAATCAGCCATGCTTTAATTTCCATGTGTAATCTACAAAACTAAAGAACCGCATACCTTTTCGAGAAAAGATATGTCCCGGATGCCGTTTTTGATAGCCCCTTATTCATTTGAGAGCTTCTTATATAGAAGTTGCGGGGTGCATCCCCATTTTTTGCTCCCCAAAGAACGAAATCCGGGACTTCGATTGGTGGGAATATAGGAAACCCACACCAATTGAGTGCCTCCTCCATCCGATCAGGACCCCGGGTGCTCTAGAACCGCCCGTGGCAGCCGACGTGGTCAAAATGCCCTTCTGCAGGGTTTGTTTGCCAAATCTCTACTTGCACCTGCCACAGAAGCGTAATTAGAGCTTAGCCACAACAAAGAGATGGAACTGGACAGTCTTCCAGGCACTTGCCTCCTCAATCTTCTCTTCGAGGTCCATGACAAGCTCCGCTGAGGACTCCCGCCGCCGATCGTGGAGTTCCAAAGTACAAACGTGCGCTGTGGTGATTCCGTCCCTGGAATCGACAAACTTACGCCCGCAGGTCGGACGAACTCACGACGCCACAATGTCCGTCAACCGGTTTCCTCGAACGGACCGGATGCATCCACCGCCGTTCTGCGTAATCACCGTGGTCGAATCACCGTATCGAATCACCGGGAGTGATTCTATCCTGCGGGATCACGGAGGAGTGATTCCATCTGGCGGAATCACGGAGGAATGATTCCATCCGGCAGAATCGCTACGGATTGATTCAATTCGACGGAATCACTAGACTGTGATTCTGTCTCACGGAATAGCGCTGCTGTGATACCGTCGGGCGGAATGCATTCGTCGTGATTCCATCACGAAGAATCGCGCAGTTGTGATTCCACGGGGCTGAATCCATGGTCGTGATTCCATCCGGCGGAATAGCTATGATGTTGTGATTCTATCTGGCGGAATATATTCCTGGTGATTCCGTCTCGAAGAATCGGACATTTGTGATTCCACAGGAGTGAATCGCGTGGTCGTTATTCCATCCGGTGGAATAGTCACGCTAGATTCCACCCGGCGGATAATGGAGTTGTGATTCCATCTCACCTAATCGTGACATTCGAGATTCCATCTGGCGGAATAGCATGGTTGTGATTCCGTCTGGCGGAATAATCACGTCCTTCGTGATACCTTCCGGAGGAATACATTTGCGTAGTGATTCCGTCTCATGGAATGACTCGGGGGAGATTCCGTCGCAAGGGAGAATACCGCTGTGATACCACCGGAAGGTATATATCCCCCCAAAGCGACTCGCCGTCGAATGAAAACGGGCTTCGCACGGATAATCCGGTTGCGGCCTGGTGATTCTGCGGCAAGGAATATTTTGCGAAGGAATCACAATAACCGGGGTAAAAATATTTTGTTCCCTTCTAAATAGAGAAAAACTACAACATACCCTATGTTTCGATGAATTTCACCAATGCCCTTAAATTTCATAATTTTCTCAAATGCCAACGTACGTCTTTATGTTTCGATGAATTTCACCAGATGCCCTTGGTCAACGTATGTGATATTTTAAGTTTCATAAAATGCCTTTCAATTTTTCGCATTTAACAGAATGCCCTTTTTCAACGATATTTTTTGGCGTCATTTTTGGATCAACACCGGTTTCTTTGCTCAAAAGGAAATAAGAAGGCACAGCCATCATCAAATTTGCTCCATCGAATTTGCTTCTAATCGATTGCCCCACCAATTTTTGCCCGCTCCATCAATTTTTGCTCACAGGCTCTTACGATTCTGCATTGATTCTAATTTCTCAAGATTTTCTGAAGGATCAGTCTCTCACGATTCTGAAGGCACAGACTCTCACGATTTTAGAGGTATAGGCTTTATCAAATTTGCTCCATCGAAACTCCTTCTGATCGAAGTTTATTTTTCTGTTTCGCACAATTTATGTGAAATCTTAATGCTTAATGCCATTGTTCAAGGGCATTTTAGTTATTTGGTTAATACTTAAGGTATTTCGTGAATTTAAAACTTTTAAAATTTTGAAAAAAACACATACGTTATAGATCTCTAGGATATTTTGGGAATTAAAGGAAATATAAGGGCATTTGAGGAATTAACATAAATCTTAAGGGTATTTGAATAATTTTCAAAAATTCAAAATATGTTATATGTTGACCAAGGGCATTTGGTAAAATTATGCAAATTTAGGGGCATCTGGTGAAATTTGTCAAAACATAAGAGCATTTTATAGTTTTTCCCTTTGAAATAAGGGGCCACTTGTGGTCACGTATTGCACTAAAAAAACTAGCAAAAATGCGCAATGGGAGGCTTGGGCAATATTAGGCTTGGATTTAATTTCTAATTAGAAAAGCACTAGTAACTTGTGCCCGGTGTTGTCGGGCTAATGTCTTGATATGTGTTTTCTCTCGGCCTTTAACATCTATACTTGCAACTTCGACAGCAACACATGTTGATATTGGCAAGAATACACATTATTTGCTTTTGTAATAATTTTTGTTATTGAAATTGTCTAATAACACCATCATCAATATATTAACTTTGCGTTTATAAATTTCAATAGAGAAAACAATGCTTTATAACGAATGTGGAGGGCAGTTAAATCTACATCTAAGGACGAAAATTTGGAAAGACAGATCCAAAACTTATGTTCACAATGTCACCCTTAGAAGTAGTTAAATACACCAATAAAAAATAGGTACAAAAATCCAAAACACAAAATATTGTCCTTTGGCTCATTGACGTATTTTAGTTCATCATGGAACTCTAAATATGCATCTTCGCATAGCGCACATCACCAAAGGCCTAATGTTGTACTTTGTTGGATGCTCTCGTGATATCTTCACTTCTCTGACAGATTACATCTTGTCGGAGTAAAAGTGAAATGCATGGGCGAGTCATTGTTTTGAACTGCCCACGATGTCTCACGACTATCAAGCACGTGAGGCAACTCATACCGAAGTTTTCGTATAATGGAATCAGATACCGCATGGCGTTGCCACGCTAGTCCTTGCATGTGTTTTTACTTGGCCTTTAACATCCATGTGTGCAACTTTTGATAACATCGCAAGAATGGACATGATTTGCTTTTCTATTATTTTTATTAAATTGTTTACGATGCTTAGAAGTATTTAAGTAAATCAACAAAAGGTTAGATACATATATGCAAAATATGAATATATATAATAGGCTTCATTGGTGTTCTTTAGTTCATGATGAAACTCTAAATATACATCTCCAAATGGTGCACATCACCAAGGGCCTAATGTCAAGCTTTTAGAGATGCTTTCTTGAGACCTTCACTTCACCTACAGACAACATCTTAGTCGGTGTAAAAGTGTAGCGTATGTGCAAGCCATTGATTTGAACTAGCCACAATTATCAACCACATGAGACAACTCATCTCAAAGGTAGTCTCGTTTTTTCCAACACAAAATCGTGGAGGAAATACGTCGGTTATAAGGAGTGCTTGTCAAGATCCATGTGCCTGATAGTTTCTTCAAATTTAAATGTCAAAAGGAATCCCTCGACAGTTATCCAGCAATTTTTTGCTTCCCTAGCCTCTCTCTGGTGCTCCACATCATATCCCCAGCCTTGGACTACCTCCATAAGTGGAGTCTCAAACTCCGACAGAAAGTTTGAAATTGATTTTCTTGTTGGCTTGTTGCTAAAAGCCAGGGTTCAACTGGCGCCAGTGGAATCTGGCCCTTATCTTGCATCCAAAGGTTATTAGTATGAAACTCAACCTTCCCAAGATGCAATTAATCATATAACTCAACCTTGTGCAGAATACACACAATGTGAATTTTTAATGAAAGAGACAACCAAATACTATGGGGTTGTATAGTCAATGTAATGATTATAGTATCAAAAAGTACTATGGTCGTACTGCTTAAATTGAACCATGGTCACATATTATATCCGAAGACTGTCCAAAGTAACGCCGAACACTACATTGACGATAGAAACAATAGAATTATAGTTAAAACAATAGAATTGGGAAAATCCAGTTTGCTTTGCATCAAAATGTACGATTATTATCCACATATAATGCCCAACATATTGCACATCATTTGCTAAACTAACTAATGAAAGAGCCATGGAATGCCAATTACACCTTAAAATAGTTTGCTTTAGTATGCTACTAAAAACTTAGGTTGACGCATATGTGAAAATAGTTGCTTACCATTGAAATATTGTTATTGTTATTGTTATTACACACATGCATATGCTACTAAAAACTTAGGTTGACCCATATGTGAAGAAAACAGGATAGTTTAGTTTTGAAAGAAATTATTATTGCAACTACTCATGGCTGAGTCCATGTCTTCCTCCATTAGCATGGACCTGAAGATGTCTGAATCTAAGACAGCTTGTAGATCATAATGCAGTAATCGAGCATAGTTGATTATTACAGTTCCAGATGGCCATCTGGAAGTAGAGCTACTATATATGGCAGTGACATTCATATCCGTCCATATCATCGCAAGACCCCCTCTGTACTAGTAGTAGGTATAATAGTAGAATGTACTCCACTTTATATCAGTTGGCATGCTTATTTAGCTACAATCTGAGATAAGTGGTGCTCTTGCAAGAGAATAAGGTCAGATTTGTAATGTTGGCAATAAATCTTTTTCTTTTTTGTAGGGCCCTAATATTCCAAGAGAAATGAATTAAATTGACTTGATTTTTATCGTCCACAAAGACCCACTAGCTTATAGGATCCAATCAAGGAGTACAACAAATATGTTATTATCAAGATTAAAAAATCGTCGCTCCGTGAATATTCTCCTAGACGATCTTCAAGTCATTGTCCTAGTGAATTTGGCAAGAAGGTAATTTTGTTGGATTACAGATCTAGATTACAACCTAACATCTAGCGTTACAAAGTTGCATAACACTTCTTTTATTTTGTGGTCATTAATGATGCCATGTGGCATAAAATTTCATTCCCTTAGACTTTACATTGGAAAATGTCCCAAACGGTGCGATTGCTTGGATTGGATGTATCGAATCCATAGCTTATCAACTTAACTAATCTATCGATCGTTTATGTGGTCAAAATGATTTTATCATTCAGTAAAATACTGGACCAATTTTAAACCCATTTTAAAGGCTTGTTTCAAACTTTAAGCATTAATGAAGTAGTCAAGAGGGATGCCTTTACATTTCTAGAAGGATTTCATCTGCATGAGAAAGATGATAGAAATAGTCTCTGTGACAGCCAATACCTCTTGATAGATGGGGTTTATCAATGAATGTGACAAGTAATTCTTTTTCTCTTAAAAATTTATGAACATAGTGGTCGTGCTTTCAAAACTTTGTCCAAATAGCAATATAATTATGCTTCTAACGTTTAATTTACTTCAGATACTAGATGGTTAGATGGTTATGTAAAGTAACCTGGAAAAAAAAGGGGGGGGAGAAAAAAAAGAAGAAAAAAAAAGTATCAGAACACACCCGTCTTCCTCGTTTAGAAAAGAAGGAAAAAAAAAATAAAAAAAATATCAGAACACATCGTCCAGTTATACCTTGCATTTGAGTTACATTTTTTTTAAGCAACTGTGTACAAAGATTCATCCTAATTTACTTCTCGTCAAATCCACAAGCACAGTAATAAGTGCGGAAATACATTCTTATAAACAAGGGTTGCCTCAAATTACTGTTAATTACATCATATTTTATCTCCTGTAATGTTTGCTCTACTATTTTAAGAGCGGCGCCGCTGAAGTCTCCGTGCGTGCCCTGTACTTCCTCTTCTTCTGCATCCAAGCAAATTAACAAGAAATTTGGCCCCTTCTTGGAAGCAATAGACAAGCTGACATATTCTAATCATTTTCCCCATCTTTTGCTTCAATCTATTTGTCCAAAAGGGCTTCAGATGTCTCAGGAGGAGGTCTTAAATTATCCAAATGGGATGTGTTTGCAAATCGGCCCTTGTTGGTTGCGAACAGAGGAAAGGGCAATAGACTCCATTCCGAAGAGCAGAGAAGCTCTTTTTAGCCGGATGTAATTTGAGGCAACCGTTGTTTACGCCCAATAATGCACGGCCTTCGAGATTCCTGCCTACAATTTTTTTCGGCGGCACCGCCAGCCTCGGCAGCTGACGAGCGGTGGAGGCTGCTACTCGCGGCGGGGCCGCCTCAAAAAATTATAGGCCGGAATCTGTTCCGACCATGCATTACCTAGTATTTAACATACAAAGATTCACCCTATCTACAAGCATGGTAACAAGTGCGGATTTACTAATTCAAATTCACAGCGGATTTTCTACTCGTCAAATTCACAAGCATGGCACGGCAATTGGTAACAAGTGCTAATTTACTATTGGTCAAATTCATAAGCATGGCAACAAGTGCCGTGCCACAAGTGCGATGTCTGTGGCAGCATTACCATCTTGCAAACTTTTATAATTGTATCGTATAATCACATGTGTCTCTTACAAAATGGCATTTGATTGCCTCTGCAGCACTTTGCACATCTCGCATTTACACATTTGATCGATGCGATATTCACACATGTTACACATTTTGTTTGAACTGAAATTGGACCTATAGATTCAGACGTATTAAAATCTCGTCGTTGACGCTTTCCCTCGTTTGATTTATCTTGTCCTTCAAGCCTTCTCTTGAAACTCTTATTTGCAAAGTCACCTAAATTGCTTTGCTTAGTACAAACAGACCAAAGTCTTCAATTGATAAGCCCAAATACCTCTTCTTATTGAACGTGCAGATTCTCCTCGAGCATGCTTTTCCTCCAAAGCTTTCGCCCTTTTAGATTCATCCGCCCATTTCTGCTCAGAAATCATCAAACTCATATTTTAAAATAAATCATGTCACAATTGGATTGATACTTACTCTCATGTAAGTAAAAATTAAGATTGTACCATATCTACAAGCACATGAGATGTAATGACATACAATAGCTTATATAGAATCTGACCTTCTTCCTTATAGATAAATGGGTCCCAAGCTGTTTATAATTGAATGGGTTTGGCTTGCTACAACTAGTTAAGCTAACTTGTATTTTTTTTCTCGCAATTGCATTATACCTTTATGTCATATTTTGGAGATGCACAATTTCCTCAAATCCACAAGGTAGCAATCATTTCCCTCAAACCAACCATGGTCATGATGCCTATCAATAAACCTTGACATTCCTGTCTGATTTTAGTTAAGAGAAATGAAATTCAATATGTGCAAACAAATTGTGTAGTATCTAGTGTCTAAAACCCTCCATGATTTTGCCTACTGGAATGCAATATTTACCTGACGGTATGTCGACATCCTATATAGATTTCGCCCTTTCAGTAAAAGTTGGGTAAACGGTTCTAAGGGGTCTTTCCCTGTACTCCAAATTACCTCCACCTGTTAAGCAAAATCTTTTAATCCAATCAGCAAACAAAGAACGCCAAATTACCTTGACCTGTTAAGCAAAATCTTATATTCCAATCAGCAAACAGGCACTCATAACATAAACCAAAATTGTGTTGTCATCACCTTGCAAAGAAATAGCACACAAGTTTGAAAAATATGACAACTTCTCTAAGACTACAACTGGATATTATGAATTAAATAGATCTTTTCTCATCATTTACAGTAAAGGTATGTTGCTGTCTCCCCGCTCCATAACTGTCCTTCACTATCTTCCCTGCAACAAGGCGAGTTCCCAGAGGCTTCTGTAGGGCTGACCTGCTCACTGGATCATAACTAATCCAAAAGGAAAGTCAACATGAATAGAAGACCTAGACTGGACAAATGGTTAGAGATCAGGTATAAACTATTGATGTTAATTCCCCACAAGACGTGGAGTTATTAATATACCATTTCCATTTGTGAACCTATCAACCTCTGAGCTTTGAAGAAAACAAATTACCTTTTCTTTGCATAAACTTGTTGTTTAAACAGGACTATGTCTCCACAGCATACGTCTCCTGAGGCAGCAATTGTTAACAGATTAACAGACATCATGTCAATATTTAAGACAAATTAAGCGAGTAAAAAGAAAACCTGTGCAATTAATATTGAATGACGATTTAGGATAAAGGCGCTGCATGTCAGCTGTTTTCAAACTGAACCACAAGAACAGAACTTCAGGTAAGTCATGAACTTATTAACAATAAAATTTGCAGGGTGATCCTACCTCCAGTGTCTGTTTAGCCGATCCAAGAGCTCTGCCTTTGAACCTGAAACCCTCAATCCGAACCTCCTCATGTATGCTTTCAAATGTGGAATGGTTAATGTGTTCAAATCTCCTTTCTCTAAGTACATTAGAAGTTTAGAAATTAAATCCAGTCCTAAACAGTTTCCCGAAATTAAATTAGAATATATGTAGAAAGAAAAAATTACCCACCTTTCAAAACATGTTCCAGTTCTTGAAGATATGCCTCATCCACAGTACGTGCACCCTTAGAAGAAGAAGCTGCATTTGTTGTTGTATTGATTTCCAATACTTCACTATCACTGCAGAAGCATTGAGAATTTTCGCAAGTGAGAGAATCTCTAACGCAAAAAATTATGTGAAGTATTGTATCTAGAAAAGTTCCACCTGCTAGAATCTTCCGAACACGATTCAGATATATCATGATCCGAAACAGCAGTGATGTCTTCTGGGCCCTTGCCCTTGCTTCCGGCGTTTCTTGGCATTCTGCTTACAGAAATGAGCTTCACGATCAAGCCTCAAAAAAAGGCGCCTTCGTATTTAAACAGACGACGGCCCTTTATATCTAACTCATGTAATTATTATTGGCAAGATGCTTTGGCATATTCTGTGTTTTGGGGGGCAAAAAATAGAACGAAAAAAAAAAGGAAAAAAAAACACTCAGCCGCCACGTTCTTTCTCTGATCTATCTCTTCGCTTCTACTTCTAGCACGCAGCGAGATCTGGAAGTCCCGTAATGATTCTGGCATAGCAGATCTTCCGCTGCCAGATTATGAGTCTGCAAACGAATTGCAGCTGGACGAAGATAAGAAGTGGCACAACCACAGCCACACCGGGATATTTGTGAAATCATTGCAGACATTTACGTGTTGAAATTTCTGTGGTTTTCTTTGAGTATAAATAGGGTTAGATCGCCCAAATTTTTTCAGCTCGTTACCTGATCAGATCATCAGATCGGTTAGATCGCTTCCGTTTAAGGTATGTCGCCTGTGAGTTTCCTTGCTTTTATTTTGTCCTTCACAGTCACTAGTTACTGTTTTGTGAGTTTCCTGCTTTTCTTTTGTTCTTCACAGTCACTAGTTACTGTTTGATCTTCTAGAAATGCTCCCCTTAATAGGGGCGAAATCCCCAGGCCAAGTCCGGGTGCCATACCCATCTTCAGAAAATCCACCCAAACCTATTCCGGCCAAGCTCTGAGACTCTGCTAAGTTTCAGATTGAAGCTTTTCCTGCATCTGCCAGCCATCTGCCGGGCAATATCGCCAGTTTCTAAGCTTTCGTCAGTGGCTTACTTACAACAACTGCCGGCCTTAGATGGAATCCGGGCCTTAGAAACGCTCTGCCAGTGCCCCAATCAGTCTTAGAAATGCTCTGCCTTAGAAACGCTCTGCCTTTGAAATGGCATATTGCTGTGGAAAAGAACCGTCTCTGCAATGTCTCTGCATTGTTGTATATTCAGGCAGAAAAGTTCGAGCTGTCAATGAACAACCAGGGAGCATTGCCTAACCAAGGTCCAAAAAGGAAATGTGCACTGTTAAGTTTGACATAAGCATTCTTTGGCAGCAACCCTTGGGATTTTGGGGACCTGCACAATACAACAAATCATCCTATACCTACACTAAAAATGACTGCAGCAGACGGCACAATCAATTTTCAAACAAACGCTCTGTCATCATCTTCTAGCTCCACAGACTGGCCTCGGAAAATAAAAAGCCAACTCATAAAGACGAAGTCAGGGAAGTGATCCTAAGTGACAGTAAGTTAACAAGTCTGCTATTTATAGAATGGCATGTGGGCATTAGATTCAACTCTTTCTAGAAAGCTAATTTAATACAATTTTGAATGGAAGCCATTTTTCTGAAAGGAAAAAAAAAAGTGGAAGTTTCATAAGTACCTCTTCATATAAGGTCCAACATAAAGACGTCTTCATATGACTTCTGTCCAATCTTTTTGGGCAACGGAGGCAGGTATTCCCAGCAGCCAGTGTCAAGGTTGCAAACACTAAGTTTGCACTGCCACAAATTCTCAGCCTGATGAATGAATCCATGTCTACATTTAAGTACATTTCATCCCACATATCTACTGCAGTTCATGAGTTACAGAGGTGTGGTGTCTCAATGCAAGTTTGTGGGAATCAGCCTCTCTGGGTTTGTAGCTGCTGCCAGCGGAAAGTGTCACAGCTTGCCCCATCTTGCTTTTTCTCTCTCACATTGAGGTCAGATATTGAGGCAGCCATATGACTTCAAGCTGCAAAAACACTAAGTTTGCACTGCCACAAATTCTCAGCCTGATGAATGAATCCATGTCTACATTTAACTACATTTCATCCCAACATATCTACTCCAGTTCATCAGTTACATTCTTGCTTTTTCTCTCTCACATTGAGGTCAGATATTGAGCATGCTACAGTGATCATTATTGATTTACCACTTATTTTTTTTTTTGTAGGTATTTGGGAGTTTTGCTGTCTGACGGGGACAATTAGGGAGCTCTGGATTCTCAGGCATGACAGATTTCTCATGAAGTGATGATTTCTATAAGTGTTGCATTTTTCTTTCATTTCTTTATCTTCTTGCAAGGAACTTTTCAATCTAGAAGATTGAAGTTGAGAAGGGAACTGTTGCTTAGATCTGAACATCTTTGGTGCGCTCTATAGAAATGAGATGAATGCGCTGTTTAATTGATAGAATAGAATCTGGAAATTTGACATGCTTGCATAGGTAATTTGCAATAAGCTACACCATGGACTATTTTTCATGTAACAAAACCTTTCCGGCTTACTTATAGAGACTAGCTCCTCAATTGCATGGTGCTTGACTATTTTGAACTCCCTTGACTTTTAATGTTCTTCCTTATGCAGTTTTAGCATATGGTCTACTCTGCATGGAAGCTTTGAGACTGTAAGAGCCTCATTGTAGTTAACTTACGTGTTTTTTATTGTTGTTGATGCAGGGTTCTCCTCTCTTTAAGTGTTTGTATCAATAAAAAATCGAGAAAAGCCGCATGGTGATAGCATGCATTGCTGAAATTGCACAAGAGAGGTGCAGCAATTGTTCCTTATGTAGACATTAGCTTTTTTCCTTTGATATTAGAATGCATCCATGATTTTTATTTTCTTTATGTTGGAATGTTATGATGCAGCAGGGGAAATTGTTATTTCCACATTCAATTTTACTAGGTCCTTATGCCGATCGTCATCAAAGATCTGTCTTCAGCAGAGGCAGTAAATCGTTGCAGTGCTGCTTTTTGTGCGGGTGAACATTGTAAGAGTTATGGAGAGACCAAATGAGACCACTCTTAAATAGCATTCCGTCTGAGCAAGCTAATGCATTGGCATCTGTCGTGACAAACAGCTAAGCAATACAATTTGGCCTTTCGAAGTTTAGCATGATAACTTGGAGGTATGCAGGCTAGTGATGTCTTGGTGTGGAGCTGTTACAAAAGGAGGCTTGACTTCTGGTTGTTGCAGAGCAAGGAACGCATGCGCATTAAAGCTTAAAAAGAAGAGAAGTGGAAATAATACAATTTGCATGTCACTCCATTCTACAATAAGAATAGCATGTAATAGGCTCTTTAGGAACCTTCAAAGATTGTGCTTACCCAGATTATGTGTAATCGTATTTCAAACGAAATCAAGAGGATGATTTCCCGCATATTTGCACAGATCATATTCAAAACAACATCAAGAAAATGATTTTAGCACATTTGTGTACGATTTTGAGTCGAGTCTGGTGTGGTTTGCCTATGGGCACTCTCTTTGTTTATGAGCTGCAAATGTTAATACCTCAGAACAAATGGCATGAAGGAAATAACATTACAGGCATGTATGCTGTGCACTCTACAATGAGAGAACTGGTGTCGCTCTACAATAGAGCAACATATATGTAGGCGTATATGTTTTTTGCAAACTTCTATTTCAACCACTCTAGCTTGGTTCTAGTCTAGCAATTGGTGCAAATGAAATCAGGATTGGTGCAAATGAAATCAGGAATAAAGAAAGAACCGAGGCCCTTGGTTCTAGTCTAGCAGTTGGTGCAAATGAAATCAAGATTAGTGCAAATGAAATCAGGAATAAAGAACCAAATGAAATCAGAAATAAAGAACCGAGGCCATGTTCGCATTGTTTGGTGTATGAACCAACATTTAATGAAATTAGGATTGGCGCAAATGAAATCAGGAATAAATAACCACATGAAATCAAGAATAAAGAACCAAGGGCATGTTTGCATGAACCAACATTTACTGATGATGCAAATGATTAGGTAGCTTTGGGTGCACATGCATCTTTGGAGTTGTTAACTTATCTTGCCCCAAGTGTAATGGAAATCAAAAGTAGCATTGAAATTAAGGCACTTCACGTCACTTTGGTATCACAATATCAAGGGAATAGATTTCGAAGATCTAAATGTTCTTGCCTTTTAGCTATTGGACTGGTTAACATGATTAATCAACGAATTGTTTGGTTGATTTTTCTCCCCTTTTTTAAACCCCTCTCAGATACTTGAGCTTGATTGATCTGAGTACGGTAAAGAGAATGTTAAATGCCCTTGGCGCGCGATAAATTTCTTGTATCATTTATTTATTTTGCCCTGTACAAATCTAGCCGTTCAATTTGTTGTACCTTAATTGCAATATATTTTGGTAATCGGGTAATTTGCTCCACATTAAAAGAACATTATCCCTATCTGAATATATAATTTAATTCTATCATTACGGGCAATCTTTGGGGAGTGTGGGGAGGGATGGATGGAGGGCCACGATTTGAAAATATTGTAGCATATTCTTTATCTATGGCTGTGTAGTTTTGGGACACCTGAGGATAGGTAGACGGTGTGGATTTTATGGGAGCCTGGGTGGAAGGTGAAGATGTGATCTCCGGCTTCTTAGCGCCACCTAGAGGAAGCGAAGCGAAGTAGAGGGGAATTTCGTCCCTCTTTTTCCTCGGCATTGGCCAGTGCTCCCAACCCTTTCATTCTCTACGGCTTTGTCAAAAACAAGGGCTATGGCTTGTCTGGCTTTTCTGATCTGGTGGGGCAAGAGATAATGGTAACTGGAAGCATTTGCTAGTGGACGAAGAATTAGGCGAGCGAGTGTAGCTCCGACGCCAAATCTGTCTCTGTGTAATCAGTTAGAGCATAAATACACCAGATCTCTTGACTAGAACTACTCAAACTTGTATAATAGTAAGCTTGGGTGTGTGACAGATGATGTTCTATTGAAACTGGCCTTGATCGTGCTGCAGAACTCTGGGATGATCTTAACTGGATCTCAAATGCATTCAAAAGTGATAGCTCTCTGGTAATATTTCTATTCCTTTAGATTTGCAATGATTCTTTCTCATTCTCTAAGATCTGGTATTCTCGTTGTTTAAATTGCTCCAAGATTCGGCAGTTAAGTTTTTTGTGGTGTTAGCCTGGATTTATGATGGACGTGTAAGCTTTTCCCTGGATTTTGTTGTGTATAAACAACGATTCTATTAAATTGATGCAGGCTTCCTCCAGAATGCTTCCTTTTTCTATGTTTGATTGAAATAACTTTCGTTTTTCTTCAACTCTATTTGTGTACTTTCCACTATACAGATTGCATGGTATCATGACAGGGCATCAAAGATACGATTGTCACTCACTGCTATCATGTTTGCAGTTGCAAAATCGTACTATGGATATCCTTTGTATCTTCCATATTGAGGTTTTCTATTTTCTGTTGGAAAAAGGATTGGCTTCCTGAAGAATTTTCATACCCGTTACTTTGTAGAGCACAGAGCTGGTACATTTTGTATAAACCCTAGATTGTTGCATACATTGAAATTTCTTGCTCTTTCAATTTTTTTGCCCTGTTTTACATTGCTTAATGGAGTGCTTGTTATCATCAAGCTGTTTTTTTCTCAAGATTAAATGTTGATGTGGTTTAAAGTGCAAAGTCTACTCTTTATGACTTGGCATCATGCCTTTATGTCATAGCAGCTGATGGATGCTTGAACGAAAGCTAGTTGCACCTATTGTTACTAAGGAAAAGCAGAACAATGCTTTGAAAGATTTGGAGAGAAAAGAAACAGAAATTATGAGACCACAAAGACACAAAATGAGTGTTGAGCTTTTGACAATTATTGGTTGGGGAGCCATTTGGGGAGGTGAGTGTTAATCAATTTTCAATTATTGGACTCCACATTTATGGGATAGTACCACATGAATGGTCTTACCTTCCCTTTTAACAACATATAGGTTAGGTTGTGTAGGAAGAAGTTAACTGGCAATGTCTTTGCCATGAAAGCTAAAAATTACTGAAATGCTCAAAGGGCATATAGGTCAAGTGATTGCCTTGGAGAGGTTTTTCTTGTTCCTGATTTTGATGCAATGCTAGGTAAAGCATGCGAGAGTAGAACGGAAATTGTTATCAGAAGTAATAGCAACTGCATCGTCAAACTTTACTACTCATTCCAGGATGAGGAGTAAAGCATGCGAGAGTAGAACGGAAATTGTTATCAGAAGTAATAGCAACTGCATCGTCAAACTTTACTACTCATTCCAGGATGAGGAGTATCTTTACCTTACATCTGCAATTCATTTGTTAGATATGTTATGTTTGATATTGATTCTTATGTTTGATAATATGCAATACATAGGTTCTACCCAGATTTTTTATAAACATGGTACTTAGTGCCATAAATGATGTGTTACAAGCATGCAGATAGAAATTGTTGGGGTTTTGTGCTATCAACTTTTACTGTTAGTTATTTTTCGTGGCATCTATACCCAATGATGCTTAACCATGCAGTGGATTGATTGCTCTAATATGTTCTCAAGGGCACATCCCTAATTAACGTATATGCAGATTTGTTTTTTTATCTTCCTCATTATTCCAAATCTAAGTAGTTTGATCTGAACCTTAGCCTGTTGATTCAATCTTTCAGTATTCAGTGATTCAAATAATTTTGTCACTTCTTTCCATAGCTGTATATGCAAAAGCAGTAACCCATTCTCCATTCTCAGTACTTTATTGTGCGGTTTCTCTTACGTATTTCCAACAGTGACAGCTTCAAAAAGATATTTTCTTCCAACAACTTGGAACTGCACCAAATTACCAAGTTTGACAGTTCAAAACTTACTTTTTACAACAACAGAACATCCATAGCATTGAATGTTCCCCTCCTTATTATGTTAAAAACTCTTCTTCTCTCATCCTCCAGTGCATGTCTTTCAACACAAGTTGCCCATTCTTATAAAAATATGTTGTCACACTCGTTTAAACTAGCAAGTTACTCTATTGTTTAAATAACAACCGATACTTGGAAGGCATACGTTCAGCTTGTCCAACATTACATAATACAGGGCCATGAATTACCTTATCTTTAAAACAAAAATCCATAAAAACTTCCCGTTCTGATAATATGTCTTCAACCCAGCTATATTTCCTTCAATCTACAAGCAATCTATATTGACCGACAAAACATCAAAGATTTTGCATCTTAAGAAAAAACAAATTCAAGGGATACCTTCAGCACAAACATCAAATTACATTTCATGGACAGCAAGAAGTGTATTTACTTGTTTAGAACAACCAAATATATCTAATTAAAACAAATTGTAATTGCATACAATTTCAATATAAAAGCATGCGTGCATTTACTTGATTACATAATTTTAACCTCACGTCACTATAACCTAACAACTATGTGAGGTTCTAAACAACCACAACACAAACACAAGCCAAAACCTAAGTAACTAAGAAGCCCATGATTTTTCCGACATAGTTAATACGAAACGTATTAACTGGCCTATTACGCAAAAGCATTCGTTGCAACTCATGTGGATCATGCACAAGCACTAACAGAGTGCCTCCGTCTTCGTACCCAATCAATGCATCCAAAATTTATCCACTTATAGAAATGCACACAGTCTTGGTTGGCATCACTATTTCCCCTAATATTGTCAACTGTCCCTTCATGTCTCGCCTACAACACCTAATGCATATAGCATCCACCCTATTTTCCTCCAAACAGCTACTGCAAACAGACTTGGTGACATTCTTAGAATCAATCTGTAAGCGCAGCTGCCCTGTAATCTGATCCACATAGTATATAAAATCTTTGATTATACAACTTTTGGAATACTAAAATCATACAAACACAACACATTGAATACAAATACGAAGCTGCAAAATGTTACCTCACCATCGTTTAGCAACCGGTTATGAGTCGAGAACACAATATTCCTTAGATATTCAACAAAAGCGACATCGTATTTAAAAACGGTAGGAAATGCGCTTTTTAGAAGGACTCACCAGAGGCCTAAATGCTAGAGTTGCTCTAGTAGTAACAAGACTTCTAGAATTTGATACAATGCAACGTGCAATGCTCCCGAACAATGCTACTGGCCTTGCTCCAGACAAATAAAATGTCTTCAGACATTCGAATAAAAACCACTTCTCACTGCAAAATACAGCTCAGCTGAATCCTCAGCTCGTACACCATCTGCAATATGTAGTAAAGGCTCACTCCTTGTCTCATCCAATCCGATAATCGTAGCCATAATACGACCATTGACTGACAAATGACACGGCGCATCTAACAAAGCTGCTACATGCAATCCTCATATACGTAGCAATTTCAACACTATCTGCTCACTAGAAACAAAACACAAATTCGTCTGAGGCAAAATTTGAATATCATGCTCACACAATCTCTATACTGAAAAGAATGATCTATAGGCACAATGCCATAGTTCTTGATATCTAACCAAGTTTTGGGCTTAAGAAACTGCTATGCACGATGGAATCCACTTCCTTCTGCACTGACCACTATAGTTTCACAAGCATATCGATCTACCACATCCGCCATCACAACATATTCCTTACAAGAGCCTGCCCACTTTATCTATCTGTATTGCATAAGCACAAGGAAACGTATATAATTCCCTGGGAATTGCATGAAGGAAAAACAATTTTGCTGCAGCAGTTGCGGAGGTCCTTCTGAGCCTGGCTCCAAATAAAACAAGCTTTCCAATTCAGACAGCTCCATCTCTGAATTAATGGAATCGTTGCATTGGCTAAAAGCATTGGCATAATTCAAGTCCAACCCGCACCTCCTATACTCGCTGAAGCAACTGTAAAACTAGATGCCATCACAAACTAACCTAAAATTGCTCAGAAACCAACATTTGCAATTGTCGTTATATTTCAAATTCCTTATATAAGGAACAATTATAGTACTGTCTTCAAGTTATCACATAGTTCAGATTTGTTCCCAAGACAAACTTCACTGAACGTAACTACACCAACAAGTTTAGAATTCTTGCCCAAAACGAACTTAGCTAAACTAAACTATACTGAGCGATTGAAAATGACGCATCTACCTTGTCATGTCCATATTGTGCCACCAAACACATAAAAATCATAAGGTTCAAATGGTTCGTTGGATTTGGACTTATTTTTTCGTGCTAGTCAAGTTGGGATGCTTTAGAAAACCACAATCTTTGTAAAGTGTTCTTGAGATTTTCATTCTAAAAAAACCATGCTATTATGCCAAAAATCAATTACATGACCATGTCAATAGTTGGCACCGACATTGAAGCCGCAAATTACCATAAATGATCCCAATTTTACAAATCAAAAAAAAAGTTAAAAATAAATTTGTCACTCATTAGGAACAAGCAACATAACAAGCCTTGAGGATAAAGATTTTATACACCCACTAGAGATAGGCTCTTATTCCGAAGCATTGTCAGCATTGATCCTCATCATGCTTGCTACTCTATAACATACATGCTACACTTATAATTTATCAAAGCCCAATCAAACAACTACAAGAGAAGTAATAATTCTGGAAGCAGAAATCACTAAGGAGCCTGGCATATGTGCCTTGAAAGAAGTGAAGCGAGTAATGTTAGACTAATTTGTCGAAGTTCAAATAAACATTTACAAGACTAACCCTGCACAGGAATTTAATTTTTATTTCCATACCATACTACCATAATACAGTTTCCTAAGTTGAAGCATCCTGAGATTTATATGATAAAAGTGAAAAAAGCACAATTTCATTAAAATGAGAAATTTCGTGATTCTAATTATGGACGAAATTGTTTTTTAGTCCATTTTATGACCAATTTTTGAACAATTATGGCGCCATTAAGCTAAAATATGTATCTAAAGTGCCATTAATTGGCGCCATTAAAAATACTAACAGTGCATATAATGGAGCTAAATAAACATTAGATTACAAAATCAGTAAAATTTATATATTTATAGATTTACATATCCATAAATTTGCCACACCAAGCTAGGACTTGGAAGAGAGAGTCTGTAAACAAAAGTATTATTGTACAATTTACATTTCTATTTCTGGAGAGAATTCAGTCTATTCAGCAGGATCAGGTTCCCCAGCGCCAGTGCCATGGCTGGATGAAGTGCCCATAGGATCTCCTTGAAAGGTCTCGAACCCCGTGGCAATGAAATCTGGATCATTTAGAATGTCCAGATTGAATTCAATATTCTTGATCACATCATAGTCAACATCGGTTTCCCCTTTAGGTATCACATGAATTGATGGATCTACAGCTTCTTCAACAACAACACCTTGTTTCTCTGTCACAGGAACTGCAGCGATGATAGGATTCAGGAGGCGGTCAAGCCTACCAAGAATGCCCTGTAGGCACTGCCGCTTAGCCGAGTCACTTTCAAACACAATACAAAATCTCTTATGGATCAATGCAGCCCGACCAAACGAATCACAAGAGAAGTAATCAAACACTCCTGTTCCTGGCAGTACCAGCTTCTGCACGAGATAAGAGCATGTGGCAGGCCCCAGCTGGTTTCTCATGATTACGTCCCCTGGCAAGCCTTGCCAGCTGTACCTGAATCTGCTGTTGAAGAGTTTCTGAGCCATAGCCTCGCTCTCCCCGTCTGCCTCTTCTTCAATACGTGCTGGAACTGGTGGCAGTTCTTGAGGATGACTGGCAAACGAGAATCTGAGATCAATATCATCGACATAAGCATCAGCAGTGGGCTGAATTTTTGTGACGTATACTAGTGCATGTGGCTCCTGAATTCCTATGGCAGGCAGATTCTTGTATTCGTCCTCATATATGCCAATAAAAACTTTGGACCTGGAGTCTAGGTTATCCAACACAGATGAAATAAAAAAATTATGCTCTGGTCTTGCAAAGCACACTATTCAGAAAGAATCAGCTGTGGTGTTCTTTACAGCTGTATTAAAAAAAATAGATAGTGTAGTTGTGCAACTAGTGTCCAACACTATCAAGATACTGGTATAGGAGTGCAAACAACTTGCCCCTGCTATCTGTTAATTCAACTTCGCAACGGAAGTCTTCAGTATCCTCTCTCTGCAAGACAACATTACGTATAAATCTCGCCAAGGCAGGTGGCATGTTACCGTAACTTCCTTGGTCACTTCTTATGTAACCCACTTACTATGCAGAGTGGCCATGGAAATCAAGTCGGCATCGTCAAAGCCCGCCACGGCAGTACTGAAATCTGTGAAGGATGTATACTTCTTCGGGAAATTATCCTTCACATATTCCCAAATCTCCTTCTTCAAGAAGGCTATAGATCTTAATATCATTTGTGACTTTCACGTAGGTCTTCCCATCCAGCACTTCCTGGAACAAAACCCGGCAGTCTTCATAGTCGAGACCCCTCATGCACCTCAGGTAGGTCTGACTGAAGTAGTCACATTCTTTACAGATAATAATTTGTCCCTTGTTCTCTTTTAGCTTGCTAGCCTTCCACAAGTTCCATAGGGACAGAAATAGTTGAAAAATATCTTCAGGCATGAAGACCCAGTTGTTGAAATCTTTTGGTTGCTTACCACGCATGGTAACATCAGCCAAAGCCATATAACGCTGGAAACAAGAAGAATTTAGTTTTGAATGCAAATGATTATCAAATGGCACCGTGGTGCCGTGGCGCTATTTCCTCACCAACGGCGCCATTTGATAAAAAAGCCAACAAATAAAACACTAAGTACCTTGTAGGGTTCTGAACGTAATTGACCACGTCCCGATGGATCAGGCTTCCCGCAGAGAGCATACTGGTGCCACAGGTGGGTTATTTTATCAATGTAAGGCTCCTTGAAGATAGTCTTGGCAGTGATATCATTGACTTCACAACTAAGCTGCAGGCATTCTTGCTCGTTGACTGTACCAGATAAGACTTGGCAATTTCGATACTCATAAATCTTTGACATTTGTTCTTGGGACTTTGTTGTGCCGATTCTTTTACATACAAGCTGAGCAGCCATAACTGAGTGATTGCCATTCACTATATAATAGTGCATCCCCATGAGGTCATCCTCAGTTTTCCAAGGGACCAGTTTCTTTGTGATGGGATTAAATGGAATCACATCAGCGGGAGTAAACACTGGATGTGGGTCTCTCTGAAAGGATTCCACTAACGTTTTCACGTGCTCCATATTCCTTGGTCTAGATGTCAGATTTGGTGGCCCTTGATAAAGGCTGAACACGTTTATCCGTTTTATGCATGTGATGCCCAGAGGAAAAAGATGCCGGTGGTCAAAGATCTTCTGTATGTTGTCTCTGCCGTCTTTTCCACTTCTGTCCTTTCCATCTTAAGATTTGGAGGCACCTCGAGCAAGTGCTGAGCTATTCTCAATGTTAGCATGCGCTCCTTAGGCTTCTCGGAGGTGACCCTTTTGGCTGGTGTGCCTGCAGAATCCTTAGTATGTGATGGGCTTGCAGGAATGTCACCACCACTTCCAGTCGCTTGCGCGTTGTTCCTCTCCATCCTGCTTGGACTTGCATCAGGACTAGGAGTCTGAGCTTGTCTCCTTTGTTTTTTAGGGTCCTCTCCTTCTCAGAGGTCTCTAGCATGTGCTTCTTCTTCTTCTGTTTTACTTCCATCTCTTCTATCTCCCCTTCCCTTCCTTCCTTTTCCTGTCCTGCCTTTCCTTCCTTCTGCTCTTTCTCGTCGTTCCTTTCCCTGTCTTTCTTCGACTTTTTATCCTTTTTTTCTTTCTTTTCTTTTTCACGATCTTTGTGATCCTTTCTCTTACCTTTACCCTTGCCAGCGGCTTTTCCTTCCTCAATTTCCTGGCCAACATCTTCAGTACCAGAAGAGGAGTCTTTTTCGGCTGCAGTAGCCTTTTTAGTTTGTCTTGCCTTCTTCTTGGTAACTATCTGAAGCCAGGCCTTGTCCACAATGGCGGGTGGTTTCTGAGAGGCCAACGCCTTAACAATGAATGAACGCGAGTTCTTCGACTCGTTCATACACTTGCGAAGAATATTGTAGCCCCTCAAGATTTCTTCTGGACTTTTGATGTCTACTTCTTCAAAGTTGCTGTAAGAAGGCAGCGCCCAGCCTTGCTTCTTGGCTGAACCAGGTACATTTGCAATACTAGCAGACATCAAAGTGGGATCATAAAACTTCCAGTCCACATAGTAGATAATTATTCTTTGTTCATTAGTGTCCTCAAGGAGCACCCAAAGCCAATCATCGCGACCGTTCTTGTTAACCTTCTTCATATTCACAACAATACCTGGCTGGTAAATTCCTTCAGATTCTCCGGACATCTCCCTTATAAGCAAGCAAAGCTCTCTTCTGCAGTCTCCTTTCGAGCCTGTAGGAGCTGACGTGCTCACCCGCATTACTTCCATGCACCAGCTCCTGGCTGTCATCATAATTGTTTGCTCGGACTAAAACATTGGATCCACGCGCAACACAGCTGAAACAAAGAGGCATTAGTAACGGCACATCAGATGAACAAACAGGCAAACCAGACGAACAAGCAAGCAAATGGCGCCATTTGCATCTAAATTGAGTGTATTGACACCCATGGAAGCATTTGCATATGCATTAGCTGTATTGACATGAATAGAGGACGCAAACCCCAGTAAGAACCAATTTATGTAGCAAATGGAGCCATAGCGCCATTTGCTTGGTAGATTGCTTCTCCATATGGTGCATTGGTCGTATTTTCATGTGCACTACCAAACATATTGGTGTTCTCCATGGGTGCCATTATAACCAGTTCATCTGCAAATGGCGCCATGACGCCATTTGCTTGGTGGATTGCTTCTCAATGGTGCATTGAGCGTATTGACACCATTGAGAAGCAATCTACCAAGCAAATTTGCATGTGTAGTGTACCAAACATATTGGTGTTCTCTGTGGGTGCCAATATAACTAGTTCATCTGCAAATGGCGCCATAGCTTCATTTGCCTGGTAGAATGCTCTCCATGAGTGTCAATACGCTAATGGCGCCATTTGCTTGGTGGAACGCTTCCTATTGGGTTTTAGGTTGTCCATGAGTGTCAATAAGCCCAACAAGCTTATTGACACCCATGGATAACCAGAACGTGAATAGGAAGCGTTCCACCAAGCAAATGGCGTCATGGCGCCATTCGCATGTGCATTGGGCGTATTGACACCCATGGAGAGCATTCTAACAGGCAAATGGCGCCATGACACCATTTGCAAATGAACTGGTTATATTGGCACCCATGGTTAAAACATGGGTTCATTAGAAGAATCTTGAGCAATACTTAGGCAAATGGCGCCGTGCCAGAGAATAGACTCCTAAAGTAAACTAACAGGCATCCAAATGGCACGGTGGCACCATTTGGAACAAAATGGAGCTGCTTTTATAGTCGTCGTAGCATTATTGGTATAATACTTCAGCATTATTGGTATTATACTTCAACATTATTGGTATAATACTTCAGCATTAATGGATCCGCAATTATAAATTCTTCCACCTTGCTTTCACTTCTCACCCACGAATTTATTCCTACTGCTCCTTCTCACCTTGTGTTCTAGTGTTCCTTGCTGATATTCCTTGAAATTCTCCGTGCTCCTTGCTCCTTGATCTTGTTCCTTGCTTCTTGCTCCTTGTTCCTTGCTCCTTGCTCCGTGTTCCTTGCTTCGTGTTCGGTGATCCTTGCTTGCTTTTGCAAATGATTAATCTCCGACCCAATCCTCCCTGGGCTACTCCAGAAACCCTGCAAGCATGCCCCAAGCATTATGTGCGGCCTGGTCAAGATGAGTTATTTGACCGTTTCTTGGAATGGAGGTTGCGCCACAGTCCCACCAAGGAGCTTGCAAGGGAGTTGATCAACTTTATTCTGGAGCGATTTGATTGTGGTCATGAGCCACTGATGGAAATTAATCCATCTGAATGCATTTGCATTAGTAGGAATTCTTGAACCCCCTCCTCATATGGACGAGATGCTACAGCAGTTGAGGCCTCTTCTTTGTGCTGGTTATTTAGCACACTCTCTGGATCAATACATACCAGAGGTCATTCATGAAATTAGTAAGGGACAGATGTATGGCCTTATTAGGACGTACTACCACGAGTAAAATAACTTTGTGGAGTTGTGTCCGCTCTTCTTCCGTGAGTATCATCATGTGGAATTACTCTTTGCAATGACTAGGTACCCCATATGGTGGGAAGAATCAGGTTGGGATATGCGTGAGCTCTGGGTTCCTAACCCAGCTGCGTGGGTTAGACCTCGCAGGGGAAGGGAAAGGGAAAGGGGTTAGGAACCTAGGGGAAGGTTACTAGCCAGGGGAAGGTTACTAGAGATATACTGTCGTGGTCTCTAGCAACCTTTGCTATCTATCATACATAGTCCTTACTTCGGTCTCTATTGCGTTTGGAAGTTGGTATATGATACTATGTTAATATGTTTTCTAAATATTCATGTATGAATGATACACGGTACTGCACGTGTATACAACCCCTGCATACGGTCTATGATACAGGGTACTGTACACGTGTATACAACCCCTGCATAAGGTCTATAATAAAAAAATTCCAGTTTACTAAAACATTTCCCATTATAATGAAATTGTGCTTAAAATGCTTATATATGTGGTAACAATGTTGCCATGATATTTGTCGGGCATATTATGAAACCATCTTTGGATCCCTCTTACCGTAAACACATATGCAAGGTGTTCTTTATCAATGTCGGCACATATACAGATTGTACAAATCCTCAAATTAGAAGCAAGGAAATTCGGAGAATCCACATATTTTAAAAATTGTTGGGAACTGAATTTGACGTTATGGTTGTATTCTCAACTGATCAAGGCTGTAAATCCTGGCATCATAACACCCATGATGTATTGCCTATGATGGACAATCTCAAATTGCCACTATACATCAACACAAACAAAAAGTCTATTCTTAACCTATGCAAAGTATCACAAATAAGACTTATGTAAACAAAGCAATAAATTTGTAAAAGCATGCCTCCATCTTAAACACTAAAACAAAAAAAAATTACCCTTCTAAGATGCTTGTTTATATCTGAAACTGGAACATGGAATTGTCACAATGAGGTATGATGTCTCTGATAACAATAATTTTGGATCTAGCCATATTTTGCTCATTTAATATGCTTTTTTATATTTTTTAAGACCATGACCAAATTTATATCTACAAACAACTGGATATCTACAATAAACAAATGAAACTGTTTCGGTCAGACGTTGGATTTATTAATCAGTATAATGGTCCTTCGGAAGGCCCATGGATGCGTCCATAACTACGTACCATTATACCACGGAAACATTAGAAATATATCTCACAATGAATTTGAACAAAATATGGTCTCTAATTACTCCCTTGAAGACAAGTTGAAAAGAAGAAAGATATAGAACACTGCCATTGACTGGCCTGACACAATAAACAAGTTGTTCACAACTACATCAACTCAAGACTTATGCACAAAAGGAGCACCTTATATCCAAGATGCAAAACAATTGAAGACCTAACATTTACAAGATATTTGCTATTAAACTTTTGATGAATCTTAAAGAAGTCCCCAGTTTGTTGTATCAATTGCATGAGAAATTTTGTATCCTTCTTCCTTTCCACCTCTCTTAAAAGGAGTAACTAGGAAATTTCCTGCATAGTTCTCCTTGGGTGAAAGGCCAGTACCTCAATAATCCTTGCAAATCAAGTTCTAACAGCTGACACTCATGACCTAGTTCATCAAGTAAATGCATTTCGTTACCTACCTAATAAGCATATCAGGTAATTGAAGGCATGAACAAAGTCAAAATGTAGGAAATTTTGACTAGATTTGTTACTATATTAATATCTTTTGTATCCAAAATATGCTTCCACAGCTTTGCAAGCAGTTCCATACAATAACATAAAAAGTTCATCACATGCTTCACTTTTAACCATTCTTTACGACTAACATAAACAGACAGTAAGAGGGAAAGATGCCTTGATGGTTGTGGTCGACAAATTGTCGAAGATGGCACATTTTGTGCCTTGCAGGACCACCGACACAGCTATGGATACAGCGAAGCTCTTCACCAAAGAAATCTTCAGGCTCCATGGCATGCCGAGGAAGATCATCTCCGACAGGGACCCGAAGTTCATGAGTGCCTTTTAGTAGGACCTCTTTGCAACGATTCAGACGAAGCTGTCCATGAGCACGGCCTATCATCCTCAGACGGATGGGCAAACAGAGCGGACCAACAGAATTTTGGAGGATATGCTACGGAACTATGTCTGGAACAAGCAGAGTATGTGGGAAGAGTATATTCACTTGGTGGAGTTTGCGTATAATAGCACCAAGCAAGAATCATCCCAAATGTCGCCGTTTATGATCAACTACGGCTACCATGTCTAACTCCAAACACTTGGCACAATCCCGTGTCAAAAGTAAAGGTTTCGCAGCAAATGTTGGCCGACATGCAGCAGCTGGTGGAAGAGGTTCGAGGATATCTTTTTGCAGCAAGGAGTCGACAAAAGAGCATCGCCGACAAGCATCGGACAGTCAGAGAGTTCCAAGTTGGCGACGACGTGTGGCTCAAGATCAAAGTGAAGCAGGCGAAGCTCCGCATCGGAAATTGTAAGAAGCTTGCTCCAAGGTGGGCTGGACCCTTCAAAATAGTCCAGAGAGTGGGTAATCAATCCTACAAGTTGGACCTACTAGTACACCTAAAGATTCATAAAGTCTTCCACGTGAGTTTGTTGAAGAAGCATACTCCAAACCCAGATGAAGTCTTAGACACTCCAACGTTGTTTGAAATGACAGAAGAGCAACTGGAAATAGTTTCAGAATTGATTCTTGATAAAGCTTTCAAGAAAACAAGGAGATCAGAGTTTCTCCAATATTTGGTCAAGTGGAAACACTTGCCGGTGGAAGACGCAACATGGGTACTCAAGAAGGATCTAATAAAGTAGTACCCACAGTTTATGGAGCAATGGGACGGCAAGGTCATCTCCGAAGAAATCGGCTCAGGCATGTCGATTTGTGTAGATTAATTTCATGTGTAGTTAAGATTAATCTACGCATGCAACCTATGCTAGGTATGGGTTGCATGCGTTGCTACCGATGATGAGACCACTACGGTGATCTCTAGGACGTGGTGTAATGTCGATGTAGGCATGACCGCGGTTCCGCTTGGATGAGTTGGAATGTAGATTAAAAAATCTACTTCTGTCCCACGGAAGTAGACGATCTCGAGAGATAAGAGGTCATTCAGGAATGCATTGATAGGAAAGCACCTCTAGTCAATGCCTACGGGGAGGACTCCATCCTTCACGCCCCAAATACGGGAAGGACCCTATCCTCCACGCTTGAGCAACTAAAGGTGTAGGCATGAGCGCCATATAGGCATTATAGGGCGCTGTTTCCACGGCCACGATGGAAGAAACATCCTCTTCCAGAGATTAGCCATGCATTCATGTAGATAGATGGGGTGGTTCCCTTATAACCAAAATTTTATTAATAAATGATACTAACGTAGTGTCGACCTGCAGGCCAATAGAGCACGCAGGAGGGCAAGCTACGAAGACTTGCAACACAAATTTTGTTGTAATGTGTTGCAAGGAATGAAGAGTACCTCGAAGCATAATTGTATATGAAACTGTTGAATTTTGATAAACTAAATGATTGTAATAAGTGAGACTAATAAGTACATTGTTTTAATGAGGTTACGAATTAATAAGTTACTTGATAATGTAATGACGTAATAACGTTTTTAAAATATTACCTTAAGGTAATCCTAATAATTGTGTAAGTATAATAGTAATATATTGTAAGCATCAAGTTGATTGCAGGTTAGGAAGATCCCAAGGTGGGGAGACCCACGATGCTGCGAACAACATCATTTCAAGGTGGGTTGAATGTGACCTTCCAGCACAGTATACGGTCCCAGGACGTCTACTGTACTGCCTCGTCACGCGTACACACCATCACGACTGACGTGTACGCCGGCGTGTAGCCAAGCAGGTAGCGCCCTAGGGGGCAACTTGCAAGGTGTGTACATTTATTAATGTGCACATTTACCCATGTGCACATTTATCTATGTACACATTTTCCCATGTGGACACTTTATGCCACCTAGTTAATAAAGGCAAGTGGGCCATACCTAATTATCCCACATGCTTAAAGGGATAATTGGAAACCCTAGCCCTAACCCCTTGTCTATTTAGGTAAAGAAAAACCTAACTTGCTATTTTCGTCCATAGCATTCTAGATCTCTGATTTGCTTGCTCCAGGAGCCAAATCCACCTCCCAAACTCTGTCTGAGCGATCTAGCTCATTAGTTTCCCTTTCCAGCTTCATCTTCTAGCAGTTCAGCAGGATGGTCGAGTTCAGGGCAGGAGGAGCAAGCCAAGGATCAGGTATTTTGTCAATTTAATAGCCTAAACCGCCTCCCAGTCATTGAATAAGTAGGTTTAGCCTATTAAATTGCCCATAGCAGCCGTCTAGATCTCTAGATATCGAGCCCTAACTAAAGAACCTAACTCTGTGATTTAGATTATATCTTGTTCTTTAGTTCTTCTGTGATATGTATGATGATGTATCTCTGTGGACTCATTGTATTGGGAAGGGGGGTAGAGACCTTAAAGACTAGTAGTTGATGCTCCTAGCTAGCCTCTTTAGCACACTGTAAATTCGGCCTGTGTACAAGAGCCACATCGGGTTGTGGGTGAAGGGACCAGACTGGCTCATAAGGAGGTTCATGTCCTGACTCATGAACGATCCCCCTGGTGTGTAAAGTCTACCGGGGATCCCTGTGGACTAGGTCTAATGGCTTGCCACTGCGTGAGGGCAAGGCATGGGCTCGACACCCGTGGAGTGATGCGTCACTCTCCATTGGGTTCAAGTCGAATAAGGGCAGTGGCCCTCTAGTCACCTTGAGTCAGCATGTAGATCTCTGGAGGGAGTGATCCCTACCTGCCCCATCGGAACTGGGGAGCTGCAATCCTGGAATAGCCCCTTTGGCTATGCATCCGGCGGGCTACAGTCAGGTCCCAACACTTTCCAACCCAATCTGCAAAGTGTGCACAGGAGGGGCGGATGGAGTGGACTACCCTTGACCATGCTCTTATGCCAACCCAATTCATTGCCATGAATTCTGTCTGCAATGACCTCTGGAGGCCCAAGCCGTCAGTCATTCCCCTGAGTCTGAGCCTTGGGTAGGATTCCTGTTTGGGGTCCGGGCACGGGATCGCCTGAGGGACAGATCTCTGTGAGATCCTTGAAGTCCGGCAGGGTAAATCCTGAGACACTCTTGTCACGCGGGATTTTTGCTAACAGAGGAAAGAACAAGAAAAACTTCGATAAAACAAAGAATTGCAATACACAATGAAACACACAAGACACTTGTGGAGAACACGGCAATCCATTGATCAAAACAAGTGTACAATGAAGGCTCAAAAGAGCGCACAACAAACCATCAAAGATGTCCGCTCAGTAGTGACACAAAAGAACACTCGAACCCTCCCCGGCGAGCAAAAATGCTACAATATATAGGAACACGGGTGGGCCTCACGGGCCTGAATCTGATCCTCATCATGACAACGCTGCTGCTCCACTACTTGGGCACTCGAGCAGAATCTGAGGCTGTCGGGCGTGCTAACAGACAAGTAGTGGCCCAGCCGTGGGTCCTACCTTTGGGTCTTCGCTTCTTGGAGGAGCTTTGACCCAGGTGTGGCTTGTGGATCCCTCTTCTTGGACACCGCGGGGCGGTGGGGCCTCGCCCTCATCACGGCAAGTATAGACACGTGGGTTCCGCCAGCACCTGAGGCTAACACTCCCCCCTACCAAACTACACTTATTGGCTAGAAAAGGGGGCATGAATTCCGGGGGTGGGAATCCTCGTTCATCTTTCTGATCTTGAATATAGAGATGAGGGAGGCTCAGCTTACTGTATTCACTGAGTGTTGTTCGTCTCTTTTCCAGATTTGCTTGAGTCCTGGATGCCAAACATTCGGCTGCTCCTATGAGAAAGCCTTCAGAAATCATGTTCTCCAGCGTGGCGTGGATCTCAGATGGAAGATTTGTGATCTCCATGTATAAGACAAGGTCCAACCCGAACTTTCCAGCATTTGCATTGGGGTTGCAAAAATGGATCTGGCACTTGCGTTTCTGCATACTCTGGAGTATGGTCATGAGTGCTGCACAGAATTCTGCTTGCCGAAATACAGATGGATCAGCTGAAGTTTTGGCCTTGGCAAGGAAGGTTACAAGACCAGAAATTGCATTCTGGGCAGTCTTCCACGAACACGCATTGGGCATGTATATCCAGTTGTTGGTGTTGTCCAAAGTCTCATCCTCACGCCATTTGCGTCTGCGGATGAAGCGTGGGTCCCAACGTTTGTCTGCTGCAATTGCCGTGGGTGTCCAATCTGCATGTTCTTTGACTTCAGTAGTCCAGAATTCTTGTCTCCATGCTGGGGAATTGACCTTGATCAGAGGTGGGCATCCAAAGCTTGCTAGTGTACTTTCGGTTGTTTGGGGGTTGGTGCGGTCATCCCGCATCTGTTCTTGGAATTCCAATAATATCTTCTCGGTAGTTGTTTGGTAATCTGTCTCCCATGCACCGGAATGTACATGTGCTTTCCCGCAGTCTGAGGGGTCCCACTCATCGGGGAGGGCGTTACGTTTTTAGCTCCGGTGTGCGGTCGTGCAAGGAAGCATAATGTTGTAAGAACAACTGTGCAAGGTCAAGTTCTTGTTGAGTTGTATAGTGTCCGAAGGAGCGTGCCAAGTTCAGCTAGCCATAGCTCCACTTCTTTCTCGTAGAAGAGGCATGTATTACGAGGTAACGGTTTGCGAAATTTTGTATCTTGGAGGTACTTGTTCTTCTTGGTCAAAAGAACCTGCCGCTTTGTATCTCCTTTAAAGTTCTCGGTCGTTTATCCGGATGAGCCCTCGAGTAACATGTGCCGTAGAAGTCGTGCATGACATAAGCCGGGGGCTATGGTTACGAGCCAAATGGTCGAGATCCGCAACACGTAGGATATCAAAATTGACGAGCACAAAGTGTGCCTCGCTAGATGGAACGAACATCAAGGGCCAATTTAGCTCGATATCTCATTTCTGGTCCGGGGGACTTGTGGTATCACCCTTGTTTCTTAGCCGAATAAAAAGAAAAGTGTTTTTCCTTGCTTGCACATAGTCATGGTAACCGGCCGGCCGGATAGTCGAGGGGAATAAAGCGAAAGCAAGCCGATAGGTTTGTTACGCTTTTTCTTACGCATCATCTGGCCGCCTTTCGGCTATCGGAAAGCGTATCTTGTAATCTGCAATGATATCTTGTTGCTCGGAGAGACCGGTCTGCAGTTCCGCGGACTTTGCGTGTGAGGTGTCCGACTTGTCCGGAGAAGTTGGGAATCGAGGAGCTTGAAGTCCGAGTGGCTTGCAAGTCTGCTTTGAGTGCGACTATTTCAAGAGCATCTGCAGCTGCGTGTTGTTGTGAGCTGGTCTAACTTGCCTTGGAGAGATGCGATGTGAGCATCCTTATTCACGCAAGGTGGTTTGAAAAGTCGTGACCTTGGACTCAAGTATCAAGTTGGTCATACGAAGTGTCTTTGTTCTCGGTCGAGTAGCATTATTCGTGACGACCAGTTATTGTAGCGTGTCTCAAGATCGATGTACTTGGTGTCGTTTTGTTGTAGGGACTCCTTGAGTTCCTTGACAATTTGGTTTGGGATTGATGAAGGGTTTCTCGATGGATCATGAATTGATTGTGCAAGGCTTCTTCTCTCGGCCTCCTGATCGGTACCAAATCGGTCTTCGGTGTTGTGACTTCGGCTTGGAGTTGGTCCACGGACTGTCGCGGCCACAGTGGCTGCTATGAAGTTCGTGATGATCACGGAGGGCATCAAGGCGGTGAGGACAGCTTCCTTTGTAGGTATCCACGGTGTGAGGAGGTGGATGGGATGGCTTTGGTCCGTCACCCTTGTTTATAGATCCTTGGTCATTCTTTGTGAGTGTCCTTGTGAGTACTCGTGGAGATCAATGGGAGTTTTGTTGTCTTCTTCTTTGTTGTTTTCTTTTGTTCTTTGAGTCTCGAAGTGGAATTGTTGCACAAGGTTAACGGTTGTTGTTACGGTGGTTGGTTATCAACGAAGGAATAGGTTTTAGAGAATTGGAATTCACGGAGGTGGAGGCGGTGGTTGTGAAATATTTACATGCGGAGTTGGCTGCCGAGATTGATGGTGCTGAGAAGGAGGAGAGTTTGGTTGAAGACCTTTCAAAGCATCAATAAGGTCAGGATGTTGGCTTGGTGGAGAAGGGGGCATGATGGCGCGTGGGGTCCGATGATTAATGAAAGCCCGGAAGTGGGCTCCCATGGGGCATTCCGAGGAAGAGTTAGGATTTTTTTCTCGAAGTCCGTCAAGTTCTGTTGAAATCTCCGATACGGAGTTGAGTCCAATTGATTGTTTCGGTTGTTGGTGAGGATATAGTACGGATGGTAGAAAACATCGTTAATAGAGGTATTCTTCATGGAGTAACCCAAAAATTTCCTCCAAAGAAACTTGGTAAAGGCATCATGTTGCTTTGGAAAGGTGGACGACTTGATTTGTGCAAAGATTATAAGGAATAGAGCGAAATTTGGAAATATCATATTTACCAACGTCAAGGTAAGACAAGGCATTGGGCGGATTGGGTAGAGAAAAGGCAGAGGCTATGGTTTGAGGGTTTAGGAGTATAGGGTTTCCATCGACTTGGGAGGCATATCCATCTTCTGCCTTCACCCGGGTTAGCCACAAATTGTCAGTAATTTGTTCTTGTTGGGAGCCGGAGTTCTGTTGCGAAAATGAAACAATCCGGAACTCACCAGGGGAGGTTATAGGTGATGCCGGATGTGGGAGCTGGGTGCGCATGAAGAAACGAACTTGATATTTTCAATTGCGCTGGATCCATTGGTGCGGTCAGCGTTGAGTGTTGAGTTCTTGGAGGTAGAAGCCATCTTGAAGGTCGAGGTCACGGAGTAATTAAGCTCGGAAGGACGGAGTGGAGTATGAGTGAAAAGTGAGGAGTGGAAGTGACGGTTGGGAAGGGTTTTTTTTTTTTTTTTTTAGAGTCGTGGAGACACGTGTCGAAAAAGATCGTGGACGATTGAGAATCTCAAGAGACGACCTTCAGACCAAGATGCGGAGAGTTCCCGGCGGAGAATAAAACTTTAATGGCGGGCCGGTATTAATCACGGGCAGCTTGTCGAATATTAAAAAGAGGAGTCGAAAAGTTTGCGGTACAAAAATATCGCTGGGGAATGATTACGGAATATCCGTGGAGGTGACCTTTCGTGAACAAACCGCTAGGGTTGGTATTCGCCCTACAAATTGGAAGTTGGGTTCGGCGAGAAGAACCAAAATTGTGAAGATGGAGAACTCGATAACAAATGGGTCCGGTGAGCTTCCGCGACCGGATTACATGCAAGATGGACGACGCCGACCGCGTGGCGCTCGAGGAATCGCCGGATCCCTATGGATCCTTGGTTGGAGGCACCGGCGTCAACCCGAGATAAACTTCGATCGCCGGGAGGTGATTGTTCACCGAGTGGTCGCACTGTGGGGCTTCCGCATCCTCCGAAAGTGGAGTGCCCCCCGTAAAAGGCGATAGCTAGACATGATAGGGGTTTTCCCAATTTTGTTTAGTTTAGGACTTTTTCGTGTGAAAAATCCCACAAATAATTGTAGCCTTGGGCAATTTTGTACATAATAGAAAAGTGTTTCTCATAAATGTGTACAAGTGGTATCTTGTTGTAAATTTTGTTCTTGAGCTAAGGATTCTGCAGCAGGGGTTTGAAATTTCTTGAGTCGAAATCCATTGACTAATGTAGGAAATGGAGTGCCATCCAATTCTTGTAATTGTAAAACTCCAGGATGTGGTATCTCGGAAATTTTGTATGGTCCCAGCCATCTGAGCTTGAGTTTGCCAGGATGTTGTTGATATCTCGAGTCGTAAAGAAGAACTAAGTCGCCAATTTGAAAAGTTTTGTTTTTGATGTGTTTGTCATGCCATTGTTTTTGTAGTTGTTTGCCTTGTTGAAGTCTAAGAAAAGCATCTCTTCGAAGTTCATCCAGTTGTTCCAGTTGATAAACTTCGTTCTTGCAAAGCTGGCCGATGGATTATGTTACATTTGCTAACTGAAATTTGAGTGAGGGTAAAATGAACTCAAAAGGCATAAGAGCCTCTTGGCCATACACAAGTCGAAAAGGTGTTTGACCAGGTTGCTATTTTGTATGTTGTATTGTAAGCCCATAAAACCAGAGGGTAACTTATCTTGCCAATCTTTTCTTGTAGGATCACAAATCTTCTTCAAAATGTGGATAAGCACCTTGTTTGTGCTTTCAGCCAAGCCATTACCACGGGATAGTAAGGCGTGCTTTTTCCGTGATGATGAATGTGCAGATAGTTAGTGAGTTCAGCAATAGTGTGATTGATGAAATGAACTCCACGATCACTAACTAATTCTAAGGGACATCCAAATCGCGTGATGATGTTCTTGTAGAGAACCTTAGCTGTACTAGCAGCCGTGTTGTCGGGAGTAGAGTACACGCTTCAGCCCATTTGGTTGCATAGTCCGTGAAGACTAGAATGTAGCGTGCCCTAGTGTTGATTGCGGGTGGGTCCATGGGACCAACAAAATCCATACCCCATTTGGCAAAGGGGAGAGGCGTGGCTATTGGCGTGAGCGCGAGCGTCCACGGGCCGTGGGTCTACCAAGCCTCGACAAACATCACACGCGTGCGTGTGTATTTGTGAGCATCTTTGAAAAGGGCGGTAAGAATACCCAAAGAAGGAGGAGTTTCCTTCTTTGTTGTCTCCTACCGAAATGACCATCGCCAAGTCCTTCGTGGGCTTGTTTGACTAGATCGGGGACTTCGTGGAGGAAGAACACATCGTCGGAGCACATTGTCTTTGCCACATTTATAGAGATGGCCAAAGAACCATCGTGATAATCTCGTGCCAGCGAAGGAATTGTTGTTTATGCGTAAGTTGTCTTTACGGAGAGAGCGTGGGGTCACTTGACGGAGTGCGCCCGTGAGGAGAAAAGCGTTGATAGTCGTGGTACCAATGAGGCGTGGCGGTGACCAGTGAACGTTGAGCATCCCGAAGGGCATCGTGAACTCCTTCCGAGGGATCATCCGTGTGTATGCGTGAAAGATAGTCGGGGACGTGTGGCCCGTCCCCGCTTGTGAATAATTTCAAAAGGGGCAAACTCTTGCAATATCAATATCCATCGAAAGCAATTCGCCCGTGGGGTTTGGCTTATTGATTAAATATAGAAGAGCTTGATGATCCACATAAAAGCGAATTTGACTACCAAGAAGATAGTGTCGAAAGCGTTGTACACAAAAAGATAAGGCCAAGGGCTTCCCTTCCGTGGCGAATAGTTAAGCTTCAGCCAGGATTGAGTTTTCTCTGGCGGCGATCGATGGGCTTGTCCCGATTTGGTGCATACTCTTGAGCTAGAACAGCTCCAATCGCAAAGCCCGAAACATCAACATGGACATGGAATGGTTTGTCCCATTGAGGTGGTACTAGCACGGGGGCTTCGTGAGCTTGACTTTGAGTTCTTTAAAAGCTTGATTTGCATCGATGTCCAAGTCCATGTGTATGGATTTCCGGTCGGTTGTGAATTGGATCGGCGGTCGGTGCCAGAATAAAGGTGGCATAGAAGTTGACTTTGCCAAGAAAGGAACGCGTGTGTCCTTGATGTTCGCAGTGGATATGCTCGATGACACAGCCTGATTTTGGCCGGGTCCGTTGTAATGCCGCGGTGTCGACTCACAACATGTCCCGTAGTACACCCGGGTGACACGAAGGTGCACTTTTCCGGATTGAGGCTAATTCCGGATTCATCACAGCGTTGAAAAACTAGTTCAAGTTTTTTACCAAATGGTCCATAACGTGGGTGTAAGTGGAGAAGTCATCCCGAAGACTTGCGAGAAAGGGATGAACTTGCATGTACTCTTGAAAAAACAAAGAAGCATAATGCGTTGAAATGTGGATGGTGAGTTTGACAATCCAAAAGGAACGACTTTGTAAGCAAAGGTACCCCATGGAGTAGTGAAGGTAGTCTTTAGTTGATCTTCTTCTCGAATGGATATTTGATTATAACCGAGAAGCCGTCCATGAAGGAGTACATCTCGTGGCCTGCTACATCTTCCAACACTTGATCCGCGGAAGGGGAGAGGGAAATGATCCCTTCCGTGGCTTGATTGAGTTTTCTATAATCCACACAAACGCCGAATTTTTCCATTATGTTTGAGGGCAATAACAATAGGACTTACCCATTCTGAATGTTTGACCTCAGTAGATAAGTCCAAATCCAAAAAGCTTGTCAATTTCGGGCTTTAACCTTTTCACGGTAGTTTGGGTTAAGCCGATGATCGCCGTTGCTAGATGGGTCTAGCATCCGCTTGGTGGGAATCGAGAGTTGTCCCAATTCTTTCGTGATACCTCTGGAGGTCTTTGTAGCTCCAAGCAAAGATGTGCTTGAAACGCTTGAATAAGCGCAATGGCTTGCTCCCGAATCTTTGGCGTGAGGTCGCGTGCCAATCGGATTGGTTGATTTGTTCCAATATCAATTATGTCTACCGCAGGAGTTTGAATGTGTGGAATGACTTGATCATCCCGAGCGGTGTGGGCTGGCTCACAGTACCACGGGATGTTCATGTTGACCAATTTTGAAAAATAGTGGCGTGCCACTAGGAGTTGGTGTGGTGTCTTCTTGAACGGAGGAGGAGCCGGGGTACCGCCTCCTCATGTGGAACCAATGTGACGTTGTTACAAGGTGTCAAATAGGGGTCAACCAAATAAGTTGCTATGCCTTTATCAATATCCATGTCTTCCCATGGTTGATTGTATTCTCGTAAGCCGTGGAGTGGCAAACCCTTGGCTTGTAAATCGATAGGTGTTGCAAACTTGTTCGTAGTCACCGCCCGATTCGGCAAGTGATCTACGTAAATGATCCGCCCGTGGTCGATCCATCGTGGGCGATGAGCTTGCCATCCGTGATAACAAGTTGATCCGTGGCCCAAGAGTGAATGCTTTTAGCTTGTCTCAAAAAAGGGTCGCCCTACTAACATTTCATAATCTCCCGGATCTTCTCCCGCTCTCCAAACACCGAATTCCATGGTAAATTGTAGATCTCCAATGTTGATGGTATTGGTTGTGTAACTCCTTGTGGTCGCGATATGGCCATTCGCAAGCTTGATGTCATAAGGGGCGATGGAGCCCCCTTATGCCCAATTGTCGCCCCGAGATTATCCGTAATAAGATTGATCATACCGCCACCACCATCGATCCGAACATGGTGAACAGCCTTTTGGCCCATCGCATGCATGCACCGTGGGTGTTGATGTGGCGAACGCATTAACAGTAATACGAGTTTTGTAAAATGTGCTCAGAGTGCCGGACATAGTTGTAGGATAGTCGTAAGGCTCGAGAGGAATTTTGATTTTAGCAAGTTCTTGTTGAAGTTCGTGAGGGATTGCGGTGGTTGTGGTGGATCCGTGGGTTGTTGTTGCTCAGCAAATAGATGTCGCTACATTGTTGAGGAGGTCGACTTCAGCAGAAGAATGTTGAGTGGTGGTGTTGCGGATGTCGTGGCGGTCGTGGTCGTGGCTCCCCGATCGTGTGGTAGCATTGACAGACTTGAGTGCCTTACCTTCTGCACGTTCGATGAGTTGAAGCAGACTTTTGCGAAGTTTAGGTTGAACATGAGGAAGTAGTTGATCCAGATTGGGTGCAAAATGAACAGATTTGGTTGATGGCTCACCGGTACGTGCAATCGGCTGCAAAAACTTGGTGCACGGGGTGCTTATGGCGTGGGGGAATGAGGGAGAACCTCAATCCGGTTGGAGGATTCAAGGCTGGTGTTGATTGCATGGTAAATTTCTTCTTGGAGTTGATCATCCAATTGTTTTGAGTTGTTTGCTGTTGGCGTGGTTGTTGTTGTGGTGGCCGTGGTGGCCGTTTGAGCACTGGGCGTGGGCCTTGCCTTCCCTTGGCTTCCCATACTTGAAAAGGTGTAAGACGACCGCCGCGGGTTTGATTGGTGCCGTGAATTTGTATTTGAACTTGAGGAAGTTGAGGACAATCTGGCGTGATGACCCCATTGGTCCGCAGTTGAAACATTGGGACTTGCTTGGATCAAAAGTGGAACGAGGAGGTCCACGCTTGTGGTTCTTGTTGTTCTTTGGGGTTGTTGTTGTTGTCGTGGCTACGTACTCGTGTGCGTGGTTGAGTTTGCGTGGGTACCTTCGCACTTGGTGAACAAGGCGATGTCGATCTGGATTTGGTCGTGGATTTGTACATTCTTCGATGGTGTGGTTACGCATGTTGCGGCGTTTGCAATGGATCATGCTATCCACGAGTTACACTCATTCGCCGATGTCCCGAAAATTGCAAATAGTACACCAAATGTTATTTCTTGGGGAACCGCCGTGGAGGCGGTCGAGGTGCTGTGGGGTGTAGCCGAGGGAAATGGGAGTATCGTGGCTTGATCACCGCGTGAGGAAACATGAACAGAGTGATTGACTAATTCAATGGCGTCTTGTAATGTCTTGGGGCGCAAATACTCAGTCATAAATCGGATGTGAGAGGGTAAGCCTTGAAGAAACCACACTAGAATTTGGCTTTGGGTTGGAAATTCCTTCAACTTGTTGACTAAGATCTGCAGTCGGTCTGCAAAGTCTCGGGCATTCTCCTGGGTTCTGCTTGAGTGTGTTGAGGTCGTTCGCCAGCTTGTTGATCATCTGCAAGGGTGCCGTAATGGGAAAGAAAAGAGGTCTTCATGTGTATCCAATCTTGTTTCCAGTGGCTTTTGTTTGCCATCAGCCATTCGTGGGGTGCTCCACGCAGGGTCGTCGAAAAGATGTGGAATTTTAGTTTTGGATCGGAGTGACCATTGAGATCTGCAAGTGACTCAAATTCATCCATGTGAGCCCGAAGCACTCGGTCTATGTGTTTACCTTTATCATTTCCAAAGAGTGGATATTGGAGTTTTAAAGCATGTGTAGGAGTCGGCGCATGAATGGGTGTTTGCATTTGTGGAAAAGAAAAGACAAGAGGTGTTGGTTCTTTGATAGGTACCTAAACCGCATAGGTTGTGTGAGATTAGTAAAAAGAGGTAATTGAAGCGGTTGTAGTGGGAACAAAGGTTGTGACAGGGCATGAACGGCGTGTGGGGAAACGATTAAGGGAACGGTACGGTAGGGGAATTGACAAAGGTGGAAGCGGTGGTACGAAGTTCCTAAAGAAAGATTACCAATAGAGAAAACATTTTGCGGATGTTCCAGAAAAATTGCGGTGGTTCACAGCCGGATCTTGAGTTGGGGATTCCGGTGGAGTAAATTCAAAGGGTCGTGTTGCGGCCTCGCATGATGTGGCGAAACGAGGAACGGAACAATGGCGACCTTCCACGGGGGAGGTCGGTCCGAAAGTTGTCGTGGTGTAGGTGGAACGGTTGCGCTCGCATTACCGAGAGAAGAGACAATCGAACCGAGTGTATGTGGACATATTCGCGGAGGCGTCGCTAGATTCATGGCGGCGGCGTCTTGACTCCATCCGGTGTTGAATATCGTCGGGGAGTAAAGAAGGGATTGAACATGGTATCAATACGCCTTTGAAGTGAGCCCGAACAGCGCCCGGTGTTTGGGGTCCGCACGCGATCGCCTCGAGGGACGATCTCTGTGAGATCCTTGAAGTCCCAAGGGGTAAATCCCGAGACACTCTTGTCACGGGATTTTTGCTAACAGAGGAAAAGAACAAGAAAAACTTCGATAAAACAAAGAATTGCAATACACAATGAAACACACAAGACACTTGTGGAGAACACGGCAATCCATTGATCAAAACAAGTGTACAATGAAGGCTCAAAAAGAGCGCGACAACAAAGCGACCAAAGCATGTCCGCTCTGTAGTGACACAAAAGAACACTCACGAACCCTCCCGGCGGAGCAAAAATGCTACAATATATAGGAACACGGAGTGGCCTACGGGCCTGAATCTGATCCTCATCATGACAACGCGTGCTCCACTACTTGGGCACTCGAACAGGAATCTGAGCTGTCCGCGGCCGTGCTAACAGACAAGTAGTGGCCCGCCGTGGGTCCTACCTTTGGGTCTTCTGCTTCTTGGAGGAGCTTTGACCCGCCGTGGCGCCTTGTGGATCCCTCTTCTTGGACACCGTGGCCAGTGGGGCCTCGCCCTCATGCAGCAAGTATAGACCTGTGTGTCTGCCAGGCACAGGGCTAACAATTCCCCATGTGATGTGTTGATCTTTGTCTATGCAGATATGAGACGTGCCATCCTTCGAGATGGCTATGTGATATTGATGTTGTATACTGACATGTATGTTTACGCTTCCGCAGCTAGGTCGGCCCTGAGGGAGACAGGGCAAATGACCCCTTCATTCTTCCCACTGGAACTCATCAAGATTGCAGTGATACGTGGAGGGCCCTGTATCAGTGTGGAGCTGGTATGGGGGATGAACTCCTGTTTGTATACGGTGAGGGCACCGTATATAAGTAGGGGACGTCACACTCATGATCATCCATTTCCACTGGCGAAGGAACGCGATCTGGGAAAGGATTAACTGTGTAGGGCTTCAAGAGTGAAACATGAGATACTGGATGGACACGAACATCTGGAGGGATCTAGAGCCGGAATGCCACATCGCTGATTTGGGACGAGATCCAATAAGGACCAAGGCAGCGATAATCAAGCTTGTTGTAGGGACGTGAGGTAAGAAGGTCCCTACGGAGAAGCCATACAAGGTCACCAACATGAAATGTAGGAGCTGTCTACCGATGTAAATCGACATAATGCCGATAGCGCTCCTGTGCCTGAAGAAGATGGTGTTGAAGATCTAAGTGAAGTGTCTGGAGTTTCTCAAGTCGGGACTCAGCATTAGGATTGATAGAGATACTGCCACAACACCAAAATACCGACGAGAATGTTGGCCAGATTATAGAAAGAATTGGAGTATGGTCAGTGGAAGCATGGACTGATTTTTTATAGGCAAACTCGGCTAATGGAAGATAATCAACCCAATCATCCTGCTGATAATTGATAAAGCATCTCAAATGTTGTTCTAGCATTTGATTAGTGTGTTCTGCTTGCATATTACTTTCTGGATGATGATCGGATGTCAGTGAGCGTTCAATATACAATTACTCCAAAAGCCGCTTCCAAAAACCTGCAACAAACTGAGGTCCATGATCGCTGACAATATTGTCTGACAGTCCATGTCTGATTATTTCATGAAGGAAAATATCAGTTGTTCCTTCATTGGTGATGGTGACGTCGCAAGGAATAAAATGAGCCATTTTAGAGAAGCGATCAATAATGACCATGATGGCATCATGTCCCTGAGAAAATGATAGCTTCGAAATAAAGTCCATAGAAATATTCTTCCAAAGATCATCTGGAATAGGCAGTGGTTGCAGAAGACCATGAGGAAAATGTCTCGAAATCTTCGCTTGACAGCAGATATCGCAGGATTGAACAAACACTTCGACAGAGCAACGAAGCCCAGGCCACCAATACTCCTGACTAATAAGTTCAAGAGTCTTACCATCTCGAATCTCAAAACGATCATAGTTCGACCGCATTTGCCGAGAAGATGATGTCGAACCAAGATGTGAAAATACATCTTGAGCCAATAGATCGGAGGGCAGAGATGTTCGAACAGACCCCAACAAGGCAGCATCATAAGATCTCTCAAATAAAGTGATGGTTATAAGCTGGAACCAATCAGGCCCTAGGATAACCTGTGATGTTGATCAAACGTGGGATCACCTAACTTGGGCTCAAGATAGGAGCGTTGAGACAAGGCATCAGGCTTCCCTTGGAGAGGTCGAGGATGGTACTTGATCACGAAATCAATGCAGGATAATACTTGAGTATGCCACCGGGCGTAGCGACGGTTGAGAACTCAAGCAGACTGAAAATATTTCAGATTTCAATGATCTGCATAGACTATGACTGTATAGGAGATCCTTCCAGAAAACATCTCCACTCCTCAAAATAATTAACTATAACTAGAAATCCCTTGTCATAAATTGGATAGTTGATTTCAGCAGCCTGGAATTTTTGCGAGTGATAGGCGATTGGATGTAGCTCATGGTCATCCCCCTTCTGTGACAGGATATTGTTAAGAGCAAAATCAGAAGCATCAGCTTTGACGACATACGGGCGCAAAGGATCTGCATGAGCAAGGACTGGTGTTGTCGTAAAAGCATGCTTCAGAGTAACAAAGGCAATTTCTGCTTCTACACTCTATTCAAATGACACATCCTTTGCCGTGAGGCGTGTCAAAGGAAGGGCAATCTCCGAATAATCCCGAATAAAATGCCGATAGAAGTTGGCAAATCCAAGAAAACACTGAACATCTCGGACGGAAGAAGGTGTTTGCCACTCCAAAATAGTGCTAACCTTTTTGGGATCTCTAGAGACTCTATGAGAGGCGATACGATATAGCCAAGAAACTCCAGGGTATCTTGATCAAACTGACACTTTTGAGTTTGGCATATAACCCATGTTCACGAAGCTTCTAGAGAACCTGTCGAACATGCCTCCCATACTCTTCAAGAGTCTTAAAATAAATAAAAATATCATCCAAGTAGATGGTAACAAAGATGTCTAAGAACTTCCGGAAGACATCGTTGACCACACGCTGGAATACTGCTG
The DNA here is from genome assembly GCA_021234155.1 of Isoetes taiwanensis. NCBI lineage: Eukaryota > Viridiplantae > Streptophyta > Lycopodiopsida > Isoetales > Isoetaceae > Isoetes > Isoetes taiwanensis. The sequence continues at coordinate 2,613,574 of JAJEKV010000029.1, read as the reverse complement.
GGGCATTGGTACAAGAGGCATAACTGTATACTCGAAATGGCCATACCGAGTACGAAATGCTGGCTTCCACTCATTCCTCCCTTGGATTCAGATGCGATTGTAAGCACCCCGAAGATCGATCTTTGTAGAATAGCGCGCACTCTGGAGCCGCTCCAACAACTCTAGAATTAACAGAAACAGATAGTGATTCGGCACGATAATCAACGATGAGGCGCAAAGGATCGTCCTTCGTTTTGATAAAGAACATGGGTGCTCCGGCAGGGAACTGAGAATGTTGAGTGAAGCCCGTAGCTAGATTATCCTCAATCTAATCTCACAAAATCTTCAACTCAGTAGGAGATGGACATTCTGAACCATATGGTGGCATTGTTTTGGACTATAAATCAATAACATAATCATATGGACGATGCTTTGGGAGCTTGCTGGACTTGACTTTGTCAAAAGCATCAGAGAAATTATCGGGAAGCGTTGAAGCAGGATTTACCAGTGCAGAGCTAGCCGACGGATGAATCTAGATTGCAAATATTGAACTTGGTTCATGCTTTCCAGATTTAAGAAACTCATGAAGAGAAATCTTTGAGATACGAACTGAAGGGGTGAAGAAGCCTCCACAGAAATAGGAGTAGGAGCAGGAGCGGGAGCAGGAATAGGAATTGGAGTAAGGACTGGAGCTTGGACATGATCTCGAGCATGGGTGGAATCTGAAGCATGCACTAGAGCCGAGACAAGAGCCGAATCAGGACATGGCAAAATCAGGAACTGAAACATCAGCAAGAATGGAATTAGGAGCCCATGATACTGCGTGGACTAAAATAGATATTTATGCAGAGGCCTGAACTGCATAAATAGAGCTAGAACTAACAAACCGAAAAGATCTAGTATGCTAATCAATCTGAGGGTTATGTAGCTTGAGCCAGGGCAGACTTAAGACTACTGCACTATAGGGTTTAGACGTCGTTCAATGACGTCGAGGCGTCATTGAATGGCGTGTCGATTGCGACGAGTATTTTGCCGTCACGACGTCGTTGAACTATGTCATGACGTCGTTTAACAACCTCACGGCGTCGTTGAACAATGTCTAGACATCATTAAACTACGTCGTAATAACGACATTATTAACGATGGCGTGTCATCGTTAAATGTCACCTCAACGTCGTTGAACAACGATGATCCCTTGAACAACAACACTATAGTTGTAGCATACTTTCTCGCATCTAAGCATATCTATGGTAAATCGTCTATATACCTTCCTATGAGCAGATATATGACTGCCACCAATCTTCTACATGGAGCTACATTAGCTACCATGTCACTCAACCCATTACTTTCCCATAGGCCCTGCTTAATTCAAATACGCTGAAACATCAAGGTATTATTGTTCTATATAATGTACCTTGTTTCGCGAAGTTTCATGATTCAACACTTAAATTAATCTCACACTTTTATATTATAAGAGTGTAATTTAATTAATTCAATCCCACCTACTCCAACGCATCTAAAAGGTTGTTATTATATCCGTATATGCCTCGCGACCATTAGCTTCATGCCTTTTAACGTTTCCAACCCTTATACTTCTCACTGCAAGATATGAATTGTGTATTAGAACATTCCCATGATTTGTTATGTCACATTCCATGTAACGTTGTTCAATAATTTAGCCTTCTTCTACTTTACGTTAACGTTCATGAATTCTCTCCGAGTTATGATTTCCCCATCCCAAGTCTTATCAAATTTGATTACTTTGAAAACGACAACTTCTGTGTGACTTATAATCTCACGCCACCTCTTTAAGGAGGGGATACCTTACCTTGTTGCAAAGCGCAAGAGCAGTCTTGATGCTGAGGACAAGATCATTTCTAAGGAGGGAAGAATATGACGTTTTACGTATTTATACATTAAACTTACAAATACGTGCACATCACCAGAGGTATGTTAGGGTTTATTGACTATTTATGTGTTGAATTAATGGGGTAGTACATTACATTGATTTTAGACATGGTAATTAACATTAGCTACGTTAATTAATTATGGGGAACCTAGGCGCCACATGGCACCAACTAGTTAGACAAGTTAAACTTGCCATTTGCATTTGCCCCAAACCTTAATTCAAAATTAGGGCCAAACTCTAATTTTAAGGAGGCATATATTAACCCAATTAATAATTAATTCAGATAGCAATTAATTATTAATAGTTTAGTTAAATTGCCACCTATCCCAAATCGATTGGGCAAGGGAGAACTGCCAAATTTGGTTCAGCCAAATTTGAGCTTCATCCCCAATTTGCCCCAATTCGATTTTGGGCCAATTGGAGAAGGAGGAGGAGCCTATTCAACCAGCAGAGCATGTAGAACCTGAGAAATATAGGGATCTAGCTCAGATACCAGTTAGTAGGCTTAGTCAGCTTGAGATTCTAGATAGAGCTTAACCTTTGCTTGTTTAGATGGATGATTAATCTCTTATTCATTCTCTATTTGAGGTTATGAGTGGATTTATGATTTATGGTAGTTCTTTTGTTGCACCTCTTATGCTTGTGGGATAAGGGGGGTAGAGACCTAAAGGCTAGTAGGAATAGAGATGTTTCTAGCTAGAATCCCACAAATCGCAATAAATGAGGCCTGTGCACAAGAACCCACCTGGCTGTGGATGTTATACCAAGATTGAGCACCATATAACGGACACAATGGTGAAGTGGACGTGGAGCCTTGCTGTTGGGGATCCTATAGTGTGCTAGGCTTATAGTCAGTCACCGCTTTGTGGGTCGGGTATGAGTCTGACACCCCTTGCTTGAGTTGCAGGCACCGTTCGGTGGGACGTCCTGGGCTCGATAGGTGCGGTGAGTCGACCTATGGATTTTGGGGGTAAGTCTATAGATGCATGGGTGCCAGTAGTGCCAAGATCCTCTAGCCATCCATGGACCCATTGTGCTCCAAAAGGGATTCGTCTCTGTCCTGCCTAATCACGCCATATCATGTTTCAACCTATCTGCAAAGTGTGCACAGAAGGGGCGGATGGAGTGGATTACTTTTTTTCTTTACTAGCCAATGCCATTGTCATGATTTCGTCTGTTGTTATCCAGAGACCCTGACCGTCAGGCGACCCCTTTGAGTCTGAGTCCAGGGTAGAACCCTCATTTATGATGTATTTTATATCTTATGTTGGCATTATGTTGTTGTTTATATTGATGATGGATGGACCACACTTTGTGGTGGTATATTATTTTATATGTATTGTTCTAGTGCTAAGATGTATGTACGTTTCCGAAGCATAGGTTATCCCAGAAAAGTCATGGGGCGGATGACACCTCCATGTCCTTTACTAGGACACTTGACCATCCCAAGTGTTCCGAGTCAGATGGAGGGTGTGATTTTGTTATGGGAGGGGAATTTCCCCAATCATACGATGTGGAGCATCGTATGGGTTCGGGAACTGTCACATTCTTTTCGAGTTTCGGCATGCTGGAAATGCGAGGGCGCAGGTTTTTCATCTCATCATGAGGCTCTGTTATGGTGATGGTGTCCTTCATGGTGGGATTTTTGGGTTCCTCTTAGATCAGTCTCCTCGCTGTCTTTAGCTCGTGGAGATATCTTGTAAACCCATCTTTGACCACTCGAGTATTCGATCCTTAAATGTGTCTGTGGGGTGTTCCCAAGACACTGGCATAAATTGGTAGAAGCGATTACCTCATAAATGTCTAGACAATTTTGTCTAGTTGGTTAACGGCATGGTTAGGAACATTACATTTGGTATCAGAGCAGATCTTGAATTCGAGTGCATGATCAAGTTAACTCAGTGTCATATTCTGCCTTCCAGTTTTCTCTTTTTTGTTTGCCCTTTTGAACTACTAAAATCAAAGAGAGGGAGAGAAGGCATTCAACTCTGTACCCAAGGCATTTGTGCTGGCTTATTTGAGATGTCGATGCTTAAGTTTTTCTCTGATTTGATTTTTCTTTGCGGGTTTCTATTGTGGTATGTTCTTTTGTTTTATTTGGGCCAGTTTGATCCTATTGGATGGTGAGTTTCTTGGTGGGCTAAGTCATGGGTCTGCAACAAGATGATTCACAAACTTTTTGGTTTTGTGCTCCCAATCGTGCATCATGGCCAGAGGTTTGTGGCAAAGAAACAGAGCATTTACGTTTGTTAATATTTGAGAAGTAAATTCTAGCTCTTAGTGTTCCAATTGATACATACAGTAGCAAGAAGTCGCCAATTAAACTTTTAGAAATTCAATTAGATTTAGAATGAGCAGGAAATCTTTTCAATTTGGTAAGGGACTTGCAAAGGACAAAGAAAAAACACAAGAAAGGGAAGAGGGGAGAGGTAAAAAAAAAGCACATACATAGTGCTCATCCCTCCCCAGAATGACGAACCGATGGCTCGGATCGATCCCATAGGGTGCAAAAAGTTTGTTCGACATTGTTTAAAGCCTGAGATAGTCAAACGTATTAGCCATTAAGGCTAAAGCTTGATCAGATTATTGCAATGAAATCATTGTTGTTATTGAAAGATTAGCATTTCATTGGTTGCATCTCCTAGAAATTTAGAAAGAGCCAAGTGTTTAGTTGTTTGAATGCAATGTGACCAAAAAGTTTTGGCATGAGTGAATTTCATAGCTATGATTAGACTATGGAGTAAAGTGTTGTTTTTATTTTGCATACATTAATCAACAATTAAAATCAACGTTGTACTTACAATGTTGTACTTAAAGATTAGTTTTGTATAGATTCCAGAGACCATTATTTCTTGGTCTTCATGATGGTGTCACATTCGGATTCAACAAGATAGACTCAAACAAATTGCCCAAAATAACATAAAATGTTCTTGCATATCTCCACGAATATATGGGCCTATTATCCCATCTAATCTCTACCTTGTAAATTGACTTTGAAACTTTGTGGTTCCAACTTTCAAATTCTAATTACTGATGAGGATCCTCCAGGTCAATGCATTACTTCGAATCTGGCACCGTTTTTATCATCTCATAATGCAAAGATTCTGTGATGTTTCAGGATAATATATGGTATAACTATGTATATTATATTGCCATATCACTAGTACATGTCGAGTACAACGCCATGTACAGGGATATATAAGGGTTGTACCATGGGGCACAACCATTAGAATTCATGATACCGCACATATCTATAAAACTTGTGAATATAATCTATATTGCCACATGGCAATACCCCATATGAGCCGTATGGCCCATTAGACCCTAACCCTAAGCAAAGAGTTAAAGAGACAGGAATCCGGAAAGTGACCTTTTTTGAATTCCAGCCTTAGAAGCATGCATTACAGTAGTGCCTAATAAATTCCAGCCTCCCAGTAGCAGAGAATCTCGCATTTTAAAGTCACGCTTCGAATCGTGATCATTTCAACGGCATGGATGCAGTCAAGGGAATGGGGGTCAGCCAGGAATCCGATGAGTGGCCATTCCATCAGTCAATGCATGCTTCCCGACGGGCATTAGGTCAGAATTGTATATGTTCTTAGCTATAGATGACCTCTAGAGCTTAAGAGCCTTAGTCACTAAAGAATAAACCTAATCATGTATGATCAGAATAGCTAGATTAGATCCCTATTCTGTTATTTCAATTCGTTGTGATGATATTGGATTGCTCTCACACCTCTTGTGTATTGGGAAGGGGGGTAGCAATCCAGAGCCATGTTTAGGAGATGATTCTAGAACAATCTCATTAAAACCCAATAAAATGCAGCCTGTGCATAAGAGTCCCGCCTGGCTATAAGTGCCAGATCTAGATTGGCTTTCAAGGAAGGCTTGTCTGATTGCAGTTGACCCCTTCGCATGTAGAGTCTACCAAGGGATCATTGCGGATTAGGCCTAATGCCTCATCACTGCTTGTGGACGAGTTATGGGCTCGACACCTCCTAGGTGGTGCGCTGCCTCAGTGGGGTTAAGTCATGTACTGAACATGGCTGAACCATCACTCTCTAGTGGTTGGTAGTTGGCATGGACCTTCTGGAGGAGATTGGTCTCCTCCTGCCTCATTGGTGCAGAAGAGATGTAACTTTGGAGTAGTCCCTCGACTATCTCCCTAGCAGGCTACAGTCAATTCCCAATACTTTTTAGCCTATCTACAAACTATACACAGGAGGGGCAGATGCAGTGGACTATCCAATGGCCATATTCCTTTCCCAGCTAAATCTAGTGCCATGAGTTATGCTTGTGTTGATCTCTTGAGGCCCAGCTGTCAGTCTACCTCCATGAGTCGAAGTCTGGGTAAGATTTTCCCATGTTGATATTGTTGTATTTGTTTATGATGTGATCTGGTTATGGTGATCGAGGTGGTTATGTTGATATTATGTGCTCATGTTAATGCGCTTTCATAGCTACATCGGTCCCGGGAGAGACAAGATGAATGACATGTCTATTCCTCCCACGTCAGATTGTTGCTCACCATGAAGATTCTGACGTCAGATAGACAGCCTCATGTTGGCAAGCTTGTGATGACACGGGGGAATCTCCTGTTTGTATACGGTCTGGGCATCATATACGGGCAGAGAGTGTTACTATGGTACCAAAGCAATGATCTTGACGGGCCAAGATCGAGCACTGACCATCTCTTAATAGTAACTAACTGTCCCATTCAGACTTGGAGTTAAAACCCAAAGCAAGAACCACAAATAGTGGAAGTCTTTCTTTTCCCTTGATTAGAACTAGGAGCTAGGTGGGAGTACTAATACTTAGTTAATATTTAAATGAACTAGTAGAATTTACACAAGAAATCTCTTCCAAGAAAATTAAAATTTGTGACGAAATTTGACCAGATCACTCACACCATGCGCAAATGGCCTGTTGGAAAATTCTAACTGTCCTTCTCGCGCATCTTGTGAGTGATTGCACCAATTTGAGCCTTGCAGGTACTAAATTCAAATCTGATAATGTAATCGAGTTCTAAAAATATAAATTAGGCTAGAAAACCATCTTTAAACTTTTAAAAATGATCAAGAATTGCCTACTTTAGTGTGTCCACTCACACTATCTGTGGATGGCTCTTTTGAATAATTCAACAGTCCTCTGGCGCATGTTGTGAAAGGTTCCCAGTAAAATGTTTGAAGGAACATCATATTTATTAGAGTTACCAAACACATATTATATAAAAAGCTAGATAACATGATTTTCCCATAGGAAATCCTAAAAATGCCAAGTCTATAGAACCCTCAAGTACAAAATTAGTGTTTCATTTTTGTGTTTTCCGCTCTGCTCCAAGTTGTAACTGATTTCCAGGTGCCAATGAGGTGATTTGAGAAAGCTGAGTGTCCAAGTGCTTGCTGCATAACAGAAGGTCAAAGAATCCAAGCTACGGAAAAAGGCTAACGAGACGAAGGAGGACAAAAGTGTCTGTCATTTAAGAAACCAACTTTGCAAGCTCAAGAGGGAGGCCAAGGAAAAGAGGAGAGATCAGAAGGAAAAAGAAAAGGTGGAGAAAGAACAAATAGGAAAGTCCCCACAGATGAAACAACAAAGAAGAAGAAAAAGAGGGCCTCTGGGATAGTTATCGAAAAGCGAGCAGAAGGAGATGTGTAATGTTCCTAACTGACATGTCCTTAACCAATTGGGCAAAACCGTCTAAATATATACGACTAGTCGCTTCTACCCATTTATGCCGGTGTCTCAGGAATGCTTTATTTTGAGCGGTCAACCATAGGCCCATTATAATCTTTCTCACTAGAACTATGCTCGTCCTATCCAAGACTATGATTTAACAAGTATACCACTGACTGGGTAGTTACTAAGGTTACCGATGTTGTGCAAATTACTTAAACATATAAGCACCCATGGAGACTCAAATTCAAAACTTGCTCTGATACTAAATGTAACATTGCTAATTGACATGTTCTTAACCAACTAGGCAAAACCGTCTAGACATTTATGAGTAGCCGCTTCTACCCATTTATGCCGATGTCTCGAGAATGCCCCACATGCACATTCAAGATTGAATACTCAAGCAGTGAACCATAGGCCTATTACAATCTCTTTCACTAGAACTATGCTCGTCTTGAGCAACCAAGTCAATGATTTAACGAGTATACCACTGACTGGGTGGTTGGTTTCACCGTAAAATATTTTGGGGCCGTGAATTACATAGAAGATTTTGGGGCCATGAATTTTGGGGCCATTTTCTTCTGCGGCATCTATCGAATCCTTCATCGATTTGCGGCATCTATCGAATCCTTCATCGATTTGCGGCATCTATCGAATCCTTCATCGATTTGCGGCATCTATCGAATCCTTCATCGATTTGGAGCCTTCACAGTTTATTTTTTCCGGGCAACGTTCATGATTTTTGTGTAATCTCCTCTGTTTTGCAATGTCTACTGTTTTGCCGAAGCTTAGTTATGGCGGAAGCTTGCAGAAGCTTGCAGAAGTATTTTCGAATCACAACAGAGCTTAAAAATTTGATGGGTCTGTTGATGCTGCACCGAGGGAACTATTTCTTGCTTTTGAAGCTTGATCAGTTTCGAATCACTCTGTAATATGAACAGGGTTTCTACAAACAGGGGTTTTTCAAACAATAAGGTTTCTGCAAATATGAAAAATCGCTAAAGAATATTGGAAACAACAGCAGAAATGGAAATATTTGAAGCAACAGCTCTGAGCTGCTTTGAAAATCTGGAGCCTATCTGCCATAGCCGCCTCGGCTTTGAGAATCTGCTCTGCCACAGCCCCCGTAAAGCCAAAGACAAACAAAGAATATGATACAAAAACGGAAGATTTAGTGCATAAAATTCATGGAGTAAGCAGCACAGTGCAGATTCGTGGCTTCAGAGCAGATACCAAATGTAACGTTTCTAACCAACATGTGCTTAAGCAAATGGGCACAACCCTCAAGACATTTATGAATAGCACTTCTGCCCATTTATGCTTGTGTCTCGGAAATGCCCCACTGGCACATTCAAGGATTGAATACTCAAGCAGTCACCACATCAAGATCTACTCGAGCGATCTCCCATGGGTCAGTTACAACCTCTCCTACTAGAACTATGCTCGTCCTCGAGCATCACAAGACCATAGACCACATCACTTCATGGTGTCCAAGACCAAGTCATCCGTTGGTTGGCGGCCCACCCAGCTTGGTGGCGTTTGTGGCTCGGTTAGTTGCTCGCCGTTGTCCGACTCGGTGGCGGTTGGCTCCCCACCCGGCTCGGTGGCGTTTGGCTGCCCACCAGACTCGGTGGTGTTTGGTTCGGTTGGTTGGCTGCCCACCCGACTTGGTGGCTCTGTCGGTTAGTTTGGCTACCCAACCGACTTGGTGGTGTTTGGCTCCCCATACGACTTAGTGGTGGTTGGCTCCCACACGACGCGGTGGTGGTTGGCTACACATCCGACTTGGTCGGGTCTTTGGCCTGCCGTCGTTGGCTTCCCACCCGACTTGGTTGTGTTTGGCTGCCCACCCGACTCGGTGGTGTTTGGTTCGGTTAGTTGGCTGCCCACCCAACTTGGTGGCTCTGTCGGTTAGTTTGCCTACCCAACCGACTTGGTGGTGTTTAGCTCCCCACCCGACTTGGTGGTGGTTGGCTGCCCACACGACTTGGTGGTGTTTGGCTACACATCCGACTTGGTCGAGTCCTTGGCCCGCCGTCGTTGGCTTCCCACCCGACTCGGTGGTGTTTGGTTCGGTTGGTTGGCTGCCCACCCGACTTGGTGGCTCTGTCGGTTAGTTTGGCTACCCAACCGACTTGGTGGTGTTTGGCTCCCCACACCCACTTTGGTGGTGGTTGGCTCCCACCGCCACGCGGTGGTGGTTGGCTACGTCCCCACTTGGTGGGTCTTTGGCCCGCCGTCGTTGGCTTCCCACCCGACTTGGTTGTGTTTGGCTGCCCACCCGACTCGGTGGTGTTTGGTTCGGTTAGTTGGCTGCCCACCCGACTTGGTGGCTCTGTCGGTTAGTTTGCCTACCCAACCGACTTGGTGGTGTTTGGCTCCCCACCGACTTGGTGGTGGTTGGCTGCCCACACGACTTGGTGGTGTTTGGCTACCCATCCGACTTGGTCGGGTCTTTGGCCCGCCGTTGTTGGCTTTCCACCCGACTTGGTTGTGTTTGGCTCCCCACTCGACTCGGTGGTGTTTGGTTCGGTTAGTTGGCTGCCCATCCGACTCGGTTAGTTTGGCTACCCAACCGACTTGGTGGTGGTTGGCTAAGAGGATGGGGGTATAGTGTCAACCCTTGTGTCAAGATCTAAATATAGTGGCACCTTTGTGTCAAATGCTAGTATCTTGACACAAGGAGCTTCTGTAGTGTCAAGAATATGTCAATGTCATAGTGTCAAACATTTCGTCAAAATAATGACTTTTTTTTTGTCAAATTTATATTGTGATTTAAGTACACAGTTCCAACAACTTCTAAACAATATTATAATTAAGTTGTGACAACCTTTTCTAAGATTTATAACAAAATTTTGTTCAATGTTGCATCAAAACAGTGACATAATTTTATCAAGTTTACCTTGCAATTTCAGTGTGTTGCCGCAACAACTTCTACAATGTATTATAATGAATCCTGATTACTTTTCTCTTTAAATTTATAACAAAATGACATCCAATTTTGCATGTAATAACTTGATAAAGTTGTTACATCATTTATTAGGGTATAGAAACCGAACATCTAGTGAAATGAAGGGGAAATAAATAATGATGAAGGGTATTTGACAATACTGACTTGGGACTATAAGAGCTATTAACACTGGCCATTCAATAGGGAATTGGATATTCAATTGCACCTGAGATTGATTACTATTCTTTATTAGAGATTGATTACTATTCTTTATTATAACCATGGCTTAGGAACTTAACAATTTACAAATGCAATTGTAAAAAATACATGTAGTATAAGACTCATCTTTCATGTCGTCTCAAAGTAGAATGTACCAGCTCATGGCATATAGGATGCCATTCTGGCATGTACTGGTGGGGTCCTGCGACCGGCGTTAGTCAGGAGCGGGTCACCGGTGCATGCCAGAATGGCAGACCATATGCCATCAACTGACAATATGGTAACTTGGGGAGCCACCCCTTCCGCCATCAGCGATGGCGCCTGCAGAGCAAAGCTATCGACTTTCTTCTTTCTTCTGTGCTATCGACTTTCTTTTGTGCTATGGACTAAAATCTCCTTTCTTCTGTGCCCAAAGGTCTGTTTCCTTAGCCGATGTAAGCCCCATTTCCTTTCTTAGTGACAACAAGTTTGCACTAGGGCGGAGGTCTGCGGCAACAGGTCAAAAAGGGGTTTGCGGCTAGGGGTTGCATCTGCTTGAACAGACTTGAAAAGGGTTTCTGTGCATCATGGGCTTTTTCCAGATCGAGTTTAAACAGGGTTCTACATCCTTTCTTCCTTTCGATACTAAACTTCCTTTCAAGGTCCTTTCTTCTTCTTCCGTTTTCTGCAGCAAAAAAAGGGAGATTCAGAGTTATAGATATGTCCAAGCTAAGGTTGCCGCCATTTTCACAGGCTAAACAAGTCGAGACATGGCCGGATTCAAGCTATGGCTTTGTCTAAAGAATCAATCGAATGAAAGAAAAAAAAATCAGAGTAACCTACTGGAAACCGGACATGCGGAACGATCGACCCAAGATACCATTTGCAATGGAATGGTATGCCACATGGCATCCCCAGAATAACCCAACGGCAAATTTGGCGACCCATGGACCATATTGTAGAATGATAGCCTATACATATTACATGCACCTCAAAAAAATAATCCATTTCTGCCCAAATCCTTTTTTGATTCCTTTTTGCGTGGGCGGGAACCAGAATGCGGACTCCGGATGCAAAAGTGGGAGTGCAGTATCTTGGCAGGCCAATGCTGGAGAGAGGACCATCGGAATCAGGATCTGAAACTTGGATTTTAAGGAGCCAGCGATTGATGCAACAGAGCCAGGCTTTTGGAAAAAGGGATCACACGACTCACACCCTACCCGCATCAGCCTGTACATCATGGAGCTCCAGTAAAAACTATGTAGGATTTGAATTTCTCGTAATCTTTCTTTTCCTAGTCCTTCTTTCGATTATGGATTATAACATTGGCTTGTTCTTCAAGCACAAGAAAAAAGAAAATAAAAGTAAAACTAATGACTGTAGATCGATGCTATTGAACAATGGTATCTGACCTGCTCAATTGGCTTTTAAGGTGGACCAAATGGACTTATTTGTACCGGTGGAAATGTTCTTCCAACAAAAGTAATAGAGAACTCCTTTAAGAAAGATTACAGTATGCTGTGCTTTTGGAATAATTTCATAGTCTTGGCAAATGTTTAAAGCCTGATCCTATTTAAATGTTGACATCAAGTTGTACAGGAGAGGAAAAGTAGTTAATATGGATTTTCCATGGGAGGTGGACTATCAGGAACTGGGTAAGAATTTATTATAAACACGGTTTATAGTCTTTATCATTATTCTTACTATAATGTATGAAGGAATGCAGAATGACCATGGAGTTTTGTTTGGTCTTGTTGGTAGGTGACTTACAGTGAACTTTGCAATACATTTCTTGCTAAGATGCTTAAACCTTAGATCTGTCTTTAAAGGTGAAATTTGTTGTGTAGTTTTGCTAGGAATGTTTTTGGACTAAACCAAGGGTGCCAGCAGCAGCAGTTAGCCTAGGGACCAAACCAGCTGGCCTCACAGGAAATTTTTGGGATGGTGTATATCCAGGTTCTGCCTTGCCAGTTACTCCAGATTGTACAAAGAAAGCACCATTAAGAAACATGTCACCTCTAGGTTTCCATACCCATCTTGAACCTCCTTTGGTTTCCCTCTTTGTTATCTGCAATGCATTAGAGACTGGGCATCGGGAACTCCTTTCAACAGCCATCATGGACGGTTGGATGGCAGGCCTTGGAACACCATCTCAGACTAGCACTGATGCACTCGGTCAATTATTGTCAGATTATACCATCTGAAGGTTAGCGAATGCTTATTATTACATTCTAGACGATAGGAGCACAACTCAAAGGCATGTTTGAATGGGCCAGCCTTGTTGTTTTACATATTCAATTGCCTGTTAGCCAGATTGAACATCTCGCATCAAATATAGCTTATAGATCTTTCCTTGCAGTATCAACATCTCTTATGAGTCCATCTTCTCAAGTCAAAAATCTATCTAGGTTCTCAATGCAGAATAATGTTCCAAATGGCGGTTTGTTGGCTTTTACCGGTTGGTCAATCCACCATCTTCCTCGACTAGCTTCTGCTTCATATGCCTTTCAGCTTGAATGAAGTTAAGACCAGAACAAAGGATTTGTGTCCACCCTCTTGTGTTTTATGTTAAGAAAAACCAACATTGTGTCCATAACTCGTAAAGGTTCCATCTTCCTAATAAAAGAGAAAACAGAGACTCGAATCTCCGCCAACATCTCATGCTCCCCGAGCTGCACCAGCTTTTGATTCTGAAAGCTAGCACCTAAAAGACCACTACATCCTTAGCTACCACTCATAGTAACTTAGGTACATAAGCAAAATAGAGAACCATTTCGTTGGTAAAACTTACCAACATCGGAAGCTTGTTTGCCCTATCGGCTATTGCGGCCCGAAGACTGTCATATTGGTGAGAGATTTATGGCATATCATGGAAAGAAATACAAACATTTATGGCTGCTGGTCCATTTTTAGAATTCCAAGTTCACCTTATAAGGAACAATTTGGGTGCTACAAATTGTGCCCTTAAAATTCCCATTGTATTTATTGATTGATGAATGCAGTTGATGAATGATTGTATTCGCATAATTCCAACTTGAGGATTTCAGATGACTTCCACATCCTTTTCACTCAACTTCCACTACCAAATTTTAGAGCAAAGCGGCACATTCAAGATAATCCCAAGCATCTGGGAAATAGGGGACTTTTCCTAGATCAAACTGTCTTGCAGACCCTTTATCATCCATCAACCTCCTGATCAACCTGTTCTAATCTCTCCATATTAATAAAGATCCCACTTCAGATCAATGGTTTTAATAAGCCTGAAGGCGAAGTCTTTTACCGTAGGGTCAAACATTGTCTCCAATTATAGAGGGCCTCAAATGATACTTCTGTACAAGGCTAAGTTCTGCAGTCTGTCCTTTACCGTCATACAATAATATCTGGTTGTAGACCACTTTCATCTATCTGAAAGGGAAGATATCCATTAAACACTTGGGAACTCAATATATGTCTGCATTTTGTATCAGTTGATACCTCTATCTCATCAAATCCTCCTGGCCAATGTTTCAATGTTTTTGCTCCTTTTTCAAATAACTGCAATGATGATTTCAATGTGGGGATCAAGACATTTTGGAATCAAGAAATGGGGAACTGTTTTACCAATTTTTTTTCGGACAAAGGAAGGAAGAGTTTCAAATTTAAATCTTAGTGCACTAGAGGCGGGTAAGGAGGTTTCATTCAATGTCACATGAATGAACTTGCTACCCTAGATTTGCTCTAATGCCCGTCAAATGAGTAGACGATCGCCAATCTTTCTATGAAGTATATATTTGGTTTCCACAGAACATAATCGCTTAAATGCAATTCCAATAATGACGGTTGCAATTTCTGATCATGAAGAGTGCTTCTTTACACATTTGCCAACTTCTCACAACTTTGCGTGATTTAGAGGTATGAAGGAAGGAGTAGATGGACTCAGCTTCTAGTTCTAATACATAGTCCACGATATTCTGCACATTTAACTCTGGATCTTGGAAGCCCTTCTGGATACCTGTGCAATTCTCTTCCCCATCAATTGGTAGGCTGGAGGCCTCTGCAACCAAACCTGCTATAGGGAAAATATATTTTGCTGAGAGATGGTTTGCATTGTGCTATGTATTTGCAACTTTGTAAAACAACTGCAAAACACTCTTGCATGGAAGATCAAATTTGGGGCGCTACCATCTACAAGTTTGAGGGAAAGTACAAATACAAAGGCAGTTCAATAATTGCATATTCAATCCTTTTGCAAGAACGAGGAATACTTTCTTTGCAGATTAGGGGTTCCAAAACTTGCTGCCAAAGGCTGCAGCAATTGGTGTCATTGGTTCCTGCCTAAAGGCTGCACCAATTGGTGTCATTGGCTATCTGAATTAGCACTGCAGTGCTGATCCACATAGTTTACACTTCAAATTGACGTTCTCTAATTTGGTTTCAGCAAGCATAGAGCCAGAAGTGCCTATACATGTTAACCTAGATGGGAAGATATTATAGGACACACATACACTCATTCCAATGCGCATGTATAGTCTTAACTCTTAACTTCCACAGCCCAGGGCCAACTGATTGAGGGGGAGTTCTTGCACAAGGAACCATTTTCTCTAAAGAAGTTTTATTATCTGATTTCTCCTTTCTGTAGCAGACTTGTACCTATTATTTTTCTTATTTACATGCGCGGCCATTGTAACAAATATTATGGTTGAGGGGAAGTGTTGATGTTATACCATATTATTCTAACAGAAGGAATATTTGCTTTTGACGTTATTGTTAGGTTATGCTATTTCTAAGTTTAGGCTTCTTTGGTTTAAGGAACTTATTAAATGATTATGGAACCACTGTCATTATTAAATCTCCTAGATCTGAATCACCATGTGTTTTGAAGGGAACCAAGTAATGCTCTGCCATATGCTGCAGTGTCCTTGCTTTCCCATATTTTGTTATTTGCTATTGATTCTCTTCCGACTGATTCTATTGAAAATGCAGTTCCAAGATTGGGGCTCAATGCCGACGGATGATATGATTCAAGAAATATTGGATAAAGGGGGATATGAAGCTTTTAAAAAGAGAATGGTAGCAAAAGGCTTCGTCCCGAAAAAGGTCAGTATGTTACAAATCTATGTTTTAGAAATAGAGATTTATGTTTTAGAAATCTATGTTTAGACTGTGGATAAAGCAAGAAAAGAGTGTTAAACTGCTGATGTAGAGCAGGTTTTTGAATTTATATGTTTCTTTCTTTCAGCATAAGGCTCTCGATTATGTCAAGGGAAAAAGCCCGGGGATTATCTTCAAGGCCAAGTCAAAAATGGAGAATGCAATTAAGACTGTACGTTTATTTGCTCAAGCCAGTCATCTTCTAATTATTAAATCTCTAATTCTTGAGATTTTGCAGCCAACCATATGCTACATTGATAGTGAATCTGACGAGGAAGAGAAGGAAGAGGTAGGAAAGAGTTTATTTTTAGCTAGTCTGATTTTATTACGCTTCTAGTTCTTCATGCAAATGGGTTTGGAGTCATGTGGTTTTGTTGTCTTTTAAGTTTTGAAATTTTAATGACTTAGGTGGCATGATTATAGTGAGTAGCCAATCCTGGATCAAGATATTATAGGCATGCTAAAATGATTGTGTTTTAAGGGAGATTGTAGACAGGCCAAACATGCAGTACATATATTAATTTCCTTGTCTTCAAATTTGAGAAGTTTGATGTCTTAATTGTGGCTAACAGGAGAACAAGGGAGAATGCAGCGGAGAGAAGAATGACATCGATGAAGGCATCTGTTGCAGTTCACAACATGAAGAGGACCGTGGAGATGGAGAAGATTAAACTATTACCTTCGTGATGGTATCTGAAACTTAGTTCTTTCAGCATGTAATTTCTGCCTATGAGCATTGTTAAAGCTTTATGAGCATTGTTAAAGCTTTATAATGAGTATGAATAAAAAAATCATTCAACTTTTTGTACCACTTTATCTTCTTGCAATTTGGAAAAAAGCGTTCTGTTTACTCTAAATAAGGGCAATTTTGAGAGAGATGCTATTAGCAAAATATCTTGGTTGTGTTTGTAGGAAATTGATTATTTTTTTGTCATAACTTTCTTGTTTCTTTTATTACTAGATTTGACACAACACTTGACTCATTAGATGATGCAAAGTAGACAAACTTGAGCCTTAAAATTTATTGTGTCCTTTCACACAAGAATTGACTTAATAGGAGTGCAACGTTGAACAGTTTTTTGTTTTAAATTTGATGCAATTGACTAATGGTTATCGAGGCTATGCAAATTACTTAAACATATAGGCACACATGGAGACTAACTATGGCGTCCAAAAACATTCGAAATTTTTAGTGCCCACATTGCACAAACCCTGTTTTTCTTCACTTTAGTAGACCTATAAATTCCGCTTGCGGAAAACCATGCCCACCAGAATTCGAAATTGCAATTTTTTTGGACGACATGCTGGACAGTCAAAACACAAAGCTGGACGGATGATTTGTGTAGTGCTGCAGACTTTGAATAACACTAGCTTTAAATGCGTAATGAATTTGCCTTGCTAAAGCCTAACGATGTGCCTTTTGCTAGTTACGTAGTTTTTCTCCAATAAATATAAATCGAAAATATAAGTGGGTTATTTTATGCGCTCCATGCGTAGTAGGCAGTGAATACTAAAGTTGGGAGCGGCTTCGATAAACTTAGGAAGAACGGAAGAGGCCATGGACGTCGTAACCAGTACTCAGATTGCTGCCGGACATGCCATCGAGAAAGTGGTAGTTCATCCTTTAGTTCTTTTAAGCATTGTCGACAATTATAATCGCGTCGCAAAGGATACCCGCAAACGTGTTCTGGGCGTTCTGCTTGGATCTACATTTCGTGGTCGCGTTGATATCACAAACAGCTACGCAGGTCTGAAATAATTCTGAAATTTGTTTCCTGGCCAAGGATTTAGGGTTTCAATTAGGTCTGTTTTAGTTATTTCTTAGCTTCTCTTCTGCTGTAACTTTACAGTACCTTTTGAAGAGGACGACAGGGATGCCAACATTTGGTTTCTTGATCACAACTATCATGAGGCAATGTTCGATATGTTTAAGAGGATCAATGGTAAGCATTTTTTGGCTTTAATGTTACTGCGAGTATCTATTTACTCATGGTGTTGTCTTACCCATGACCAGCAAAGGAGCATGTAATTGGTTGGTACAGCACTGGTCCAAAACTAAGAGAAAATGATTTAGACATCCATGAGGTCTTTCGGAAGTAAGCTATTTTTTTCTGGATTTCTGAATGTAAATGTTAAGCTATTTTTGAATGTAATTTTTAAGCTATTTTTTTTTTAATTAATAAAGATATTTGTCTTCTTTCCATAGTTATGCTCCAAATCCAGTGTTAGTGATTATTGATGTTCAACCAAAAGAGCTTGGCATTCCAACAAAGGCCTATTATGCAATTGAAGAAGTCAAAGAGGTAGGAATATCAGGAAACTAGGTTTTTTTAAAAGGTTGAACTTGTTTTGTTCCTTGTGCAGAATGCGACACAGAAAAGTCAGAAGGCTTTTATTCATGTTCCATCAGAAATTGGGGCATATGAAGCTGAAGAAATTGGTATGATGCTCTAAAATTTTTGTGCTATATATGCTAGAAATAAGGTTTTCTGCAAAGGCTTCCATGTCCTCCTTACTTGGAGAATAGAGCATAAACAGTTGTTGCTATTGTTTTATATATACATTTTGTTTTCACCAGGTAAACCTAATAAAAGATTTTAGACAATAGTAATTTCTATATGCCATTTGCAGGAGTGGAGCATTTACTGAGGGATGTGAAGGATGCAACTATCAGTACATTGGCAACAGAGGTGTGTTGGATTCGAAACAATCTAGAAATCTTTGGACTATCAACTAGAAATCTTTGGGCTTTACTTTTATCATTCTTTGGTTTGCAGATTGGAGCAAAGCTTGTTGCCCTAAAGGGCTTGGAAGCTAGATTGAAGGAAATACACTCATATTTAGATCACGTAGTTGATGGCAGATTGCCTCTCAACCATGAAATACTATACCATTTGCAGGTACTGTTTTCCTTTTAGCACGTGCCACATCACTTTTGTCTGATTGTTGCTCTAAATATTTTCCAGGATGTATTCAACCTTCTTCCAAACTTGAACGTGCAGGAGTTGTTTAAATCATTTGTTGGTGAGAGTAGGCGGCATGTTATGTATCTCAGTAGCATTAGGCTTTTTATTTAATAGCTTGCTTTCATGTGCAGTGAAAACAAATGACATGATGCTTGTCATCTATTTGTCATCTTTAATCCGTAGTGTCATCTCATTACACAATCTGATAAACAATAAGGTAAGCGTTCCACTAACTATATCTGTTGGACATGTCAGTCATTATATTAAGACTCTTTTAATGTGTTTTGCAGATGCTTAACAAAGAACATGAAAGGCTTGCAGATGCTACTTCTAGTATTACTTCAGTTTCTGCAGCTTGATGTACTTTCCTATTTTGATTGGATCTCTCTTCGTGAAAGGACTCCATTGTCTCAACTCCTATTGGCTGTCCTTCCATCCGAGGTGGTTTTCATGTTATAATGAATGTCCTTCACATACCATCTTCCCTTATACGTGAACGAACTTCTTTATCAGTTTCTTAGCTGATGCAATCTATCACATGCTATACTTATAAACTTGTGACATGAGCTGGAACATCTGATATGAAACTAATATGATAGTTGAAACTGGTGACATGTTAATTTATTTCTTCTTTCATGCGTCTTCAACTGTTATCTGAGTTTACCTTGTTCTACAAATAAGAGGAAGTATGAGCATATCTCTGCAGTCTAGATTGTACACTAATAGAAGTATGAAACAAAAATCCACCTCGGGCTGACACAAACGTTGTGAATGGATCATCATTTTTACAGAATAAACTAGCTCTTATCACAAGATATAACTTTGGTCTTTGGGCAAACATTTTCATCATTTACTGCTTGCAGAAAGATCTAGTGATGATAAACCTTCTGTCCAAAGAGCACATAGGCAGAAAAGAAAAATTCAAAGCACAAGGAGGAGATTTTGCCTGCGGTCTGATAAAAGAATGAGCTCAGTACCAAATGAAGCTGCAACTGCCCATACATTCTGCAAACACTATAATAGTACGCTGCAAAATCGTTTGTAAGTAATATGAGCAGATATCTGCATCAAGATACTATGTAATGCTAGATACTTGAAAACATTACAAAGTCATATGTAAGTTATAAATAGGATGGTAGGTTGTAAATAGTATTTTGCAGTCTAAGTTCTACAATGTTTGAGATATCAAATTGAAATCCAAAAAACCTTTTGAGTAGATTACCCTTTCTACAAAATTAAGTAGCTACCATCGCAACATATAAGGCAAAGAACCTCGTCATTTATTGCTTGCAAAAAGACCCAAAGATGATAAACCTATTATACAAAGATCACATATTAGATTCAACTTGAGGCTCGTAGCACAAGAATTAGATTCAACTTGCGGTTTGTATAGACTACATCGAAGAATAAGCTCAGTGTCATGATTAAATGAAGTTGCAACAACCCATACATGCAAACAATGTATAGTGTATATTGCAAAATCACATCCTTCACAACTCCTCAAAAACCATCATTCAATTCATTCAATTAAATTGGGATTATGTCTATTCCAAAATCGCGCCGTATAAGCCTTTTATTGACCATTATATTGACTTAACCACACTTTTGCACTGAGTTCATTTTCGGGCTAGGAAGATGCATTTTATGTTGAAATGCAAAGGCATCCAAATATTCGGTGCAAATGACCCATATTATGAAAGAATGTTGGCAATATAAAAAGTAGGAAATTGCTTATTAATTCGTACAATCACCGACGACAACGAAATCTAAACATTGAAATTGTAGTGTTTTACGAATAAATAGCGACCAAAAGCAAGTTGCTACAAAACGAGATTTTCAAAGGGTCAAATCGCGGCGTGGCGATTTTATTCGCATAAATAACGTATTATAGTGGAACATAAACTTTAAAAACTAATCCAAATCGCCGACAAAAGCCGGTAGCGGGCGGTCTTTGAGATCCCGTCGATCATGAACAAACCATGCTCTGGATTCCATATAAGATGGATTACAACATCAAAGGGATCGGGATAGAAGCGGGCCGGGATTCATAGCAACGACATCAAGCCAGTCCTGAAGTTCTATTTCTAGCTCATGCACTGCAGAGGTCCGCATGGTTCATCCGGCGGTAATAGAATGTGCCATAATAACAAGCGTATATGAAGCCGCCGATGGTTTGCCAATTTCATGCATACGTGTTTATAGACACCTAAATTATTGACGGTATATACATACAAATTATTGCAAGTATAGCAAACCATACACATAATATAAAAGAACAATACGTTACCATGAACCAATAATGCTTTGATATAAGAACACAATATATATTCGAAAAAGAGGTTGGTGTAAAGTATATTTCATATTCAAAACTTTTTGAAAGTGTATTTCACGTATACATATATATATATATATATATATCAAAAAGTTCCCTTTCTAGAACGATCTTCTCTAGGTCCCCACAATTTCCCTGTCCGATTAAGTTGCGGGTATAGTGTTTGTATCTCTTGAATCGTTTTTCCCAGTAGCTATTTCGGTGCAAGATCTTGACAAAACGAAGCGAGAAGTCATCTTTGTCAAAATCTTGGGATGATAGGATCTTTGGATTTAGTGATCGTGTGACTGATTGAAGCAACACTTCAAGGCGTCATCATCAACTATAATGATGTCTTCCTTCTCTCACGAGCAAAGTCATCCATCATGTCGCTCAAGCATTTCACAAATATTTTTTTACTCGTAGGATCCTTCGGGTTATTGAATGACTTACATTTGCTCGATCCCAAACGGATGCCCAATCTCTATGTAACTTCGGGAACTACTCTCAAAACTTCCTCGTATATTTCTATTCTCCATCGGCGACCAAATGGTGCACAACGAAATAAAGTGAAAGCTTGGTCTAACATCTCCTTCCGATACGGTGACGGATATACCCATTTCAGATATGTCTCAAATGGTTTCGCATACCATGATAAAGGGAATTGTGCTTTAGGTAACGTTTTCTTGAGCACTCCATTCAAATCGAACACCAGAATTTTGGAGGAAACTGGATTAGGTCTGTAATAATAAAGCACACACTTGTGAGACAAGGAAAAAGAAAATTGAAATCGCGCCTGGCGCGATTTTCAATTCTGTTTGAATAATTGAAATCGCGCCTGGCGCGATTTTCAATTTGGTTTGAAGAATTGAAATCGCGCCTGGCGCGATTTTCATTTCTGTTTGATTAACATACCTTTCTGGTTCCTGTTCAACATCCGCAATGATGAGCTTATTCTCGGCTGTCTTCAGTCTGCCAGAAGTGTCAGCCACATCACTTAGTGTTTGAACTATGGTTGATACTTCATTACTCTTTATGCTAACCTGACTCGAGCTTTCCGAATCCACTGTATCATCTAGGATTTTGTCTTCTTCGTTTGCGTTACCTACATCCACTTCAGTCGGATTTTCCAATGTGATTGGAATGAAAGGCACGCTCTCGGCCGCATAGTTAAGCTGCTGCTTGTCGATATTCTTCTTTATGCCCTCTATATGCTTTCTCATTTCTTCCCGCTCTGCACTTAGAGCTGGAAGCTTTATTTTTTGCACTACCTAGCGGACCCCTAGGTGCCACCTCTAGCACTTTCTCGAAAAAAATATCAAGGAAGTCCTTGGCTTGACCATCAGAGACCACACTTTGGCATTTCCTAGCTAGCTTCAGCGCTTCCCGCCCGACATAACCTCCAACATGAAACTCCCAACACGTAGACTCTAAAGGGCAGAAGGCTTCAATCAGAAAACTCAAAAGGGCCAAAGCAAATCCGTACTTATTCAGCCTCCCCTTATGCGCCATCAGTAGCTCATACTTGATTGGTGAATTAAGGACAGGGTCGACCCAGTTTTCTTCTTCCTCTTCCTCTTCGTCCTCTTCAAAGTCCACATCTGCAGTATCCTTCCCTTTGTCTTCAGCATTGGATTCGACATAAAAAATATTTTTCAATAGGGGTTCATCTAGCCGATAGCACTGCCAAGCAATTTTCTCACCTTCTGGTTTCCCCTTGAGTCTTTCATATTCTTTATCATCCATAATGGCTATCATAAGGACTAGCACATGTGAAATCTTATTTTCGGTAGTAAACTCACTATCTTTGTTTTCATCTATCATTACTGCTTGCCTCATCACTTTAATGCATTCGACATCATTTGCAGCAGCTAGTGCATACGTGTAGGACATGTCGGAGTGGCAAACTGTCACGATAGTATAATGCATCTCGGTCGTCAAACCAATCGCATGTGTTGAAGAAGGTCTTTGTAATCATCCTGTGTCCATCTCGTTACCCGCGGCTATCAAGAACAAATAGAGTGATGTCGGTTGGCCCTTCACCCACCTCGGCATGGCACACTTATAACCCGGTGGACACCTTATAGAAAAAGGAGACTCGCTCTCTGCCGTCTTCTTCACCAAAAGCAACTTTTCTTTTTAGGTCGACCTTAAACTTTCGTGTGAATCCCTTAAGAGTTGCCACATTCTTCGCCTTTTGTCGCTTCACAAAATCTTTTGACCAAAATACATATTTCTTAATGTCATCGTTAGATCGTTGTACTTTTGCATTAAGCCTATCTCTCGATAACATCATGTCTCCCGAGAGCCTTTGCGGTTCTTCGCCAACAACTTTTTTTCAGGACTTTCATATTTTTATCGATTCGCATGCATCTTGAAAGATGTCAAGTGCTTTCTCTTGCGACGTTTTCTTGTAGATAACTTCCTTTCTACGATGCAACTATCTAGAACATAGATTAATTCTGCATCATCCAATCCTTGTGCCTTTCTCATTTTACGTGATATGTATATAAAAATAGACGTATCTTGCTGCGGAGGAAACCCCGCCATACGAGAATCGGCAACTTCTTTTCCGAATAGAGCGTCCCAAAATTTAAGTTCCACTTTTCCCATACACCCGGTCGGGAAGAAAAAACAATCTTGCAGGCATCCTTTGGCACCGTTTGCTCTTACGTGCCCGGCTTGTGCATCCCCTTTTTTTCTTTGATCTAGTGCCCTTGGTCTTGTCCCAGTATTATGGTTTGGCACGGTGTCCTTTCTAGTAATTTGAATTCGGCACTCTTAGATTGCCCTTATCCGGTCGGCATTGGTTTTCCATATTCGATCCATTGGTTCTGGCGTCGCATAAAGCTGCTCCACATAGGGACTGCAAAATATGGGCCGTTAGATAAAAAACATAGACAGTAGTGAAAGTAACAATATAAAAGCGCCCAGCGCGTTTTCGTTAACCACGGATTTACAAGAAACGCGCCTGGCGCGATTTCTTCACGATGAAGAATTCGCGCCAGGCGCGTTTCTTGTAAATCCGTCACACAAATAACAACATAAAGCGGCGCCCGGTGGCGTTTTAAGCTAATCACGTATTTAAAAAGCGGCGCTGGCGCGATCTCTTCATGTATGCCATATGAAGAAATCGCGCGCCGGCGCTTCTTTGTAAATACGTGATTAGCTTAAACGCCACCGGCCTTATTTGGAACGCTATGTGTGGGAAAATAAAATACCTTTTGTATAGGAATGTCTTTCCCATGTCATTCATGGCCTTGATTTGGCTAATTCTGCTTCTTTGTTGTTGAGCCACCGAGGAACCGCAATTTACGATGAATACGATCTATAGAATAAGCGATTTCCGATTTTTGTGCTTGGCCGATCAAAACCTTCTGCGCCTCCATCATCTTTGGCCATCTATTATCATGAAGTGAATATCGAGGTTGCCAATTAAATCTTCAAGTTTATTCCATATCAACACCTTCTTCGTCTTCATATCAAAAGGCACCACATCTGCCGGCATTGGCACTGGCACAGGTTTTCTATCATCTTTGTTGACTATTTCCATTGCGTCTTTGCTTGTCGTATCTTCTGGCGACAAACATAGCCTTCGTGGACTGAAAAGCACGTCGACATGGATAGGATGCGTGAAGCTAAGGCCCAGTGGATACTTGTCAGCATATTTCTTGAGTTTGCTCATGGCCTCTAACTGTCTCGCCTTGTCATCATCACTAGTCATATCTGTAATGCCTAGAACGTCTGGTGTTTCCCTGGCTCTAGAACTTGCATCTTCCTTCTCTTTTAAAGCTTGTAGGTACGACTAGGCGGCGACCTTATCTTGATTGCTCTCCTCACCAACGGTGAGACCTTCACATATTGTTTTGGTGTCAATAGATCACCACGACCAGCCAAATTTGAAGAGGTTATCTGCGGCCTCATCCGTTCTTAGGGCGGTCTCCTTAAAGGAACCGGCACTTGATAATTTAACTTCTTCAATACTTTTTATTTTTCTGACCAGCTTCAAGTAATGTCTGAACAAGAAGAATCGCCCTGTTCTTCGCATGTGATCGAGAATACCTTGTTTCTTCATTTGATCTGTTTCCTTGACTCTAGACATGAAAATCGGATCTGTCTTTCCGCTAGTCTTGAAGATCTCCACATACCATTCGTAGCCCTCGGTAGATCTTCTTACGGACATGGAGGCTCTACACGTATTCCTGGTCGTTATCGTCAATGGTCTAACGTGTGCCAAATCTGCAAGAATCGATACATCTTCATCCGTTCTTGGTTTTTAAATCGCGCGGATGTCCTGGACTGCTTGCAGGCTTTGCTTTTCTTTTCACAATTTTAGAAGATCCTGAAAGTTACAATCATGTGGTGAGTAATGAAATCGCGCCGAGCGCGTTTTGCTTAAAAAACATAAATTATACACAGGAAAAGTAGCAGAGACAACCAAAAACAATCATCTCTACATTATAAATCGCGTCGAGCGCGTTTTTGAGAGGGGCCCTACAGACACTTCTCTTTTATAAGAGACATACTAGGCTACAAAAAAGACTTGTCAAAAGAACTGGAGAATACAGAACAACAGTATAAACAAACAAGTTTGCAAGAAACTATAAATAAACAGTCTACATTATACAAAATGGAGAATACAAAACAAAAAACACAGAGTACAGGAGAAGATTATAACAAAAAACACACAAAACAAGGTAGTAAAAGCAGTAGAAATGACACAGAAACAATATAAAAGGTAGAAAATACACGAGACACGCATACCGCGAAAAAATACATCCTAAAAACATCCTAAAACCTAACAAAAAAGGGACCGCGAAATCAATTACAAAACAAAAAAACAGATCAATTACCCGCGCTTGTTGGATTTGTGCTTTTCTGCTTGTTCAAAGACCTCCTCGGCTTGGGATTTGCGCTTTGAGGTGTCGCCCACCTCTACCGGCCTTCGGCCCGGCAGATCCTCTAGCACGCCATAGAACTGCGCAAGTCGGATAGTATGAAACGGGGGTTTTGGTTTGAACTTATATGTATCGTTCATAATCTAGGCCGCCGATTTACAATAAATTCAAATTCCGTCCTTTTAAATTTATACATGTTAATTAACCGCCCGTCCCGCTCATTTACAAACTTAAATTGTGTTTTTCTTTTTTGTGCAATTTCAAGATAACAATTAATTATTAATTTCAAGAAACGCATATGTGGCAATCTACTACCACCTAATCGGCCACCTACTATCGAGGCGCCAAGATCATTCCTACTATCGAGGCCCAAGAACAATCGACTATCGAGGCCCAAGATCCGTTCGATCGATCGATCGAGCCGCCTTCAATCCATTCGATCGAACCTTCAATTCCCATTCGATGTCTGCTGAACTATGGTGAGTGTGATTCCATTCCGAATGCATTCTCTTCGTCCTCTATTTTTTACAATGCATTCTGGTTCTTTATCGGTGTCGGAGAAGAATGCTATCTTTTAACAAAGAAACTTGAAGCCGTAGAGTAGGCTTATGTAAAATCGAAGATCTGAATCCAAGTTCTATGTGTCATGGTGTTCCTCTTGGAAACAGTTTACATAAGATTTCCATTATAAACTGCAATTATGAAGATGAGGCTCTTCCAAGAAGACATCCGTTGGCGTCTGAGTTGGTGAAAGTGTGGGCACATTTGTAGCATGGCCAAAAGAGCGTCTGAAAAAGGTATGTATATTTGGATATTAAAAAAAAAATGAATATATCATAACATCTGCTTGATGTTGTGAATTTTCAATTCTTTGATGTTCTTTAGCCAGTCATATCAACCCCATGAAACTACACATTAATGAAAATATGTAGTTTCTTGGGGTTCAGTCATCTTGGCTGGAGGGCATCAAAGGATTCAATATTTTCGACATTGCATATAAAAAACATAATAAACTAATGACGGAAAAGTATAGTGCAAAATTAGCCCGGTAGCGAGTTTGTATTCATATTCAAAAAGTGTATGTACATTTCTTCTTCTAAAAAATGCGCCAGGTAGCGAATTCTTTCTATCTCTACAATCATCACATAGGTCCACTTCATCGGCCCAATACCGCAAAAGTCCCACACGCACCCATTGTGATATGACAGGATCCTCATCTTCCCTGCGAATGTCGAGTCTCCAAACCCGGTGTTGTATCGATCCTTGATACTATAAATCAAGTCCTCGTTACTTATTTGTTGGCATGAGCCTTACTAAGAGCATGAGGAGCCGCATATGTCCCCGAGAGATGCGATGGAAGTGTTCCCATGGCCCCCGTCTGGTATCTAATGGAATCTCCAACTCTCTTTGAGCGTTTTCAACAAAGACAATCAAGTAATATCTTGTGCGAGGTCCGAGTTGATGGTCATCCAGGGGAAGTGTATTTGAACTAGAACCATCCAGTGTAGGATCAGCCAGTGTCCATGCATAAGGAAAATCCATGGCACTAGAACGAGAGAAATTAAGTAATTAGCAAATGATATATTACTCTCCCCAGTAGAAGGATTCTGAACATACATAATTCAAAACGCGCCAGGCGCGTTTGCTTTGTTTTTTTCACAGATCTATTTCACACGCGCCTGGCGCGATTTGTGTAGAACCGTATGAAATAGAAAAGCCAAACTAAAAACGCGCCTGGCGCGCTTTGATTAACCTAGTGGAAAATCGGAAACCAAAAATAGAAATGCGCCAAGCGCGATTTCTCCCATTCTAACATATTATTCTAACAGAATGCATAATGCAGAATACATTATTTTAGTTCAATATTCACCCCTTATTCCTTAATCTACACCGTACGTAAAGTTTCTCGTTTGTGGGGTATGCAAGTACAAAATTTGCTATACTGTATAACAAGATTCGCAAAATACTATAAGATTTCAAGCGGAATACTATATGGTGTTGATTTTATACGTGCAAAATACAATTATGAGGGCTCTCGCTGCCCTACGTCATCCCCCGTGTGAATATGCACCAAACCAAAGGGGGTTTAAGGGGGATTTTAATTTAAATGTGTTGGACCCAATGGTGTGTTAATTAATGTCAATGGTAGTTATGTGTTGGTTGTTAATGTCAATGGTTGTTATGTGTTGGTTGTTATGTGTTAGGGGATTTAATTTTTATATGTTGGATGTTAATGGTTTGTGTTGCAAAAAAAAAAAATTTGGCCCCTTCGGGGCCTTAGGGACGTCCCCCCCCGGTGTGACAAAAATTTTAGAATTCAAACCAGAAAAAAACTAGAATTCATTTGAGGCTTTCATCACCTGTAGCTTTTGAATTTCATCACAATAAAACAAATAGAACATAAGTAAAAGTTACCATAAAGATAGAGCAGATTGATCCCATTATTCTGAAAGTCATAAAGTTTGCAACACCCATACACAAACATTTTTCAACTTGAATTTAACAGCAGCCTTTGGCCTCCATGGATTCTTGTGGTGAGAAACCAAAGTGGGAAACTTTTTACGCTTGTTAGCACAAGGATCTAGAAGCCTTGGAATTTGCTTAATAACTGCCTCAAAATCTAAAAATGCATGGTAATTTTTGCAAGCTTCATTCGAATGAGCCATAAAACAATGTCCAATAAGCAAATCCTGTATTAATCAGTTGGTAGGATGTGAAAGCCTACCAAACCCGGCCGAAAAATTGCTGTTTTAGCATAGATAACTTAACCAAACATATCCATATCATACACTATCAAAAAGATCTCGGAGAGAGCTTTCCAACGCAATAAAAATCATCTCAAACAGAGCTCTGGATCAAAAGTTATGATAAGAAATGTGTTGCCAGCGGGGTAACTGCACTACATGCGCCCTTCAAGCCCTTCATGTGCCCATTATGCACCACACGCACAAAAAGAGGGCTTTTGTTGTGAGCCATTGGTTGTTGACCATTATGCACCACACGCACAAAAAAAGGGCTTTTGTTGTGAGCCATTGGTTGTTGCCCATTATGCACCACACACACAAAAAGAGGGCTTTTGTTGTGAGCCATTGGTTGTTGACCATTATGCACCACACGCACAAAAAAAGGGCTTTTGTTGTGAGCCGGTGCACTCTAGATGTATGCATTAGTACATCCATTTGAATACATCACGAAATCATAGGAAAACCTTAGTGAAAAGCGTACAAAAACACAAAGAAACCCCCCTGTTATTATGCTACATATTTAGAGCAGATAGAGGAAGAGCTAGTGAAATAGAATAAGAGCAGATACAGCAAAATCATATAAGCAAGATCATAGAGCAGATAGATCATAGAGCAGATAGATCATAGATCATAGAGCAGATATATCATAGAGCAGATAGATCATAGATCATAGAGCAGATAGATCATAGAGCAGATAGATCATAGATCATAGATCATAGAGCAAGATCATAGAGCAGATAGATCATAGATCATTATTTACTTCATTATTTTAGATCATTAATTAGAACAGATAGAGGAAGAGCTAGTGAAATAGAATAAGAGCATATCATATAGGCAAGATCACAGAACAAGATCATAGAGCAGGATCTATATATGAAGGTGGTAGGGCAGTTTAGGACTGATGCATGTAAAAGTAAATAACATGCTTTATGTAAAATACCTACTTTATGTAAATAACAGGAAATACTAACCTATTTGTGTTCTGTACCCGAGAATTGAGCCTTTGCCTTCGAGCCGAAACCAAAAGATCGAAAACCAAAGTTGATTTGATTCGAGAAGCCGAGAAGCCGAGAAGCTTTAACACAAAAAACCAAAGTTATTCAAAGTCAGAGAGATTGTATAGAGCCGAAAAACCAAAAAAGCCAAAAAAGCCTACAAACCTTTGAGCCGAAAACCCTAAAGCAGATGATTGTAGAAGCCGAAAAGCTTGAAAAGCCGAGTTTAAAGCATATAGAAGCCGAGTTTAAAGCAGATAGAAGCCGAAAATAAGAACACAATACAGATAGAAGCCGAGAAGCAGATAGAATTCGGGATTGAAGCAGATTGAAGCAGATTGAAGCGCCTAGATAGCGTAAGCCCCGAGCGTATATGTCGAAAAGCAGATAGGTCGAAAACGCAGCCAAAAGCATCAAGCGAAGCGCAGCCTTGAAAGCGATTGCAGAAGAGAAGATCGAAAAGAAAGATCGAAAAGCGCCGCGAAGTTCGAAAGAGACGTAAAAATTTGGAAAAGTTCGAAAGGATTGTAAACCGAAATAATAAATCGCTTTAAAAAATTAAATCGCCATAATAATAAGCTGCCGCCAAAAATTTATTGCAAGGGTTATAAGTTATAAGATTTAAGGTTAATAGTTTTAAGGTTATAAGTTAAGGTTATAAATTAAGGTTAATAGTTTTAAGGTTATAAGTTAAGGTTAATAAGTTAAAGTTAATAGTTTTAAGGTTTATAAGTTAAGGTTACAAGAAATTTATCGCGGCGGCCAAGGCCGCCGCGAACATTTCTCTTTTTCAAAACTGTGCAGTTGGACCCCAATTAACGTCCAACATTCTCTTCTGCAATGGCCAAGTGATTCTGCCGCCGCGATAAATTTCTCTTTTTCAAAACTATGCAGTTGGACCCCAGTTAACGTCCAACATTCTCTTCTGCAATGGCCAAGTGATTCTAGATTGATGTGAAGCAACTTCGTAAGATCTTACATTCTAACTCTAATTTAGAAATTACAAAGTACAATATTTAGCTTAGCCTTTTAAAAAGTTGGTCAATACTTTTTGTTATTGAAGGTTCATGTGTTCCTGCGGACATCAAACATCAAGTAGAATTATCAATTTACTGAATCAAGATGCCTCATCATCACTAGAATGATATTTTTGCGAATAATATAAATTACTGAAATAAACCCAAAAGGAACTCCAATACAACATCTCTCGACACAAAGGCCGGTGAGTTACCAAAGGCTCATCCACCATCCATAAAAATCATCTAGATTTAGCTCAATAATGTAGTCTTTTTTCATCCATGCCATCTCTGCCAAATCAAAATATAATTGCAAATCAACTCAAACGTTAAGCTACAATTTCACACAACGATAGAATCCACATACGCATTACGCCAAGATTAAGGATGAAAGAAAAAAATGCTAGTTTCATATTAAACAATCCAAGCTTTAGCAATGTAACAAAATGGGAGAATATCTACCTTGCATGCAATTAGTGAAGCGAAGAAGAAGCGCTCACAATAATAGCTCTTCAAGTGCTCTCAATGCGTCGAGACAATAAGAAGGCCTTCTATTTATAAGATGGAGTTTTGTTGGATGATCGACGCACATGACTAATCTAGGGCTATATTTATGCCAAGTGCCTATATCACAACTCGCATGTAATCATTAATATCATTCGATATATACTTCATATCCATAATTATCCTAAAATGGATATCATTAAGATTCTATATATATTGGGATTGATATCTTCTAACAAATTTGCCAATGGCAAATAAATGCAAAGTGCACACATGTCGTGCTTTGATAATTCATAATAAATGCAAAGCGTATTAATGGCATTAATAAATGCAAAGCATATTAATGGCCGCAATAAATGCAAAGGGTATTAATAGCCGCAATAAATGCAAAGTGCACACATGTCGTGCTTTGATAATTATAAAAAGTGCACACATGTCGTGCTTTTGATAATTCGCAATAAATGCAAAGCGTATTAATGGCCATAATAAATGCAAAGCGTATTAATGGCATAATAAATGCAAAAGGTATTAATGGCCACAATAAATGCAAAGTGCACACATGTCGTGCTTTGATAATTCGCAATAAATTCAAAGCGTATTAATAGCCACAATAAATGCAAAGTGTATTAATGGCCGCAATAAATGCAAAGTGCACAAATCTGCCATAAATGCGATGAATGCAACGTGTCATTCTATAATAATCCTCATATCTTAATAACATTGCCTTTGCTTACATTTTTGAGTTTTATTGCATATGCAACCATAGATCCTACAAATATTTGTTCAATATCTTAATTACATCGTACATCGTTTTGAATAACCAATTCAAGCCACCATTTGTTTGTGTCAAATAAAAACACATGCACATATCCTAGAGCTTATGATTCCTTGTCATAATGCAACAGCATTAAAATAAAGTGTCAGAGCATATCACACCATGGCTCCTAGGACACATATCACACCATGGCTCCTAGGACACATGCACATATTTGAATCAACATAGTCAGCTATTCTCATTAGTTTATTGCTCGCACTTATACCGCTCTTATTTTTGTTAGATGGCTACGGCCAAAGGGTTTCATTAGGCTTCACATTCTATTCTATTCTATTCTAAAGAAAGCATACTTGCATACAGCTGCAGCATTTTGCATCATTGCAGCACAGATCTGAAGGGTTGCTTCCCCAAACCTGATCAAGCAGATCCTCTTTTGGTGAACATTATCGCATTGCCTTCCTACAGTTCTCCAATAATCCTCATATCTTAATAACATTGCCTTTGCTTACATTTTTTAGTTTTATTGCATATGCAACCATAGATCCTACAAATATTTGTTCAATATCTTAATAACATCGTACATCGTTTTGAATAACCAATTCAAGCCACCATTTGTTTGTGTCAAATAAAAACACATGCACATATCCTAGAGCTTATGATTCCTTGTCATAATGCAACAACATTAAAATAAAGTGTCAGAGCATATCACACCATGGCTCCTAGGACACATATCACACCATGGCTCCTAGGACACATGCACATATTTGAATCAACATAGTCAGCTATTCTCATTAGTTTATTGCTCGCACTTATACCGCTCTTATTTTTGTTAGATGGCGGGTTTCATTAACATTTCTCTAAAGAAAGCATACTTGCATACAGCCGCATTTTTCCACCAAACATAGTTGTCACCCAGCAATACTGAAACTCAGTTCTGATAAACATGTGGCATGCAAATAATTTCTAAGACATTTTGCATCATTGCGGCCTGAGATCACGAAGGGTTGCTTCCCCTCTCCTAAACCTGATCAAGCAGATCCTCTTTTGGTGAACATTATCGCATTGCCTTCCTACAGTTCTCCGTGTCTAGAGCTTTATCACTAAATTGCAGAACAAATTTCCAATTAAATAACATCTATGACATGATTATACTCCATGAATATTTTGAGTTATCCAAGTGTTGTCAAATTCAGAGTTATCCAAGTGTTGTCAAATTTATTATCACCTATGCATGCGATAGATAAAAGCGAAGTAAACATGCTCGATGTCGAACGACAATCATCTTCGACATTGCCTCATCAAGCCAAGGAGATGAATTCACCACGGACCAGTGTAATGCCAATGTTAAGAAACCTTGGCAAGCCTCTTCTGATGCACACTCTTGAATTTGTGGATTGGCATGCATAAAATAGCTACAGAGAAAACATGTAGCATTGAGGTTTCCAAATTTGCGTACATGTATCTCGAATCATGACAGCTAAGGCTATGGATCACTTTCAACAAGAATTTCCAAATTGTTCGTCATTTCTCACGAATAGCAACAAAAATTCAGTTGCAAATTGGAATGCAATCGATTAAAGCTACTTGCAGGAAATTAGATAGCGTCCTAGACAACCCGTGTAAAAGATAAATTGCACTTCATCTTATCCAAATTGTTTATGGTACCCATGATCACTAAAAGTGGGAAATCGTAAGCCCGGCTCAATGTGAGACAACTGCAGGAGGGACAGAACCAACGAATAGCATCTGGTCCAAGAACCCCAAATAACATGCAAATTGCCCATTAAAAAGACGAAAGCCAATTCAAATGTAGCTTTCTTTAGAGCAACTTCACTTGACGAAGGAAGCCCTATACAACTTCACTTAATCGGGGCCTTGGGTATGAAATTGACCCGGCAGTTCAACAACCAAAAGAGTTTACTAAGCAGGAAGTTCATACATAAACTCGGCATACTTTGACTCCAAATGAACCTATCAATCTTCATTAGGTTGTTGTCCCCTAACCAACTTGGTTTGATAAATAAAGATCTAAATAAACTTGCTACATCATAATTCCGGACTATGTGTGAGCCTTTGCCTTTAAAGGCATGTTCATTTATGTGTTCAATAGCATTGTAACCCGCATTGAAAGGCTAAATTGCTTTAGCTCTCACTTTGCTTTCGCTTAACAAAACCAGTGGAACAACAACTCAGCCATTAACCAATTTGAGCCCTGTGATGCAGTATTATTACCCTAGTATAGAGAAGAACTGCCATAAAACATGCAAATCTCTAAAGTGGATCTGGGCGAAGGATAACCAGTTTGGCAAAAGCGTAGAATCGTAGATACCTCAACTTGGGTTTAACATTTATTCTAAAAAATTCCAGAGCATGGAAGCATCTAAAAGCCCAGCATAAATCTAAATGGCGAAGAAATCACTAAAGTGACTCAGGGCGAAGTGCAGGCAAAGTAAGAAAAACTATTGTCAAGAAAAAAAATACAGGAAAACCACCTTGCATTCAAGCAAACATTGGAACAGACCTACAAAGGCCAATCGAACACACAGCTGGACATGGTCCTTAACCTTTTATGATGGACAACACAATTTAGGTGGTTACAATATTTAGATTTGTGGAAATAACATTTAGCATACAGAAAACAAATCTACCATTATGGCAGCATCGACTGCTAGAATTTGATGCAGAAGGTCACAAAATGCTGTACGAACTATAACTTGGAGGCCATTGGCAATCACATGCACTTTATACTACTGAAATCGACCACTGTAGAATACCTGTTTTTAGTCTCAGAGCAACAAACTCGTCTTGTTCACCGCCAAACCATTCCACTGTGCGAATCCTTCATGGCTCCTGCCAACGATGCACGAATACGTGTAAAAGAAAACAAATGCTTCATGTACAACCTACCAGCATAATACGATACAACAAATTGACACCCAAATAATCTTCAACATCCCTAAACAATGGGAAGAACAGAGGAATCGATACATTTTCCTATTCCAACCTGACGCCTGAATGTGGGCAGAATAATCCATAGCACAGAATCTCTTGCGCCCCAAGAGGAAATCCAATTCTGTTCTTCGTTGTAGATCGACATGGGTCTGGATAGTAAATTTTAACCTAGCCAGAGCTAGCGACAGCAGCAATACCTAGCTCCATGATGCAGTCCGGCGGAATAGACGCCGGAAGGAAGGAAGAAGAACAAAAAAAAATACCTGACATTGCCATAAATGCACCATGCCCGCCATAAATGCCATGAAATCTGCTATAAATGCTACGAAGTCAACGTGTCATGCGATCATAATTTTGAAGGAACAAATTCCGTGCGAACAGAAATAGGATACTGAATTACATAGGAAGGATATTAGTTAAGGTTAATATTTTTAAGTTCATAAATAAGGTTATAAGTTTAAAAGTTTATGAATTTGAATTTAGAAGTTTTAAGTTTTAGAAGTTTTAGAAGTTTTAAGGTTATATTTATTGAAGGTTTGAAGTTTTAACCTTAAAACTTCTAACCTTAAAAGTGCTAACCTAATAATAAGCTTTAAAGTTGTTTCTAAGGTTACAACATTTAAGGTTATTATAAGTTAATATATTATAGGTTAACTTATTACTATTATAGATTAAGTTATTATAGGTTATTAAGGTTATTATTAAGGTTAACTTTCATTTAAGAACATGTTAGGGAGATGTTATTTGGATATGCTAACTTACTATAGGTTTTTATGCATTTTAGGTCAATGGCATGCAAAATGCTAAATCCCCCAAGGCCCCCAATGATGGTGATCAAGGCAAGGATGACAAAGATGATGGCAAAGGAAAGGAAAAGACCTCAAATGAAAAGGATGATGCCAAAGGAAAGAAAATTGTACTTTATACTCGGGTCGATTGGAAAAACAAAAAGGTCAAGATCCCGCATGCATGCAAATGAGAGGCGATGGGAGAAGGGATTATTGTTCTAGCGAGATCCTATCAATGCAAATGAATGATGAAAGATTAGGGGAGGACAAAGTTAGGTGTGGCAATCTCAAAATTATATGACAATTGGAAGGAAAAGGGTTCGAGGCAAACAAGAATGCACGGCTTGTGTGAAAGCAACTAGAGGTTCCAACTATTGTTGCATGGCCTAGGGACATTTCAACCGGAGGGGAACTACACGTTTCCTATAGATGTAGAACCATTGTCAATAATGTTCACACAAGTGTAGCAAGAGGCCACTTCCAACTTTCAAACATTATCCCACCAAAAGATGCAAGTCGTTATGATTGTTCTCCACGAAGCCTTGATGAAGGTTAGAGGAAGTGAATGTTGTTGGGCCTCCCAGTATTAGAATGTTCACAATAGAGGAGATGGTGGCAGCAAGAGCTACATATCGAGGGAACATAAGTGTGATAGCGGGGAGGAATTTCATGTACACCATATTTGGCTATGCAATTCGGGATGAAAGATCAAAGAAGAAAAGATTCCCATTGAATGGAAAGTGGATATGTTCAAAAGCATGGATGGCTATACATGGAATTCCAACCTCTTCTTGGCACAACCGGCAAAAAGAGACATGAAAATGGTAGTAAAATTGCGTTGCATGGGAACACCGGCACAGTAAGGCCTACCTCAAGAACTATAGGCCGCAAAGGAAATATTTGAAAGATATGTGGTGGATTTCAATCGAGAAAACATGCCACATAAGAGTAAGAAGGATGAACAGGGGTAGAGTTATTGTTGAAAAGAGATTGCCATCCCATTGTACCCGGAAGAGCATATTAGAGGAAATAAATGCATTGCTTGGAACTTGGAGTGGCCTCTATATCCCAGCCAGTTTTAGTAGGCTATGGAATAAGCATTTCAAGCATGTGACCATAGCAACTTCAAACAACTTTGCCAAGTGCAATTTATGTGCTAAAATTTGAAGGAGACACTAGATAAGGCGTGCAACCAAGTCTAAGGGCAAAGATAAAGGGAACATATGAAGGACCATATGACGGATCAACTATCATGTAGATCAACTTATTGGATGTGGAGGACCTTATCCGCAATGGAACCTAATAACTATCTATGTATTATACATGATAAAATGGACCAACAGAAGACTTGTCTTCCACAATTCAAGTACATTCCTAAGTCATGTGGAAGATCATACCCTTTGCGATTTCAATGGCTGGGGCAATATTGCATGGGCGTCTCGGACCTATTATGGCCATTTCAGTTTAGAGTTGTGGAGTGATGGTCCGTGATTTTCACATTGGGAGTATCATGAGGTGTTTAAGAAACTATGAGAAGGGTTACAATGGTCACCTCTGAGGATCCTCTGACTAGCCGGGCACTACATAGTGCATTGTTGGATGGAACCCCTAATAGTATTGAAAAGTTTAGCAAGGCAAGATTTAGGAGGAATGGACCTAATGAACATGTTGGAGCTTCAACATCTCGTGCTAAACCTTGAGATCTGCCAGACTCCTCTTGCAACTAGATAATTGTCTTTGGTCAAAATAAGAACAGGTGGATATTTTCTTTCCTATCCTACTTAGCAATTTGTGGGTATTTTTGAAAGAGTCAATTTGGGGTTCCTAATGCCCTGGACATACTCATGAGGATGTGGATGCATTGTTTGGAAAATATAGTCATGTATTGAGGCAATGACAGGTTACCAACTTTCCCAGGGCTATTGGAAATATTTCATGGATGTACAAATCCATCTCCTATAGGATCTATCATAGAAGAAGTGCCTGATTGGAAGAGTTTTGTGGATGGTTATGCTCTCGACATGGAAGGTCATTCTAGACCTCTTCAATTCACTTTTTGGGTGAGAGAAGAGATTCCAATCATGCAATGGAAAATGAGACCTTGAGGAGGAGATGTGGAGAGGTGGGGCAGAAATTTGGCCTTGAGGGGATGCAAATGGCAAGCCTATGATACCTCTGGTCAACCAAAAGCTCTAAAACCAAGCTGAAGAAGTCAAGCAATTGGGCTTGACTAAGGATGGCATCAATGACTACATCAAGCATTGGCAAACTAATTCAGATGACACTAATCGTGCATTGATAGATTATTGGAAGAAGGTGATCAACTTGTTGGATGAGGTAGACACATCCTCAGAAGAGCTGCTAGAAGGGTGGTTCCCTAAAAGTAAGTGGAAAACATTAGGCTTGTCTTGTGAAGATGATGGTACCATTAGTAGCATTGTGAAGGCATATGCTCCTCCTCAATCGATAAACACTATGTTGGTCCTAAGAAGGATAGGCCAAAATATCTAGGCATAGATTGTTATGAACCTTCTACTGACGTGGAGTGCCACCAATTTGTAGTAGTAAAACCAGCAGATCTAGAGACCTATCCAGTGTGGTTGGGATGGACTATCTCGGATATTTGCAAAGAAGAAGGTGATGTTAACTTCAATAAGGTGCGCGTGGAATGGTGGTGTCCAGTACATCAGTTGAGTAATGTCACCGATAAAGAAAGATATTCAGATTGTTGGACAAAGAGGTGGAGGAGAAATCCAAGTGATCCTGATCTTTGGCTAGACATTGAAACTGTATTGTACTCGTGGACTCCAAAAACTATTCCTAGTAAAACAGCGAGAGTTACAATACCTCAGGATGTAAGGAATAAGGTTCTCATATCCTTGGGGATGCTAGTGGAAAAATGAAAAACAGTTACTATGTATCTTTTCTACAGTTAATAAAAGTTGTGTACTACTTGAGTTCCATGATATATGATTTTGTAATTTGAAGTTAAGGTGTGAATTTATATTCCTGTGTGTGATTATATGTTAACGTCTATTCTAGTCTAAGGGCAACAAAGTTACTAAAAAAGTGAATTTGTCAAAGTTACTAAAAAAGTGCAATATAAAATTTATCCCAAAATTAAGACATAATCCCAATTTAATTGAATGATGGTTCAAAAGTATTGTTTATAGGAGAACTGATCGTAAACAATCTGAGGTATCGTTCCCTTTCCCATAGCTTGAGGTTCACAAAGACCTCCATTACTGTGAGACCTCTAGATCCATAAACATACTCCTTAAACAGGAATCTTCCAGATCGTTGTAACCATGAACTCGCAAGAATCAATCGGTTTGCATTTGGAGTCCTTTTATTTCTCAAACCATAATCTTGTGTTTTTTATCTAAGACTAGCTATTATCTCTACAGAAGAAATAACATTTGAAAATGAGTGAAAGAAGAAAGAGGAATCAAGATGTTGGTGCCAATTTCAACTACCATATTACCTCCAAATTTTAAATCAAAAGGTTGAATCAGCAATAACTTGCCTCCAAAGTAGTAGCATTCATACCCTAAATAAAATAAGCAACATTTAGTCCTAAGTCAAATGTGTGAAAATGTTTTGGGAGATAGATAGATAGATAGATGTTATGCTCAAATTTGTAGACTATTTTGTAAAGATTAACATGCATGTTTGATGGAAGGGGTAACATAATATTTCTTGGACATGGAGTCGCCATTGAAATAAAGGTGGTCGCACGTTCCCTAGATCTAAGGTTTATGGTGCACCTGGAATGTTTTCTAGGCTAGGGGAGTAGGATGACATATTTTATGCCTAAGGGCATTGATAAATATGCTAAGGCATTGGAGTGGATTAACATATTGTAGGCCATGGGTTAAAATATGGTAAAGCATAAAGCAATGGTTATTTAAACCATTAAAAAAGGTGAGCACCCTGAAATCGGGTGGCTCACCATCGGAAGGCTGTAGCATGAGCTGCTGGATTGGAATCATCTGCTGTCGATTTGGCTTCTGGGCCAGACCCACCCACTTCTAGATGGTCGTCACGTGGTTCTACTACGTTGGCAGGGGTTTCCGTCGAAAGGATTGAGGCGGCAGAATCTGGTACATGTCTTTGGACGACGGATCAAAATGAAGCCGAAATCAGGAGGGAGAAAGTCGATTTAGGAAGGGGCTTGACCATAATAATTAGAATCACACTGGAGTGAAGCTTGGTATTATGCTGGATAAATATGGTTTGCCAGAGTGGTATGGAATTCACCACAAGAATGCGGGCTCACAGGACACTTTCATTTGGTTGCGGGTGGCAGCGGGCTGGAAGGCACTATACGCAATGCAGAACAACAGTCAGAGAGCAAAGCTGTATGATTGGGCTCACCAGTCGCACATGTTCAAGGTCTTGGTGGAGCTTGTTCTTTTGTATGGAGTTGAAGTCTGGGCCAGTGGTGTCCCTCGTCACCTGGAATGTATTAGAGCAGGTGCAATGAGTCTTCCTTGAGAGTACACAACATGGGGGGCCTTTCTTTCTGCCTTTTGTTTGTTAAAGTTGGTGGATTTTCAGTTGTTTATTGAGCTGTAGAACCTGCCAAAAACATGAGACACTGATCTGAGAAAGAATGCATGTCACAAGATCATGAGAATAACTCCAGTGAGTGTTGATGGATCGCATGATTTATTAGACACCCTCATGTAACCACTCTTAGCATCTCAGTGCAAGCTATGAAGAAAATAACGAATCGATTAAATTATCAGAGGTGCTTGACAAGGATAAGCTACTTTTCTAACCTGTCAACTTCATATTTGTTGAACCTTACTAATTGTAAGGATCAAGCACCGATTTTGAGTGCCAATGAGGGCATGCAAATGCCATTGAGGAATTTGGATGGAAATAACTTATCAAATGTAATCTTGCTATTTGATCTGCATTGCTATTCCTCCAACATTTGACGAATTCAGGGCAGGAGCAAACGGTTGGAAGGAGGATAAAATGGATTGGAATGAAGTTTATTTAGGAAGGCGCGGTTGTGTTACCTGCTAGGCAGGTAATTTGGAGTAATTGGACCCAATCTAGAATTATATTGTACCAAATTGTTCTTCCGAATTATTGTGCTATGCCACGTGGCATCACCAGAATGCCACATCGACAAGAAAATTGATCCAACAACTATAGATTAATGCTCTATTTTTTAGTTATAGTGTGAATATAGTAGAATTAAATGGCTTTTATACTCAAACCAGGACCAATAGCATTAGAAATACAAACATGGTCAACAACTCTCATACAATGATGTTTCAAAAGGTGAAAAAGGTAATGCTATATTTCTCATACGCTGGTGTTTCAAAAGGTGGAAAAGTTGTTGTATTAGCAGTCCTAAAAGCTTATAATCTCAATCGGGCATAAGTTTGTTGGCATTAAACTTTTCGTGCCATATACTTCCAATCGTTGTAGTTAAAGCAAAAAACAAATCACAAATTCGTTACATCCCCACTCGAAGTCCTTACCCATCAACAGGTTGGGATTGGTGTTATGCCACCCTTGCCTACTCTAGATTTGTCCAGGAACTTGCTTTGCATCATTATCTCGACGCTAGAAGACGGATCCTTGAAATTCCCCGGAAGTAGCTTGTCCAGAAGTCCTCTTTTAAAGGCCTTGACGACGGATGGGCAAATTCTCCACTCTGAAACTGCGAATTGCTTGTGCTAATAGACTCAAAACATTGTCATTTGATTTACCTTGGGGACCAAGTTTCATGGGTACAAGACCACCCCTTATCATGAGATCGCATTAGAGCTAAGCTCAACATAAGCCTTGAGCACGGCGTAGTTTCTATTTGGATTGGCCGTTCTGAACGACAATCGCGTTTGCATACATGCAGACAGCTTTGGCATTTACAGTGCAGGGAGTATTCTTCAACGCATATTTCCTGTAGGTTTCGAGCAGCATCTCGAAGAGCCAAGTATCCAAGCAAATAAAGCAACGCAATCCCGCATATCTTCATGCCTTCTACTTCTGCAATTCAAGTTCAGCCTAATTGACTCGTTCTACTCCACGCAGACCAGAAGTGCCACTCCAAGTTTTTGTCCCAGTTATCCAAGTGTAGGGGGAGTGACGAATCGAAGGCTTAAATTTGATTTGAGAGTAATCTTCTTTGAAATATTTTAAAAATTTTAGCAGCTATGCGTGCTTGAAGAGCAAGGCCCAAACTTGATAAAGGGCCTTCTTCCTGAAGAATATGCAGTAATTGAACTCTTTCTGTATGAGTTTTTTAAGTTTCACTAAATTTGTATTAAAAGGCAACCCTTTTGTGTGTTGGCACCTTGTTTATGGGTGCTGATTTTTTATCTATTTCAATGTAGAGTACGGATTTTTAATGTGTAAACATTTGGTTTCTTTTTTTATATGGTGCGTTGAGTGTTTTATAAGAATTCTGATTTTTAATCTCTCTTCAAGTGTTAAAAGAGTGCAAATTTTTTAAATGTAAACATTTCATTTGGTGGATTACAAAAAATATAGTAAATTTCGGTTATAAAATGCAGTAGCAGGAACTTGCCGGATTAACATTACAAAGCTCATTGCCGATATGTACACGACCATCATTAATGTTTAACGTTCAGTTGGAAGCAAGATCCTAGGAAGACAAAAATTCACACCTATTGATATAGCTACAACCAGAATCGGATATAGCTACAACCAGAAATCGAGAATCTTCTATTGAAGCGATAATAACTCGCGTTAAAACTCGTGTTAAAAATAACGCATACAGAAATGCCACAAAATACCAATGATGTAGCCGGTAAATACCATTACAATGATGTAGCATCATTCAAAATGTTCCCCACCATTTGATAATTCTTGCACAATGTGTTCCTTATTCATCGAGAAACTAAAAAGCTTGGCATCGGTGTGGAGCAGCCATCAGACTGTTCCAAACAATAATGGCATGATTAGATTCTAGAAGAACATGCAGATGAAATAAAACAAGCTGCTTACTTTACAAATCTCCAAAAAGAATTTCCCATGTTCAGTTGTAGCCAACTTGGCTGGATCGTCGTATCTTACAATTAAAGACCTTTTTGAATTGACAAGGTTAGAATAACTTAAGAATGCAATGAGTGACCAGAAATAACGCCACTACTTACTCCAAGTCTTTACAATTAACTCTCTCTGTTTTCATTACATACTCTTCCATGAGAAACCAAGCCTTCCGGACCTTCTCGTCAAAATTTAAATTCCACCGCAGTTTATCTTCCTTATACAGCCTACGTATGATATGGCCTAAATATGGAACAGATTATTATGTGAAGAAATGCAAGCTGAGATTATCAAAAGTGAATACAACCTACCCATTTTACAATTGAAGAATTTGTCCTGGTATTTTTCAGACTTAGCATAATATCCAATGCAATAATGCTTATATCCTTCCCAGAAGTCCATAGCACTGATCCATACCCAGATAAAACAGCCTTCGTAAGTAAAATGGGTAGATTACATTGATATGTTAAAGACCAATACCTGAAACCCACTTTCTCAAGCACATGGTGCACATCCTATTGCATAAAGAAGCTAACTCAGATCTTCAACGGTAAAAAAAAAGCAAATAAAATGCTTCATGTGATGACTACCTGGACTGCAACTTCATCCACTAATTTATCAAGTTTTGATTCAATAAGATTAGTAAGAGATGTAAACTGGAACGTAAACCCGTCAATAATTTGGACTTCCTGGTCATTCCGATGTAGCACGTCAACGATTTGGACTTCCTGGTCATTCCCATGCAGCCCCTCAATGATTTGCACTTCCTGGTCATTCCCATGCAGCCCGTCAATAATTTGGACTTCCTGGTCATTCCCA
Organism: Isoetes taiwanensis; assembly: GCA_021234155.1. Classification (NCBI taxonomy): domain Eukaryota; kingdom Viridiplantae; phylum Streptophyta; class Lycopodiopsida; order Isoetales; family Isoetaceae; genus Isoetes; species Isoetes taiwanensis. The sequence goes on along the minus strand of JAJEKV010000029.1, from coordinate 2,569,932 downwards.
TGCAGCCCGTCAATGATTTGGACTTCCTGGTCATTCCTACCTGCATAGATGATATAATAAGCTAACATCAAATTCAAGGGAGTAACCTACAACCCTTGAATAACCACCCTACCATGATGATCTTCTAATCCACATGACTGCTCAATGGGTGGCACTGGATTTTCCTGACTCAGACTTACCACCGCATCATGTGTTCCCGCCTCAGCTGCAGCTACCGACCTACATCTGATTAACTCATTGGTAACATCATTTTTCACAGGTCTGCACGTGATTATCAAATTATTAGAAATTATAGACAAACTTGAAAATGTAACCAAAAATAAACTATGCGACAAGATCTAAAACAACCAAAATATATAAAAGGGCCATGTTGTACAAGCCATTGGCAAACCAATCAGAAAGACTGAAAGTCAATCAATTTGTTTCTTTCCTTTGGCATTACAAAGTTTACCTTCTACAGTCTTGATCTAAGATGCTACATTTTGTACGGGTGTTTTTGAAGTCTGCTGTGGTAAAAGATAAATGGGAAAAAGACACTAACAACTGATAGATAAACTTTTCAAGGATCAATCCAAACAATGTTCTAGTTTGTTAAGAAACAACATTGACAGACGTCAGAGGGTAGTGTGATGCCATATAGATGGCCCAGTATTGAACTGGAAATTGCCAATCTCAATAACACCATATGTACCAAAAAAAAAATCCGTCAAAGCCATTGGCATTTTCAAAGAAAAGCTAACCGAACTTCCAAAACTGTTTAGCATTAATCATTGAGCATCTGTATGTACCGGAAAGAGCTTGCTGAAGAATTTTGCACGGGACTCCTTGTGTGTTTTTTCTTGTAGGCTTCCACTTCCATCTTATACCTTTCCATTGCCACTGCTGCCTTGTCTGACCAAATATTTTTTTCAGCATCATTCAAAGCCTGTATAAATTAGGACTTAAATGTGTTCTTTAATTGAGAAGATGCAACTGTAAAACGAACGAGAAAATTACCTTCCATCTCGCAGAAACCAGATTATCAATATCTAAGCAAGATGCTTTTGGCAGTTCGTAGCTTCTGCACTCTTGACTATTATTGAAAGAGGGGAACAAGTCAGAATAATTAAGCAGTCTTTATTTGAAACAACAATTCACCTGAACATCATGTAGGATGAAAGTGGCTTTTTGGGCTCGTTAGGATCATGAGACTGTCTCCCTTTCTTTTTCTGTAGTCTTTGCTCCTTCGTCACTTACAAATATCAATAATCAGATCCATTTGCCTCGGAAACGTGCTCTGATGAGATTATGGTACCCATATACCTTCTTTATCTCCTCCACCTTGTCTTTCTCTTTTAGAAGCTGCATTCCATAAAGGTATTCAAGTTTTTTTTCCTCTTTAAGCTCTTTTTCGGTAACCATGGCCTCCTGCATGCCTTATGGGCAGAATTATTGATAAACTTGTATACATCACAGCAATAATATTGAGAATACTACCTCAGCTTTCTTTTTCCTGTATACTTCCATTTCTTGTGCATATCTAACCTTATCCTCTAGAGCAATCTAAAAATTACAATTATGCAATTTATGTCTACCTTGTAAACGACAGCAGAAACAGCTTCTTAAATGGCTTTAAACAAACCTGCTTATATGGAGCGCGCATTTCATCAGTCATGTTCTTCCATTTTTCTCCCAACATTTTGGCTGCCTGTAACCAACTTAATGTACTAAACTCCCCAACTATGCAAAACACAGCACATACCTCAACAACATTATATTTCTCGCCAGGTATGGCATCTCTATGATCACGCAAAAATGAAAAGAATGTTGTAATTGCTTGCTTGGGTTTATCTGGATCCTTGTCCTTTTTGCTGTCAACCAAAGCGTATGAATACAGAACAACAACAACGTGCATGAATAATCCTCACATGCGTACCTCTTGGGTTTTCCGAAATTATTTTCTGTTTCCTGCAATTAAGTGCATCAGATTACATTATGGAAAATGCAAAATCTAATCCTGGTAAGTTTTAAACATCTTCCGATATTCTATATACTGCTCCATGACCTCCATGGCAGTTTTTTGTGTTTGTTCCTCATGCAAAAGCTTAGGACCTTCTGTTACTCTTTTTCCTTCTCCAACAAGCTGCATTTCATGTCGAACCAGAAGGGATTCGTTTCCACACATATGCAGAAAAAACATAACGTTACCTTAGCATACTCTTGCTTCTCTTTTTGATATTGTTCTTCGTAAGGTTCCTTTTCCGCATCCATCACAGTTTTCCACTTTTCACCAAGAAGCACACTCATTTCCGCGAACGACGCTTCTGGATGCTGAGCCTTCACCTGAAACAAATCAATGGATCAAAAATAGCTGCAAAAGAAACTAATTAGTTCAAGCAATTCTATCCGGCAGACTAGACCTCTTCTCTATGATCTTTAGACCACAATATGAAAGGAGTCCGTGGCTTCTTCGGCTTGTTGGGAAACTTTTCCTTCTTTATTTTCTCATCAAATAAGTGTTCCGACTCCTTTATAGAGAAGCTCTGCATCATTGATGACGATCGAGCGCTGTAAGAAAATGGAGAACAAACAACCGTATTAAAAATGAAATGCCTACATACCAAAGTAGGCTTGAACTCTTTGGTCTTCTTCAGACGTTGAAAGTGCTTCTGAAGCTTGCTCTGTTCCAACTCCCGCATAGCTAATTCCTCATCTTTCTGCTTAAGCATTTCTTCCTTTTCCTGAAGCATTCGTTCAGTTAATTCCTTCAACAGGCATACCTCCTGAAGCTTTAAAGTTACGGCTTCCAATTCTGCTTTTAAAGATGCGGTGTTTTTATCAGCCAAAGGTTTGATGGAATATTTGCTTGAAGGGTCTTCTTCTGCAACATTTTCATCGTCAGTAATCAGTATCACCGGTGCAGCCATGGCCAAATTCATGGGTCTTCTGGGTAGCGGGAAAAAACCTCTAAAACCCTATTCCGGCATTTCAAATCATCCCATTAGTTGCATGGCGTTATTCACTCTCCGCTAGAATTAAATTTTAGGATGCTGCGGCATATTCGCCAAAAGTGCATTTAGGATAAATTTTTGGGAAAATTTTAAAAATGTCCCTGTTTTTTAACATAATTATCAAAATGCCCCTGCTTTCTTTATATTTGTTAAAATGCCCCTAATTTTAATGTTATTTCCATCGATGGTAGAAATAGCTTGCAACCAAAAAGAAATGCAAATAGAACTAGCAAAATAAGGGCTAACAGAGTTGAACCGGAGGCCATGACCAGCCATAGCAACACAAGCTAATGCGCAGCCTTTTGGATCGATGGAGGATTCTAGGTCATAAGCTTCTTTTTTGTATGGAAGTAATGTAATTAGCATGTTGGACGAAAATGAAAGCCTGAGACGGGAGAATACGTTTTGCTATCAGAGGTTTTGCATCTGACGCAACTCTATGACGAAGTTATGGTTTGTATCGGGAAACATGCCAGGCAAGATCTAAACTGGCTTAAGCTTCTAAAATGCAATAAAGGGGTATTGCAGAGGATCTGCCATCGACGGAATGAGCAATAAGAGGCAGAGCCACACTTAGAAAATCTTGTTTAACTCTCCTCAGTGCCCCATTGTAAGCAGACCTTTCAGAGCCATTAACCACCAAGTTTCTTCTCCCAATGTTTCAGAGATTAAAGAGGATCATCCTCAAAACATGTTGGATTCTTATTCCCCATTGCTCAGATTATTCGGAGTTCCTCTTGTCACATATTGTGGATTTAAGCAAGCTATATTTCGTACGAAACAAGAAAAAGGCCACAGAGTTCTAAAATGAGGTTGAAATGGATATGCATATACGTTGTAAGGGCATTTTAACAAATACAAAGAAAACAGAGGCATTTGGACAATTACGTAGACAATTGCGCCCCGTTCTAAAAGGAAGGGATGACATTCTGTCTAAAAGCAAATTTCAAGGGACAAAAATTAAATATCAAGAGGACATTCTTGGTGAACTCAATTTAAAAACTAAATATCTTGAGCAAGAATGACACATGCTACAAAATACTCATCATGATGCTTCTGCTGCTAGCAGTGATGAATTTGATACTGAAAATGCCACAGGGAAAACTGTAAAGAAGAAAATGTCTGAATGTGGTCTAAAGAAAAATGGCAGCAAACATAAAAGGATAGTTTGGTAGCAAACATGAGATTGCAAATCATAACTTGGATACACCAGGGTCTAAAAGCAAAGATCCTTCTTGGATACTGCAAAGGGAGATGCCCTAGTTGCTCTGGTGGCTCAGAGGTCAAAAGAATGTCTGATTAATGGCGACCTACCTCCCGTAGAACATCTTCCATAGGACTGGAAAATTGGGGCCTCAAAGTGGATGGCATAAGCGCACAGTCACTAAAAAATGGTCAGAATGCCATGGAAATATCATATCATATGCTTCTAAAACTACTCCCTTAAGACTGTTATATGCCTCCACTCTTGGTAAAGGTCCTATGCACAAAACATCAACATCGGATTGATCTTCGCTCGCAGCATTTTAAACTATTATGTTAGCGTATCTCATTCAATTAATTATATTCCTCCCAAAGCATCACATTGCCATGCATGAAATACGTGTGGTTCCCAAGAGGAAAGTGATGTGGTATTCTATTGATGAACCTGGATCAATTAATACAATAACTCATAGGGAAACACAATAATGAATCCCAAATGAATGAAAACAAGATTAAATGCCTTGAAATTAGACAATCACCGGGGTCATATAAATGGAATATCAACAAGTAATCCCACAAGAGCTCAGGAATTTGAAGAAAACTGTCAAAGATAAAACCATCTCTGAGTTAGAAACTTATCTCAGGATAAAAAACCCCGCCCTTTCGAGTTTTCGAGGAAAACCCTAACGATAAATAACTGACTTGAAGAGCAGTTACCGATGGAAAAATCGTTGAAGATGCACCCACGCCCATGATAGTTCAAAGAAGAGTGTCAACTCGAAGAAAACCAATGACCCCTGCAACACGCAGCCCTAAACTATATGCGGAAATCCATTATCTCGACTATCGCTCCAAACTGTAAAACAAGGAAAACTCAACCACGCCAACCATCAAAGTGTTAAGAGTTCGAAGCAATCGGCCATTTATGAAATGTCAACTAATAGGAGAAACCATCCAACGAGGAGAATCGAAAGCCACAATGCTACGCCGAGAAGAGAAAGACTTTTGAAATTACAGAGACTCTGGAAGCCACAAAGCTACACCAAGAAGAGAAAATAGGCACATCCAAATAGAAGGACCCCTTGGAGCCTACCCAGAAGCGACAAGTGCTATGTTGGGGGAGGGAGGGAGGGAGAGAGAGAGGGGGAGAGAGAGATGTAGAACACCTTAGCAAAAGCTAAACCCATTGAAGCCAAACCTTAACTAAATAAATGTAAGACAGTGTAACAAATGTGACCGTAATGTATTCCTTAAGTAAAAACTAACTATTGACATTCAGACAGAGAGAACGATTCTACTTCCTTCTGAGAAGGCAACCTCTGCTGTCCAAATACATCTGAGATCAAATACATCTGAGAGAGAGAGAGAGAGAGAGAGAGAGAGAGAGAGAGAGAGAGAGAGAGAGAGAGAGAGAGAGAGAGAGAGAGAGAGAGAGAGAGAGAGAGAGAGAGAGAGAGAGAGAGAGAGAGAGAGAGAGAGAGAGAGAGAGAGAGTATAGTGTATTATTCCGTCTTTTTTAGACCATCAGGTCTATGAGACGTCTAGAAAAACATGTTCATAAGTTAAAAAAACATTTTCATGTGATGAGTCCTCAGAAAAGAGAGGCACATCATCAAGCTCACTCTCCTCTTCCTCATCAATTATACCTCTAGATATATTTACAATTGACTCTCGCAGTTGTAGTACATCTATTAGAAAACTTGCAATACGGGTTGCTGGGAGCTGAAAAAAGGTTACCAAATCAGAGACTCTAATATCAAACCTGTCTCGTAGAGTTTGGTACGCCGGACACCTCAAAATTACATGCATCTCATCCTCAACTTCATTTGATCCACAAGCTCGGCATATCCTGTGCTCATGTGCTATTTCCATCCATCTGCCTACTTCCACATCCAGGTGATGCGCACTCAACCTCATTCTGCATATGACATGCCTCTTATTGGTCGAGATGTTAGTATCCAAATACTCCATTTCCTGCAAAGAAGGATTCATTTGTGCCCTATAGTGTGACATCTTCGTGCTTGGCCTAGACCAGACTCATAACATAACTGTTTCCATCACCCACTCTCGGATCCTGCCCTTATTGTGCTCCATCTTTTCAATGCTTAGCCCCTTAACCAAATCATTCCATCCGCATACCACCCCTTGTCAAATGACTCCTTTAGAGCCAGGCGGGGATAACTGTCTTCTTCCAAACTACCTACCTTGCACAGATAAGTTAGAAATTGGCATATAGCCTCACATTCTAAGGGCAACATACCACATTCAGCCAGCATCATCTCATACGGGGTTTGCATTTTAACTCCTAGTTCCGCATGAAGGAATTTCTTTTGTACTTTTTCGATCTTTTGCCACAATTCCAATGAAAGCCCTGGCCCCCATACTTCACAGCCATATAGCACAACCGCCTGCACCAGCGTCTTAAATAGCATCCTTTTTAGCCTGAAACTCCATACACCAACCTTGACACATTCCCTTTACATCGCAAAGAAAGCTTTAAGCCCACCATTTACCCTCTGCTCTACTGTTTGATTCCACCTGAAATTTTTATCTACTACAATCCCCAAGTATTTCTAGGATGTAGAAATCTCGACGGGGTTACCTTTGTAGGAAAAAGCATAATTCTTGTCCAGAGTGGTCCCAAAGATCACCACCTTAGTTTTGGCAAGATTCACCCTCAATCCCTTGGCATCACATAAAGCGGCGAAAACATCCAAGTGTTTTTGCATCCCCTCCTTGCTCCTAGCAATCAGCACAACATCATCTGCATATAAAAGTGTGAGAATAAGATATCCAGCCAACGGAGTTCCATCTCCTCCCATATTATGGGGAGAGAGAGAGAGAGAGAGAGAGAGAGAGAGAGAGAGAGAGAGAGAGAGAGAGAGAGAGAGAGAGAGAGAGAGAGAGAGAGAGAGAGAGAGATGAGAGAGATGCCACATGGGGGGGTGAGAGATGATTTGAGAGATGGGGAGAGATGGGAGATGGCGAGAGATGAAGGGAGAGTCAAAAATTTGGCTCTCCCTTTGAGAGATAAAATGCCCCTAACTATTGTTAGGGGCGTTCCCATTAACCCTCTCGGTTGTTTTATGGTTAGGGGCATAACGGCCGGTTTTTGAGTTTTGGCGCCCGAAAACTCTCCCGGAAATCGAGCCACCAATTCCGACCCCTTCAAGAAATGATCCCCTGCTCTTTGATCTGCCCGCGCACCTCCTGCTCCAATTCCGCATCAGGGTGTCGAGATCGGCCTTGCAATCCAAATTCCTCAAGCATTTGCATTAAGATTTCGGGTCTCAGGTTTGGAATCCTTCTTGTAAATTTCTGATTTAAATTGTGTTCAAGAAGTAATTTACTATCAAATTCTATTACAGCAGACTCTAAATCATGACTAGAGCTTCTAGATCTGCTCTTCCAAAGCAACCACGAAACCCTTTGTGCCCCCTAGATCCGAGAAATTGCCTGCTAAGAGGCCGAAGAAGATGACTGGTCAAATTCACGAATCGATGCATTGCGATCAGCTCTCAGCCTGAAGGTGCAAAGGATTGCAATCCGAGGAAGCAGAAGAAGGCAATGGTTCCAAAGCCTGGTGAGTCGATGCCCCCTGATAATTCTTTGGCCTTGATTGTTCATGGAAGTGATGCTGATGCCATTGAAAGCAAGAAAAGAAAGCGTCCTGTTGATTGGTCTGACAATGCAATTGGCACAATGCTTTCCTTGATGAAAGAATATAAAGTGCATAATAATGGAAACATTAATCTATCCGCCAGTCGGTGGAGAGAGATCATGATAAAACTTCGACATTCAGTTGAGGGCTTAGAAGATATAAGGCGCTTGAGAAACAAATGGGATAAATTGCAGATTAAATTTAGGGATGAAAAAGAAGCTTGAGAGAGGACCGAGCGTAACCTTCGAAATGGCCATGGTTTGAAGTCATGGAAGATTTAAAGCACTTACGGACTAATGAGAGAGACATACCTGGTGGTGGAGATGATGGATCTTTTGGTCCCGAGGCATTTCAAGAAGCTGATATGTTCACAAATGAATTTATGTCTCAAGCATTCTATGAGACAATTGGCACTGAAGCTTCCTTTGTTGAAGAGGAATTTGTAAATGTTGAGAATGTGAATGTTGAGAACAATGGAGGTGTTCCTGCCAGTCCATACAGTCCAATTGGGAATGGCAGTAAAGACAATACTAGTGCTCAGAAAGAGACTCCAAGTGGCTGCAATATTTCTGATACAAGCCCAAGATCTGCTGCTTGCAATAAACCAGGAGTTTATGGGAAGCCAACAACCAAAAGAAGATCTCGAGTTCATATAGATGAAGATATTGCAGCAGGCATATCTAAAATGGCAAACAGTTTTGGGGAAAATGAAGCAAGAAAATTGGAGTTCATGAGGGAGGATTCTGTGAAGAAAGCAGAATTGATCAAAGAATTAGAGACAATGAGATCAGCCAACAGCTTGAAAATTGCTGAATCAATGGCCACTATGACACAAAGCATTTGTCAGATGACAAAAGATACCCTCCTGGAGATTGCCAAGCTTGCTTCATCGAAATCAAGTTCCTAAATTGAGGTAATTCACCTCTCAATTCTATACTCTGCTTTTTTTACATTCTCGTAATACTGCTACGAAGAATTCTATTTTGAGATTCTAAGTTGATGTCACATGTTTGTCTCATATTGTCTCATGTGATGTAATGGTTAGGTCATTTTCAATTCTTTAAGAATTTTTCTATTTGCAAACTGAAGTCGTCTGACATAACAGTCTGCTTGGTATTGGTCTGGTAGTATTGGTCTTATTATTCCAATATATGATTTCGGACCATTATAGATTCTGGTCCATTGTACCATCAGCCAGCAATACATAAATGCGTCTTCGTTTAGTGTGCCAAACATTATTTCTTCCTTTTTCTATTGAGGAGATGGCGAGGGCGAAAGCAGTAGTGCGGGAGCGCTTCAGATTCCGCCATCGTTTGCCATCTCCAAGCTCCTCAAGCTCCTCAAGCTCTGCAGCCATGTCTGTCGGTTCCTCAAACTCTGCATGCACAGTAGAGGAGAATGAGGTTTCCATACTTCAAACAAGGAAGATCCACAATTCCATTACTGCACAAGCTTTTGTGCAGTATCTGGATATGGGGACCGTAAGAATAGAGGAAGAGTTGTTCCAGTGGGCTATGAATGCACCTGTGCGACAGAAGGTGCATGTGGAGTTCACGTTTGTCAAGGTTTCTGGTCAGTGGGTGCTCATGGAGATCAGAACTCCGACAAACAGTTGTGTAGCTTGTTGAAGACGCCCTGCTATGTTTTTTTTTGGTTGCTGGCGACTGTAAACCCATGCAGAGGAAGATGATCCTTCCTTTTTTTTTTTTTTTTGTACTTATGTTGTTTTAAGACGACACAGCTCGGATTCTCTCTACTCTCGACTAAAGATATCCTCTAATATAACCTCCCCAGAGAAACGTCTTGGCTTTCTTCACTCACGCTAATCCCATGCTTTTTTTTTGTAGCACACCTTTTGTATATTACGGCACTTACATAAATCAAAGTAATTTAAGTACAATGTTCTACTGGTTTTTAGTTTTATTTTTCGTACTATTGAGTTGTTTCTGGTTTTTGTTCACAGATTGTCTTGCAAGTCATTGTCTTGCACTCTTTTAACGGTTTGACAGGGATGCTTGAGTTTCAGCAATGTTGCTTTACATTTGTAACAGAAAAGCAAGTAACAGAAAAGCAAATGTTACTTTAGGTTTGATAATCAAGTTTCTGTAAAAGCCGTAAAACGTAAACCATTACTTTTGAGTTCATTTAGTACAAAGTTCACTAGTTGTGAAATTGTTTGTGCACAGATTTAAGTTTGTAGTTGTGTTATTAACAGGGATCTTTAAGTGTGTCCAACTCAATGCTTTCTGAACATAACATGGAAATAGAACTCTACATAGACATAACTGTTTCACAAAATGAGTTCACAAACAAAGTATTGTGTGTTTAAGTTTGCATCATTTGCTGAATGTTATGTTATCTGAATAGTAGCAAATGTTACTTTAGGTTTCGTAAAAAGCAAGAAACGTAAAACGTAAAAATACACATTTCAATGCCACAAAGCACATTGCTTAATTCACAATCCACAATTCACAAAACACAATTCACAATACACAATATGTCCAACTCAATTGTATCTTCACATGGAAATAGAACTCTACATAACTATTTAAGTTTGCATCATTTGCTGAAAAGAGCAATTATTGTCTTGCTGTTACACAGCAGAAACTGAGAACCAAAAAAATTTAGAATTATGTACCAAGAGTTCAGTACCAAGAATTATGTAACAATAATTTGGCAGCATTCAATCTCCATTCACTTGTTCCAAATTCTGGAATATGACATGTCTAATTTGATCCCCTTCTTTCTTCATCCTTTTGTTCATTACCTCTGTCTCATAATATTCAATTTCAGAATATCAGTTGCAATGGCAAGTAATCCAAATGAAGGTCCCGTGATGATACGTAAATTCCACAAGACACAAGTAGCATGGATTATTTTGGCTGCTCTACCAACATGGATAGGCAATGCCTTTAAAATTCTGAATTTTTCCTTAACGATACCAAAACCATTTTCTACACAAACTCTACCTCTGCAAATCCTTTTATTAAATCTGCCATAGGCTCCCTTTCCATCAGGGAATACTTTAATCGAAAAATCTTGAGAGGGATATGTCAATCCCCAAGCAAAGATTTGTGGAATTGTAACAGACCACCTCCTCCTCCGATCAGGTCATTTGACCCCTCGACTAATCTTTTTACTGTCATCCGAATAGTAGGCTCTTGCATTATCCGTTTGGCGACCAACCTCTTGTACAACAAACTTTTCTTAAATTGATTTGCATCATGCACGTAACCAGTCCTATTCACACAAACATTAATAAAAAAATTCTTTGGTGAGTAACCACACCTTGCATAAGGCAGAATGTCTTTTGTGCCCGGAATAATAGTCATCACCCTTGTCTTTGCTCCATGGTTTTCTCAGACAAATATATATGAGATCCATCAACAGCTCCAAATATATTTGGTATACCTTTGCATCTTCAAAATCTTTGTTTATGTCCAACAATCTTTGACCATTGGTAAAGCAATGAACCTCTTGTAAAGCATAGTCTTGGATGCCAAGACAAGAGTTATTTTTTCGTATTTCACGCAAGACAAGAGCTTTACCTACATAAAATCTTTGACCTACATGCAAGGGTTTCGCCATGTGCTAAAAATAAAGCACCATGGCCATTTGCTTTCCTGGGATCAACAGCGGTCCGACCTTCATTCCAGGCCCTGATTAAGTAAGGCACAATCGGTCGAACTAAATTCTCAAATGCGCACCTCTTCATCCGATAGAACTGGTGCCACATATCGCCCCTCAAAAGAGGGGAGGCAATTCCAAGCGTGATTATCAATGTTGTCCCACCGTGGTTGTGCCGCCTTGGACATACCCAAAATCTTCTGAAGGCCTCCTTAATCTCAACAAGCTGCTAGGAAGAGTGTGGATGCTTTGCACACATGTGATGAATATTATCTTCTACCTCGCATTCTGCTCTAAAATATCCATTGACCCTTCTCGCTTCATTCTCCCGATCAAATGTAGACAAGAGCTTTGGAAAGCCAAGCCGAAGTTGAATAGCCCTCAAAAGCATGGCAATCATGCCCAAAATGACCGGATCCATCAAACAATGCAAATCCGGCCGCGAAGTCCGATTGTAGAGCTGAGATTGAACAAAAATGGCTCTTGAACACAAAAATGGGACAACGTAAACCGGAAAACAATGATATGGGATATTTCGATACTCACCAGAGGCAAAATCTTGCCTGTGGGATAATTCGAGCTTGCAGATGGCGCCAAGGAAGAGGCGGGAAGAAAAATCCCGGTGGACTCCCTCCCTTTCCGGTGGATCTCCCTCCTAACGGGCCTGTTAGTGGACGAGAGACATTTGTCTCGGCCCATCTCTCAAGGCATCTCAGAGGATTTTATCTCTCGTCGATACCACGAGAGAGAAAAAAAAATTTCGTGGCATGTGGCTAACGAAGAGAGAGAGAGAGAGAGAGAGAGAGAGAGAGAGAGAGAGAGAGAGAGAGAGAGAGAGAGAGAGAGAGAGAGAGAGAGAGAGAGAGAGAGAGAGAGAAGCACGACCAATGGGAACAAATTCGAGGGAAAATCCCACAGGAAAAGAAAGAACCTCAAAGATGCTATTCGAAAGTCACAATGCTACGCGAAGAAAGAATATGAGAGATGACAAATCAAGTTCACAATCCACAGCCCAAACCCATCATGACAACAAACGTTAGAACAAAGAAGGCTGAGCAACCACATGCACATCGATCCTCCCTATGCAAGCAACACTGACTAAACACAAACAACCACTCAACGATCTCAAAAGAGAAAAGGGTGGGAGGAGAGGGAAACTGATGCCAAGAATCAAAGATCCAGCTCAAAGAGAACACCGATGAGAATTGAGAGAGAGAACATAGCATATATAGGGGAGAATGGAGCCAAAAGAGGCCTGAGCCAAAAAAGGTGTCCCTTTCCCAAGAATGATGGTTCTATTCATGTTGAATAAAACCATTGCATTCTTGGAAAAGGTCCTATGCACAAAACATCAATATCCTATAGAAGAGGAACAATCTCAAACTCAAACAAAGATCAAAGGTACAAGGGACCATAAGGTATAGAGGACATAACCGGGACTACTCTAAAAATCAAGATAAAAGAATAAAGAATAAAGCAGATGCTGTGGAGCAAAGGAGCAATAGAACAACAGAGCAACTAAGGCAAGAAAGAGAAGACAATGAGGGTTACGAACAAAAGGGCCATTAGAGGCGATGGGGCACTTGACAACCAGGAGTATAGGGTAAAGACCACCAAACAAGCAATGGACGCCAACCATGAATAAATGGAGAAAAGCAACATGGGTCCAACAAACTAATGTAAACAGTGCAAACATAGCAATCAAAATGAACGCAACGAAATGGATCAGTTGGACTACAAAGAAATGAGGAATCAACCAAAACACCAGTATTGAGCAATGGAGCTAAAGAAGCAGATAAAGGGAAGGCCTGGTGACAAACATAGGCTAAACAATAGAAGGCTAGAATAATACGATAAAGACATTGATTGATATCTCAAGAAGGAGCTAATGATGATAAGTTGAAAAAGTGATGCACCAGCAAAGGACACGGGACACAAGGTGACATTCCCATAGCCTGAACATAACTGAAAGCGTGATGAGAACTACAAGAAATAAAAATGGAGCCATAAGGGATAAAAGATGAACAGAACTGATGAGGCAAGGGAATACTAGGGACCACACAAGAACTGAGCAGGGTAAAGGGAACCAAACAGTAACATGGAACATGATGCCAACAAGCGAAGTGATGAAAATAGACTCTAATGAATTGGGAACCTGAATAAAGAAAACTACAAAGATAAGAAAGCATGCACGTCTGACTCGCAAGGCCAATATAACAAGTAAAACTGAAGGTAAAAAAGATGAGCAATGAAACTATGAGCAAGGAAAATTAAAATAACAAACCTAAATAAGAATAATGAGACTAAAAGAACAAACTCAAAATAAATGAACCTAACCAATCAACCATGGAACAAGCGGAGCAAGAGGACACGACTATGATTAAAGGCAACAGAACACGACCGCTAGACATAGAAGGAAGGAAGGAAGGGCGAGAGGGACAAATCAAGCAATTGGAATAAACGACAACTGAAAAACTATGATGGAAAAAACTCAGAAAAGGAAAGTGTCAGATGGTCAACTTGGATGAATAATGAGGAAGTGAACAAGAAAAAATATAACAAGAACTATGGAAGCAGATGGAGCACAAGCAGGAGTGAAGGAGTCCATAGAAAGAAACAGGATCATCGGAACAAGAACAAATATCAAGGCAGACATCAAAGAGGCTTATAGTATTATACAGGGTTAATGGACCAATCTAAGACCGCAATAAGGAGATAAGGACGACACAAAAAACAGAAAAATGAGTAAGGGCAATGGAACATCGAGATCGAAGAAATGAAGGGGCACATTGGTGATCAGACTTTGAAGCAATGATGCTTCAAAAAACAAGCTTGGAAAGCATCAATAGAACTAAAAAAACCACCAACTATGGAACATACAGAGTAAAAGGAGCAAATCGGATAAAGGCAATATAAAAATCGCCAGAACTAAAAGGACGAGAGGAACAAATCCGACAATTAGAATACATGAACAAACTGCAATATACAAGACAAAGAAGGATTCCATGAAGACATAGGACATAAGCGTCAACTTAGACGAACAAAATTGGCAAAAATAAGAACTAACGAAGCAAATGGAGCACAACTAGGACTACAAGAAACCATAGGAAGAAACGGGACAATGGAACAAGTATGAAACCAGGACAAACACTAAAAAGACACAAGAACTACGGAACAATGGAGCAATGAAGGAAAACTAGAACTAAAGGACGTGACAAGCCACCCGGAGAGAAGACAACGAATAGGGTAGTGGAATATTAACCGAGATAAGAAAATGACGGGGGCACATTTATTTTAAGGTAGTTGTAATATATACCAACCAGAACCATACCACGTCAGAGACCCATAGAAAATAAGATAGATCAATCACATGAAACAAATACCCATACATCATGAACTAAACAGATCCACCACATATAATGAACAGGTAAAAAATGCAGAATGAGGTAAAAAATTGTATTTAAAGGAAACATCTTAATGCATGCTTGATACAGAATGTCCCATGAAGAATGCTCATGTATAACACTCAGACACGTGCAAGTCTACCACAAGTTATATTTTCCATGAGAAAAAATAAGGAATAAAAGAATTGACATGGCACATTGATTATAATGCAGTTGTAACACCGACAAAAGACATACCGCATAAGAAAAACATATAAAAGATAGATGGACTACATAAACAAATATCAATGCATCATAAATCAAACATATCACATTCACATAACAAATACCAATGCAACATGAAATAAAATAAAATCACGATTATCCATCAAACATCATACACATGCATGATAAAACATGTTTGCCAAAACTATAAAAATACTCATGAATAACTCCATGCCAAACATCATCATAACTTGTATATGCTTACTGTAAGTTATAGTTCTCCTAAAAAGTCAACAAAAATGGAGTTCTAAAAACATGCACCGATAAAACTAGTATAGAAGCCAAACGGAATAAACGATGGTCAACCAACAAACCGATGAGGCATGCCAACCTTAGAGATCAACCAGGCTTAAGGACTGAGTGGGATGAAGAGGATCAGAGATCACATGGTAAATGAGACTAACGAAGTGGAGGGATGGAGCAATGAGATTGCGATGAAAGGGGTAACATGAACCATAGGGACCAAACATCGTCAAAGCAAGACTAATAATAAGATAAGATAAGATAAGATGAATTTTTACGTCCACGGGAACCCAACAGGTGATGGGACGGCACATGCAAGGGCAACAGCCCATCTAAAACCTGGGGACCCATCACCAAACAAAAGGCTAAAACAGGAGGAATGGACCATGATTAAGGACAAAATGAGACAACAAAACCAAACACGAAACTAACGAGACTAAGAGAACAAAACCCAACAAATAAACAAGAAGAACAAAGCTACCAAACTAACAGGAAGGAAAGGCGAAGAAGGTAGAAGGTAGCCTTGAAAACTTTCAAAAGCAAGATTGAACATGTCCAAAGAACTAAAAAGATCAACCAACCATGGAACAAACGGAGCAATATGGGACAAATTGGAGTAGATGCAACAGAAAAAAGGATACCATGACGACAAAAGATGGCGTACCCAAGAACTACAGAATCGGAACAATTGAAACTAGCACAAAGATAAAGCAACCACTAAAGAGGCTCACGAACTATAAGAGACAAATGGAGCAATGATAGACAACTAAAACTAAGTACGTGATGGGCAACACGGAGAGAAGAAAACAACTAAGGCAGTGAAAATAAACGAGATAAAAACGGATTGAAGGCATATAGGTTTTAGGGTAGCTGAACATCGACA
The DNA here is from genome assembly GCA_021234155.1 of Isoetes taiwanensis. Taxonomy (NCBI): domain Eukaryota; kingdom Viridiplantae; phylum Streptophyta; class Lycopodiopsida; order Isoetales; family Isoetaceae; genus Isoetes; species Isoetes taiwanensis. Next base: position 2,553,657 of record JAJEKV010000029.1, on the reverse strand, counting down.
AGAACCAAACCCCATAATAGGCACATACAAACCATATAGAATTGGGAAAAAACGAGTCCAGCATCACCACTACTAAACATATGAAAATAGCCCAGATCAAGTAACGAGCACTCTGGAGGAAAAACAGACTAATCTACGAAAATAACCTCATGCAAGAGACCATGCCAATGTCTATAACTTGGATATGTGCAAGTCTACCGTAAGTTATAGTTTCCATGAGAAAAAACAAGTGCTAAGAGAAATGACAGGGCACATTGGTGTTAATGCAGTCGTAACATCGACAAGAAATATACCACATAAGAAAAAACATGAAAATGATAAATGAACTACATGTAGCAAATGTCAATGCATCATGAACCAAACATATCACATACATATAACAAATACTGATGCAACATGAAATATGAAATAAAATAAAGTCAATAGTTATCTATATCAAATATAATATATACATGCTCGATATAATATGCTTGCCAAACTATGAGAATGCTCATGCATAACCCCATGCCGAACATCATGCACAATACACATAACTTGGATACGCACACGTCTACTATAAGTTAGAGTTCTCATGAGAAATCATGCAACTTTGGAGTTCTAAAAACATGCATCATGTTAAAACTCGAAATATAAGAATTTAGAATACCAACCATATAGAACTAGGGAAAAATGAGTCCAACATCACTACTGCTAACATATGAAAAATGTTAGTTCAAGCAATGTGACCACTCTAAAAGAAAAAAGACTATACGACGAACATAACCTCTATGCCAGATATCATGCCTAACGCCTATAATATAAGATCCGTGCAAGTCAACCACAAGGTATCGTTTCCATGAGAAAAATATGCAATAAAAGAATTGACAAGGCACATTGGTGTTAATGCAGTTGCAACACCGATAAGAATCATGGTTAGATAGAATAAGGTTCTCATGATCAAAATCACATGGCATACAACAATTGTTTATAAATGACATGGCCAGAGCATGCATTGTGATGTGTCAAAACATAAATTGGAAAGGGGAAGCACTATTATGGCTTTACATGACTAACCTATCATGAGAAACACCTATTGGTATGCAATTTTTGCCTGTTCAAATGGGCAAATCATGTTGCAATGTACCAAAATATAACTTAAAAAATGAAGCATGACACCAAGGAAATAAGATTTTATGCACAAAACAATTCATCTGATGTCAAATCATGGTGTTGGAAATGAAGCGTTGACATGCCTGAAGCTTTTTGCTAAAGATATTGATTCTGAAGAAACTTGGAATTAGATTTTATACCGTGATAGAAAGTGGAGGCCTGTGGAAGCCTTGAAATCTTCTAGAGGCTATGGCAGATGCTGAAGCTGCCTGCAACATATGAAATTATTAAAATTCTCCATGAGATACACAAAATAAAAGTAAATTAAAAATGTCAGAAAAAGAGCAAAAATGATGTATAAGTCTTTCAACAAACCAGTTTTGAAAAATGAAAAATGAACATGAATCTTAAAGAAACCCTCTTGCATTCAAAATGAAACAAATCTTTCGAATGGTTGGAGCCATAGAAGATCAAGCCTTAAACTTGAGATTAGGGCACTGACCTACAAAAATATGAGAATCAATTTCGCTTGAACAAATCCAGCAAAGGTGAAAAGGATTTGTGGCAAGCCAGATGAAGAATAAAACAATTAAAATACAGTGTTTCAAGCTCACTTATCAATTTAGTGATGGCAAGAAGGTATGGATATGGGCGACCAAACTGGGACACTCAAGAAGTAGGACATGGAGCAATTTCTCAAGCCTAAAAAACTTGCAACCACAATCAAAACAAATTCTCATGAGATAAAAAAAATTAGACGTAGGCGAAATTCTTTATTTGGCTTAGAAACACCTTCATAAATTAATAATTAGAATGTCAATCACGGTTTGGTTTCCATTTTCATGCATGGTTTGTGTCAAAAAGCAATCAATAAAAATATTCAAAATGTGAACAGAAGACTGCAAAAACATGATAAACAATTACCTACCTGGACTACTATCAGATTATTTGCAATGAGTAGCTCCTACGCCATGATCAGTACAATCTGTTTAAAAAATAACTATCACAAATAAGCCATGAGGAGATCAAACATCAAATTTTCAAGCACAATAGCTTACATTTCCTTTTGCAGTGCCGTCTCTGGAACCAAATCAGAGATCATTCTGACATGAAATCCCCATCACCTATGAGCAAAATGTGTTGAAATAACTCCTCGGAAGAGGAGAGGATTTTTTTTTTTTCCAAATCCGAGCTTACTTATGGCAGCGGGCTGGGTAGTGGAGGAAGAATCTGCAGAAGAGGTGAGGGCAGAGGATTGGAAATTGGCTTATGCTTGCTCAGCAATCCCTGAATTTTGACTCTCTTTGATAAGCAAAAAATTGCATGCACAGGCGACGCAGCATAAATGAGAACAGACCAGTACGTTGGCAAAAAGCAAATCCCAGAGAAGAAATATAGGAAAATGCGATTTTGTAGTAGTTTCGATTCCTAAAGACATTGGCCTGATTCTGATTTCAAAAGAATTTCCAAGGGCTGATTCTCATTCCTGTTTGGCATGTGAACAACAATTTTGATCTGGCCGATTGGTGCAGCTGATTTCGTGCTAAAACATCATGTGAGTCGCCCATCAGAACAACTTGCCAAAACCCCAGTATAAACCTAAACAACGATTTGCTTTACTTTTTTCCTATTAACATAAAGCCCTAAATGAATCCCTATCAACATTACCTACTGCAGATTGTATCATCACAGGAAGAGAAGAGTGGAGTCTAAACGAAACGGCTATGAAAGAGAAAATGGGCTAAAAGTATGCCGGAAAAAAAGTTCATAAAGCTCAGCCCTTTTTTACACAGCAGTGGCTGTCATATACAATATGACACCAATTTTGTGGCTACAGAGCTAAGAATAAATCTGTTTAAATCTGTTTTCCTGCGTGACAGTCATAAAATATGACATCACTAAAATACTTGTCGAAAACCATGAAAAAATATAGGTGTCTTATTTTATGGGCGGGGAAATCCCCCGGAATAAAATTAAGACTCTATTTACAATCCAAACCTATTCCGAACCTATGTCTTATTTTCATAGTGGAAAAATAATTTTTTTTAGGACAATAGATGGCCAAACATTATTTGATAAAATATGCGACTTTTAAAAATATGACAACCATGGAAAAAGGGCCTCTCAGGCAATCGGCGTGAGTGAGAAAGAGCAAAAACTTTTTAAGTAGACTAGTAAATGTGTATAAGAAGAGTAGATAAGGCAGTCATCACAATTAATTCTTTGAGTTATTAGCAATTAGAAGATTTTGTGTTAAAGCCTCTCTTAGGGGAGGTCTTGTGTTCAAGCTTCTCTTGGGACCATCATGAATCCCTATATCCCTATATGATGCTGCCATGTGGTATGGCATAAGAAAACCACTATTTATCTTAATCCAATTAGGTGATTCAAAATCTACATAAAATCTACATCTGCCTTGACTTTTGCCCTACAAGATAAACCAAGAAAAATTAAAGAAAATGTTGTCTTCATCCCCTAATAACCTGTCTAGGTTATGCACCATAATTGTCCAGCATGATCCTTGAATGTCCTAGCTAGATAAGTTATTAAAGCACTCAAAATAGACCACAAGTTTACCTTAATGGATCGCTAACTAATATTACACTGCCCCTTTTTTTCATCTCTTTAGGACTTGCCTTGCACCACCGTTGGATTAAACAAATTCATGAATTTATTACATGTGAATTGTAAGTGACATGTATTTTGTTATAAACTAATGTCTATTCACGTTGGGAGATCATCCTCCTTGGCCTTTTGTAGGCTAATAACATCCATGCAACAACACCCCCACAACCCCCAAACCCAAAAAGCACCCCAAGAAACTCATTAGTCCGGGAGTTTGAATTGTTAGGCAACAATTGTTAACATGTTGCTAAACTCCATAAGGTTCCCAAATGATTATTTCGATTTTTGGTGGGGAAAAAAAAAAAAATTGAAAAATGCCTTGGTTAACCATTGGCATGGTTGTTTTGGGGTTTTTGGAACCATTGGAAATGTTTTTTGTTTTAAACCATTGTTTTAAATTTAGGGTTCTAATTTGGGGTTCTAATTATCAAATGACCATCGTCCATCAAAACCGGTGGCGTCGCAGCTTTTAAACCGTAGCCACGGGTTTTATTTAAGCCAATTTCGCCAAGCCAATTCGAAAAGCGACCAATTTCACAAAAGATCGAGTTTAGCGATGGATCACGTTTGGGTCGAGTTTCTTTTTGGTAGAAGTTAATTTTGGTTGAGATTTTTAAAGCTTCGATCCGCTTTCGAACAATCCATTTTCGGCCCTTTCCTATTCACAAAACACCCATTTCGTCACGGAAGATCGAGTTTCTTTTCGATTCTGGATCCGAGATCCTCCACTTGAACACATCTACCATGGCCCATGCAACTCAGAACCCGACCATCACCTTCGGGTTTGTTCATTTCTTCATCTTGAAATCCAAATCGAATCCAAACCTTTGTTATTTTCCAAGCACCATTTCTCACATTGAAATCCAAATCCAAATCCAAACTTACGTTTCCTTTCCAACCAAGCCTCTAGACCTGAATTTTTTTAAAAAGGGCAAGCAGAAAGTCTGCTGCATGTGCACGAGTTTGCTTAGATGATCGAAGGCAGATTAGCTTGGGCAGCCATTTACCAAGCTTGCTAGGGCGTTGGATGCAAGTTTTTCTTTTGCAGCCCTTATTTCCATAAATCCAATTTTGTTGAGGAAGAGGAAGAACCCGATGCACCTTTAGCCCCGAGAAACCTTTAATCATTGGGAGGAAGAGGGGCGGGCCAAAGAAGGAGATAACTCTTCATGATATCTGCGAGAGCGAAGAGCAGCGTGAAGTTTGCTAGGGTTCGTAAGAAAAGAATGAAAGAAAAGCAACGCTTAAGGAGAAGGAGGAGAAGCGTAGCCGAGGACGAAAGAAAAAGGCTTCTTGAGGAGAAGTCTGCGAAGGCCAAAGCCAACAAAGCAAAGGGAAGAAGCCTAGTTCACGTTTCTTCTAGTGTCCTGACTTAAAGCGTCACCGTAAGCATTGCGGTGGGACATCCGGGAGGAAATATACTTGAAGGTGTGCGTGGTTTCTTGACATCCATTGCATAGCGAGGAATGGTTTCACAGATATACTTGACGAAATGTGTATGATATTCTTGAGGAATGCTTCACCGCTATGGATATGAAGCGCGTGAAAGTCTCCACACGCGTGGCGGCGTGTGTTCGGTCAGATGAACCGTGTTTCGTGCTCTTTTAATCTGAAAACTTAAAGGATTGACTATGCTCGCTCGAGAGCACCCACAGACCATGGGTGCATAGAGTTGTGTCTAGAACATTGTGCTCTTGGTGTTTTGCTATTCAGAGAGTGGCCAACTAAATAAAAGATGTTTTGTATGCTTCCATATGACAGCTTTGTATGTCTCCAAATAATTTAAAGCACATACATTTGTGCATGAGCAAATTGCATTTTAAGTTGTCTCTTATGCTTTATGTTTTATGATTTTCTTATATGAAATTATTTAATTAAAAAAAAAAAAAAAAAAAAAAAAAAAAAAAAAAAAAAAAAAAACACACAAAAAAAATTTTTATAAAAACCAAAAAAAATTTTTAAATTAAATTTTTATCTTTTTTTTTTTTTTTTTTCAAAAGTTTGTTTGGGTGTGTTATGGCAGTTCTTGTGTTTTCTGTTAGGAAAAAAATCAAAAAGCACGATGTGTACACCATTATATGAACAGTCTTACTAATGGTTCATATGCTACACATCGTGGTTTTTGATTTTTTTTTTGCTTCCCAGCAAAAAAACACAAGATCTGCCATAACACACCCAAACAAACTTTTGAAAAAAAAAAAAAAAAAAAGATAAAAATTTAATGTAAAAATTTAATGCAATTACATAACGAATGCTTGCCTGCACAACCAAATTGAACAATTGAATTTGCAAGTACATCAAAAAGCAAGATGTTTGAACATATATATACAACACGCCTTAAATTCATCCATCACAACCATTCACCTAAAAGGCTAAAAACATTACCATTTCTATTATACTTCAATAAGAAATGAATGATGCTCATCACAATTCCCAAAAGATGAACATGATTTAAAGTTGCCATGGCATGAAAGACACCTACATACCTAGGAGTTACATTATAGTAAGTTATAATGCCAAAACAATGTACACAACCAGAACAAAGACCAAAATGCCCAAGGGTTGTAAAGCTATTGCGTTCCATGAAAGGGTGTATCTTGACTTCTATAATATTTTTTGCACAGTGTCCAGTAAACATACGGAGAAGGGTATATGGACTGTTAGTTCAGGGCGGAGTACATCTACGAATAAGGGGCCAAAAATCAAAAATCATATTTATTCATGGTGGGGGGTTGCCCCTATAAAATATTGTATACATGGGGTTTTGGTCGACCCCTTGCATGCACATGCCATATGCCTTATATAAAGAGGTGAAGCTCCCGGGGTACCACACAGGGTAGCACCTCATTTTGAATACTTTTTTAGTAATTATAAGAGCCATGCAGGTTTGTTGTATGAGTTTGAAATATGTAAATATAGACCCATGTTAAATGCAAGGTTAATTGCTAGGGTTAAATGCAAGGTTAAATCGAGTTAAATGTTGTTTAAAGAGATGAGTTGACATGTTGGTAGCTTGGTAAGAAAGTAGCATCACATCGGCACCAAGTGATGTATCAGGCATATGTAGGCAAAAAATGTTGGTTAAAGTGTAATATAGGCTCAACAACACCATGTTGGCAATGTAATGGTTCTCTGCCATCATATAACCATCATTTGCATATCATTGGCCTATTTTTATTGGATTTTTTCCCCTGTTTTCTTCTGCTTCTTTATGTATTGTCTTTGTTTTCCAGTCCATTCCTCTCCGCCTTCTCCTAGAGCGTTCTCTTTCTTTCTTCTTCTTGTTTCTCATTTCCCTCCCTCCCTATCCTTTCTTATATCTCCATGTTTTGATTATGCATTTGTTGAATTTCTTGATGCATGTCTTTTGTCTTTAAATTCTAGTTTTCTTTTGCATGGGCGGATGATCTTCCCCACACTAGTTTGTATTTGTTTATCCTGACTAGGTGGATGCTCTTCCCCGTCTTATTATTCTTGTTCTTTTGGACGGATGTTGTTCCCCGCTTTAGCTTGCACGATTTTCTTCTGGCGGAGCGGATGTTCTTCCATGTCCATGTCATGATTTTTCTTCATATTCATTTCTGGATTTCATTTTTCTTATGCTCTTTTGATTTTGCTCTATGATTACTGACTTTTCATCTCTTATGTTTTTTTAGCTGGTGTCTTCCTTTGAAAATGTGGCTAGCATGCAGGTTCTTATAATGGTTTTTGGCATTTCTTGGAGTTGGCAGCGTTGATGCTTAGCATGGTAGTCTATCGACACATTGAGATCGTTCGACATATTATTGCAAGTCTCGCATCCTACCTTCATCAGCGATATCACTCTCTGGGCTTTGTTCTTAGTGCAATAAGATCAATTACTCTCTTTTTGCAATTGAGACGATATGAGAGCGTGTCGACATTGAGTTTCTTGGAGTTGGGCATGTTTCGAGAATCTGCTGGCACATAGAGACCATTCGGCATATTGATTCTTGTTCAGATTTTATCACCTTTCATTATATCACTCTTAGTCCATTTTTTATCCTCATGATTTTTCCTGAAAACCTGAAAGGGCGGGATTTTTAGTCCATTTGATAAGATTTTGGACTTTGAGTTTGTATGGCTTCACTTCTTACTTAGTAAGGTGATTGTTTAGTTCCAGGATTTTTGAATATGTTTGGCTTTTATTATATTTTGGCCATTCATTGTTACTACTTTACTGTTGTACTTGATTTTTATAACGCTCAATAAGAAAGCCACTTCACTTCCCATATGATGTTGTTTGTTTGATACATAGAGTCTCCCAAGAATGCTTCATCTCTATAATGATGCTAGTTCTTTAGTTTTTTGGTATGTTTGAGCTTGCAATTAGAGGAATTTAAAGATTGCCATCTATAATGATTTTGTTATAGGGCAATGGCTAATTGTGGTATAAATATTAAATTCATACCCTATAAATTGTGTGATCCAAATACACTATAAATGGCAAATGTCTCAAAGGTTGAGTATGTAGAGAGGGAAGAAGTGGGCATTTCTAGCAATGGTTTTGCCATCGCCATTGTTTTATTTCATCGAAATCTAGTCATTGCATTTGCTTTCTGAAAGTTCTTTTATCCAAATAACGTTAGAATATTCCCAAGCCACTATTAGATGAAAAAAGTCCATTATTGTTTGCGACTAGCAGCATTGTATATTTTCTTTGTAGTCTTTTTGATATTTTATGCATCCTGGGCCTAGTGATGTTGTTGTTATAATGCTTTTTTCTAGGGTTTTTCCTAGCACTGTGAGGGCATTTCAATATGTTTGCATATGTTAGCTCCAATCGGCTCCAATATTTGCTTTAGTATTTTAATCAGCATTCCTTTTAAAGTCCTTGCATATATAACATCAACCATGGCAATTATTGGCATCCCTTTTTCCTTTTCTAAATCTCGAGGGCAACTTCAACGGTTCATATGCACAAACATTTAGGGTAAGAATGAAGTGCGTGCAGAGCTAACTTTGTCTTTCTTTTTGATCAGTTATAGTTTTGGAGAGCTCAAGTTTAGCAGCCGGTCTGATGGTGAAAATGCCAACTTAAGACCGACTTACAGAATGAGGCATTACAGTCAAAAGCAAAGATTATTTTTACTTCTTTTTTTGTCACCATTATAATTCTACTGTAGCATTTTTGTTAACCCATCTTACTTATCATATCAATTTAAACAAAGTGTGTTCCTTGCCACTTAGTATATCAATTAAAGCAAGTTCCTTTCCACTGTAGCATCTTAAACCTATTTAAACTTCAATGTGATACTGCAGCATCCAAAACCTAAATTCTGCACCAATAACACAAGGCAACAATTCTACACCAATTCTGTAATTCATATGGAACTTAGGAGTATTATTTACAACTTGCCACAAATTTCTCCATTACTTCTCATCTCTTCTAAGGCAGAACAAACCTGCACAATCTGCACAACAAAACACATATTAGATCTGCACTGCAATAAACACATATATTACATACACATTTCTTCATCTGAAACAAGGCTACCTTTTACACAGTTTGGCTCGTCCAATACCAATCAACACACCACCTGCTTCCCTTTCCCACGACCTGCAAAATTTAAAGACGACTAAATATATCAGATTCATAATCATTGCAAAACAACCTGCAATTGTGAGCAGATCTAAGATACAAGTTTACGGTAACCTTTGGATTGCTCGATAACAAATTTCTCAAATTGCAATCTATCATGCTCATGAAGTAGATATATTATAGATTCTGGCTTGCAAGTAAGACAAGCCAAAGCTATGATAGAATCTAATGATATCGTTATGTTCTGACAAGTCAAATGGGTACCAACATTTTTTTCCAGACTTATGCTCATTATACGATGCCAAGTTAAATTCTATCAAATAGGATGGTCTGGAACTTAGATCAATTGTTTCTCTGCTTTCTTTCCAGCCCCTGCTAAGTTTCCTTCGAATACTCATAATCCTTTCCAAGTACCAGGTTCTCTTCAATAATTTCTGCTTTGCACTAATCTGACCTGCCTTTTGTTGCTCAGTTTCTACCTCAAAGAACACTGCACAATCAGATCCAATGCCAAGAGCAGTGGTTGCATTAATCTGGTCCTTTTCGTCCAATAGAATATGAGTTTTAACTTTGCTCAATCTATCGATTCCCATTAAGTTGACTGACTAAAGTGGCCTTTTAGACTTCTTTATTGTCTATCTTCACGAGTCTTTCAACTTTCACTTGGTTTTACTGCTCTGCCTCATCCACCAGGGTATTTTTTAATCTCCTTACATATTTGACGGGGCGTAAAATATTGGCCACTACTTACCTTAGATAATTTGCTAAGCGTAGTTTGGCCTGGCCCTTTTCCGAATCGTTACAGCAAGAGGTTGTAACTTCAATGGTGAAATCATGAAACTATTTTTTTCCCAAGAATTTGAATTGGCCATATCTATACATCTAAAATGTAAATATGATAGCCACGTCACTAAGATAAAATCTAGTTTTTATGATGCTCTATGCAGTTGTCACAAACAAATACTTGCTACACTTCTCTAACTAAGATTACTATAAGATCATTTGAATGTTTTAAACATGTTGAATTTAGGCAAAAGCACAAATGGAGCTGGTAGGACTGATCTCACCCAAAGTCATATTGCAAGTACTTGGTAAATAGAAACTAACCTTGATTTGAGTTGGGGCAATGAAGTGCATATTCGAGCTGGACGATGAAGAACAAATTTGGGATGTAATTTGCAAATTAAATAAAAAAAAAGGATCCGAAGAAAAAAAAACTATATATATATATTTTTTTTTTGAAGGACCAAATTAACTAATATTAATCCAGAATAAATACAAAGATGAGCGCTGCTAGGGTACTCCTGCCCACACTAGGGCAAGTACCCACAAGACATGTGTACCTATCTATGACTCATGCCACAAATCTACCGAGACTGTCTACAATGTGGAGGGTTCTTTCCCAGACCGCTGCTTTGAACTGTTCTTTTCGAGGAGATGCCAGGTAAGAGAGATATAGCTTGTACCTTAACTGTGGGACCAAAACCTCAGGCTGCATCTCCGCATTCCTGAACACCTTCATGCGTCGCCGCTTCCAAATGAGCCACAACAACCATGCTTTACACAAATGAAAGGCCAGACTCTGAGGTCGGGACCACCGCTAGGGTACACCCCCCCCAAAGAACCTCTTGACTACAGAGGCGAGGTATGGAAGAGGCGCTGGACCCACCTCCATGCCTACTGGATATGTGAGCAAAGAAACATGCAAAGGTTTCGGGGTCTCCACACATGCACCACACATAGGGCGAGGTCGCCGATCCGCGCGGGTTGATCCTGTGAACCCACGTGTTCACCCTCAGGGAGCGATGCACAATCTGCCACAGCAATACCCGGATCTTGGGGGGCGAGATTGGGTTCCACACCCATCTCCAGATGTAGGCCCAGTCATCTCCCGGTACCTGAAGACTCCAACCATCCGAAGGGAGGCGGCTCATCCCGAATTGCCGCTGGCCCATACCGGGATCTCAATGAAATTTGAGGGGTCTACCTTCGGGTGACACTTCCACACACGCCCCGGCGCTGCGGAGGGTTCAAATGCGAGCATTAGCCACCCGCGCCCAAATAGCACAATCCCGCTCTTGAAGTCGAAATTTGTGGCGAAAGAGCTGCCAAGGTGCCAGCTGCCCATCAATATACCACTCCGCCACCGTCAACACCCCACACCGCTGCGCCCTGGCCGGCACACGGGATCGGCCAGGCTGCGAACCAAAGGTGTCGTGGGTCCGCGGAATCCACCAAGGCGATGCCTCCAACTGAATGCACCTGGTGGCGTCAATTGCAAACAGCGGACGGACCTGCTCCCAAGCACGCAAGAGCCCCTTCAGAAACGGAGAGGCATGAGCGTATGGCCTGATATCCACGAACAATGCCCAGGGGAGCCGCGCAGGACAGACGGCTTGTGGAAAACTATCGAGTGAGACAGCGACTGATGAAGCAAGACCAAGCCCAGAGAGTCGAGCACATCCTCAAGAATGGCAAGGACGAACTTAGACAAGAGGATCTTGCCATGCAGCGAGAGGTCGAAGAAGCCGAGCCCACCCGCAGCCTTAGGGCGCACGCACTTCCACCACGCCACCTTAACGACAGCCCCCTCCTCATTGCCTCCCCATACAAAGTTACGCACCATAGAGGAGATTTCCTGCACCTTGCTTTCTGGCGCCAAGATGATAGAGGCCATATAAATATGAGTCGAACCACGTGACGGACTTCTCGCCCTTTGTGACCACACCACCATGGACAGCTTCCCCCCCCACCACCAATTAAGGTGCCGACCTAGACCCACCGTAATGTCCTCCCACCCGCGGTACCGACAAAATGTCGATGCCGAACGGGATACCCAAAAGCCTAGAACATGTGCCCTGCGGCTGGATTCGCCAAGGGAATTGGGACACGATCACCGGCATGGGATCAGCTGCCGGCCACAATGCCAAGCACTTCGTCCAATTCATAAGGCAGCCAGAAGCAAGGGAGAACGTATCCAGCAGCTCCTTCGTGTTTAACAAATTTCCCTCATCAGCCTGTAAGAAGAGGAACGAATCATCAGCATACTGACTCCCAATCTGCTGCGCCCCATCCGCCATCCTCAGCCCCTCGACCACACCCGCCTCTACTGCGGAAGTCAACAACTGCGAGAGGGCCTCCGCAACAATGGTAAAGAGAAAGGGTGCCAAAGGACATCCCTGACGAACTCCGCGCCCCACACTGAAGATCGAAGATGACTCGCCGTGACACAGGAGGGTGGCTCTGGCAGACGTTAAAAGCTTCATAGCCATTGCCGTAAAGCTCTCCCCACATCCAAAGGCTAACATCATCCTTTTCAGGAACGTCCACCGAACACTATCATACGCCTTTGCAAAGTCCAGCTTCAAGTACACAATCTGCTGACCTGTTCTGCGTGCCCAGTGAATGCCCTCAAATGCGGCTGCTACATTGCTAAGAATCTGCCTGCCCGGAATGAAGCCAGACTGCATGGGACTAATAGTCTCCTTCAAGACCACCTGCAGTTTAAGCGAAAAGCCTTCCTTAATAATTTTGTATCTTTGCCAAATGAAGCGTAATGGGCGCCAATCGAGAGGACCGGCTGGTTCCTTCACCTTCCGGTATCAAGGAGATGCAGCCCGTGTTGAGCCTATAGTCCAACGCGCATCCCGAGCAGATCCTTCGATAGGTCTGCAATACTGAGTCCCCCACCCAGTCCCAATATTTTGGAAGAACTCGACCGGGATGCCATCCAGGCCAGGGCACTTGTGGGGAGCCAAGGCACGGCAAGCCTCCTCCAGCTCTCGCTTTGTGAGCTGGGCTGCAACATCCGGGCTCCTCTCTGCCGACACTTTGCACGACACTTTCGCGAGCACAATCTCCTCCATCACATCTTGTAGGGATATCTCTTTTCCTGAAAAAATTGAGAGAAGTGCCAAAAGTAGCCTCGCCTGATGTCTACTCTACGAATTGAACCACGACCATCACCAATGCCAATGACGACATTGAGGCCGCATATACTTCTTTTGTCAATACCACGAAGAACATTCGAGGAATTAGTGTCCCTTCCTCAAGCGGGTGACCCCTGCTTTGACCCTTTGCCCGAAAGCGGCCCTCCTAGATTCATCTGGCCGCAATGTGGCGCAAGATCTCATTCTCCCCGCACCCCATCGGGGCGGCCGGCCGACCTAAGGACCTCCAACTTCGCGATACAACGCCTTTAACACCTCCATCTCTTGTCGTGTGCTCGCCGACTCCCCATGACTTGGCGAATGCCTTGACCTCGGCTAAGGCCCGCACCATGCCCGCCATCCCAAATTATCCCGAAGGTACGAAACCGCATCTGCCGGCATCCCCTAAGAGAAATCAGCATCCTTCGTAGGCGGTGTTTAACTTAAACACAAGGCGCGGCTCGGGCCGCTGCCGCTCCCCTCGAGATCAACCGAGGAAAATGGTCGAGATCTGCGGTAGACAAAATGTTCGGCCCGCTTTGGCCGGCGCGCGGGTCCGGCCGCCGGGGGTATTAACATAGCATCCGCCGTGGTCGAAGGATGTCCGGCCGCCCCCGCCCATCGATTACACCACGTGAACGAAGAGTCGCCCTGCCGGTGCAAGGAGTCCAAAGAACATCATCCATTTCGCCGCCAAAACCCCCGCACGACTTCCGCTCCTGCGCCACATCTATCATGGATGGACTCCACCATGTTGAAGTCGCCTAACAAAGCAGCCTAAGCCACACCCGCCCCAAGGATGCGACCTTATGCCTTAACGATGCCCATAACGCCCTCTCTCGCCGCCTTTGTTGTGGCGTGAGACGCTCACAATCCCCCACTCGCGGCCCCCTCACGCCACTTGACGATGACCCACCGCCCCCAACGGCCGGGCCATGGTGAAAGTCACCCCACATGCATCTTCCACGCAATGGCAGTCCCACCCTTAGAGGCTCCAGAGGTGGCAACCGCAGCTAGCCAGATGCGGCCCAAACATGTCCAACAAAGGTTCGAAGGCCCCCTCGCGGACACTTGTGTTCCCTCAAGGCACAAGATATCCGGATCCAACTTACGAACGGCCAACGCCACTCTCGTTCTTTTCGCTGGGTGACGAGCGCACTTCCGAACATTCCAACTCACTATCTTCTTTGTCCATAACTACTACCGACGCAGGATCTTTACGATGCTTTTTCCGCCGGCCTTGCCTTTGCCGGCAGCTCCCCTCGATCCGAAGTCATATGGAACAAGAGCGAAGCGGATTATTCGCGGAGTGCAACCTCCGTGCATCCGTGATCCACCTCATCCGCCCCACGAAGCGCATTCCGGAGCAACCTTATCCAGTTCCATCCCCTCCGAGGAGGCTTGGGTGGATACTGCATCAGAGTCCGACGGCTGCACCAACCGCTCCTCAACCAGTCCCGAGCCCAACTACGGGGATTGCCGCCGCTCGCCTGCCTCGGCCGCTGGATGTGAAGCAACCGGGCCACCGCTCATGGAGATACCGATCCCCGCCCCACCCACACGGGCCGCCGCCCATCATCCGGGCGGGCCGCAATGTCTATCCGATACCGGGGCCGGCTGAGTCCTAGCTGGAGGGGCCTCCTCCGCCTGCCGAGCATGGGACGGAACCTGCTCCCCATCCTGTGGAGCCTTCTTCATTGCCTCTCGCGAGCCCCCCTGCATCGACGGGCCTCGCACTCAGAATTGAGCCGGCCGGCGACCCTGGAGGGCGGGGAAACATTCTCTCAATCTCTGCCCCATTCAACAGCCTGAGGGAAAACCGAAAGTACCACTCTCCGCTCCTAACAGTCACTGAGGGAGGCAATGGACTATCCGCGGGTAGAGCGACACAAATCTTAGGCTCCCGCACTATGGAGTGCGCGATATGACCGCCGATCCCATTGGCAATCGCAATCATGAACTCCCAAGCACAAAGATATCCGCGGGAAGATCCATTACCTGAAACCAACATGGGATCTTCAGGGCCGACAAGGACCGAGCACTCACCCCATGAGTGTAATGCTGGTAAATCAGGTAATTCCCCCACATGAGGTCGACCCCTCTCGCTACTATTCTCTCCACTACCGGGGGAGCATCGAACATGAGGAGGAAGAAATTGTTCCTTAGAAACTTCAAGGACTGAAACGGCGAGATGCCCAACCGCTTGAAGTGAGCCTGCAGCCACCCGCCAACTCTTTCGGTGTCCAAAGACTCCAAAGATAGTACACCAAAGATCAAGCGCCGACGACAAGGTTGGCAATAGACTTGAGGTGCTGCTGATGATCAAGCTCAACTATGGCAGCCGGAGGGCCGATGGGGTCCACCTGCAACTCCCTCTTGTTGTGCCGATTCAAGAAGGCCAAAGCCTCCTCCATCCGATAAGTGTCGGCCGGCGCCACAGTGTGCCGGATCCATTCTGAGAACCGCGGACGTGAAAGCCGGCTCACCGTATCGTTTGTCCGCCACGCAGGTCCCGCCGCACTAACTCCATGCCCCTCACCCGCATGCCTCCCGAGACTTGGGTTGTCAGGCTGGCGGCTTATCACAGATCTTTGTGGCATACCGCCACACCCCATGCACAGGCGAACTACACCGGCTCCGCCCTTTGCAAAAAGGATCCTCCGTGGCGCAGACAGCGAGTTCGGACTTCATGGCCCAGTCTTGTCTCAAGTGGCGGCATCTTTGGGACTTTCACAAATTACGCGCTTGCCCCGGCTTGTACATCCCGGCAAGAAGACTCCTCACACGGCCCGCTTTCCACCCAGACCTCCATAGGGCCCTTGCCTGCACCCTAGCTCTTTGCCACGGAATCCGAAGAGCTCCCCTTCTATCTCCCGTCTCCACCGGGCCCTTGCCCAGGCCACGGGCAGCTGCGCTGGCCAACCCGGGGGAGCTTTACGGTGTCAGCCCTACCCCTTCTCTCCCCAACACACTACACACCTCGAGGCCAGGTGGGTACCCGGCTGAAGTGGCCCGCTACCCCCCTCACTATTGCTTGGCGAAGACTGACCGGTTAAGCCTTTGGGCAACCGGATCTGTGGGCAACACAAATCCCGGCCAATTTGGCCGGGCCATGAGGCCTGTGGCTCCGAGATCCTCTCCTCCTCCGACCATCTCCTCTCGCAATAGAATGGTGGTGATAGCACCAGCCCATGATTCGGCCAGTGGATCCCAAAGCCGCCCGGA
Organism: Isoetes taiwanensis; assembly: GCA_021234155.1. NCBI lineage: Eukaryota > Viridiplantae > Streptophyta > Lycopodiopsida > Isoetales > Isoetaceae > Isoetes > Isoetes taiwanensis. The sequence goes on along the minus strand of JAJEKV010000029.1, from coordinate 2,537,229 downwards.
TCAATCTTACGGCCTCCTTCTGCCGCCAGCACGAAGCAGATCGCCCCAATCCTTCACCCGAAACCCCTTCCACCCCAATCAACTGGGCAACCGTGTGCGTGCTCTCCCTGCAACCATGCTCAAATCCGGTGGATCGGAAAGCTACTGTCACGTGGGCTCAGAAGATCTGAGACACCGGCCCGAAACAAGCCGGGCTGTTGCCCATGGCCTTCCTCGCGAGATCCAACCCTACTCGATCTTCTTTAATTGGTCAAGACCTTGAAGTCTGCTGCCCCACCGGGCCGCCTCCTCCCTTACACCGCTGCCCGGATGCAGCCCGAATCCATCGTAGATGAACCGGAAGCGTAATCACCCCCGTTGAATCAAAGCCCCAAAGGATCGATTCTCACGGGCAGCCCATGCTACCTTAGGAATCCGCTTAAGCGGAGTTGAGTGATTCGCCAGAGCATGAGCCTTAGTCCGGCCGTTGCTAGCTCCTGCCATATCACCCTCAGGATTCCGAACCCCCGCTTAGAGCTCCTGAAGGCGCCGCCTCAGTTCCGCCGCCATCGCCATCGCCCCAAAAGAAAAAAAAACTATATTATCAGAAATGCTTTTAGAACTTTATGGCTAAACTAAAAAAGACTTCAGCCCCCTACAAGTGGCAAAATTATGTCCTTACACTTGGCCAATGTAGAGCTTGGCCATAGCGCTTGAAATATAAAATTATGGTTTAAATGGCCACCACAACAAGTTGCTAGTGCACATAAAATTTTGGAATGGCCACGCCATACGGGTTTAAAGATTTGGCAAATATCGAATTGGCCACTTATGAAGCGAATTTAATGAAATGGTGCTTTGAACTGGCCACCACCCTTTGGTCATGGTGAGAATGCATCCTACTCTGGCGTGGCCGACTATTTTATGAAATATGTGAATGTGTGGCCAACTGGCCCGCCGGGGCCACTAAAAAACATTATGTCATCCACAACATGGCATCAAGTGTATGTCTTAACTCCATCACTGCTGCTAACTCCTCAACGCTTTCTGCAGCCAAACCTTCAACACCCTCATTTTCAAGTTCCACTTCAACTCGATCAGACCCATCTTCGAACTCGGCTATATCTAATTGCTGGATGTAGTTCTTGTTAAAATAGTCTTCATGCTTCCAAGGACAAGTCCACCATGTGGCATCTCCTGTCTCTTTACAACAAATGCCAACTTCTCAAACACATCCCTTGTGCTTCTTTCATCCCTTCCATTAAAGCATCATTGTCTACCGGGCTATAATCTTCTAGATCACAAATGATTTCCTTACCATTAGGTCCAGCCTTCTTTTCCAAAACCTGTCATATATTTTCTTGCTTCAAATGTGTACAATTTCCCAAGAGCTTAAAACTCTGCCACTCTATTCAAAGCACTTGCTGTTTCAAGCAAGTCTGCACCAGTATAGGACCTTGCATTTTGCATCAGCATGAAACATAAAGGGGCTGCAATTTATGGCTACTGTGAGCAGGTAAGAAAAAGATATGGAGGTCAATCCTCTTGACATGCTAGATGGCTTTCAGGCTGACATGATTTCCATGGTTATCACAAATAAGCAAATGTGATCTACTCAAAAATTCCATCCAAAACATTTGCTGCAAAATTGTCAAGTTATGCATTAAATAACTCATGTGTGATCCACCTTTTTTTGTTGGTAGGCTGTGGCTGCTCCAGGTTTGCATCCTGCCATTAAATCTCTATCCCTCATTCTCTTCCCTTTAAATATATAACAATCTGGCATTACATATGTCAGCCATTTCTATTCTTAGGAATATGCTCATAAGCATCTGTCTCCTCATCTAGCAAGGATCCTAACACATTTCTTGTCAGTCGCTTGTACTCTAGTCTCATCATAGTTTCATATAGTGGCTGCACTCGAATTTAGATCAGGCTGCAAATTTTTTAAGATAGATAGATAGTATTTTTACGTCATGCCAAGGTAGAAACCGTCAAAGTTAGTGAAGTTCATTGCTTTCACTCTCTGGACCTCCACACATTGTGGTGATCTCAAAGTGAGCTCATGATTTCTTTTCTTGGACCTTCTCCACCATGATCCTCCTAAAAGACCATCTTCTCACTAACTCAATATTCTAAAGTTACGCCTCTGCCCTCATCATCACACTAATGATAGTATTGGATACTCTCCTCCTCTTTGGTCAAACATTTAGGGACTGATTCAATTTCTAATAGAACCATTATCAATAGAGTCAACGACTTCTTCCATCTGTTATATTGTCCATGATCCCCTTTCCATTAATCTGACCCTTTTGGCACCAGAATTTGTAGAGTTAGAGGATTTATTGAAAGCATCTTTGATTTTCCATTGGACTTGGTTGGTTGCCTTGAATTTTCAACCACAACAATAGGTGCAATATGCAATGTTCTGCCTCCTCTTAGAAACAAGTAAAAAACACTATCTATCTATCTATCTATCTATCTATCTATCTATCTATCTATCTATCTATCTATCTATCTATCTATCTATCTATCTATCTATCTATCTATCTATCTATCTATCTATCTATCTATCTATCTATCTATCTATCTATCTATCTATCTATCTATCTATCTATCTATCTATCTATCTATCTATCTATCTATCTATCTATCTATCTATCTATCTATCTTAGTTGTATTGGTGGAAGGAAGAAATCTCAATTGGATGCAGTGTAGTACCGTACTTCCCTGCATGCGACGCGGTACAATACGTATGCAACGCGTCTGATCGCGGGTAACGTCACGATGGCGGTTAACGTACAAACGTCGTCAAAAGTTGTTGTTTAAAGTACGCTGCGTCGCACGTGACGTTAACCGATTTTTTTTCTTGTACCGCACCTATAAAGTCGTGCGTAAAACACTGCATCGCACTTTATAAAGTACGTATTGTACGCGTACGTAAACAACAAACCAATTTTTTTTTTCTTATTTGATGCACAAAATGAATAAGTACGTACAGTACCTACGGGTACGGTACGTTAAGTATGGAAAAGGTAACGTACGCGTACGTAACCTACACTGATTGGATGCAACAATGACAAAGATCAAAGACAACTAGAAGAGTAAGAACACTTAGCTCTCAAAGCTCATCCAATTCTTGCTTAAATAGATCCAACATCTGACATCTATCCATCTATCCATCCAACCATCCATCTATCTATCTTAGTTGTATTGGTGGAAGGAAGGAAGAAATCTCAATTGGATGCAACAATGACAAAGATCAAAGACGACTAGAAGAGTAACAACACTTAGCTCTCAAAGCTCACCCAATTCTTGCTTAAATAGATCCAACATCTGACATGCATTTGAATCATGGAATCTAGAACATAATTTTGACGACAAGAAGTACCAGCGTGTTGGAAGGTCTTGATCCATCCAACCATTTGGTCCTTGTTGCTTGAAGGCTTGAATCATGAAGAATGAGAGAAAAATTCAAAGAGTTACCCAACAACAACAACCAAGCTATTCCATGGCATTTGATGTACGTGCCAAAATGTGACCATAGGATGCACTGAACTAGTCCTTGAGAACCCTTTTTGATTCGTGAAGGAATTCTTCCAAGCAACAAAAGTCCATAGCTGGCCCAACATATTTGCACTTGTGAGCCATCACAGTCACCTGCATGCATGTATCGTGGAATCATGTAAAAGTGAATCGCCACGATGACAGCTCGAGCGTGCCATATTCTTCATTGTAATCCATGAACTCTAGCGTGCCATACTCTTCATTGTAATCCATGAACTCTAGATATGAAATATTGGCCATCTACATGGCCAATTGAACCAGTGGCATGGGGCGTGCATTTTTCTTACGCCCCGGTCCATCCAAAAAGTGGGTCATGGCCACAGATGGTGACTCCCCACTAGTTCAAATATATTCTATACTTTAAATTCCCTATTCGATATGATTTGGGAATTAAGGGAATATTTTGAGCTCCTTAACAAGCAAAGGGCTTGTTTGCCCTTTTTGGGCAACAGAACAACATTAGCGAAATAGGAAGATAAAGTGTCTAACATGTCATTGTCATACATCATAGTCATATGTTAAAATCAATTGAATACTTATTGCTAAAAGTGACTTAAAGGGACCCCATTACTGAGCGTAAGGAAAAGTATGAGAAGAGGACAACTAGTGAAATTTAAGTTGCAAATTTTTGGAGGTGTTAGGCAAAGGTAGGCCCTACTTTCTTAAGTTAAGCAAGTGAGCCATTTGCACGAGATGTCACTATATTGGGCCATGCAAAAAATGAAAGGCCTTCAAGGTCTTTAAATTTAGCCTATGTTAAGAGGTTATGGACTTGCTTTTTTTGCCTTCGGCACAAATATAGACTCGTATTAGACCAATAGCAACATATCCATGGCTGATAAAAATCTACAGCAGAATTCTGGTCTTGGAGATCTTTGTATTACTCGCCCCAAAGCATACAAGTTCACCTTGCCAATTCTAAGAGTTGGAATTTTGGCCTTTTCTGTGGTTGCTCTTATTCTGATGATCATTAACAAGGAACATGCTGTCATTGATGTAGCAGATTTTCTTCCTACCCTTCCTCCTGGAATTGTATATGCTGATAAATATGCTAGTTACAAGCTTATTACTGCCCTTAAGTAAGTTCACTATAGTGTAGTGGGATTTGGGAATGATTATTTATTAGATACTAAAGGTGTCTTTCTTTAAACTTTTTATGCATGATTTCAGATTCTATGTTGGTGCTACAGCAATTGTTGCGAGTTACACCATATTTCATATCATCACAAATATTGTGTTTCTAGTGATAGGCTCTTGCATGGAAGAGGGCCCTAAAATGAAATGGCTTGTCTTTATATTTGACCAGGTAAGAGTTATTTCTTGTCTAGAGGTAACAAATGCGTAAATCCACACATAATAGTGCAAACATTTTGTATGCATCCTAATAAGGCACTAACGTGATTAGATGGTTGCATAGCAGGCAATAGCATATTTGCTAGCCAGTGCAGTGTCAGTGGTCATTGAGGTAGGATACCTATCAAAGAAGGGTGCAGAAGAGTTGATGTGGAATCCTATTGGAAAATATTTCAAGCATTATTGTACGGAGTTTGCAATTGGGGTGGGATTTTGTACCCTGGCTAGCATCCTTAGCTACATTGTGGCGGCCATTTCCGCGTATCAATTATTTCGCCATCGTGCCATATCCATTGTTCAATCTAATTCGCCCTACAAGGGATTCTAACTCTTCAAGTCGACTCTGAAGCAACTGACATATTATAAATATATTGTAGCTTCTTAAGCAAATAATGTGTGACAAAAGTTTTGCATTTTGAATATTCTTGAATCGTGTTTCAAAATTTCTAGTCAAGTATGCATGAAGGGGTGGATCAAAGTTTTTCTTCAAATCCCTACCCACTCCAAAGAAGAAGAAGAAAAGGCTCACAAATGTCTATTTTTTATCTCCACTTTGTATGCTAAATTGACAAGGACCTTGGACAAAATAATGAAGTATTGGGTTAATAAAAATAGCCAAAAATGCCGTTAGCGCCTGAGGCGCCGTTCTTGGCCGGCTAGGGGGCGGCGGCCGCCCTCTCTCCCGCAAGCCATCACAGCGGATTATTGCAGCGAAATCAGAGCTTTTGGATGCTAGCAAGGCAGATGGACAGAATTTTCCTGGGACAGAAGAACAGTCGGCGGCAATTCTTGGGCAGCAGGTATCCACTAACGTGGCTTCTTTCTTTGATGCATATGCATTATGTCTATTCCTCTAGAGTAGACATGCTGAAAGGATATATCCAGCAGCAGTTGGAGGTCGGCCTATAAGGTAAAGAAGGAAAGAAGCTGCAAGAATTGAAAAAGGAATTGATTTATGTCATACAGAAAGTAAAATCTAGTTCTTGGAAAAATCTGTTCATGGTCTTTTTCTTCCACCATTTCTTTCTAGCAGAAATGTCTGGTACATGAATTGGACAATCAGAAAGATGTCTTTCGGATAGGAGAAACCTTTTGATCAGCACATAATTTCTGAGATTTGAATTGGAAATGCAAAGACAACAGGTTCTATGACTAATTTGCAGGCAGAATGATTATTTTGAGCACTTGGTCCTTGGTACTGCTATGCCAAGAACCTCATGACCAGAGTAAGTACTGATGCTTCACTGGTTATGCTCAAATATATGTTTGAGTGAAAGATTATTCTAAGCACTCGGTTCTTGGTACTGCTATGCCAAGAACCTCATGATCAGTATAAGTACTGACGCTTAACTGGTTATGCTAAAACATATGTTTGAGTAAGCGCTCGCTCAGGTACTGATGCTTGAGCATCTTTCTAGTCTGTTGTTGTGTCATACAGATATACAGCTATGCCTTGCACTGAGTAAGGTTAGATATTCCTATTCCTCTCCTAAGAAATTTTGGAGTATTCAACTGATTCCTCTAAGAAGATTACATCATTCAGGAGCCAGCATGGTTAGCCTTTGTATTGTCTTTCATCTACTAGTTACCAGGTGGGAAGAGTAATCCGAGCACGTCAAGCATATCAGCTATCAGAGCAATTCATGTGCTTCATGTATATCTGCTGTAGAGCATCTAATAAGTTTCTGCAAAATAGAGAATGAAGATGTTGAGATTACTCCTGTAGTAATTCTCTATGAGCATGAAACATTGTACTTTTTTATCTATATAATACAAAATTTCTCGTTCCCTCAAAAAAAAAAAAAAATAATAATAATAATAATAATGAAGTAACTTTGCATCTAATACACCCATAGCCTTTTCTTTCTCTCTTTAATTTTTTTTTTCAAATTTGTAACCAAAATGGTAGTACAAAAAACTGGAACTTTTTGTTTTGGTCTTCTATGGGAGATGTCGTTTTTGTGGTTTGAAAAAGAAATTAAATTTAAAAAAACATTGACAATTTCATGAATAATATATAAACCGTCAAATATAGCACAAATTACACACCAAAACAAAAAGTCTCGATTTTTTTTCAATATAAAATGCGGCCACGATAACATCATCTCTTCAATATCTTCATAAAAGCTTACTGCACTACAATGATGCAGGACAAAGGACATGACCAAAATGATCAGCTGGATAGAGAGTATGATGACGAACAACACTGCATCAAATTTCAGAATGCCCAGACTTTGATTGTCTGATGACATACTCGATTTGGACCTTAAACAAGTACTAATCAAGTGTTCCTTAACCAGATCTCGTGTAATAAAATGGGCAACGACAGAAGATCCAGGTCAGGCCATTGATAAACTAAGAGCTCGGAAATGTAAAGAGAAGCAACTTTCTAGAGGCACTCAATAACACCTGACAACAATGTGAGAGCTTCGACATCCTGCAAATGTTGGAGCCCCTTTGATTACAAATATTGATATGGCAGCTAGAGGGCAGCTACAACAATGGCTCCAATCACAAAAAAGTTCAGCCATTTCATGGAATTCTGCATATAGTTTGCAATGCGTTTTGCAGGTCTTCTGGCTTGTTTTGCCATGGCTAAGCTTGGGAAGTAACCAAGTCTCTATCGCTCATCTCCTCTTTCCTGTTCTACTGCATGAATCCAAAACCCTAAGGGAACTTCTGACGTGGTCCTGCAATTGGCACAGGGAAGCTCAAGATTATTAGGATCAAGCAAATCCATGAGTCCAAGAATTACATTAACCCATGCAACACTCTGCTTGGGTCAGGCATGCCACCCAACTCTTCTGGGCAACCTTCGACATGTGCTCGACCATGGTTCCTTCGTGTTAAAAAAAAAAAAAAAAAAAAAAAAACTAAAATGCCTTCTCTATTTATGATGATCGGACCTTTTCTTTATCTATTTTTAGTGACTTAGATATTACATACAATGGCTTGGTAAAGAAAAATCTCTCATAAAAATCTTAATTTTGGCTAAAACCTTTTTTTTTTCAACCAAAAATTTGTAAAAAGGCATTTGCAAATGTTATGGGAGAGGATGGAAGAGAATTCTTTTTGGGCTTGAGAAAAAAAATTCAAAAAATATTGGCAACTTCATGAAAATATATAAACCATTAAATATAGCACAAATCCCATAACACATTAAAACAAATATTTCCATTTTCTTTTTTTCTTTTTTTTTACTATACAAAATGCGGACAATGATTAGAATGATTAGTTGGGCAGAGAGTATGATAAGGAAAAAAATACTGCATCTAATTTCAGAATGCCCTATGCTTCAAGTGTTCCTCAACCAGTTCCCATTCAATAAAAAGGGCAAGGGCAAAATAAGAGCTAGGAAATGTAAAGAGAGGCGAAACATAACATAAAATAGATTCACTATAATAGTTTGCATAACATAAAATTTTGAAGTGGCAGAGAGCTTCCAGACCAGGTACTGCCAGCAGCTTTTTGCCCCACCCAAATGCTCCCGATGGTTCTAAGTACTCCCTATTTGGGTTGGGCTCCCATGGAAACCCTTCCAATTTTCCATGGAAACCCTTCCAATTTTCCATGGAAAATAGGAAGGGTTTCCATGGAAACCCTTCCGGCTTTCATTAAAACCAGGAAGGGTTTCCATGGAAACCCGGGTTTCCGCGGAAAATGGGAAGGGTTTCCATTTTTTTTTTCAAGGCGCATGCCGCCCAACACGCACGCCGCCATTAATGGTGCACGCCATTAATGGTGCACGCTCATAAATATGCACGACACTCAAGAATTTAAATTTTAATTCAAATGGAAACCCTTCCTATTTTCCAAACCCATGGGAAAATAGGAAGGGTTTCCACAAATGGGGGAAAATAGGAAGGGTTTCCACAAATGGGGGAAAATAGGAAGGGTTTCCACGTTTCATAAAAATTTTTTAAGGGGAACAAATTTCTGGCCAGTGTAAGTTTGGCGCCATGACGAACTCCAAGACATGTCCCCTACCAAGATCCAATTTATCGCCAGACTGCAGAGAATTGCCGTTGATAAATTCCTCCAGTAAATTTGACAAATTGATGAATATCCCAAGGTCATTATTGGAGCATTCAAAAATCCTTTCATGTGCAATTAGAACATTGATAATATGGATATGAAGTCAAAATAGATACCTTAACAACCATGCTCTTGAAAGGGCGCAGGACAAGATTTTGAAGAAATTGTATGCAGCCTTTTGACCCAATCACGATTGATCGATCGGCCAAATCTAAAAGATCCGGGATGAGGCCACTATGGTCGGGTTCAAGATGGTTAGCAACAACATACTGAAATGCTTGCATCCGAGTTTGTAATGGTTAGTAAATGTCAATATTATAAGTTTGTAATGGTTATCCTCATAACTAAAATGCCTTTGCATCTGAACTAATACATAGAGAGTTCATACACATTACTGCTGTGTTTCTAGCTAAGAGCCTCGCTGCAAAATACTTGATATGGCACCACTCCGATTATGAATATGAGCAGAAAATGTGCCATTTACAAACTATTGCAATTTTTTAGCATCTTAAGTTGGAGTACATACATGCAGTCTACAAAGGGCGGAGTGATAAGAATCAAAGAAGAAATAAATAAGAAAAAGAAAAACGAACACTGGTGCAGATGGTGTTGACAATATACCAGCGGGAATTAAGAGAAGTTTCAAGAATTTGGATACCCTTCATTAACACAGAGATATGCAACTCAGCTATTGGTTAGAAACAAAAAGTGCTACAACATCACAGATAACAGTATGTATACTCAATCACTAGCAAAGAATTGGTGTTATTTACAAAAGAATACTGGGCTTCTTAAATACAAGAAGCAAAAAATGTTGGGCCATGGTGCTCTTCCCTCGTGAGCTTACACTCTAGAGGCATCTTAGTGGAGGAAAAGCGGCAATATCCCCGCAATAATCATATATCATGTAGTTCTTTTGAACCCATTTCAGCTTGCTTGAAGTAGATGAGCTAGTGGTCCGACGTCGCTGTGTTGCCTCCACCAATCTCCTTTGGCATTGGCACATGCATCCACCGAGCCACTCCATTTGCATGCATCTATGTTGAACCCTTTGTATGATGCTACAAATGGAGCATAATCCCATTTTATCTTCTCTAATCCACCTCTTGTGGCCCAGTCATCTCCATTCCAGAGGCTCGGAATAGATACCCATTGGTTGGACTGAGTGGAAAATCAACACCAAATGCCTTGTTATTTTTATATATACTCGTATAGGGACATCATCCACATAAAATCTGCATATAAGTTGCAATCTAAAGTTTAGGCAAACTAAGGACATGCATAAAAACAATCTTTTGAGACTTACATGATCCATTTATGGATTCCATAAGAACCCATAAGTGTGAAAATCTTTTGTAGGATCAAACCCCAGATATATTCTCTGCTCCCTATCACCTTTTCCATTAGCAAAAACGTTGGTAGAAGGCAGTCACATAGAAGGCAGTCACAGTTCCAGCCGATTCCCCGGGCACTAGTTTGATCTTCATGCTAATATGCCCAAATAAATATCTGTCTTTAGACCCAAAACCAGCTCCTGATTGTTTATCCGGAACCAAATGCAACGTTGGCCTCCATCTAATTGTCTAGTGTGATCATTCGCCCATCTGACCCAATAATTTTGATCAAAATTCACATCTGTTTGCTTTGGTAGGAATGGAGAACGAGCTGCTATTCCAAGTTGAACAAAAAAAGCCAGAAAAATAAGCCATGTTTAGCTCCAAATTCAAACAACTTCGCCATAAGCACAGAATGTAGGCAGTAGAAATGCTGAAAACCTTGAAAGGCAAGAATGGATTGAATGAAGAAGTACAGCTCCCATCCATATATATAAAGCTTTGACGAAGAAGATAGCAGCAAAATGATGAACGGGAGAGATACTGTCGAGAAAATTCCATGGACGCGTCTGAGAGTAATGCCATACCTAGGGACGGCAGATCAATGCCAGTTAGGTTTTTTCTCAAGCCAGCGAGGACAACGCAGGACAGCCCTGCTTTAAAAAATTCCACTTTTGCGAAGCTGGAAGGAACCAGAGTTCGGCAATCTCAACCTATTGAAAAAAAAAACAGAGGCATGTGAGCATGGATCTACATCGGGCAGAGCAAATTTTTTAAGAAGGACTCGGCCTTACCAATTGTTTCCTGAGCCGAAATTTGGAAGGGTTTCTATGCCAGCGGAGATTTTGGAGAGCTGGAGCTTTTGGAGATTTTGGAGAGGAAAAGCCGCTCAATTCCGACACCTGCAGCTGTGAAGAAGAAACAGCTGTGTGAAGATTGAAAGATTGAGACGCCTTCTCAGCTCCGATAGATCGGCATCGTTTTCCAATCAATAAAATTCTTCTCCATAACTCCGTTTAAAACGTCTTGAAAAGGCTCCTTTCCTTTACCAGTCTTTTTGTAAAACTATAATCCTGTCTTTCTGTAAAACTCCCGATCGACTGTAGGTAGGCAAGACCTCAATCCGACTCAATCTTCATTTGCAAAGCGCCGGAAGAAGAGGAAGAACGAAAAAAATTGCTTTTCTTGAAAAGCTCTTAAATCAAAGCCGTAGAAACTTAATTACAAGCATTAATTAACGGTGGCTGTCTTCGATATCTAAAAATATAATATTTTTGCGGAAACCCTTCCGGTTTTCACGGAAATTTGGAAGGGTTTCCACATTTGAAAATCGGAAGGGTTTCAATTATTTTTTTAATAACCCCAATCGGGGGGGAGATAGTGTGAGCGCTGTTGCTTTTCTTCGAGCTCCATCACTGCTGCCAGAAGCAACTTGCTTCGCCTCAATCAAAACGAGGAAAATATATTCAACATATTACAATGGAAGCACATGGACATACTTTCATAAAACTTCCTCCTGCATTAGCTCTAACAACAACATCAAGAATATCTCCTGTGATCTTAGCCTATCTCTGCCAGTTCTAAGTAATAGATAACCTCCTCTTAAGGTCTGATGCATTATCACTTACACTGTTTATTGCATTCATCTGAGAAGCAAGCTCACTAGCTATAGGTTCTTGCAAGGCAGGTAGAATTTGGCTATTTTGTTAAAATCAGCCTGTACAACTGGGTTCAATTCAACCCGATTATTGTGAGATGAAATGAATGAGATGGAAGGAACGCAGAAGACAAACCAATCTTGAAGATATAAATTTGGGACTATATAAAGAAACCGGGCAGCAGAAGCATGAGATAGACATAATTCAGATTCAAACCGAATCCATCTAAGGAGGTTGCAGATTGCAATGAAGGTATTTTGGGAGACCTTCTGTTCAGAGAATTGTGCTTGGGTTGTTGGGGAAGTTGCCCGGTATCTAACAGTGGTATCAGATCAATCAAGCAGGAAACAAGAAGATGGCAAGTAGATTGGTGCTCACCTATTTGACCAGCACAAAAGTATTTGATGGAGAAATCGGATTTCAGTTGTGGAAGGCAAAAATTATGCAGCATTGAAGGTGGATAAGCTTTGGGATCTTGTAGATCCAGCCAATGCAAGGTAAATAGTAAGAGGGAAAAGCAAGGAACCAATTACACCAGTCGTTGAAAATCTCCATGAAAATAGAATCAGGAAGTGAGGAAGCAAAGAAGGCAGTTGGGGGATGAAGAAAGGGAAGAATGGGCCAGGGCCATAATTACGGCAAAAATGAGTGGAGATATCATGCTTGAGATTCAAGATAAAACCACAGTGGAGATGTGGATATACCTCTTGGAAAGATACAAAGAAGTGACATCCTCTCAAATAGACGTCTTAAAAATGGAGTCGCATGCATTGCAGTAGTAGAAGGGAGATAAAGTGCAAGAACTCTTCCACCAATTCCAAATTTTGTTTTATGATTTGGAGGAAGCAGAAGTATCTTATTCAGAGCCAGCAAAGGTAAATGTTGTTGCACATGCTTTTCAAAATTATTATAAAAATATTGCTAGATTAGCAAGGCGTACTGCAAAGAATCTGGATGAGGCAATAGAGGCTATAAGAACTGAACTGGAGCAAGAAGTAGCAACAGAGCAAATCCAGAATAATGCAGCAGAGTGAGCAATGACATGAAGGGGATCATCCGATGGCCCTATATACGAGAGAAAGACGACGAAGCCGTGGAAGAGGCCGAGGAGGGGGGAGCATTCAACATTATAGATGTGAGGAATATGGACATATAAAGGCGGAGTGTCCCAACAAAGCAAGATGGAGCTGAGGATGAGAATCATGAGGAAGAGAACGAAACTCTTGGGTGGCAAGTGTTAGCGTGTCATGTAGTCAATGCTTGCAAATCCAATTTGGAAAAGACTAATGTCCTAATTTTAAATTCTGTAGCTGAAATTCTCATGGTATATAATGGGTTTGACTTGTTTTTCCATAAATATGGTTGCAGATTCATTAGAGATAGATTGAAAGTACCGCGTAATGGAAATAGATTTGAAAACTGTCAATTAGGTTTTGGCTATGGATAATTAACATTCTTGGCATTTAAGATTAGCACATGTGGGTCACAACAATATCAAAATAGCAAAAAAGCATGGATTGTTGGATGATTTGATATTTGGCAATGAAAGTCATGGTATATGTGAAGCATATATGCTTTGTAAGCAAACTAGATTACCTTTTTAAAATAAAGGGAAACAGGCATCTGGATTGTTAGACTTAATTCATTCTGACGTATGTGGGATAATGCAAGTGCAGAGCCTTGGAAGAAAAACCTACTTTGCCACATTCATTGACGATTTTATTTGGTGCTCCAAGTGCTATTTCCTCAAGTCTAAGGATGAATTGTTTGACGCGTTCAGGCTATTTACCGCTAAAGTGGAATTTGTTGAAGGTGTAATGCCTAAGGTTAGACTTTGGGGGAGAATAGAGGTCAGATGATTTTAGGAGATTTAGTCTAATGCATGGCATTAAAAGACAATACACTTGTCGATACATGCCGCAACAAAATGGAGTAGCATAACATAGAAACTGAACCATTGTAAATGCAGCCAGATGTATGCTCAGTCATGCAGGTTTACTTGAATTACTTGTGGGGAGAAGTCGTAGCGACTGCTTGTTATATACAGAACAAACTTTCTATAGTAGCAGTAAGAGGAGCTATACCGGAAGAGATATGGATTGGCAAAAGGCGATCAGTTAGAAGATTTAAAATTTATGGATGTCTTGCGTACATGTTGGTCCCTGAAGGATTGAGAAGAAAGCTTGATAATAGAAGTGTCTGTACATTCCGGATAACATATGAAGAAGAGACAAATGGGTATAGGTTTTATAATCTTATCACTCGTAAAATTCATATAAGCAAGGTTGTCGTATTTGATGAGACAGTGCTATATGAAAATAGAAAAGATTAGAAACTTTGAAAAAAGAAGGAATGGATGCCTCTGGAATATACAAATATTGATGACTAGTAATGGTGCCCAGCGTTGTTGGGCATAACTTGGAAACTCCTTTTCATATATCTAAGATAATAGAAACTAAGCCCAACAGGTTTTAATGTATTCGACACCTCATTCCCTTGCTTTTGCCATTGGCTCTATCCCGCGTTTCCTTTTTTCTTTTCCTTTTTCCTCATTTTCCTACACACTTACGTTTTTCCTTTTGCTTTTTTCTTATTTTCCCTACACGTTTTCTTTTTCCCTTTTCCCTTTTCCTTTTTTAGACTCCCCTTCCCCTTCTTTCCTTTCCTTTTTTTCTGAGGGAGTTTTTTCCTTTTCTTTTCATCCATTCCCCTGACATTCTCCTTTTTTCCTATCCTTCCCCCCTTCCCTTTCTTTTTCACTTCCCCCTTTTCTTTTTTCATATCCTCTTCCCTACCCTCTTTCCATTTTTCCTTTCTCCACCCTCTTCCGATTTTCCTCGTGCCCATTTCCCCTCCCTTTATCTTTTTTTCTTTTCCCCTTTCCTATGTTCTTTTTCCCTTCTTTTTTCCCATTTCCTCACCCTTACCATCTTTCCTTTTCTTACGTCCCCTTTTCCTCTTTTTTTTTTTTTTTTTTTTTTTTGTGTCATCAATATATTAAAAGAATGGTAATGTTACAAAGCAAGTGAGGAGGAAGGAGAACTGCCCCAAAAGAGACAGAGATACCTCGACACTCCACAACAAACTCACAGAAAAACTGCAACTCTACTGCTGTACAGACCGACCATCACCATCTACAATACCCAAGAAGTCCCGTCAAATGGCAAACTTCCGTTCTACTAATCCCGGGAACACCAGAAAGCTTTGAAATAGCTTGTACCTGAGTCGAGGAATCGTGAGAGAGGCTGCAGGGCTCTCAATCCCCCGAAGATCCACAACCGCCGCCCCGCTTCCAAATCAGCCACACCAACCAAGCCACGCCACGGATGCAAGGCTTGCTGCCGCAAGAGCGGCCAAGCATCGAGATACACATGAAGCGGACAAGAACTGGCGGCTAGTCAATCTCACCAAAACGCGAGCCCCCGACCCAATCCCGGGCAACCCGCAAGTGAGGGCATAAAACCGCATAATGCTCCACAGCCTCACGATGAAGGCCACAACAAGGGCGTAGAGGGCTCACACCCGCCTAAACCCGACTCACAAGGACATTCACCCCGATACAGCACCACCACCGCCACGAAGCACCCTAACCTTCGGGTGGGGAAGTGAGCTCATTGTCCACGCCCAAACCGAAGCCATCGAGAACCCGAAGCCGCGAGACCACTTGCACGGGGCAAGGGGCGGTGTGTCATGAATAGCCCGACACCGGTAACAAGACTGCACAAAACAAGAAGACACAACATCCGAATGAACCTTCCAAACTGCACCACCGCGATCGCCCCGAGGGACTATTATGTGTAGCGGAATACTCCCGCCACTTGTTCCCGATAGCCCCGGGCCATCGCCCCTCGGTAGCGAGCTCGAAAGAACTCCCACGGCCCGAGCTGACCATCCCAATACCAATCCTCCAAGGTGAGCACAAAGAGGCTCGCCTCCAACGGCTCAAGGTCCGAGCATGCACAATGGCGGCCAAGGGCAAGTGCGCTTGGGGGTAGAGGAACCCACAAGAAAGGAGAAGAGTGGTGATAAACTGAGGCATAATCTAGCTGGAAGAGCACACGCACATGATCCCAAGCCCACAACACCCCCGTGAGAAAAGGGGATGCATGTGGGAAAGGCCAGATACCATACAACAGTGCCCAGGGCAACTCCACATGCACAGACGGCTTCCCAAACGCCACACAATGGCGAAGAGACCGCAACAATTCGCCGCACCAGGAGAAGATGCTCCATCCTGCAGAGTGCGCCAAAGAAACTTGGAGACCAACACCTTACTATGCAGCGCCAAATCCAGAATAGCCAAGCCCCTATCCTCCGGGGGCGGAGACACTTCCACCAAGCCACTTTAACAACCGCCCCTTCATCATCCCCGCCCCACACAAAATTTTGAACAATCTTATCCAGAGCCTGTATCTTACCCTCAGGAGCTAACATCGCAGATGCTGTATACACATGAGTGCTACAAAGTATTGACTTGGCAATAGTGATCCTACCGGCCATGGACAACTTGCTACCCTTCCACCAATTGAGGTATTTCTGCAACCCGTGCAAAATCTCATCCCACACCCTCCCCATGGAAACATCCCCTCCAAAGGGAATACCCAACAGCTTAGTACACACATTACCTGGAAGCACCTTCCAAGGGAATAGAGCCAAACAAGGGGGAGGCGGAGTCAGCTGGGCCCATAATGCGGAGCATTTACCCCAATTCAGAAGGATGCCCGAGGCCAAGGAGAAAGTATCCAGCAAACCCTTCACATTCCGCAGATTCCTCTCTTCTGCCACCAAGAAGAGGAAAGTGTCATCGGCGAACTGATTAATAATCTGCTGGCTACCATCCTACATCCGAAGCCCATCCACCACCCCCTCCTCCACTGCAGCCAAAAACAACTGAGACAGTGCCTCCGCCACAATCGTAAAGAAAAACAGCGCCAAAGAGCACCCCTGACGCACCCCTCTGCCTAAGGAGAAAAAGGCGGAGGGTTCACCCTGGCACACCACCGTAGCCCGTGCTGACCTATGCAGCTTCATGACTGTCTCTGTAAAGCGTGGACCACAGCCCAACGCTAACATCATGGCAGACAAGAACTCCCAACGGACACTATCGTAAGCTTTGGCAAAGTCAAGCTTAAGATAGGCAATGCCTTGACCTGTTCTCCTGGCCCAATAAAGGCCCTCCCCTCTCATTCCCTCTCCCATTTCCCTCTCCCATTTTCCGTGTACCCAGTTTTCCTTCCCTTTTTGCCTTTTCTTTTTCCTTTCCCCGCTCTTCTCTTTTTCCTCGTGCCCTTTTTCCCTTTCCTTTTTCCCTTCATTTTCCTTCTCTCTTTCCTTTTCCTTTTCCCATGCCTTTTTTCCGTTCCCTTTTTTCCATTTTTTTCATGTGCCCCTTTTTCACCTTTCCCCATCCCCTTCTTCTTTTCCCTGTACTATCCCCACCCCCCTCCTTTTTTCTTTTTTGCCTTTCTTTTTTGCCTTTCCCATGATCGTTTTTGCTTCCTTTTGCGTCTTTCCTCACTCTTTCCCTGTTTTGCCTTCCCTTCTTCCCTTTCCCTCACCCCTTTTCTTTGTGCCCTTTTTCCCTTCCCCTTTCCACTTCCTTTTTTCCTTTTCCTTTCTCTTTTCCCATGTCCCTTTTTCCTTCCCTTCTTTCTATCGTTTTCCTCTTCCCCCTTTTCCCTTCCCTCCTCATTTTCCCATCCTTTCCCTTTTTTCCTTTTTCGGTTGTCCTTTTTCCCCTCCCTTTCCTCCCTCTCCCTTTTCTTTTCGCTTTCTTTTTTTTCTTTCCCCACGTCATTTTTCGCTTTCCTCTCCTTTCCCTATTCCTTTTTTTCCATGTCCCTTTTTCCCTTTTTCTCTTTCCCTTTTTTTCGTGTGTTTTTGCCTTTCACTTTTTCCCTTTCGTCCTCCCTTTTCCTTTTCCCTTTTCTTTAAAAGATCATAGCATGACCAATCACAATGGTGGGAAGTCATGTGATAAATCTCGGCCTTCAGATGCAACTTGATGATCGTAGTTGTCCAGATTAGGGCGTGGTCCATTACTTACGCTATAACATTGTAATATAAGATAAGATGAGCAGGGACAGAAGAATCGTAGTGAGCAAGCACAAGCATCTGTAGATGTGGATGAGGTGGTAGATAGTGAACCAGATGAAGTGCATGAGGTCATGGAGACCAAAAGTGCACTTCATATACTAGAAATGATGCATGAGGAGGTGCATGAGGCTATAGATGCCGATAGTGCCTCGGACATTGAGGTCGAAGAAAGGCCAGAAGTAGGAATAGATGATGAATTTGAGGAGATGCATGTAGTAGGAGAAGAGACACATGCAACAAGACCTAAAGGCCAGAGTCGTCATAAAGAGGTTGAGCGTCTGAAAGCTGAGCTTTCTTTTGATATTGAGCTTTATGGCAGAACCAAGAGAGAGCCAAAACCAAAGATAATGACTTGTATTGTGGAACCTAAAACAGTAGAACAAGCTATGTCAAGGCCAGAGGTGGCAATGTGGCAGGAAGCAATGAAAAGTGAATTAGACTCCTTCAAACATATAGGGACTTATGAATTGGTGAATAGGCCGAAGGACAAGAATGTAGTAGGGAGTAAATAGTTGTTCAAGGTTAAAAGAAATGCTGATGGCTCAGTAGAAAGGTACAAAGTGCGATTAGTTGCTAAAGGATACACACAGGAAGCTGGAGTTGATTACAAAGGCACATTCTCGCCTATGGACATAGAACACATGGATGTCAAAACTACCTTCTTGAATCCGGATTTAGAGGAGAAAATATTCATGGAACAACCACCGGGATTTGAGCAAGGTACAGACATGGTATGCAGCCTAAAAAAGGAATTTTATGAATTGGGGCAAGCATCTCGACAATGGTATTTGTGCATGAACAAGATTTTGATATCCATTAAATTCAAGAAACTCAGAACAGAGGCGAATCTGTATATGTGGAAGGAAGGAGATAAGTGCCTAATTATGGCATTGTATGTGGACGATTGTGTCATAAGCAATGATAAGACCTGGGTAAGTAAATGCAAAATGCTACCAAAAGGCCATTTCCAAATGATAGACATAGGAGAATTGAAGAAGTGTTTGGAAATGGAAGTTCAAAGAAATCGTAAAAAGGGCAAGTTCTACTTGACGTAGGAGCAGTATATCAAAAAGATGTTGATTAGATTCAGAATGCTCGATTGCAATCCTATTAAAACACCCATTGCACCAGGCTCAAGTGTTAGTGGTAAGATGTGTCTCAAATCTACATTGAAAGTGCATGAAATGAAATCAAAGCCTTATCGTGAACTAGTTGGCAGCTTGCTTTACACTGCGAATTGCACCAGTCCAGATATCATGTATGCAGTTAATCTGCTCAGCAAATATAACAATAATCCAGTCATACAACATTGGATGGCGGCAAAACGAGTGTTAAAATATTTGAAAGGAAAAATTGGTCATGGCATTCACTTCAATCAAAGTGAAAAACATGAACTCGTAGGTATGTAGACATTGATTGGAAGGAGCCGTAGATGATAGAAAGTCTACGTCTGGATACATTTGTAAGATTGATGATACAGCCATATCGTGGGCAAGTAAAAAGCAAGAATGTGTGGTAAAATTGAGTGCAGAAGCAGAATATGTGGTAGTTTTCTTGGCAGTATCAGAAATCATAGGGCTTCAGAGAATTCTTGAAGAGCTTGGACACATAGATAAGAGAGCCATTGTGCTTTATTGTAACAAAAGAAGTGGAGTGGCAATTTGTAAAAATCCCACTTGTCACTTTAGGACAAAACACATAGAGATACATCGTCATTTCATAAGAGATGAGTTGAGAAAGCAGAAATAGAAGTGAGCCACATCTCCACAAAAGTACAAGAGGTGGATATGCTCACAAAAGTTTTGTCAGAGCCTAAGTTGAATCTGGCTAAAGAATAAATAGGAATTTTGGATTGTACAGGCTGAGGAGGAGAATGTTGAAATCAACCTGTACATTTGGGTTAACTTCAACTTGTATATGTGTCAACCCCCAATTACTGCCAGATGAACGAGTGAGATGGAAAGAAGGTAGAAGACAAACTGACCTTGAAGAATATAAATTTGGGACTGTATAAAAAAAATGGGGCAGTGGAAGCATGAGAGAGACAGAATTCGGATTCAAGCCGAATCCGTCTGGGGAGGTTGCAGATTGCAACTAAGGTACTTTGGGAGACTTTCTCCTCGGGGTCTCGTGCTTGGGCTGCCGGGGAATCTGCCTAATATCTAACATGTTTACGTAAAGAGGCAACTGGGCATCCAAGATCTGAACAGGTTCTTACTTAAATAATAGCACATGTGATAATTCAGGTCTTGCAGTTGTCATTGCCTCTCTTTTGATAGTGAATTTTCCTTCCTTTGTGGTAAGTCGAACATCTCATCTTCAAAATCATCAACACAATCACCATTTATGTCACAAACTTCATCTTGAGGGGAAAGAGGAAGCATAGTGTGGATAATTGGATCAGACTTGATAAGAGAAACAAACTTTGTATGCACCTTGTCAACTTCCTCACTCACATAGTGCAAATAACACATCTGCAATTGCCTGTGCCTCTTTACTTGTAGGAGCAGTCCCGGATCTATAAATGTGTCTACAGGGATTTCAAGCCTCCTCTTAAAATAGCTATTACCCTTCTTGCCAACACTAACAACAGTGTAAGTAACTCCAAGGGACCTCAATTCTTTCATGCGCTCTTCATCATTTCTAAGAACAAAGTTGTTGAAACCTCCACAGCATCCTCGATCGCAAGTAATCACAACCTGACCAAGCTTCTTCACAAGTATAACCTGAGTAAGGGGAATATCGATATCGATGTTTGCAGCTGTTTATTCACATTAAACAACACCTTAACAAGATTTTTTGAAAAGGGTCTTCTGTTAACAATTGCTTCCTGAGCTCTTCTAACCTTTGCAAAGGTATTAGTAACAATCCTACCTCTCACAATTTTGCCATTTGCGCTCAGAATTCAAAAGGGCATTGTCATTATCCTTGAAGACAAGGCTTCTCCAAGACAATCCTTCAAAATGTGGAAAGCAGTTGTCAGATGTGATCTGTCGATTGTGCAGCAAAAGTTGCAGCCTCTAATTTCATTCGAGATGCTATAGACTTAAATTGCGTACTCGTCCTTTTGCAGCTTTAACATAGCCTATCTTATATTCTTTTATTTTTTCTTAATGGGAGGTTTTTATCCTATTTTGTGGGCCATTGATGTGGGGAATATTTTGAGATCAAGGACCTCCAATCTTTTTCATGTAAACCCCACGAAAGTTTCATTGGTGCACTTGAAATTAACAAATACCAGTAGTTTGTCGCAAAATATCTACAATCCAATATCTACAATCCAAAGCCCTACAACACAATTTACTGCTACAAGATAGCAAAGGCAGAGGCGGGAAACATTCATGCTGGAAGAGGCTCCTATACACCAGAATCCGCACAAAATGGCAGGGGCTCCTACATACGAGAAGAAAGAAAAAACCAGAGCATAAGTCTGGCTAGAATGGCTTGAAAGCCTTGTGAAATCGAACGCGACCCTTGCCTACTCCTA
This sequence comes from Isoetes taiwanensis, assembly GCA_021234155.1. Lineage (NCBI taxonomy): Eukaryota > Viridiplantae > Streptophyta > Lycopodiopsida > Isoetales > Isoetaceae > Isoetes > Isoetes taiwanensis. The sequence continues at coordinate 2,515,720 of JAJEKV010000029.1, read as the reverse complement.
GGAAACAGAGGCAGGCATTTGTAGAAGCAGAAGAATTAAAACACAAAGTGGGATTAGCCTCCTGCCTATCTTTGTTCCAATTCCATGTAAATATCTTCTGTAGCCAGCTTCGCTGCTAGCTTTGTGGGAATAAAATTGTTACGAATGCTTTGTTCTTCCTGCAAAATTATCAACTTATTAGAAAGTAAAACACCACAGGGTACTCGATTTACCACCCAACTGGACCAACTAGAAGAGATGTCACCAAGTCAAGCTACTCCGCAAGACTACAGATGGAGGGCAGAGAATCCCCCGGCATGAGAGAATATGCCAGTGTTGCCACATGCAGACAGTAGAGGATGAGCACCATGCTCTGCAAGAGTGTCCAGCATATACGCATATCCGAGCAACACATGCTGATCTCAGATGCTCTGCGGCACCGCTGCATCAATTGCTGGCATCACCAATGGTTGCACTCTCGCATCCTACATTTTGCAAGTCTCTACCGTCAGAGAATCCCTTACAGGACAAGGGATCTGAGAGCCTACTACCAGGGTTTTTCCTCCCATGTGGGGGTTTTTTCATCCCAGTAGTAGGGACACATTGTATAGTAGCATTTGTCTTTTTGGTGTGGTTTTATCTGCTTTGTTTACTGCATGTACCGTCTCATAGGTCAAGTTTGGCCTCCGCGGACGTTAAAATATACTTCCTTCCTTCCTTCCTTCCTTCCTTCCTTCTAGCCACAACCCACTGGTGTTACATGAACTCCTTCTAATGATATGATCAAGAAAGAAGCAAGGGAAAAAACTGCAAAGCAAGGCTAGGCTCTTCATCAAACATAGAAAGAAGCAGATCTGGTTGTGCAGTCGGCTTAGACCGCTATGCACCTTTCTGGGTATAACTTTCAAACAGTAAGGAATCCATGGACAACCAAGCCCAATCTGGAAACTAGACTTCAAGAGCTTTCCAACAAGGTAAGGATTGCCGATTTCTGAGTTGTGGTTGGGTGGTGAGATAACTTGCAACATCACGTATTCATTTTATTGGTATCAAAGCTCAGTTCTGGTCTTTACCAGCAGAGCTGCGGGTGATGGAAGAGTTGGAAATTTGAGTGGCTTAGCAGCACACAAGGTATTTTAAGGCAACGCAAGAAGTCGAGAAGAGTAAAGGCGAAAAGAAAGCAGCACAAGATGTCTAAGGAGCAAATTGCAAATCAGTTGCTTCTTGTCTGATATGAAATTGATGTTTAAGGGTTGTGATTAGAATCTTTAAATATGTCTTATTGCATCCTTATGGGTGAGGCTAGTGATTGTCATAAATGGTTGGCGCTATTTATGAGATCATGATCCAAACCAGGTGAATGGAAAGAGTTGTTGCTCTTGTCCAAGTTATTGGAATGAGTTGATGCCATGTCCAAGAGGTTGGAATGAGTTGATGCCAGTTAAGCACGCTTGGTCCGGAATAGTACTGGGATGGATGACCTCCCGGGAAGTCCCAATGCTGCATCCAACCTAGTACTATTCCCAAGCGCGCTTAACTTCGAAGTTCTGACGGGATCCGGTGTGGTACGAATGCTCTATTCTTCCTGCAAATTCATTAACTTATTAGAAAGTAAAACACCACAGGGTACTCGATTTACCACCCAACCGGACCAACTAGAAGAGATGCTACCAAGTCAATCTACTCCGCAAGACTGTATAAGAACAAGCTCTTTCTAGCCACCAACCCCTGGTGTTATAGGAACTCCTTCTAATGATATGATCAAGCAAGAAACAAGAGAAAATACTAGAAGATAAGGCTAGGCTCATCATCAACATAGGAAGAAGCAGATCTAGTTGTGTAGTCAGCTTAGACCCCTATGCACCTTTCTAAGCATAACTTTCAAACCGTAAAGCATCTATGGACAACCAAGCTAATCTGGAAACTAGACTTCAAGGGCGTTTCAACAAGATAAGGATCTTTGATTTTTGTGTTGTGGTCGCGGAGATATCACGTATTAAGTTCGTCCTTCTATTTATAGGTAACAACACCTTTTTTTGCCTTTTGCTTCTAAATAAAGGTCAAGGTTTATTTTTAGCTCTCTCTTTGATAATATCAAGGCTTAACATCACATAAGATCTCTTACGACAACGCAAAAAGGGGGAACTTCTAAGATTAAAGATGAAAAGGAAGCAGCACGAGAGGAATTGATAGTCTTTGAGAAGGGATGTAAATATTTAAGAAAGATGATCGAGGACGATCAGTCTTGAGAAGGGAAGGAATTGATATGGTGCTCGGGGGAGTGTTTTCCCATGATCCCACAGCGCATGCTGATCCAGCGTGGTGATACGAGCGCCAAATCTGGGGCCTGCAAGAAGAGTTCAGGCCGACAATATAGCCATGCCAGAGCTTCCCAAAATAGCCTCATAAGCTCCTTTCTTACACCATTAAGAAAAGGCCACAAATAGAACACAAAAATGGAAATTTGCCCTTACACCAAATAAGCAGCTCAAACATACACAAAAATACCATATATAATACAATACCAGAATCATAGTTCGAACCACTGCGAGAATACCCTCCCACAATATGGAACAGATCGTACAAACTTAATGCAATACTCACATAAATATCTGGAGGGTCAAAGAACATGACTTTGCTCAAACCTTCATCAATCCTTTTAAGCTTTAAGATATTTTCTAGCTACAATTTATCATAGATTGACTAAATCCATGGTGTAATTATAAATTAGAGCCAAAGCCTCTCATTAAATCTTGCCATGATTGGTAGAGTAGAGCAAGAAACATTTTGCTAACCTTTATCAACTCCTTTTTCAGTTATATGATCGGTGGATCAAGAGTGAAAAACATTATTTTTAACCTTTATCAATTTGCATTCATGTGATTGGCGGAGCAAGGGAGAATTGTTATTGCTAATATGATTCCTCAATTTGTATATTCCTACGACATCCAACATTATCAAGAGCGACAGGGGCAATAGGCGTCGTTGTGTTTTCTAATTCCCATAATATTTGCATTTGTTGGTTGATTCTTGCAAAACTTAAGTAATGCATATTTGCTGGTTCATAAGTTTTATCCCCGCATTTCAGAACTCTGCCCACTGTGTAAGCGGCAAGTTGAGAATCTCGAGCACTACTTCTTTCTATGTGCCAAGTTCAGCCAGTTTGGTCATGGTTACTATCTCTCTTCCATGTGGCCTTGACTAGCCAGCAGGTGCTTCTTGCCATATATCCTTCGACTTGGAACAGCTTGCAGCAACAGGCTTTCCACTTAGCTTCAGGCTGGTTGTTGTGGTCTGTTTGGAAAAGAAGGCGGTTGTGTATCTTGAAAGGCTTATCAATTAGTGTCGATCAAGTTCTTCACAAGGCACAAGATAGATTGGTGAAGGCATATCTATATTCTCAGCTTGCTCCTGAGAAAAAATGTTTGATTTTTGAGGAATATTTGGGTATCTTATCTTATGCATAGATAGATGGCTGCACTCAGTGGATTATCTTTGTCTGCTGAGATTTTATTCCTGTCTCTGCAATTATGGTGTGTACTTCTTCTGGAATACGGAATAAGAGTTTGTCGTCCTTCAAAAAATATATATGTATAATACATCATGGATGTCGAAATTGAAGTATTGTCCAATTTACAACATAAATGATGGAACATTCATTTGCAAGACGAAGAATCCAACTTGCTCATTTAAGTTGTTCCAATGTATTTTCACAGTGAATCCCATAAGCCCATAAAATCTGGATGTCCCAAAAATCCATCTAAATGATAGGAGTAATGTTTTCCAGTTTAAGATGTAATTAATAATAAGGATAGCAACACATACTAACCGCGTAAAGCCCTAGGGACATTGGGGGATAATGTTCAACATGTTGAAGCATTAAGTCTAAATAAACAAACCATAGCATATTAAAACTTTGATAAGGAACTAAATCGAATATCTATGACCTTGGGTCCAGCAATGTAAACCTCAACTCGAGCCGCTTTGATACTTAACCTAACCCATGCCCGCAAGATTTTAGGTGAAATGTGAGATAACAATTCAAGGTTAGTAATTTAGCAAATACCATTAGTTATGGTGCCCAGCGTTGCTGGGCATGATTTGTTGACGAATCTATTTTAACTTGAAACTACTGTCATCATTCTATTTAGGTACGCGCAAAATGCACAGGGTTAACATCAATCCTAAGAAAATGCCAATCGTGGTGAATCTGCAATAGTCGTGAATCAAACTAACTACCACGAAATGGGCTATACAATGTGTGCAAGTGCAATTATGTTTTGTCAGCTTATCATTCCATGAAATCCCGATGGATAATATTTATTGAATGAAGCCATGCCAATTCAAACACTACTGACTTTGCAATTAAGCAACAAAATATGGCAGGCGTGTGGCAATTTCCTTCAACCATCAGCTTCCATTTGAGGTGTTGCAGCGACGATCTAAAAGACCATAAAAGCCTACTATGCATAGATTCTCGACCTAAAATACCATAAAAGCCTACTATGCATGGATGCTCTCCAATGCTGAGGATATGGAGTTCACTCAACCAACGGTGGTATCCACTTTGCTTCAAGAAGCATGACTTGTTGTTGACTAAAACATCAAGCTATGCAAAACTATTAACAAATTATACAGACCAAGAATAATCTCGGCGATCCGTGCATACCCTTCGAGGAGACATCTATAAACAATAGTACCAAAGGCACCACAGCAAATCCTCTAAGATCATAGTACTTCATCATATTGGGACGCTCCCCGAACCTTTATGATGCTCCCATTGTATAAACACATGAAATTCCTCTCCCATGGCAACTCAATCACCATGGAAAGGCCCTCCGTCTGACTCGGACCACTTGTGATGGGCAAATATCCCGGTGAAGGGCACAGAGGTGTCATTCGTCCCACGTCTTCTATGGAAAATCCTATATAGTGGAAGCCTACATACATGTTACCACCTAGCTACAATATATATATAATAAAATATGCCACCACGAAGTGTGGCCCATCCATCGACAAGACGACACCATACAATATCAATATACATAACAAATGCATCAGAAATGAAGGGTTTAACCTGAGCTTAGACTCAAGGGAATCAACGGACGGTCAGGGCCTCTGGATAACAACAGAGGGAATCATGACATCGGCATTGGCTGGCATAGAACAATGGCTAGAGTAGTCCATTCCATCTACCCCTCCCGTGAACACTTCGCAGAGGCTGGAACATGCTATGACTGCACATCTTGATGCTTCTTTCGGTGTCTGTCCATCATTTCTCCAATTGCATCTGCCAAGTCTACTATTGTATTGTCCTGTGACATAAGAATGTGTACATGGTGTCCCTACACTATCATCTGAAATCTGGTTCTTATATCTGCATATGCTGTGCATTGGTTGAGCATATGATCTTCATCTTCAATTTCACCTGTGTTGCATATTTGGCTATGCGGTCTTCCCTTTTCAACTTTCCCGACCATCCTTTTTCGATCTTCAGTTCCTGGCTTCCCATTCTAAATCTTGCTATGATATCCCTTTTAGTCTTCTTTATTCGGCTGTGCCTGTATAGTTTTTGGCCGACCTGTTGGCTTGGGTTGAATACATCCAATAACCATAAAGTTTTAGTCCACTGTGCCTACTTACCCATGTGTTCATGGCGGCCGCTATCCATTCTTCATTCCATTTCCATTCTTTCAATGTGTCGCTCAAGTTTAGGTCTAGATTTCTTGTCCAATGTACCACATCCCTGAACCATCCTAGACTTGTGGTTATATGATGTTTTGCTGATTCTTGGATTGCTATCGTGGACAATTTTCCGTGTAATGATGGAAAGTATAATATGAATGGAAAGTAGGAGCATTTCTTACTCTCCCTCCAATGTACAATGGTACATTGAATGTCTTTTGTTTCAGGAGCTAGTTCATGAGCATACACTCAGACCATCAGTTTCAGCTTCAGATGACACACAGACTGCAGCTTCAGGTGGCACACAGACTCCAGGTGGGCCGTCAGATAGCACATGAGACTCATTACCGCCCTCGCAGCAGGATCGCCATCTGAACCTATGTCTTGTGGGGGTTCCAGAAACAGATAGAGCTACAGATATAGATGCAGTTGGGCATTTTTTTCACGGATACCATGCGTATTCACACCGGGGGGGGTGACTCCGGGCAACGAGAGCTGTTGAATAGGCATATTAACCCCTTATTCCTTAATCTATACCGTACGTAAAGTTCCTCATTTGTGGGGTATGCAAGTACAAAATTTGCTATACTGTATAACAAGATTCGCAAAATACTATAAGATTTCAAGCAGAATACTATATGGTGTTGATTTCGTACGTGCAAAATACAATTATGAGGGCTCTCGCTGCCCTACGTCACCCCCCGTGTGAATATGCACCCAAACCAAAGGGGGTTTAAGGGGGATTTTAATTTAAATGTGTTGGACCCAATGGTTGTGTTAATTAATGTCAATGGTAGTTATGTGTCGGTTGTTAATGTCAATGGTTGTTATGTGTTGGAGGATTTAATTTTTATATGTTGGATGTTAATGGTTTGTGTTGCAAAAAAAAAATTTTGACCCCTTCGGGGCCTTAGGGACGCCCCCTGTGACAAAAAATTTAGAATTCAAACCAGAAAAAAAAACTAGAATTCATTTGAGGCTTTCACCACCTGTAGCTTTTGAATTTGATCACAATAAAACAAATAGAACATAAGTAAAAATCACCATAAAGATAGAGCCGATTGATCCCATTATTCTGAAAGTCATAAAGTTTGCAACACAAAGAAAACCCCCTGTTATTATGCTACATATTGTTACTTCCGCTACAACTATTTCTCTTTCACAATGACACCATTGTTTATCAATCCATATGATTTTGGATGCGCCATCTCTAGCTTAAAGGTAATGCATGATTCACCTTATGGTTCGATTAAAGTTCCAAACCTACAATATAAATGCATTCTTGTGGCCATTGTTTGACTGATCTGCGTGACATGGAAAAGGGCGTGGAATAATCCGCCTGTTGTGTGCATAAGAATCTGTTTGTTGATTGAAGCTAAAGGCTGGCTGCTATGAACAATCCGGCAGCCAGGAATATCCAAGAGTTGGAAGCAAACAGAGGGCCTAAACTTGAATCTGCAACAAATCTTAGGAAGGAAACAAAAGGGAATTTTGCAGCACTACATTGTAGAATCAGGAAACCAATACCTTGTAAAAAAAACATTATGCTAACTGAAGAAACATTAAAAAACAAATACCTTTGTAAGTGTGAGCAAAAAATCCATCTCGTGGTAGTAAAATCCACTCCGGCAATAAGAATCCAAGGGGGCAAGTACACATGCATATGCACAGATGCACACACATGCATACATGCACATGCATTTGCACTTGCACATGCACATGCACAATACACATGCACATGCATATACATGCACATGCACATGAACATGCACATGCATGTGCACATGCATACACATGCGCAGTGTTCATGCACAAACACATGCAGAGAAAGACAACAACCCTCGGATTGTTCCAACCAACGAAAATCAACGGCCCATAAAGGGTGCACTCTAGAAATACTATTTAGTACACCTCAACGAATACAACAACGAAATCATAGAAAAACCATGTGAAAAAACGTATAAAAATCTAAAAGTAACCCCCTGTTATTGTGCTACATATTCGCAACCCAAGATCTTTCACAGTACACTGAGTGGGACTTCATCGGCCTGACCGGCCATGCCATCTTCTGGTACGTTTTTATATGTTTTACAGATGGCAGTCACCTCCAGACTCATTTCTCGATACAAGAGGACCTCTCTCTAACTCAGCTCACTTGGCGACGAGATGAACTCTGCAAGGTCCCCGAGGCCAGGCTCCAGAAGAGATGGATCCAAAAACTTTTTGATAAATTCATTCCATAAGGTAGTTCTCGTAAGCTTCTCATAAGTCAGTTGTGCTCCAACCTCATCTCCTTCTTTAAAACACTTCTCAAACTCTAAAAAATTGCATCCCTTCTTGAAATTATAATCCCTGTAATACTCTTCAAACACTCTCAAGAAGTTGTTAACATTCATACTTGAGTCAAACGTAGGGAAAGGGACTGGAACATTCAATTCAAATTGGTATGACATGCTAGAAAGTAGACCTGTTGAGAAACTAGGAGGTAAGGTACCTGCCCAGCAAGATTATGATGCCTCATCATCTTCCAGTGGTTCTTGTTCTATTGTAAACTTTTGTTTGGGAGCCATGAATTCTTGCATCCAGGTGGATCTCGGTAGCACCTCCAAGATGTTGACACTCAACTTGGGGATTAGAATCTCTAGGTCACTTAAGTTGATCAGTTTATAAAAGAAAATTCTAATAGAGAAGCTCACAATATTAATTGCTATACCTTTCCCATTTTTGCAAAATGGTAGCAGTGTCTAAAGCGAGATGGTTTGCAGAGATTTATTGATTTTGATGATTTGATTGCTAAACTGGCGAAGAAGAGCTATAAGAAAGTATTTTATGAGATCCCTGACCAAGTCAAAGTTCAAATATATGAGTTATTCGGGCTCAAACTTGGGTCAAATTTGGGTCAATGAAAGTCAGATTGAAAAATGGCCATAAAAAATGAAGAATTTGAATTGCCAATAAGGTTTTTGAGAAATTCCAAAGTAGATATGTGCAAAATAATCTCGAAGTGGGTGCAAGTGGTCAAATCTCGATTTGGATTACTGGAAGTATTTTTGGATTTTAGATTTGCAAAAAACAATCAAGAACGGTAACAGACAGAATGCAGAATTTTGCAACTCGAGTTTGCAGTGGTATTTTTGGGTATTGCCAAGGCATACAAGTGCTAGAAGTTGCTATGAGTGATGGCAACTTATCAAGATTGGATTTGGAGTGCATAAGAATTTACAATCAAAACGTTTGTAATGGTAAAAAGCTAGAATGGTATTATTGGAAGGTGCTTTTCATTGATCTTAGAGTCGGGAAATCATAATACTATTGCATTTAGGCTATTCAATATCCAAGATATAGTAGGTATCATGTAAAAGTCAAGTAACAACAATATATCAGTCTCAAACAAATCGTATCAGACAATGGAAACCACAAGATTTCTTGGAACACTTTATAGCATGTTCAACATGAATGTAAGAGTCCTTTAGAGCATCTAAGCCTTCAAAAATTATGTGCATGATCCCCCTATATACAATTTCATTAATGGATAGTTCCGGGAGGTTTGGCATAAACTTAGCATCTCAATATTCCTTAAGGGTGGAAATTCAACAATAGGTTGTGACAACGCAAATGGCATGCAGGAGGGCATGATTCAAGACAGTTTTTCAATTTTAGTGTTTATAGCAGAAATTTTGGGATATAGGGCCATGTATTTGTCACATATAAATCGTGTGTATTCATGTATTTTTGGTATTTCACGGCTTCGGCCATGGGTTTGAATGGGTTCAAAGCCAAAAAATCATAAAACATTAAGAACTAAAGGATTTGGGACCATAGCGGAGCAATCTTAGCTCTAGAGTTTGGATTTGCAAAACTTTATGAGAGTCTTTGAATCCGTATGGAAGCAAAATGAACTCAAGATGGAATGATGTAGACAAGGGAAAATACAATGTTGAAGTAATGGTCACAATGGCAAATATAGAAAGTGTGAAAATGGAAGGAAGGAAGGAAGTATATTTTAACGTCCACGCAGACGGCTTGGACTATATGGCAAAGTAATGAGGGAAAATGTTTGGGGTGGTACACGTATAAAATAGGCAATATGGGTATGTAAGCGAAATGGCAAAGGTACGAACTTTAAAATAGGGGATATGGGATATAAGGTTGAAGTAATGAAAATGGATAACGCAGGGGAATATACATGAGTATATAGGAAAATGGTCTAGGCAAAAGAATTCGCAAGATGAATTTATGGCAAAATAAGCATAATGGGGTAAAATGGGATGTGGGTGTAGAAATGAGAAAAATGGCTAGGAACTTGGAACAAAATACCATGGGGCCTTCTAAACTTCAATGTGTTGACTTTCAGACTTTAAATATTGTTCTCCAGCCTTCATTATCCAGGGTCTTTTAGAACATGTTGTGACCAATGTTTGACCTCATATTTGACACTACGTATCAAGTTTGACCTTGAGTGCATTGTGTTGACTTTGAAAGTATACTTGACCTTAACACCAAAGCTCCTTACCAACATCTTCCAAACTTTGAACCTAGATCTAATGCAAGGACCAATGGCTAGTACGTTTCCCTTTGTAGGCAACACTAATGAAGACTTTTACAATAAGATATGAAATCCCTAGTTCAAAATTGCATACAAAACATGAATGCATGCATGCTCTTCCTCCCGAGAATGTTGATCCTATGTAATGGATCGATAGCATTCTCGTGATGGACTCGCAACATGTATCAAAGCTCCTAATAAGAAGAGAACTCTGCTTAACTCTTAAGAATCGTGAAGGAAAACCGCAACTAATGTTCTATCCATGCAGGAAGAAGCCCCTTCCCTGCATGGATCAAGAGGAAAAGAAAGGAAATTGTTAAAACGAAGAAGAACCAATTTGAGAAGCTGATGAAGACTTCTACAATAAGAAACTAAATCAATGGTCCAAGAGGAAAAGAAAGGAAATTGTTAAAACGAAGAAGAACCAATTTGAGAAGCTGATGAAGACTTCTACAATAAGAAACGAAATCAATGGTCCAAATTGCTGAAGAAAAATTGTTCCAATCCAAACAACATGATCAAGATGGAAAGAGGAGAAGGAAAACCGCAACTAATGTTCTATCCATGCAGGAAGAAGCCCCTTCCCTGCATGGATCAAGAGGAAAAGAAAGGAAATTGTTAAAACGAAGAAGAACCAATTTGAGAAGCTGATGAAGACTTCTACAATAGGAAACGAAATCAATGGTCCAAATTGCATGCAAAACATGCATGCATGCATGCTCTTCCTCCCGAGAATGTTGATCCTATGGAGAGGATCGATAGCATTCCTTCCTTTTGTTGAGGAAATAATAACAATGATTATAATTTGATCCTTTATTATATTGGTTGCCATTTATTCATTTATGTTGAATTACATTATTCAATAGATTCAATGTCTTTGTTCAAAGGTTTTGATTTTTTAAATCATAGTTACTAATGGCTAAATATTTGCATCTCCATTTTTCCAAAGTTTAATCAAAGATGAGAAAGTGTGATTGAGAAATTTGTCTAGTTTAGTCAAGCATTAGAAACTTCATGCAATGACGCAAGGTTTTCTTCGCTTTCAAGGTTCTGGTAGCGTGCCTTTATCTACAAGTGTGCCTGCATCTACTCCTATGTTTTCACAATCCCAAGCTACTGCCACTGCTTGGAGGTCTTTCGATTCTATTTCTCGAATTGCATACCAGAGATTTAGAGATTGGATTTGCAAAGATGTGGCCAGTGAATCCAGGAAGGCTCGGGTGTCAGTTGCTTTATAGATGCTAGCTGAGGAGAATAAGGAGGAATTGGTGGCAATTCTGGATGTTTTAAAATCTCGTTAGATACAGCTTTAGCAATAATTGCCTTCATATGATGTGTTTTATCAGTCTGACTGTCAAAATTTAGCAAGCTTCTAGTAACAGTAGTTGAGGTGGATCATGCTGCTCATGTTAGGTATGTTAAAAATTTGTCATCATGTTCTGTTCTTGGTTACTTTACTGGGGGCTATTTGGATTTTATACGATTTCGTGGTTGGTTCGCGCGTTTACTACGCCGTCCTTAGCCTCCGGCCTTTGAGTCAATTAAATTATTATCCATACCTTTGTTCGATGCCCATGGACACATTTTGCCAGGCGACCGACATGCATGTCAACTTAGCCAAGACCAAGGTGGTCCTCATATCATCCGCACGCCAACCAAGGGCCCCAATCCTCACTTATCGTGGTCAAACTATCAAAGTGATATCCACTTACAAATATTTGGCCACGGAGTTTCCGTCTGCCATGAATTGGGGCAATTCCATCCGGTTACGAGCCGCAGCAGGTTGGAAGGCACTCTATGCAATGCAAAATAATAGCCACAAGGCGGAGCTGTAGGATTGGGCCCACCAGTCACACCTATCCAATGTACTAGTCGAACATATGCTTTTGTATGGGGTCGAGATCTAGGGCCCACTGGTTTCCCTCGCCACTTGGAATGATTTGGAGCAGGTGCAGAAAGCTTTCTTGGCAGGGGCCCTAGAGTAAAGTCCATACTTCCATACCAGATACTATTGTAGGAGACAGGTTCTTCTTTAGAGGGGGGCCCTTCACAGACGCATCATCTACATCCAGAAGATGGTCAATATGGACAGTACTCGTCGTCCTAACCTCGCTTACACTGTGGCAATGGGGCCTCAGCGCCTAAAAGCCTGTTAGCAAGAAAAGAGAGCTCAGTGGCTGGCCAGATGGAATGTGTGGGAGCACAGGTGCATCCGAGTGCAAATGGATACAGGCCGCCACAACCTCATACAGTACCTTGATATATGCTTCCTCAGCAAGCTATGGGATGCCAACACCCTTGAATAGATCAAGACGACACATTACTAACGCCACATAAACCCCATGCTGAAGCAGGGTCTGCAATGCTACCTGACGCACCCATCTAACCATGAAAAAGCGCAGGTCCATTCCCTCTATCCGCAACGGTGCATACCATCTAGGATTGAGACGGGAAGATGGATTGGGAAGCCACGCCAGGAGAGGATTTGCCAACGCCGCCAAGTTGGAGCTGTGGAAGATGAATGTCACATCTGTCCAGCATATGATGACATTCGGACACGCTATGCGTAGTTGGTCCGGCCTGGCCAGCCCTTGCATGAGATATTGAGCACGGCTTCAGTGCGGATGCTGGGATCATACCTTCAAGAGGTCATGGATCATCTCGGCCCTCGGGCACTAGCCTGACATATGTACATATTTATTCCTTTCCCCTCATGATAGATGCCTATACAGTTTGACAGCACTCGTATTCTTGTCATGGTTTTCCTCGAAAACCCTTCAAGGTGGGATTTTTTTCAACCCGAACAGTAACATGTTTGCTATGCCTTCTTTTTGTGTCCCATAACGATAAAAACTATATTCTATTCTATTCTATTCTATTCTATTCTATTCTATTTATGTAGGAATACTGATGTAGGAGATACATTAATGTCTAGAAGAATTGACCCATTTGGTGGCAGCTATCTTCTATATCAGTATTATTCTCTTGGTTTCACACTTGCGATGGTTAGCGCTCTCAAGATGCCTTGTTGGTTCTCGTTATCTAACCTTCCTCCAGATTTGATGGCACATCAGTTTTTGGTATTGATTGCTAACGGACTCGGGGTGCATATTTCTCATTCCATTATGAACGGTCCTAGAATTTGTGTATCTATGCTAGTAGATGATTCATTGCCAGATTGTATTGTGGTGAAAGTGGTTCTTAGTATAAGAAGTTAGACCTCAAATTGTTGAATGGGCCTGGAATTGGCTCGTTTATTTCCTGATAAAGAGGTATTTGCTTCTTTTCGGCGTGATCCTTATGGTCAGCAGCAGGTGCGACCTCCTTCTGCTCCTCTTCAGTCTCCAGTTCATTCTACTGTTGATGTTTCTCAGGTGTTACCTTCCCCTATCACTTCATCTATTTCTTCTGCCACTATTATTCCTCCTTTCTTGAGTTCCTCTATAGTACAGACATCTACGCTTGTGGTTGCTCCTAACTCTCGTATTGATAATACTATTGATATATCTTCTCTGTTAGTTCCGGTGCCTGAGGTTATCATGTCTGATAGCGTCACTATTTAGTGTATTAAAAAGCCCTAGCAGAGGTTTAATGTGTCGAAGGCTACAAGAAAAAAGTCAGTTGCAAATTCATGTGAGCCTGGTCCTTCCAGTGTGAGCTTATCAGGAAATGGTATTTCTACTATCTCTCTTCCTCGCCATATTGTGTGGCATGGCAACTTGATGTCAGGTGATGAGCGGTTAGATATGGTGGAGTACGTTGATCATGATGTGGTGGCCAAAGGCCTCAAAGTAGTACAAGAGAGATGATTTTTTACTGTGTATTGGGTTGTTTTGCCTAGGGGGTTCGATTATCTTCTCTAGGTTTTTAGTCCTATATTACAATATCTATGATGTATCTTGAACTTTATTCTTTAATATAGTCTTTCATCCTTCCAAAAAAAAAATGTAGCCCCTTACCTTGCGAAGTGAGTGCCTTTTTGCAGCTCTTGCATATCATGATTCCTCCAACCTCCGAAGCCTGGAGGTCATGGCAGTGTCCCTGGCAATATTTGCCTTCTCCATGGAATTGATCCTATCAAAGAACTTGTTAGAAACTGGTGGTCATGTCCATAGTCTCTGTATGGAGCTGCTGGTCTCCCTGATTTCCTGCGCAAAATGTTCCCTAGTTTGGACCATGGCATCCATTCTTTTTGATGTTGTGGCTAGATCAACTCAGAGTTCGGTATTGTCCGACTTATTTTGATGTCATTCAGAGAAGAAAGCTAACATATCTTGCTTAAAGAGGTTACGGAACTGATGAATAATAAAATCTTGTTGAAAGCTTTCTCTAAATGCACACAACAATCTAGACGAACTTCTCAAAACTTTCAACAAAAAAAGCATTTGAAACTTCCAATTCACTATCACTCAATCTAAAGTATTTGGAAATAGCAAAAAACATGACGCCTTAGCTCTATCTCAAATCCTCGTCGTCGAATCCTCCTAAGCGATCACATGCACTATCAAATAGAATATTTATCAGTATATTCCAAAACCACCTCCTCTGCCCTAGGGTTTGTTTGCCCTTCGAGCAACCCATAAACAACAGCCTTTCGACGGCCTTCGAGATGCTATAAAACAACAGTAGATCAAGCCCAATGGCCCAAGACACAAAAATATGCAAGTAATATACTATAATTAAAGAGTATAATAGTGACAGCAATATTTATACTTTAAATGACCTAGAAATAGAAAGAGTATTTTAGAATGTGACCTCATATATCACGAAATACTCTAGAATATTCTCAATCCTCCAAAACACAAAGAGTAAAGGTTTGCTCTCTAGGGCAACCCGAAAAAAGCAAGTCAAGTGCGGCTACATGTTAGATTTGTGGGGCAGTTTGACCATTTTTGCCTGAACAAGAGAGGTGGAGGCCTCTATCCGAGGCAGAGTTCAAAGAGCAAAGACCCTCTCTTCAATCATTTAGAAACTTCTATGATCATCCTCTCTCGTATAATAATCATCTCTCTCATATGAAAATGGCATACGGAGAGGATGGCCCCTCTTTTGGATTTCTACATGCATGTAGCCACCCCCTATTATCCTCACATATGAACATTAAATACGACATCTAGGTCACCACATACTTTGATACAACTTTGAAAATATTATACATACATGGCAAGTCCCAAACAATAACCTATTAAGTCATGGTCCAGGTGGTTAGCCCAATGAGATAGGACAAATGCCACTTAAAGGCACAAAAACCCATTGACCACCGTAGGGGTGAGTAAAGTGAGCGAGTGCAAGCCTCTAAGAGTATCATGCGAAAATGAAAAAAACCATGCATTTCTTTAATATGTAGTTTATTAGTAGGGAAATGAAGGAGAACCATCCATTCCTTTGATTACATTTGCAAAATGACAGGAGCCAAGCACAATTAGCATTTTCGAACGAAATTAGATGGTGCCTTTAGTTGGCAACTGCTTATTAGAAACTAGCTTTAATATGACGTTCAAGGATATGGATAAGCTCGTGCAAAAGCAAGTTGATAAGCTAGTCGATCTAATAGGAGCCCCTGCCATTTCGTGCGGATTCTAGTGTGTAGGAGCGAGCCCCTGCCAGCATGAATGTTTCCCGCCTCTACCTTTGCTATCTTCTAGCAGTAAATTGTGTTGTAGAGCTTTGTATTGTAGATATTTTGTGACAAACTACTGGTTTTTGTCAATTTCAAGTGCACCAATGAAACTTTCGTGGGGTTCACATGAAAAAGATTGGGGGCCCTTCATCTCAGAATATTCCCCACACCAATGGTCCACAAAATAGGATAAAAACATCCCATTAAGAAAAAATAAAAGAATATAAGATAGGCTATATTAAAGCTGCAAAAGAAAGACTACATAATTTAAGTCTATAATTATTTGCCCCTTAGTTGGCAACTGCTAATTAGAAACTAGCTTTAATATGGCGTTCAAAGATGCAAAAGCAAGTTCATAAGCCAGTCGATCTAATATGTATTTTTGCGAAACACTCTCCAACTCACCCTTCTATTCAACTCAAAAAAGACTCCTCCACATATTCTTTTGAAACACACTCCCTAACTCTCCTTTCTATTCAACTCATTAACTTTTGAACGAACTCTAACAACTCCACTGCGGCGAACCAATGACTCCACTATAGTGGCAACGACTGCCGCCGCGACAAATTCTTGCAAGATGTAATATAGGTAAGAAATAGACTGGAATATCCTGCCCCCCTCATTAAGAGCATTTATTTTGTAGAAACATAAAAAGCTTGAGAATTAATGCAATGAATGTCTAATTTCTAGAGCTTCTAATGCCAAATATGGTGCAAATTATATATCATGAAAATTGGAAACTCTGCTGTCAACTTTTTTGTGCCCACTAAAATCCTCCCCCATATGCATTCCCTATGAGACTCTCTAAGCCATGGATATCTAGATCTAAGAGTTCTAATTTTGGACCGCCATCTAACTCACCAACATATGAAACATAGAATTTACAACTTCATGCACTAGGAGAGGGTGATACAATTATGTAGCATCAAAATAAATAGCTTTTATGGTCACGCATCAACATGACCAACAAGATACGATACATGGCAAACCTTGTTGCATACCAAGCTGGCAATGCCAACTCAATTTATAAAGTGCCAAAGTGGTGGGGTAGTGGTACCACAAAGGCTAAGGTGAGCCTCATAGACTACCAAGGTAGCTATTTAAAGCAACAACGGAAAAAAGGTTAGGCAAGGAATGATTTTTTCTTAGATAACGAAGGCTAATCTTTCAAGTAAGCCATTATGAGCTCAAACAACCAAAAAATTGTTAAACAAAACTATAATTTATGCTGCTAGAAGCATAATCTTAATGACCATGTGCTATTATAGTTTATACCCCTAGAAGCAATATTTTAATGACCATGTGGCATCAAAAAACTGGCACACCGCAGTCCCATATGGCTTCAAAGTAAAGCACATTGATACATACCAACAATCACTCTCTTTGCTAATCAATCAAATTTACAACATTTCACCTACAGTTCCTACTATTATACATCTCAACCAAAAAACCACAAAGTTCCTACTATTATACATCTCAACCATAGCAAAAACAAGCTGGTTGACTAATCTGCACTTCAATTGGTTCATGCACTTCAGAATGCAGATACAGATCTAACTGAATCTGACAACTGTATCTATGCAACAACAGCCAAAGAATATGACAGAGTTTTGATTTTCCTTCTGATGCATTACTTCCAGGGTAGACACTATGGTCCATTTTGGTAGCAAATCAAATTTATCTACGCAAGAGGGGTTCTATACTGCTTTTGTGAAAACCAACAGGTTATGTTCTATCTCAAAATAACAGGCCAAGAGGCACTTGTAATCTTACTATGTCAAGTCAAAAAGTTCAAATCAGTGCAACCAGCCTTCTATTGTGTCCATAATAATCCTTCCATACATGCACTCCTAGTACAAGATTATCTGGCCGGTACCCAAGATGGCTCACATGGAAGAAAAAAGAGCTATAGCTTTCTAATTGGAAAGAAGTTAAGACAATGATCTAGAAGGTTCTTTCATAATAATAATAAACATGAGGAAGATCAAACCCACGGGAATATGCATGCCAACCATATAGAGCCATGACAAAATGATCTTGGTAACACTCTCAAAATACAAAGGGTACTGGCCTTTCTCGAAGGTGTCTGGTCTCACAATGGACCTTACAAACTGTTCTCACAATGGACCTTACAAACTCATCTGCATGCATGCATTCTAATTAAAACAGAATGACCATAAATAACCAGATCATCACCTATATAGCAGACCAAAGCATTACTATGGGCCAGATCTTTCCAGTCCTATGACTAAAGATTAAATTTATCAGAAGAAGAAAGTGTGTGCCTTATTAGGCATATTAGGCAAGAGTGCCATATTAGGCAAAGGGAAAAAGGCAAAGGTGCACCATGTCTCCATATAAGGAGGAGATTTCGAACACCCTCGCTGCAGCTTTAGCCTTTTCAACAAAATAATTGTACCTCATATTTAAATAAATGTATCTCAATTGAGAGAGACTAAATGATGCATCACATCACCCGCGCTGCAACATTAGTCTCGCGCTTAACACTTCATTTCCAATGTGTAACATAGTAGTAATTGCACTCGTCCAAAGATTCCCGAACATCCACTAATAGAAAAATTCATTTGGGAACAATACGCACATTGAGAGTTTAATTTTCAATGAGATATTTAATTTAGAAACTGACCAATTGTTCCAATCAATGAGATTGTGAATAAGATACTATAGATTTGCTTCAGGAATAAATTGGGCTATGTAAAGATTATGAAGCCCCTGTAGATATCTGAAAATGTACAATAATATTATCTTTTGAGATGGGATAATTTCATTATTATCTTTTGAGATGGGATAATTTCATTTGAATCAGCCATAGGGCTATGTAAAGATTATGAAGCCCCTGTAGATATATGAAAATGTACAATAATATTATCTTTTGAGATGGGATAATTTCATTTGAATCGGCCATAGCTCTTTCGCTTCCAGTCCAATGCATGAATGAAGTAAGCCACTTGACTAATTTTTGGAGACCAAGTCTTTATGCCTTTTTTTCAAGCTCTGCAAGTTCCAAGTTTTTAACAGATCATTTACAAAAACTTACCAAGACACCGTCTTGAAGACTTATCCTCAAAACTAGTTTTGTTAATAACTGAACAAGCAACTAGTTTTGTTAATAACTGAACAAGCAACGGGAGGAATATATTCAGAAGAACTGCTCTGCATGCAAGGATCCGAACATCTCAAAGTGTATATCCTGTTGAAAATAGGCCTCTGCATGTCCACGTCCAGTCCTACAGTCGTGCCTCTTGGCACAGTCACGCCTCTCTGAGGCATATATATGTGCTACGGTTGGGGCTGTTCCAACCAGACCCATTTCATCTATTCATATCCATTCTTCTGCTATAGATCTCTGATTTTCTACATGGTATCAGAGCCTTCGGGCTAATCTCGGAATCGATCCAGTCAGAGACCTGTGAAGCAAACTCCGCAACCAAGTTTCAAGGTTTCAGTGGGAGCATCGATTTGGGATTTCTCTACAAAGCAACCAATTTCTGGAAGAATCGATGGATTACGGATAGATTAAACATGGCTGCTCCACTCCATTCTTGAAGATCATCAAACAACGGAATTAAGGTAACTTTTGATAATTCTGTTGAGAGTTTCTTTTAAGCATCTCTGGAGCAGAATGGAAGGACGTGAGCAAACCTGAGCGTATTAAGGGCTGGGTAAATCATCTGTGTGCAAACTAATCTCTGTGCAAAATTCATGGCTTTATCTGCAACCTACCCAGTGCTATCGCCAGCAAGCATCGAGAAGTTTGATGGCGAAAGGTTTTATATTTGGAAGATCAGAGTTAATTCTTTATTGTTAGAAAGGGATCTTCTTAAAATTGTAGATGGAACTGAACCAAGACCAGCCGATGCGGATGCTGCATCTAAGTGGGAGCAGCGAGATGCCAGAGCACGAGCTTTTATTCAGCAATGTCTCAGTGATAATTTGGCACCCACTGTTCTATCCTATCATACTGCTCAATCTATGTGGGCATTTCTTGAAAGCATATATGGAGACAAGGGGAAATCCACAATGGTCTTTCTGCGCAGTAAACTATTGGATTTAAGGCTCATTGGAACAACTGTTGTGCAATATGTCAGCGAATATAATGCATTGCAACAGCAGCTAGCCGCAATTGGGTCTCCAATAGGAGATGATGAAGGAGTAGCCGTACTTATGAAGGAGTTGCCTAAAATCTATGATACTTTGTCTTTCAATCTATTAAGCAAAAAGGATTTAAAACCTACGGATGTCATTGAAGCTCTTCTTAAGGAAGATGCCAGACAGAAAACGAAAGACGGGTCATCTAAATCTGCATTCATTGCTCGAAATCAGCCCAGAAGTGCAAGAAGCCTGGCCATATGATTGCTGTTTGTTCAAAAAAGAAGAAGAAAGAAGAGGAAGAGTCAAGGAAAAATGGCTCTAAATTGTTTTAGCCTGAGTGGGAGCTATGTGAGTCTGAGTGCAGATCTGTGTGCTTTGTGGTTCTTAGTGATTAGTCATATGTAAATTGTGGACATTTGAGGCAGTGGGAGTGTTGAAAATAGGCCTCTGCATGTCCACGTCCAGTCCTACAGTCGTGCCTCTTGGCACAGTCGTGCCTCTTGGCACAGTCACGCCTCTCTGAGGCATATATATGTGCTACGGTTGGGGCTGTTCCAACCAGACCCATTTCATCTATTCATATCCATTCTTCTGCTATAGATCTCTGATTTTCTACATGGTATCAGAGCCTTCGGGCTAATCTTACAAAAACTTACCAAGACACCGTCTTGAAGACTTATCCTCAAAACTAGTTTTGTTAATAACTGAACAAGCAACTAGTTTTGTTAATAACTGAACAAGCAACGGGAGGAATATATTCAGAAGAACTGCTCTGCATGCAAGGATCCGAACATCTCAAAGTGTATATCCAAAAGAAGGAACTGTGCATATCCAAAGTGTATATTCAGAAGAACTACATGAAAGGATAAAAACATCTCAGACCGCATGGTTTTGCAAGCATTAATTTCTAACCAGCTATAGCAGACTTCTGAAGCCTTTATCAGAAGCTATGGCAGAGCTCTACGTGGTCATTTGCTGGAGACTTAATAAAAATTCTACAAAATTTCCTCCGCAGTTTTGAAACTCTCTATGAATCGTGGCAATAGCATTTTCGCGTCCGCATGTATGTCCCCATGAATGGTCCACTCGTAAGGTCATGCCTTGTAAGATCAATTTGTTATCCAGTGGATCATCTCTGCAACATAACAAGAGTTAATAACCATGTCTGCGCTAATTTAAGGATATACAATAATCAGATGTAGATGATTGACAATGAAATTTCAAAGAATCAGATGCGAAAGCAGTGATTCTAGAAACAAATAAAAACATTAAGGAGCTTGTAGGTACAAGAATGATTCTCAAAAGACTACAAGGAGCTAATATTGGTATAAAGTTTGCTTCTAAAAATCAATAGCAGCAGCAGGCAATCCAGCAAGAAAAATGTTTGCCATGATTCAACACAAACATGAATATAAAAAATTGGTCTCAGATATCCAAGGAAGGTTAGAACCGCATCAGCACTCAAGCCTGGCGTGGCGAGAACTCTAGGGCGGCCACTGCGAATGTTTGAGAAACAAGCCTTTAGGATTATCATCACAGACCAGACAATCTATCACCAATTTTATTTTAATTTTACCTTTATGAGCAAGCGAGCAAGAGTAAAAACAAACAGAATTCTTGTAACTGATCTTAAGTTCAGAATGCTAAAGTAAAGAATGAAATACTAGCATGCAAAGAAATGGTCTCAGATATCGAAGGAAGGTTGAAACCGCATGAGCCCTCAAGCCTGGCTGGGCGAGAACTCTAGGGCCTTCAAAGTTATCATCACAGACCACAAATTCAACTGTCAAATCGATCGAATTGCAGCTTCTACTGGAGAGGATCGCGATGTGACTGCCACCATGCCACTGCAATATATACTCCCCAACTTACCCTAACCCTAACACCATAAGATTCAGGGTTTATGTTTATCTTTATTTATTTATTTTTTTTTGAAGGATGCATAGTGGGATTATGTATACAACTTAATTCTATGTGATATCAAAACCTCCGCAAGGTCTTGACGACTGTGCAGAGTTAATCACATAGCACGATTAAACATGCCACTCATCACAACTGACTAAAGAAAGAATCCCATAGTTGACGAGCCACTCTTTGATCTGTCGCAGCTTGAACCTGTTTACTCAGTTTAGATTTAAGAGATATCAGAACCCTGGAGGAATGCGAGTAATTCTGTGAGAAGACAAAAGCCCGGCGTCTCTTCCAAATAATCCAAAGCAGCCATCCCTTACACAAATGCGCAGCCTCCCTTTTTAATGCGGACCAACCTCTAGGGTAAATTCCCAGCACGACATTTATCTTTATTTATGGGTTTATGTTCATCTTTTATTCCCGGCTTTTGATCTGCCGAATATTCTGTCAATTCTGCCAGATCCACGGCCACAATTTTTTTCTACGAAACCCAGGGAAAGTGTTGAATGGTGCAAACAAAATTAACAAAACCCAATGGTTCCGAACATATATCAGATTATCCACGTAAATTTTTTACAATACAAAGGTTTCAAATACATGATATCATTATGGCTTTCTATTCTGCTAAGAAAGATGCCCTGTGTGAAAGAAAAAAAGCAAGAAAAAAACCTTTGACCACTAGAAACTAGGCTCCGAGGATTTGAACTTCCAAGCCGTAACGGCCTCACCAGAGCCCAAGAAAAACCCCAAAAAACTATGGCTTGCTCTGCCTTAACCTGCTCCATTGAATCGTCAGTAGCCGCAAAGAAAAGATGACTTATGTCGTCTTATTGAGAAAACAAATTTATGAAAGCCCTTTGAAAGATACAAGAAATTTGGCGGCCAAGGCCGCCGCGAACATTTCTCTTTCCCAACCCCTAGGGTTTCATATCCTCTTGTCCATGTCTTTGCATCCTTCGTCTACTCACTTACAGCATGAAATTTTTTTGGCAGCGAACATATACCTATTCGTCTGAGAATGAATGTGTATAATATCAAAGAGCAGGCAGGATTTGAACCTGCACTATTGCCTCATGCTCCATCGTATTGTAGTTGGCAACCATTGGGAGTCCCACTAACCCAATTTTTCCCTTGAGAATCTCAACTATCAATTTATTTATTTTTTTCTAATCTTCTTTGAGCATGAGATGACATAGCCCTTCCCAATTGTTCATTTTTGGCACGTCGTAGAATGCAACCCACAATAATAGTCAATAACTTAATAATAAACTACAAATGAAGAGGTCCAAACGGCTAAAAACTTGTAGGAAGAGTTTACAAAGTTTAACGTAACTTAAAGTACTAAATTCTTTAAAGTTTGTTTGTATCGAACATTTACAAAGATAATATTAATAAAATATTGCCCTAAAATTTTGGTTTTGCTCCACGGAGCTTGATCCTACTTTGTCACCAAATGATCTAAGCTTTCCATGTCTTGTAAAACTTGGTCTATTATCTTGCATAAACAATGCAAGCATTAATATGTTTATGTTACATATTAGTTAATCTTAACTATCTAAGTTGAGAATCTTAACTTTGTAATACCTATATCTAAGGATATACACAATTAGTTACAGCTATGTTACCACATAATAAATAACAATCTCACTTAATGTTCCCAAAGGGTATTTCATACAATAATGGACATGCATAAGAATAAACAAATAAATTGAAGAGCTAGCAAAAATATTCTTAATTCTAGATTTTATAGAAATATAGTATCACAATTCTGCATCAGGCAAACAAATCCTTGGAAGCATAGATAATGGTGATGATTTTCTAGATCGACATGTACGCATCAAATGGTTTATTGGTTGTCCAGATTCGCTATATATAAAGACAATCCTTGCTTACTCCAGTTCTTGTCTTTTCTTCCATGTTACAAATTGTAGCAAACCTTTCTCTTAGAAGGCCCCTTTTTTACAGTTCTTGACACAGTGGACGGAAAGAACCCACTCCTACTTGACCTGCCAGTCCCAAAACTAGTTAGAAGAGGCATACTGGAAATGATTTTGTAAAGAAAAATCAAGACAATGCTTTTAAAACAAAGGAGCATGCAGCCATAAATAAATGCAAGTATATTCCTATCTCCATAACTAAAGCTAACTATTACTACATTCTTTGCCTATCTTCTAGCTTTTAATACCCAATACTACACTATCATGAGAACATTTACATACCAACAGGAGTTCTAGCTTGTGCCAATTCTAATGACGGACTCAGCTGTCTTCATTAATTTGGTCCAACTGCAAAATCCCAGAGCACATACATATCTCCAAGCATTGATATAAATCCCAAGCTCGTACATGCTAAGTTTGAAGCCATATAATCTCTCATTTTCTTAGAATATACTACCTAGTAAATATAAAATTCCACGAACAAACATAAGGACAGGCAGGTATTTAAACACATGCCATCATCCATTTCATGAAACATAAGATATGACTTGCACTATTGCAAAATGGCTAGGCAATTTAGTTAATTTGATGTGGACAATGATAATAATTTTCATGACAATAAATAAAATGATTGATTTATTTTCTCTCGAGTTTCTAAGACAACAGGACAATGCTAAACCTCAAAAAGTTCCGGCAGGTTAGTAGCTTGGATAGTTAGGACACTCAGAACGACCTGACAATTGAAGAACATTCTCATGGTCAACATCCTGAAAAGTTTCAGTCTATGATGCTGAGATGCATCAATCTGCAACTTCTTGCAATTACATTGTAGATCTTTAGAACACATAGAGTCCTACGCAAGAGTTGCAGTAGCAGACATACAGCCCAAGTCTCATGAAAATTATATAGGGAAAGAATATCTTCTTTTTAAAATGAGAGGCCTTTGAAATTTGTGCCGGGAACGCGGCTGTGCAGACGCATGCGGCGTTCCCTTTCATTTTGCGGCTCTTCTTGCGGGACGCAAGTTGCCGGGTTTGAATGCAAAATTTGAATGAAATTATACAACCTCAATCACCTACATGAGATGAGATCTTCCCGGCGTTTCTATGATTCTTTCCTCCATCAGACCATTTTTTCCTTGGCACCTCACTCCTCCTCACAGCTACGATTTTTTCCCTTGATCTGAGTCGAGTTCATGATCGACAGGGGTAAGTGGCTGTTTCTGAAATCTTGGAATACTTACGATAATGCTATATTCTTAGGATTGTTTTTTTTTGCAGGATTGCAGGATTCCACGGTAGCTTGCTTAGTAAAATCGTTGCAAAGGGAGAAGATCCGGCAGCTCGATGTGCAGCCCATCATCCAAGCCATCATAGTGTGTGTTCCTCCTATTATTTGCATCGTGTTTCCTCCTACTATCATTTTGAAACTGCTAACCGTTTCTTCCTCTTTAAATTTGATGCAGGAACAGGAAGAAGAGGCAGCTTAGTCATCAACCTATCTTCCCAATCCAATCTAGGTTAGTGTCGTTGCTGCTTTACAGAATCTGTTCTTTCATTTTAATTTAACAAGGCGAGATTGGCACAGAGTTCATTTGAGTTTAGGGTTCCCGTTTTTCTCAGTTTGATCTTCATCTTCAGTTAAGAATTTGCTACATCAAGTCAAAATTAGAATGAACCATCAAGTTGAAATGAAGGTCTTCATATCTTCGGATGAATTAGTTTGCAACAATGGTTGTCTATGATGGCCTTTATCTGAGATTATAAGTCATGTCTATAATTAGGCTCTTCAGATCCGGTAGGAAGAAAATCTAGCAATTCAAATCGTTGCAAAGGAAGGGATAAGATCCAGCAGTTTGCAGAAAAGGAGGTTATCTGAATGTGGTTGTTTCTAAGATGCCTACCCAATGTAATAGTACTTTGAATGTTGTGAACCAGACTCTGATATGTCTCCCAAAACCAGACTCTGATATGCCAAGGTCAGCTACGGCATCTACAAAACCTTTATAAAGCTGTGGTGTCCAGACCATTACATGAGCAAAGCTGGTCTATTGCAAGCATTAAGCGGCTTGAAGCTTTTTTATTGTAAACTCTGGCTTTTTGTTGATATAGCTGATCCATAGTATTTGCTTTTTGTTCCCGCCAATACTCATGGTATTATCTTTCGCCAGACCAATCTGTGCTATTTTACTTCGAAAAAGTCAGAGATCCATTACATGAGCAAAGCTGGGATGCTCTTTTATCATAAATTTGTGGCCTATTGCAAGCATTAAGCGGCTTGAAGCTTTTTGTTGTAAACTCTGGCTTTTTGTTGATATAGCTGATCCATAGTATTTGCTTTTTGTTCCAGCCAATACTCATGGTATTATCTTTCTCATATAGTGATAGGTTAACACTGCACAATATATTAATGCCAACATCTTATGCTATAGCTACAACATCTACAAAACCTTTATGAAGCTGTGGTGTCCAGACCATTACATGAGCAAAGCTGGTCTATTGCAAGCATTAAGCGGCTTGAAGCTTTTTTTGTTGTAAACTCTGGCTTTTTGTTACAGGGCAAATTCCATCTTCAGATTAAGACAATTGCAATAGCTGGATCTGTCTCAGAAGTTTTTGACAGGGGTCATTCCTAGAGAACAAGCCGTCAAGTGCTCCACATGAGTGACAATCAACTTTCTGACAACAGAATTGTGCTTTAATATGTATTTCTTTTTCATGAATATTTTGGTGCTTCGTGCTTTTTAAACCAGAAATCTTTCATATTTGACAGCTATATTATCAAGCTTGCTGCATGACAAGATTTCACAAGGATCTGTTTATAGGTATGTTTTCTATGTCCATTTTTCATGTTCATTCTTTATGATTTTATAATAAGCTTTCAAATTTGCATGTTCTTTTCTTGAATGCAATTTTCAGCGAACTTTGATGCAAAGGAACATAGAGAAAAGGCAACTTATTGTACAGCCCATCTTCTCAGCTATAATTGTATGTTTGTCCTATTATTTGCGCCCTGCTAATCATTTCTTTCTTTGCACCCTGCTAAATCATTTATTCCTTTGTAAATTCACTGCAGGAACAGGAAGAGGAGGCATCTTACTGTGCAACCCATCTTCCCAGCCTGTCTTACGGTTGCAAGTGAGTGATCTTCCCAACGTCATTTGCCCATGATGAAAAGCAAGTGAGCTCTCTGCAATCGGACATGTGAATAAATTCCTGATCAAGTATCTATTCCCTGTT
This sequence comes from Isoetes taiwanensis, assembly GCA_021234155.1. Taxonomy (NCBI): domain Eukaryota; kingdom Viridiplantae; phylum Streptophyta; class Lycopodiopsida; order Isoetales; family Isoetaceae; genus Isoetes; species Isoetes taiwanensis. Next base: position 2,488,690 of record JAJEKV010000029.1, on the reverse strand, counting down.
CAAACAGTACCCAGCCATAGTTTTCTGCATTTTTATTCTTTAAAGCTCAAAAGTTTAGTGAGTTGAATTTGTTCTGAATGTGGATCTGATGGGTCCCTTAATTTGCAGCCATTTTATATTCAAAATCATTGCATGCATCTTGATTATTTGGAGCTTCTTAACGAACGAGATGCTTCAGGTTTAAGCCCTTTTAATGTGGTATAAGCTCCTTTGGTGTGTGGTTCAACTGCGGCCTCAATGTTTTCTTTAGTATGGTTCTTACATGATTTATGCTAGATTAACTAACTCACCTTTAGGGTAAAGAAGCTGGGCTCTACCATTTTTGCATTAAGCTTATTTTTGCTATGAATACGGGTCTGGATAGTGATTTAGATTGTGTTTGTGTCTCTGAGCCATATAGTTCTGCTTAAGGTTTAGGGGTTTTATAACCTCTGCTGATGCTTTATTGAAGTGGGCCGTCTGAAAATTGGATTGGGATTCACTCCTTAGTGGAGAAATCCTTTACAGGTTTTTATTATTTGAATATCATAATCTAGCACGGCTGTAGTAGAACAGGTTAGGGGCTCTCATAAACTTAAGTCTTGCTCGCTGGTCTAAGCGTAAGGTTTTGGTGTTGCAATGAGATCATTTGTTAGGTATGTTCTTAGGTGGTTGCTAAGGGGCTTAGCATAACACTGTTGTAGACGGGTTTGGTGTTGCAATGAGGTCATTTGTTAGGCCTGTTCTTAGGTGGTTGCTAAGGGGCTGTTGTAGATAGTAGTGGTTGAGTGTGCTGAGATAAGAGTGCTATGATAGGTGCAGAATGTGTTGTTGGTGTAGGTTAATAGATTGTTGCTGGTGTAGGTTAATAGATAGGGTTCGTATGTTATGTTTGTGTGGATGTTGTTTTGCTTGCTGCATGTTGAGCACTTTATGCAACATAGGTTCTCAACAAGCTAGATTATAGAGCATGCGGTTTGGCAATGGGTCTGCCTTGCATTTTCCTTCCTCAAGTGTTAGCAGATTCCATTGAAGTAATTCTTCACAGGATATGTACAAAATAAGATGATTGCATAGGTACTTTTTAGGTTATAGATTATGGGAAGGTGCTGCGATTAACATTGCTATTTGTTGAGGCAAGTTCTGTTTGGAGTCTTTTTTACAGTGGTGGCTATCATGCAAAAGGGATGGCTAAAGAATGCATGCTTCAAGTAGGTATACAAATGAATGTGTAATGTTCCAGTTCATTATTTCTTGACCAGAAAGTTAGTATGTGATGTAGTAGTTGATTTTCATAATGCATGTGATGCACGATCTCAGATTCTGCATAATGTAAAGGGGTTTTTGGCATGTTGTCACTGGAGTCGAGCTCCATTGTCTAGAATGTAAGTGAATTGTCCAGAATGTAAATGAATTGTCCAGAATGTAAAGGAATTGTGACTGAAGTCCAGCTTAATCAAAATTTGTTTCTGCAGAAACCTTGGAGCAAAATATCCACAAAGCCATACATGTTTATCATACAACAATTATTTGGGTATCATTGGTGGTGAGGATGCAGAATACAGGTATGGCTACGAATTTGGATTGGAGTTTGCGCATATCTGTGTAAAATATTGTATCATATCAGAAATAGCATTCACAGCATCAATCGTGCCTTTTGCATCCAGGTACACTTGGAAGGAGTTGGAAGTGGTTGGTAAACCTTATTGCACAGGGTTGGAAGGAGTTGAAAGTCTTTGGTAAACCCTCATTGCCCAGGGCAGGTCATACAACTGTAATTTGACAAATATCTTTTGGTTTGATGGTTTCACGAACAATTGCTAACAGTGCAACCTAAGGTGCTAATAATATGCATTTTTATAAGTTCATTGGCTAGATATTCATGCACTATTTAAGGGTTAGAATATTGATGATGTAAGGGTTATAGCATTTATAAATCATGCAAGTGCAAGTTCATGGTGCAGGATAAAACGCCCTACTATGATTCATAAAGATGAGCAAATGACATTGCCGTACTTGAAGCCCTTGATGGTATCTCTTTCAAATTTGATGCCTGTCATAGTAACTTATTTCATGAGGCAGATGTGATATCTTTGTTACATCTTTCTTATGCCGTCAATTCTTCTAAATGGGTTTCTCCTTATGCCTTTCTATATTGAATGATCATGCATTATTTTCCTTGGCACTTATGTTTAATGTGTGTGACATTTTTGGGATACTTACATTATTAAGTGCTATTCTCAACCTTAATATATGCACTCATTAGACCATCAAAATATCTATGAATCTTTATTTTATAAGCTCTTGAAAATTGTATCCCTATATTGAATGGTTATATGGAATCATTTTTAAACCAAGGCACATGCACTAATAGCTTTAGGGTTTATGATGGTCCACGTGTTTATGGGTTTAGAGGAGTTTGAGGATCCATCATATCAATGGCTATGCAAAAATATACACATCACTACTACACTAGCTAGATAGATTATGAAGTCACACGCAAAAACACATCTCTAAAAACTACACTACACTAGCCACACACGTCTTCCACAGACACATACACACAACATCCAGTTGCAGTTGCGTTGAATACACAATCTTCAGAAAACCCTAAATTATCACAAGCACCCAAAACTCCATGCATTCCATTCAGTTCCACAATATGCATTTCCATCCGCTCGGTATTTGTAAACCCTTCACACTTGGCACTCCATTACATCCATGGACATTTACTGTTTTTTATTCCACCTACATACCCCATTATGTCTACCCATTCTATATGTCCACGACTAATGCCCGGCATCGCCGGGCACACGTTTCTAGTATTTTTTATTACAGAGGCCATAGAGATAGAGCCATATTCAACACAATTATGCATGAATTGATTCAAACTATCGAGCAAGACCTGTAAACTCCATACTACCAGAGAATTCAAAATATGTGCTTTAAATTTCATTGTAAGATTCATAATTTTATAATGTTCATGGTCTATGTTCCAATTATGTGAAGGAAGGATAAACTTCAGCATAATAAATATTCTAGAATGGGGCTCGCATGAAACCAACAAACCGCCCGACTAGGCTTCTCATTCATCTCAACAGATTTTCTACAATGGTGGATAGTGGGTAGCCGCACACATGCGAACTACCCATGAAAAATAAAGGGAATATCCAATTATATAATTTGGACCCCATAAAATACAATGCTAATAGATGTTTGGCTGGTGTACCTGCCGAAAGCTTATCATCGGGATTAAAAAACCCCGCCCTTTCGGGTTTTCGAGGAAAAACCCTAGTGATAAGCCTTTGGCAAGGGGCTTGGACAAACGTAAGGCAGAGAAATCGCTCCCAAAACCCACGAATGAGAAGTCGAAAACAGATGTCGCTCGCCAACCTGTACCTGCACATCACCAACACAAAAAAATGTAACAAAACAAACCTCCCAGAGTGGAGGGGCTGATCACGCGTGCCATGCGACAGTAAAACAAAAACCTCGTCAAATAGAGGGGCTGGTCACGCGTGTCAGGCGACAAATACAATAACAAAGAAGGGGGGGCGGGGGGTGGGTTCAAAGAGAATAAGGTACTGCTGAGAGAGAAGAGGAAGCGCCGATGAGACTAAAATAGCGAACTCCCAACCAGATAATGCATGCGCCGCATGCATGTATGCAAGACATGCATGCTCGCCCCATTCTAGAATGGCGATCCGATGTCTCGGATCGATGGGATTCTAGAATGGGGCTCGCATGAAACCAACAAACCGCCTGAATACCAAAGGACTTCCTTAACAAAACTAGGATCGAGGACGAAAGTCACAGGATGAAGGCTAATGAAGAGCCAAGGCCGAGAAAGGACATGCCACAGCATGAAAGAAACGCCAAATTGGCCAAACCAAGCAGGGAGAAGCCCCTCCCCTGCCTGGATTCAAATCAAAGAGAATAAGGTACTGCTGAGAGAGAAGAGGAAGCGCGATTTTGTTTTTCTTCTGAGGGAAAATGGACGTGCGCCTATTTTCTTGGAAGTTTTGTCTTTATTCCATATTTTCAGTTGAAAATGCTTTCTTGGCCAAAATTGGCCTAAAAGTTTGAATTTCTGGTCCCCTGAGCCTGATTTGATCCGAATTTCCATCTCCAAGATTGCTGGCCCTGTAGAGGCCCAGCAAATTTCGACCTCCTCACTACTTTCTCTATGCATGGATACCAAATTCTTCACTGTTCTGAAGCAGGATCATAGAATTTCCTGTGTTTTTCTCTCTGGATCATCTACCGAGCTCTGGGACAGTTTTATTCTCAATCAATTCTTCCCAGATACCCTGTTCGACTCGGAATACTCAATTGTACCAACCTCAGAAGAATTTGAAGCCGAGATCATTGAAGCTTGGGTGTTGGAATTCCTCGGCAACAGCAATTTTTCAGGTATATTGTGGGTGGTCAGAAAAGAAAATTTTGGTAAAAATCTTCTCAGAATGATTTAGTGTATGCTCTCGAGTCCCTCTGGCATTTTTATGGTATTCCTATCCCTCTAACTTCTTAGATAGATCTTTCTTCCAGGTTGTCCTCTATTTCTCCCTATCAATTGTCCTCATTCTCCATTCCTTTGCCTCTCTTGCTTTTGACAGCCGTCTCTTATTTGTTCTGCATTTATGGCGAATTTTCCCCAAAAAAATAAACTTTTGCATGGCCCGTCAGCCCTAAATTTAAATTCTCTTTCACTCCTTCACAATTTTATGCTCCTTCCTGCTGCTCAAAGGGGCGCTTTTCTCTCTCAGTTAAGTGCATTCCATCTCGATCCTTCAAAAATTATTAAATTTGGGGATTTTGCTAACCAGGAGCCTCTGTCAAAAGATATGCATCATTTCAGCCCCTTTGCTCCTAACTGGGATACGCTCTCTCTGGATCCAAGGGGATCTCAAACTTTGTCAAAATTGGATGCTAATGGGGTACCAATTCCTCTATTTCTGAGACCACCTCAACCCTACATTTCGGACGAGCAATATGCTTCACACTTTGAGCTCCAACAATCCAGAGCCCCTATAAATACACAGCTATTCAGAGGTATTCATTTAAACTCTCCCTTGGTTGCATCCAAAATTGAATCCTTATCAAAGATTGCTGTTGTTGCTAAAGTTGATTCCACTGGTTTAAAAATTGAAAAACTTTGGGACCATCTCCTGAGGCTACACAAAGGCATTGTCATAAATTCTATCTACTGGCTAAACTTTCCGTATATCCTGGTGGAATGTGGTTGCCCCAGGACTTCAAACTTCTTACTTAAGCTTGGCCTTACAACCTGTGACACTTTTCAAATATCTTTTTTAAAATGGAATGCCACTTTACCTTTGAATGAATTCAGCAAGTATCATATTGCCTCTGTCACCATGAGTGAGCTCAGTCCCATATACTGGAATGAGGATTGCTTCTCTACTATTTTTAACTCCGTTGGCACCTACTTGACCACAGAATATTCCTCATACAAACCACCTAAATGCTTTATTCAGCTGGATATTACCAAAGTCATCCCTACTGCCATATCCTTCTTATTCTTTGGAAAAACCTCTATCTTACAACTTAGGTGGGTAGGTTTACCAAATCATTGCCAGAACTGTAATTCAAGACATAAGGTTGGCAGTGAATGCTTCCTTCATCACAAGGAAACAAACTCAAAGGTTATTCCAGAAAAAGGGATTGCTATCTCTGAGCCATCCAAACAAGCAACTACCTTAACATCTCCCAGAAGAATTAGATCCATTCAACATACAGTAATGGATAACAGGCCAGATCAAAGTACTCCTTTGCCTCAAAAATAATGGAACAAAGTCAATGGCAGTGCAAGAAGAATTCAAAAACATAGAGATGCTAGGAATTTGGTACAACAGAAACCTGATCTCTCGAATAGTTTTCAGATCTCCTTCAGAACATCTTCTTCTGACAAGCAAATGGGGATGAAGGTTCTAAACAAAGGAATCTTCATCAAGGAAAATAGACCAGCAGATTGTTTGGATAAGCCTACTCTGACAACTATGCAGTCCTGTGAGACAGCAAAAGATTCCCCTCAAGGTGCTTTAAAAATAAGTAAAGCAAATATTGAGCATAACAGAAATATGCTAAAAGGAAAAGACAAGGCACCAGTTTTGCCTTCAAGAGTTGATCTTCATAAGACTAGTATCAAATATTCTGAAGGACTCCAGGAACACCATCAGTCATCAACCTCTGTCAAACAAAGGTTCTCGAGATATTCAAATTGAAAACAAAATGGTCTCAGCTAGCTCTAAAATACCAATTACAGCGAGCAATAAATCTGAGACAGAAGGTTTGAATGGAGTTTCATTAATTAATGAAAAAGGTAGTGATTATATTGAAAAAAGCATGCAGAATACATCCACAAAAACTCAAATCCCTCCAGTTATGGATATAGATCACCTTAAGATTGTGGATCTTCAAGACCCTGAACCTGTCGAACACAATGACAAAGAGTTTGATACACTGAAAGTCTCAAATTCTTTTGCCATACTTGCAGACATATCAGACGACTCTGGTGCTGATAATGATGCAGATGATATATGTATTGGTCCCATTGAGCCACCCTTCCATCATACTCAGCTTCATAACACATCTCCCATACATTTCATCCCAAATATTACACCTTCGCCTGAAATTGAACCTGAACCCCTCCTTCTACATGTGGACCTTTTTGACACTTCACAACCAACCTCCCCTTCTTCTAAGAATGCAACCATTTCCCCTGAGATAGCTCAGCAGCTACAGGAATTAGTGACAGTGCCAGACATGGTGCCAGAATCCCCTGAATAGATGCTAGTTGGATTAAAGGACAGGGATGAAAAGTTTAGAAATATTTCAAATGTTTGGGAACACAATTTGTTGCATGTAGATCCTCAGGAACACACAGTGGTATTAGCAGTATGTTCTCAGCATGACATTGAGAAAATAGCAGACTCTACTCTACATCAAAAGGGATTTGCAGAGTTACCACACCTTGAACAAATTACTCCCAGGCAAGATCTTTCCACTTTAAATGCTGAAGATAATTTGCTGGTTATTTGTTTTAATGTGGATAATAATGTAGCTAACTCTACAAACTCCAGTGACACAACTTTAAATGAGCCTATAGTTCAGGAGTGTTGCAAATCTAAATTCTGGCAATGCTCTCACCTTGATAAAATATCTGATGATAGCAACTCTGCAGATTCTGGCCCTGATAAAGAAAATGCCCCTGAACATCACTTTTCAAATTTTGATACCCCTTGGGATGATGATGTTTACCTAACTGCTCACCATGATAGTGCTATTGCTGATCACTCTATAAACAAAGCATCCACCAGAAATGGAAAGAAAAAAGATAAACATATTCTTGGCCAAATCCTGAATACCCCTGCAGCTAACACTCGACTTAGATCCAGAAGAGCTATCAAACTCCATTGATTCTTCCCAAGGTTGCCTTTTCCTTAACTATATCATGAAGATTCTCAGTTGGAATCTAAGAGGTATAAAAGGCCCTTTGAAAAGAAGAAGGGCTATTTCTCAAATCAGAAGTTATGATGCTGATATCATCCTTCTTCAGGAGCTTAGACTCCCTAGTTTTGAGTGCTCAAATTTAGCAGATTGGATTGGCCCTGGTTTTTCCTCTACTTGGATTGAGGCCACTGGCACCTCGGGAGGGCTCTGCATTATTTGGAGACATCTTAACCATAGCTCTGTCTATATTAGCCCTTGCAGATCCTGGCAATCTGTTATCTACAAGCATAATGATCTTAGCTTTGGAATAATAAACATCTATGCCTCCACTGATTCTAGAATTAGAGCTAACACTTGGCCCACTGTTAGCAATTATATTGCATCTCAAGATTGTGACACCTGGATCACGGCAGGGGACTTCAACAACACACCTACTAGGGATTTGAAAATTGGCAAAAATCTCAACATGTCATCCGACGAAAGATCTCAATGGGATCAAATGCTTGACAGTCATTTTCTTCAGCATATCCCCTCTTCCACCTCTGCTTATACATGGTCTAACAAGCAAGAAGGTAATAGCAGAATCTAATGTGCCCTAGACAGGTTCTACATAAACAACATTCAGAATGATACCTGGAATAATTGCCTGGTCTACAGTGATGAATGTACATCAATATCTGTCCACCAGCCTCAATTCCTCACTACCAATCACACCCTTTCCATCAAGAGGCATGGTAATACTCCTTTTAAGTTGAATTTCTCCCTCCTCGACTCAGATTCTTTCTGTAATGAGTTCATTGCTTTTTATGATACTCTCCCCAAGGTTAGATCTACAAACTCTATGAGATCCTTTTATGCCAACATAAAAGACTCCAAGACCTGGATCAAACAGTGGTCAAAGAATTTACATGAGAGCAAGCAAGCTGAAAAGAGAGCTTATCTTCAAGAAATGAAGGAGGTTAGGATTAAGCTGCAAGAAGACCCCCTTAACATCGAGCTTCATTGGCAAGAAGGAAATCTTGAAATGGTCATTAAAACAATTGAGGAGTTGGAAGTAAAAGGGGCATCCATCAGATGCAAGCTCAAGTACCTTTCCAATATGGATCATGGGAACTCCAAGTTCTTTTACAGAGTTGCCAAATCTAGACTTTTGAAAAGTCAACTGACCACTGTCAAGGATGAAAATGATAATACCATTTCTGATCAAAAAGAAATTTCCAATTTCTTTTGCTCTAATTATGCTAGTATTTTCTCCCAACCTATTGACAGCTCTGTCCAAATTGCTGAAGCCAAAACTTTCACTGATTTGATTGATAACAATGGCCTTCACAGTAATATTGCTATGACCCCTTCTATTTAGGCTATCCCAACTGCTGATGAGATTTTCTCCACCCTCAAGAGTCTTGCAAAGGGTAAAAGCCCAGGCCCTGATGGTCTACCCCCTGAATTCTATATTAGGTTTTGGGATACCATTAAAAGTGACTTCATGCACATGATCAAGGGATTCTGGAATTCCAACCACCTTCATCCTGCTCTTTCATCTGGCCTCATCACCTTAATTCCTAAGGTTGACAATCCCCAGTCCTTTTCTGACTGGAGGCCTATCTCTTTGACAAACTCCACATATAAGGTCTGTGCTAAAATTATAGCTAACAGGGTTAAATCTCATCTTCAAGAGGTCATCAGCTCGAATCAATCTGCCTTTCTCCCCAACAGATATATCCTGGATAACTATATTGCAGCCATGGAGGGAATGCATTGGAACAATCTCACTAAGCAGAATTGTATCTTGCTAAAGCCAGATTTTTCAAAAGCTTTTGATACTGTAAGGTGGAATTTTTTAGAATTCTCTCTCCAAAAGCTAGGTTTCAGTGAAAAGATCATTAAGCTTATCTTGGGCTTAAATTCTAGATCTCAATCAACTGTCCTTGTCAATGGTTCCCCTGCCCTCTGGCTCGAGGTGTTAGACAGGGATGTCCTCTAGCCCCTTATCTCTTTCTGGCTGTAGCAGAGATGCTTACTAGAGTGGTAACATATCAGCAATCTGTGGGAAATATTGTTGGCCTGAAACTTCCTGACAATACTTCCAATCTCTCCATTCTGCAATATGCAGATGACTCTTTCAGCTTTCTCAAGAATGCCTCCATATTATTCACATCTTTGGAGCTGACTCTGGGATACACTTGAACAGAAATAAATGCACTATTATTGGTGATCTGGATACTGATAGCATTGCAGGTATCAAATGCATGAGCTCAACTGAGAAAACCAACCTCCTGGGTATGCCTTTGTCTCTCAATCCCAGTCTCAAAGGGTTATGGACCCCTATAGTTTTAAGGATCAGAAAGAAGCTAGGCAATTATGGTAATTGTCTTTCTCTGGCAGGGAGAACCATAATTGCTAATTCTGTCATTGCTGCCTCTCACATTTACTGCTCCTCTGCTCTCTTAGCTCCTAAACGCATTTACCATCAAATCGAGAGAATTGTCAGAAATTTCATTTGGAGGAAGCATCACATGGTTAACTGGAATTCTATTACCAGAAGCAAGAAACATGGTGGCCTTGGCTGTAAAAACTTGGTCTTTCAGGGCTATGCTTTGGCTGGGAAATACATCTGGAAATCCCTGTTCATGCATAATAATCCAGCCACGTTTTTCATCAAACATTGGCTATCATGCAGTCATCCTAAGGGGCATCCTTCTATCAGCCATAACTTGCCTTCTTCAGCTTTCACAGCATTGAAACCTGCCCCAAATATCTCACCTCTCATGAGAAGCATTATTTTAGCTTGGAACAAGGTTCAGCACTCTGGTATAGAGAATAGCCACTCCAGCACAAGCATATTCTGGAATCCTAATTTCTCTAGAGATAACACTACTCCTATGGCTATAAAGCATCCTAAGCTCTATAAAAAGTGGATGGCATATGGTATTTTAGATCTTGGTGATCTCTGGGATCAAACAAGATGGATCTCTTGGACAAACCTGAAAAATAGGATCAGAGGCAGTTCCTCTGACAAGATTCTTTTCAGATTCATCATGCAAAAAATTAGCAATGTCAATCTCTTAGACAATCCTTGCACTGCTGAATGGACCCTTTTCGGTAAGCCCTGCTACAATGTTTCCAAGGTCTACACTTGTTTAAATATGCCTCACCTGCCCTCTAAATCTAAGCTTTATTGGGGTCTCTCAAATGACTCTGAAGCTAGGTTGTTCAAAAATATCTGGCATTCCTACTTGCCTCCCAAGATCTCTTATTTTGCTTGGTTAATTGCCAATAAGAGTGTGCCAAGTTTGGAAACTATATCCAGGCACTCGAACCCTGCAACAAATCCAGTGCATCCCAACTGTCCCCTTGGCTACAACTATGTTGAATCTATGGAGCATATCTTTGGCTGTGCTAAGCTTACTTCTTTTTGGAGATGGTTTGAGGATATTTTTAACATAAATTGTCCTGCTACTCTGCTTGAGTTTATGATGAACGATGATGCCTTTAAAAATTCTTTATGTTTCATTGCTTTGTGGAATGTTTGGAAACATAGGAACATGTGTCAGTATGGAGGTAAATCAATTTCTATATACTGGATTAAATCTCAAGTTATGTATGACATTGAAATGGTTGCAACAAGTCAGATACACTTGCATAAAGATTCTGTGGATAACAAATGGCTAAATATAGGCAATTTCATGGGAGCTCATAAACTATTTAAACTAAATTGTCATGATTCACTTACTGACACTCAATGTCTTTCTGGTAGATTACATGAGGAACCTTAACAGAGATATTGGCACTTCAGTGGAGCCTGCAGAATATAGATTCCACATACTTAATGGTGCAACTATGGTGGTTCATGGAATGCAACAGCAGAAGAATGACAGATCAACAGTTCGAGTACTACAGGGAATGCTATTACCATCACAGGGGTCTGGCAGATGCATATGGCACTCTAATTATTTTGATGTCCACTACCAATGCTGACAGGCTGATTCACAACAAGAGAATGGGCTTTTAGCGACGTGGGTCGGCGACGTCCCTGCGACGTGACGTCGCAATTGACGTGACCAGGTCACGTCTTTGCGACGTCGCGTCGCAGGGACGTCGCATGCGACGTCCAACACGACGTTGGACGTGACACACGCCACGTCTACGACCACGTCGCATCGCGTGCGTCACTTTTGTGCGACGTGACGTCGCGCGTGACGTCTGCTGGACGTCTAGTGTACTTTGTTCTTTTTGGAGAACAAGGGTGGTCTTCTGGCCACGAAAGTTGGTCCCCAGGGTAATGTCGATATTCTGAGTCCATTGGAAGAGCCAAATCATGGTTTTGGAGAGGGAAAATTGCTCGTCCATCGCCAGGGCCTTCGTAAGAGAACTTTTGTGGCAGCATGTGAGGTCTGGAAGACTCGGAGCTATTTCATCGTGCACCAACACTGCATATCCTAGTGAAATGTTTTTCTCATGTCCGCGACCGCACGCTTGCACCGCTTTGTCAAAATTCCACCTTTTTTCGATGCAGAATTTTTTAGTTATGCGTTCTTTTGCATTCATGCTTCATAAATTCGTAATTAATGCATGGTATGGAATTAAATTCTGATTTTTTGTCAGTTGGCTTCCTAGGTCATCCCCAACATACAGGCAAATTTTTAGAATTTCCGGATAAAGTTCTGATCAAATAGGTAGCATTGGAACGGTCTAGGCAGCCTGTTGTTGGGCAGTAGCAAGACATTCATAAATTCGTAATTAATGCATAGTAAGGAATTAAATTCTGATTTTTTGTCAGCAGGCTTCCTAAGTCATCGCCAACGTACATGCCAGTTTTCAAAATTTCCAGACAAGGTTTAGATCAAAGTGTTTGCATTAGTACGGTCCGGGCAGCCTGTTGTTGGGCAGCCGAGCTGGCACACTTGCCCAAGTCAAACAAGGCCAGGACCTTGCAAGGCCGCCTCATTAGAGGGGAGAGTCCGAACCCCAAGAGGCGAGCCCCAAAAAGTTTCCCGAGGCAGCCTTTCCTGGCAGCGCTCCCCCGGAGGGCCGTACGCTAAAGACCACACTCCCGGATCTCGGTTCCCCTATCCGACCGTTGAATCCTTCGTTCAAGGGCCCTGGCTCGATAAGGTCCAAAAAAATCCAACATCCGTCCGGGAGAACTTATCAAACCGCGAAGCGTCTGGGTCGGCCGCGTGTAGAAACCAAAGTGTTTTGTCGTTCGGACATTGCGGAGGCTCCGGAATGGCGATTCGACTTCGCCACATCGTCCGGAGGTCGAAATTACCCTAGAGACCAAGTTGCACGGTCAGTTTTGCAAAAGAAAGAAACACTTACGCCCCTACGTTGCGGATTCGGCCGACCACCTCCTAGGCCAATTGACTACGAGTGTGTTGGACATGAGATAGTTTGACGCTTCCTCGAGAAGGGGTGGTCTTCGCCCCGCGAAACTTGGTCCCCGTGACAATGTCGACATTCCGAGTCCATTGGCGAGCCGAATCACGCGATTCCCGGAGAGGGAAGTTGCATGTCCGTCGCCGGGGCCTTCGGAGAGGACTTTTGGGGCAAGCCGCCTCCGTGGTTTTAGGGTCCGTGTTCAAGGCCAACATCCCCCCTCTACGCCAAGACACGGCGCAAGGTCCTAGTCGAATCGACAAGGATAGAGCCTCCCAAACGTAAACCCTATGAGTTGCCGTGTTCTAGCGGGGTTTTGCGTTTTGGGTGCCGAAGTTTTGGTCTTTTGCACTTGGGACTTGGCCAATAAGATGCAGCTTGAGAACGCTAAGCAAGGAGAACCCGGCGGAATGGAGTTTGGATCTGTACTCCTCCGTTGTGGCGCTTAGAAGTAAAGGGCGCCTTTTGCAAAGAGCAAGACATTCATAAATTCGTAATTAATGCATAGTACGGAATTAAATTCTGATTTTTTGTCAGCAGGCTTCTAAGTCATCGCCAACATACAGGCCAGTTTTCAAAATTTCTGGACAAGGTTTAAATCAAAGTGTTTGCATTAGAACGGTCCGGGCAGCCTGTTGTTGGGCAGCCCAGTTGGCACACTTGCCCAAGTCAAACAAGGCTAGGACCTTGCAAGGCCACCTCATTAGAGGGGAGAGTCCGGACCCCAGGAGGCGAGCCCCAAAAAGTTTCCCGAGGCAGCCTTTCCTGGCAGCGCTCCCCCGTGGGGCCGTACGCTAAACTAAAGACCACACTCCCGGATCTCGGTTCCCCTATCCGACCGTTGAATCCTTCGTTCAAGGGCCCTGTCTCGATAAGGTCCAAAAAAATCCAACATCCGTCCGGGAGAACTTATCAAACCGCGAAGCGTCCTGCGGTCGACCGTGTAGAAACCAAAGTGTTTTGTCGTTCAGACATTGCGGAGGCTCCGGAATGGCGATTCGACTTCGCCACATCGTCCGGGAGGCCGAAATTACCCTAGAGACCAAGTTGCACGGTCAGTTTTGCAAAAGAAAGAAATACTTACGCCCTACGTTGCAGTATTCGACAGCCACCTCCTAGGCCAATTGACTACGACGACATGAGATAGTTTGACGCTTCCTCGAGAAGGGGTGGTCTTCTAGCCATGAAACTTGGTCCCCAGGGCAATGTCGACGTTCCGAGTCCATTGGCAGAGCCGAATCACGATTTCGGAGAGGGGAAGTTGCCCGTCCGTCGCCAGGGCCTTCGGGAGAGGACTTTTGGGGCAAGCTACTTCCGAATGGTTTTTAGGGTCCGTGCTCTGGCGTCAACACCCCCCCTCTACGTCAAGACACGGCGCAAGGTCCTAGTCGAATCTGACAAGGATAGAGCCTCCGAAACGTAAACCCTATGAGTTGCCAGGTTCTAGCAGGGTTTGCGTTTTGGGTGCCGAGTTTTGGTCTTTTGCACTTGGGACTTGGCCGATAAGATGCAGTTGAGAACGGAAGCAAGGGGAACTGACGGAATGGAGTTTGGATCTGTACTCCTCCCGTTGTGGCAGTTAGAAGTAAAGGGCAGCTTTTGCAGTAGCAAGACATTCATAAATTCGTAATTAATGCATAGTACGGAATTAAATTCTGATTTTTTGTCAGCAGGCTTCCTAAGTCATCGCCAACATACAGGCCAGTTTTCAAAATTTTCGGACAAGGTTTAGATCAAAGTGTTTGCATTAGAACGGTCCGGGCAGCCTGTTGTTGGGAAGCCGAGCTGGCACACCTGCCCAAGTCAAACAAGGCCACGACCTTGCAAGGCCGTCTCATTAGAGGGGAGAGTCCGAACCCCAAGAGGCGAGCCCCAAAAAGTTTCCCGAGGCAGCCTTTCCTGGCAGCGCTCCCCCGGGGGGCCGTACGCTAAAGACCACACTCCCGGATCTCGGTTCCCCTATCCGACCGTTGAATCCTTCGTTCAAGGGCCCCGCTCAATAAGGTCCAAAAATCCAACATCCGTCCGGGAGAACTTATCAAACCGCTGGAAGCTGCCCGGTCGACCGTATAGAAACCAAAGTGTTTTGTCGTTCGGACATTGCAGAGGTCTCTAATGGCGATTCGACTTACCACATCGTCCGAGGTCGAAATTACCCTAGAGACCAAGTTGCACGGTCAGTTTTGCAAAAGAAAGAAACACTTACGCCCTACGCTGCAAGATTCGGCGACCACCTCCTAGGCCAATTGACTACGAAAGTGTGTTGGACATGAGATAGTTTGACGCTTCCTCGAAGGGGTGGTCTTCGCCACGAAACTTGGTCCCCGTGACAATGTCGACCTTCCGAGTCCATTGGCGAGCCAATCACGATTCGAGAGGGGAAGTTGCCCGTCCGCCGCCGGGCCTTCGGAGAGGACTTTTGGGGCAAGCCGCTTCCGTGGTTTTAGGGTCCATGCTCAAGGCCAACATCCCCCTCTACGCCAAGACACCGCGCAAGGTCCTAGTCGAATCTGACAAGGATAGAGCCTCCGAAACGTAAACCCTATGAGTTGCCAGGTTCTAGCAGGGTTTGCGTTTTGGGTGCCGAGTTTTGGTCTTTTGCACTTGGGACTTGGCCAATAAGATGCAGTTGAGAACGCGAAGCAAGGGGAACTGACGGAATGGATTTTGGATCCAGTACTCCCCGTTGTGGCGCTTAGAAGTAAAGGGCGCTTTTGCAAGAGCAAGACATTCATAAATTCGTAATTAATGCATAGTACGGAATTAAATTCTGATTTTTTGTCAGCAGGCTTTCTAAGTCATCGCCAACATACAGGCCAGTTTTCAAAATTTCTGGACAAGGTTTAAATCAAAGTGTTTGCATTAGAACGGTCCGGGCAGCCTGTTGTTGGGCAGCCGAGTTGGCACACTTGCCCAAGTCAAACAAGGCCAGGACCTTGCAAGGCCACCTCATTAGAGGGGAGAGTCCGGACCCCAGGAGGCGAGCCCCAAAAAGTTTCCCCGAGGCAGCCTTTTCCCGGCAGCTCCCCGGGGCCGACGCGCTAAAGACCACACTCCCGATCTCTCGGTTCCCCTATCCGGCCGCTGAATCCTTCGCTCAAGGGCCCCGTCTCGATAAGGTCCAAAAAATCAATATCCGGCCCAGAGAACTTATCAAATCGCTGGCGTCCCCGCGGTCGACCGTGTAGAAACCAAAGTGTTTTGTCGTTCGGACATTGCGGAGGCTCCGGAATGGCGATTCGACTTCGCCACATCGTCCGGGAGGCCGAAATTACCCTAGAGACCAAGTTGCACGGTCAGTTTTGCAAAAGAAAGAAACACTTACGCCCTACGTTGCAGTATTCGACAGCCACCTCCTAGGCCAATTGACTACGAGTGTGTTGGACATGAGATAGTTTGACGCTTCCTCGAGAAGGGGTGGTCTTCTGGCCATGAAACTTGGTCCCCAGGGCAATGTCGACGTTCCGAGTCCATTGGCAGAGCCGAATCACGATTCCGGAGAGGGGAAGTTGCCCGTCCGTCGCCAGGGCCTTCGGGAGAGGACTTTTGGGGCAAGCCGCCCTTCCGAATGGTTTTAGGGTCCGTGCTCAAGGCCAACACCCCCTCTACGCCAAGACACGACGCAAGGTCCTAGTCGAATCTGACAAGGATAGAGCCTCTGAAACGTAAACCCTATGAGTTGCCGTGTTCTAGCGGGGGTTTGGCGCTTTGGGTGCCGAAGTTTTGGTCTTTGCACTTGGGACTTGGCCAATAAGATGTAGTTGAGAACGAAGCAAGGGGAACTAACGGAATGGAGTTTGGATCTGTACTCCTCCCGTTGTTGTGGCGCTTAGAAGTAAAGGGCGGCTTTTGCAAAAGAGCAAACCATTCATAAATTCGTAATTAATGCATAGTACGGAATTAAATTCTGATTTTTGTCAGCAGGGCTTCCTAAGTCATCGCCAACATACTGGGCCGCTTTTCAAAATTTCTGGACAAGGTTTAAATCAAAGTGTTTGCATTAGAACGGTCCGGGGCAACTGTTGTTGGGCAGCCGAGCCGCACACTTGCCCAAGTCAAACAAGGCCGGACCTTGCAAGGCCACCTCATTAGAGGGAAGAGTCCCACCCCGGAGGCGAGGCGCCCCAAAAAGTTTCCCGAGGCAGCCTTTCCTGGCAAATCCCCCCCGGGGGCCGTGCGCTAAAGACCACATTCCCGATCTCGGTTCCTCTATCCGGCCCGCTGAATCCTTCGTTCAAGGGCCCTGTCTCGATAAGGTCCAAAAATCCAACATCCGGCCCAGAGAACTTATCAAACCGCTGGCGCCCCGCGGTCGATGCGTGTAGAAACCAAAGTGTTTTGTCGTTCGGACATTAAGCGAGGCTCGAATGGCGATTCGACTTCGCCACATCGTCCGAGAGGCCGAAATTACCCTAGAGACCAAGTTGCACGCGGTCAGTTTTGCAAAAGAAAGAAACACTTACGCCCCACGCGCGGCGAGATTCGGCAGACCACCTCCTAGGCCAATTGACTACGAGTGTGTTGGACATGAGATAGTTTGACGCCTTCCTCGAGAAGGGGTGGTCTTCGCCATGAAACTTGGTCCCCGAGGGCAATGTCGACGTTCCGTCCATTGGCGAGCCAATCACGATTCCTGAGAGGGGAAGTTGCCGTCCGTCGCCGTGGCCTTCGGGACAGGACTTTTGGGGCAAGCCGCTTCCTCAATGGTTTTAGGGTCCGTGCTCAAGGCCAACACCCCCTCTACGCCAAGACACGGCAAGGTCCTAGTCGACCGACAAGGATAGAGCCTCCAAACGTAAACCCTATGAGTTGCCGTGTTCTAGCGGGGTTTGCGTTTTAAGTGCCGAAGTTTTGGTCTTTTGCACTTGGGACTTGGCCGATAAGATGCGCTTGAGAACGCTGCAAGGGGAACCCGACGGAATGGAGTTTGGATCTGCATCCTCCCGTTGTGGCGCTTAGAAGTAAAGGGCGCCTTTTGCAAAGAGCAAGACATTCATAAATTCGTAATTAATGCATAGTACAGAATTAAATTCTGATTTTTGTCACAGGCTTCCTAAGTCATCGCCAACATACAGAGCCGCTTTCAAAATTTCTGGACAAGGTTTAAATCAAAGTGTTTGCATTAGAACGGTCCGGGCAGCCTGTTGTTGGGCAGCCGAGTTGGCACACTTGCCCAAGTCAAACAAGGCCAGGACCTTGCAAGGCCACCTCATTAGAGGGGAGAGTCCGGACCCCAGGAGGCGAGCCCCAAAAAGTTTCCCCGAGGCAGCCTTTCCTGGCAGCGCTCCCCCGTGGGGCCGTACGCTAAACTAAAGACCACACTCCCGGATCTCGGTTCCCCTATCCGACCGTTGAATCCTTCGCTCAAGGGCCCCGTCTCGATAAGGTCCAAAAAATCCAACATCCGGCCCGAGAACTTATCAAACCGCTGGCGCCCCGCGGTCGGCCGTAGAAACCAAAGTGTTTTGTCGTTCGGACATTGCGAGGCTCCGAATGGCGATTCGACTTCGCCACATCGTCCGAGGCCGAATTACCCTAGAGACCAAGCTGCACGGTCAGGTTTTGCAAAAGAAAGAAATACTTACGCCCTACGCTGCAAAGATTCGACGCCCACCTCCTAGGCCAATTGACTACGGACGACATGAGATAGTTTGACGCTTCCTCGAAAGGGTGGTCTTCTAGCCATGAAACTTGGTCCCTGTGGCAATGTCGACGCTCGAAGTCCATTGGCAGAGCCAATCACGATTTCGAGAGGGAAGTTGCCCGTCCGTCGCCCGGGCCTTCGGAGAGGACTTTTGGGGCAAGCTACTTCGAATGGTTTTAGGGTCCGTGGCTCAAGCGCCAACACCCCCTCTACGCCAAGACACGGCCGCAAGGTCCTAGTCGACCGACAAGGATAGAGCCTCAAACGTAAACCCTATGAGTTGCCGTGTTCTAGCGGGGTTTGCGCTTTGGGTGCCGAAGTTTTGGTCTTTTGCACTTGGGACTTGGCCGATAAGATGCGCTTGAGAACGGAAGCAAGGGAACTGACTTGAATGGAGTTTGGATCTGTACTCCTCCCGCTGTGGCGCTTAGAAGTAAAGGGCGCCTTTTGCGATAGCAAGACATTCATAAATTCGTAATTAATGCATAGTACGGAATTAAATTCTGATTTTTGTCGCCAGGCTTCCTAAGTCATCGCCAACATACGAGCCAGTTTTCAAAATTTCCGGACAAGGTTTAGATCAAAGTGTTTGCATTAGAACGGTCCGGCAGCCTGTTGTTGGGAAGCCGAGCCGCACACACTTGCCCAAGTCAAACAAGGCCACGACCTTGCAAGGCCGTCTCATTAGAGGGGAGAGTCCTGGACCCGTGAGGCGAGCCCCCCAAAAGTTTCCCCGAGGCAGCCTTTTCCGGCGGCGCCCCGGGGGGCCGACGCTAAAGACCACATTCCCGGATCTCGGTTCCTCTATCCGACCGCTGAATCCTTCGCTCAAGGGCCCCGCCTCGATAAGGTCCAAAAATCCAACATCCGGCCCGGAGAACTTATCAAACCGCCGTAAGCGCCCCGGTCGGCCGCGGTAGAAACCAAAGTGTTTTGTCGTTCGGACATTGCGGAGGCTCCGAATGGCGATTCGACTTAATACATCGTCCCCGAGGCCGAAATTACCCTAGAGACCAAGTTGCACGGTCAGTTTTGCAAAAAGAAAGAAATACTTACGCCCACGCTGCGGATTCGGCGCCCACCTCCTAGGCCAATTGACTACGAAAGTGTGTTGGACATGAGATAGTTTGACGCTTCCTCGAGAAGGGGTGGTCTTCGCCATGAAACTTGGTCCCCGTGGCAATGTCGGCGTTCCGTCCATTGGCGTGAGCCGAATCACGATTCCCGAGAGGGGAAGTTGCCCGTCCCGCCACCGGGGCCTTCGGACAGGGACTTTTGGGGCAAGCCGCCTCGAATGGTTTTAGGGTCCGTGGCTCAAGGCCAACACCCCCTCTACGCCAAGACACGGCGCCAAGGTCCTAGTCGAATCGACAAGGATAGAGCCTCCGAAACGTAAACCCTATGAGTTGCCAGGTTCTAGCAGGGTTTGCGTTTTAAGTGCCGAGTTTTGGTCTTTTGCACTTGGGACTTGGCCGATAAGATGCAGTTGAGAACGCGAAGCAAGGGGAACTGACGGAATGGAGTTTGGATCTGTACTCCTCCCGCTGTAGCAGCTTAGAAGTAAAGGGCAGCTTTTGCAAGAGCAAGACATTCATAAATTCGTAATTAATGCATAGTACAGAATTAAATTCTGATTTTTTGTCAGCAGGCTTCCTAAGTCATCGCCAACATACAGGCCAGTTTTCAAAATTTCTGGACAAGGTTTAAATCAAAGTGTTTGCATTAGAACGGTCCGGGCAGCCTGTTGTTGGGCAGCCGAAGCCGCACACTTGCCCAAGTCAAACAAGGCCGGACCTTGCAAGGCCACCTCATTAGAGGGGAGAGTCCGGACCCCGTGAGGCGAGCCCCAAAAGTTTCCCCGAGGCAGCCTTTCTGGCGCTCCCGGGGGGCCGTCACGCTAAACTAAAGACCACACTCCCGGATCTCGGTTCCCCTATCCGGCCGCTGAATCCTTCGCTCAAGGGCCCCGCCTCGATAAGGTCCAAAAATCCAACATCCGGCCCCGAGAACTTATCAAACCGCTGGCGTCCCCGCGGTCGGCCGTGTAGAAACCAAAGTGTTTTGTCGTTCGGACATTCGCGGAGGTCCTAATGGCGATTCGACTTCGCCACATCGTCCGGGAGGCCGAAATTACCCTAGAGACCAAGCTGCACGGGCGGTTTGCAAAAGAAAGAAATACTTACGCCCTACGCTAAAAGATTCGACGCCCACCTCCTAGGCCAATTGACTACGACGACATGAGATAGTTTGACGCTTCCTCGAGAAGGGGTGGTCTTCTAGCCATGAAACTTGGTCCCCGTGGCAATGTCGACGCTCCGAGTCCATTGGCGTAGCCCGAATCACGATTTCGAGAGGGGAAGTTGCCCGTCCGTCGCCCGGGGCCTTCGGGAGAGGACTTTTGGGCAAGCTACTTCGAATGGTTTTAGGGTCCGTGCTCAAGGCCAACACCCCCTCTACGTCAAGACACGGCGCAAGGTCCTAGTCGAATCGACAAGGATAGAGCCTCAAACGTAAACCCTATGAGTTGCCGTGTTCTAGCGGGGGTTTGCGCTTTGGGTGCCGAAGTTTTGGTCTTTTGCACTTGGGACTTGGCCGATAAGATGCGATTGAGAACGGAAGCAAGGGGAACCGACGGAATGGAGTTTGGATCTGCACTCCTCCGCTTGTGGCGCTTAGAAGTAAAGGGCAGCTTTTGCAGTAGCAAGACATTCATAAATTCGTAATTAATGCATAGTACGGAATTAAATTCTGATTTTTTTGTCACAGTGCTTCCTAAGTCATCGCCAACATACAAAGCCAGTTTTCAAAATTTTCGGACAAGGTTTAGATCAAAGTGTTTGCATTAGAACGGTCCCGCAGCCTGTTGTTGGGAAGCCGAAATGGCACACCTGCCCCAAGTCAAACAAGGCCACGACCTTGCAAGGCCGTCTCATTAGAGGGGAGAGTCCAACCCCAAGAGGCGAGCCCCAAAAAAGTTTCCCCGAGGCGCCTTTTCTCGGCGGCTCCACGGGGGCAGACGCTAAAGACCACACTCCCGGATCTCGGTTCCCCTATCCGACCGCTGAATCCTTCGCTCAAGGGCCCCGCCTTGATAAAATCCAAAAAATCCAACATCCGGCCGGGAGAACTTATCAAACCGCTGAAGCGTCCCCCCGGCGGCGATCGCGTAGAAACCAAAGTGTTTTGTCGTTCGGACATTGCGAGGTTCGAATGGCGATTCGACTTACCACATCGTCCGGAGGTCGAAATTACCCTAGAGACCAAGTTGCACCTGTCCAGTTTTGCAAAAGAAAGAAACACTTACGCCCCTACGCTGCGGTATTCGACGGCCCACCTCCTAGGCCAATTGACTACGAGTGTGTTGGACATGAGATAGTTTGACGCTTCCTCGAGAAGGGGTGGTCTTCCGCCACGAAACTTGGTCCCCGTGACAATGTCGACATTCCGAGTCCATTGGCAGAGCGAATCACGATTCCTGAGAGGGGAAGTTGCCCGTCCGTCGCCGGGGCCTTCGGAGAGGACTTTTGGGGCAAGCCGCCTGTGTGGGTTTTAGGGTCCGTGGCTCAAGGCCAACATCCCCCTCTATGTCAAGAAACGAAATGCGCCAAGGTCCTAGTCGACCGACAAGGATAGAGCTCAAAACGTAAACCCTATGAGTTGCCAGGTTCTAGCAGGGTTTGCGTTTTGGGTGCCGAGTTTTGGTCTTTTGCACTTGGGACTTGGCCAATAAGATGCAGTTGAGAACGCGAAGCAAGGGGAACTGACGGAATGGAGTTTGGATCTGTAGTCCTCCCGCTGTGGCAGCTAGAAGTAAAGGGCGCCTTTTGCAAAAGAGCAAGACATTCATAAATTCGTAATTAATGCATAGTACGGAATTAAATTCTGATTTTTGTCAAGGGGCTTCCTAAGTCATCGCCAACATACAGGCTAGTTTTCAAAATTTCTGGACAAGGTTTAGATCAAAGTGTTTGCATTAGAACGGTCCGGGCAGGCTGTTGTTGGACAGCCGAGCTGGCACACTTGCCCAAGCCAAACAAGGCCGTGAACCTTGCAAGGCCACCTCATTAGAGGGGAGAGTCCTGACCCCGTGAGGCGAGCCCCAAAAGTTTCCCCGAGGCAGCCTTTCTGGCGGCTCCCCGGGGGGCGTGACGCTAAAGACCATACTCCCTGATCTCGCCTCCCTATCCCAATCGCTGAATCCTTCGCTCAAGGGCCCCGCTCTCGATAAGGTCCAAAAATCCAACATCCGTCCGGAGAACTTATCAAACCACGGCGCCCCGCGGTCGCCGTAGAAACCAAAGTGTTTTGTCGCTCGGACATTGCGGAGGCTCCTAATGGCGATTCGACTTCGCCACACATCGTCCGAGGCCGAATTACCCTAGAGACCAAGTTGCACTCGGCCAGTTTTGCAAAAGAAAGAAATACTTACGCCCTACGCTGCGAGATTCGGCGACCCACCTCCTAGGCCAATTGACTACGAGTGTGTTGGACATGAGATAGTTTGACGCTTCCTCGAAAGGGGTGGTCTTCCGCCATGAAACTTGGTCCCCGTGGCAATGTCGACGCCCGAGTCCATTGGCGAGCCAATCACGATTCCGAGAGGGGAAGTTGCCCGTCCGCCGCCGGGGCCTTCGGAGAGAGGACTTTTGGGGCAAGCTCACTTCTAGGTGGTTTTAGGGTCCGCGTTCTCAAGCCAACACCCCCCTACGCCAAGACACGGCGCAAGGTCCTAGTCGAATCGACAAGGATAGAGCCTCCCAAACGTAAACCCTATGAGTTGCCGTGTTCTAAGCGCGGGGTTTGCGTTTTAAGTGCCGAAGTTTTGGTCTTTTGCACTTGGGACTTGGCCGATAAGATGCAATTGAGAACGCCAAGGGGAACCGACGGAATGGAGTTTGGATCTGTACTCCCCGCTGTGGCGCTTAGAAGTAAAGGGCAGCTTTTGCAAAGAGCAAAGACATTCATAAATTCGTAATTAATGCATAGTACGGAATTAAATTCTGATTTTTGTCGCCAGGCTTCCTAAGTCATCGCCAACATACAGGCCAGCCAAAATTTCCTGACAAGGTTTAGATCAAAGTGTTTGCATTAGAACGGTCCGGCAGCTGTTGTTGGGAAGCCGAAGCCGGCACACTTGCCCAAGTCAAACAAGGCCATGACCTTGCAAGGCCGTCCTCATTAGAGGGGAGAGTCCGAACCCCAAGAGGCGAGCCCCAAAAGTTTCCCCGAGGCAGCCTTTCCCGGCAGCCCACCCCAGGCCGATGACGCTAAAGACCATACTCCCCCGATCTCTGCCCCTATCCGACCGCTGAATCCTTCGCTCAAGGGCCTTGGCTCAATAAGGTCCAAAAATCCAACATCCGGCCCCGAGAACTTATCAAACCGCTGGCCGCCCCGCGGTCGGCCGTGATAGAAACCAAAGTGTTTTGTCGTTCGGACATTGCGAGGCTCCGGAATGGCGATTCTACTTCGCCACATCGTCCGGAGGTCGAATTACCCTAGAGACCAAGTTGCACCTGGTCAGTTTTGAAAAGAAAGAAACACTTACGCCCTACGCTGCGGATTCGGATGACCCCACCTCCTAGGCCAATTGACTACGAAAGTGTGTTGGACATGAGATAGTTTGACGCTTCCTCGAGAAGTGGTGGTCTTCGCCATAAACTTGGTCCCCGTGACAATGTCGACCTTCCGAGTCCATTGGCGCAGCCAATCACGATTCCTGAGAGGGGAAGTTGCCCGTCCGTCGCCAGGCCTTCGAGAGGACTTTTGGGGCAAGCTACTTCCAGGTGGTTTTAGGGTCCGTGCTTTCAAGGCCAACATCCCCCTCTACGCCAAGACACCGCCAAGGGTCCTAGTCGAATCGACAAGGATAGAGCCTCAAACGTAAACCCTATGAGTTGCCGTGTTCTAGCAGGGTTTGCGCTTTTGGGTGCCGAAGTTTTGGTCTTTTGCACTTGGGACTTGGCCAATAAGATGCGCTTGAGAACGCTGAAGCAAGGGGAACTGACGAATGGAGTTTGATCTCAGAGTCCTCCCGCTTGTGGCGCTTAGAAGTAAAGGGCGCCTTTTGCAAAGAGCAAGACATTCATAAATTCGTAATTAATGCATAGTATGGAATTAAATTCTGATTTTTGTCAGCAGGCTTCCTAAGTCATCGCCAACATACGTGCCAGCTTTCAAAATTTCTCGACAAGGTTTAAATCAAAGTGTTTGCATTAGAACGGTCCCGCAACCTGTTGTTGGGCAGCCGAAGCTGGCACACTTGCCCAAGTCAAACAAGGCCAGGACCTTGCAAGGCCACCTCATTAGAGGGGAGAGTCCTGACCCCGTGAGGCGAGCCCCAAAAAGTTCCCCGAGGCAGCCTTTCCCTCGGCAGCCACCACGGGGCCGTGACGCTAAAGACCACACTCCCCGATCTCGGTTCCCCTATCCGACCGCTGAATCCTTCGCTCAAGGGCCCCGCCTCGATAAGGTCCAAAAATCCAACATCCGGCCCGAGAACTTATCAAACCGCTGCTCTGCGCCCCCGCAAGGGCCGACCGTAGAAACCAAAGTGTTTTGTCGCTCGGACATTTCGAGGCTCCTAATGGCGATTCGATTCGACGCCACATCGTCCCCGAGGCCGAATTACCCTAGAGACCAAGTTGCACCTGGCCGGTTTTGCAAAAGAAAGAAACACTTACGCCCTACGCTGCAAAGATTCGACGTACCCACCTCCTAGGCCAATTGACTACGAGTGTGTTGGACATGAGATAGTTTGACGCTTCCTCGAGAAGGGGTGGTCTTCCGCCATGAAACTTGGTCCCCGTGGCAATGTCGACGCTCCGAGTCCATTGGCGCGAGCCGAATCACGATTCCTGAGAGGGGAAGTTGCTCGTCCCTCGCCGTGGCCTTCGAGAGGACTTTTGGGGCAAGCCGCCTCGAATGGTTTTAGGGTCCGTGTCGGGGCCAACACCCCCCCTCTACGCCAAGACACGGCGCAAGGGTCCTAGTCGAATCGACAAGGATAGAGCCTCAAAACGTAAACCCTATGAGTTGCCGTGTTCTAGCAGGTTTGCGCTTTTGGGTGCCGAAGTTTTGGTCTTTTGCACTTGGGACTTGGCCAATAAGATGAAGTTGAGAACGCCAAGCAAGGGGAACCGACGGAATGGAGTTTGATCTGCACTCCTCCCGCTGTGGCGCTTAGAAGTAAAGGGCGCTTTTGCAAAAGAGCAAAACATTCATAAATTCGTAATTAATGCATAGTACGGAATTAAATTCTGATTTTTTGTCACAGGCTTCCTAAGTCATCGCCAACATACAGCCAGTTTTCAAAAATTTCTGGACAAGGTTTAAATCAAAGTGTTTGCATTAGAACGGTCCGGGGCAAAATGTTGTTGGGCGCCGAGCCGGCACACTTGCCCAAGTCAAACAAGGCCAGGACCTTGCAAGGCCACCTCATTAGAGGGGAGAGTCCGAACCCCAAGAGGCGAGCCCCAAAAGTTTCCCCGAGGCAGCCTTTCCCCGCGGCAGCTCCCCAGGGGCCGTGACGCTAAAGACCACACTCCCGATCTCGGTTCCCCTATCCGGCCGCTGAATCCTTCGCTCAAGGGCCCCGGCTCGATAAGGTCCAAAAAATCCAACATCCGGCCCCGAGAACTTATCAAACCGCTGCGCCCCCCGGTCGAATCGTAGAAACCAAAGTGTTTTGTCGCTCGGACATTATGAGGCTCCTGAATGGCGATTCGACTTCGCCACATCGTCCGGGAGGCCGAAATTACCCTAGAGACCAAGTTGCACCTGGCCAGTTTTGCAAAAGAAAGAAACACTTACGCCTCTACGCTGCAAAGATTCGGCGCCCACCTCCTAGGCCAATTGACTACGAAGTGTGTTGGACATGAGATAGTTTGACGCCCTCGAGAAGGGGTGGTCTTCCGCCATGAAAACTTGGTCCCTGTGGCAATGTCGACGTTCCGAGTCCATTGGCGAGCCGAATCACGATTCCGAGAGGGAAGTTGCCCGTCCGTCGCCGTGGCCTTCTGAGAGGACTTTTGGGGCAAGCCGCTTCGAATGGTTTTAGGGTCCGTGCTCGCGGCCAACACCCCCCTACGCCAAGACACGGCGCAAAGGTCCTAGTCGAATCCGACAAGGATAGAGCCTCAAACGTAAAACCCTATGAGTTGCCGTGTTCTAGCGGGGTTTGCGTTTTGGGTGCCGAAGTTTTGGTCTTTTGCACTTGGGACTTGGCCGATAAGATGCAGTTGAGAACGCGAAGCAAGGGGAACTGACGGAATGGAGTTTGGATCTGTACTCCTCCCGTTGTGGCGGTTAGAAGTAAAGGGGCGCTTTTGCAAGAGCAAGACATTCATAAATTCGTAATTAATGCATAGTACGGAATTAAATTCTGATTTTTGTCAGCAGGCTTCCTAAGTCATCGCCAACATACGTGCCAGTTTTCAAAATTTCCGGACAAGGTTTAGATCAAAGTGTTTGCATTAGAACGGTCCGGGCAACCTGTTGTTGGGCAGCCGAGCTGGCACACTTGCCCAAGTCAAACAAGGCCAGGACCTTGCAAGGCCACCTCATTAGAGGGGAGAGTCCGACCCCAAGAGGCGAGCCCCCCAAAGTTTCCCCGAGGCGCCTTTCCCCCGGCGGCGCTCCCAGGGGCCGTGACGCTAAAGACCACACTCCGGATCTCTGTTCCCCTATCCGGACCGCTGAATCCTTCGCTCAAGGGCCCCGCCTTGATAAAATCCAAAAAATCCAACATCCGGCCCCGAGAACTTATCAAACCGCTGGCGCCCCGCGGCCGAATCGTAGAAACCAAAGTGTTTTGTCGCTCTGACATTTGGAGGCTCTAATGGCGATTCGACTTCGCCACATCGTCCGAGGTCGAATTACCCTAGAGACCAAGTTGCACCTGGGTCAGTTTTGCAAAAGAAAGAAACACTTACGCCTCTACGCTGCAGATTCGGCCCACCTCCTAGGCCAATTGACTACGAAAGTGTGTGGACATGAGATAGTTTGACGCCTCGAGAAGGGGTGGTCTTCTCGCCATGAAACTTGGTCCCCGTGGCAATGTCGACGCCCGAGTCCATTGGCGAGCCGAATCACGATTCCTGAGAGGGAAGTTGCTGTCCGTCCGTCGCCGTGGCCTTCTGAGAGGACTTTTGGGGCAAGCCGCTTCCTGGGGTTTTAGGGTCCGTGCTCGGGCGCCAACACCCCCCCTCTACGTCAAGACACGGCGCAAGGTCCTAGTCGACCGACAAGGATAGAGCCTCAAACGTAAACCCTATGAGTTGCCGTGTTCTAGCGGGGTTTGCGCTTTGGGTGCCGAAGTTTTGGTCTTTTGCACTTGGGACTTGGCCAATAAGATGCAAGTTGAGAACGCCAAGCAAGGGGAACCGACGGAATGGAGTTTGATCTGTAGTCCTCCCGTTGTGGCGCTTAGAAGTAAAGGGCGCCTTTTGCAAAGAGGCAAAACATTCATAAATTCGTAATTAATGCATAGTACGGAATTAAATTTGATTTTTGTCAGCAGGCTTCCTAAGTCATCGCCAACATACAGCCCGTTTTCAAAATTTCTGACAAGGTTTAGATCAAAGTGTTTGCATTAGAACGGTCCGGCAGCTCGTTGTTGGGCAGCCGAGCCGCACACACTTGCCCAAGTCAAACAAGGCCAGACCTTGCAAGGCCACCTCATTAGAGGGGAGAGTCCTGGACGCCGAGGCGAGCCCCAAAAGTTTCCCCGAGGCAGCCTTTCCCCGGCAGCGCCCCCCAGGGGCCGTGACGCTAAAGACCACACTCCCGGATCTCGGTTCCCCTATCCCACCGCTGAATCCTTCGCTCAAGGGCCCCGCCTCGATAAGGTCCAAAAATCCAACATCCGTCCGAGAACTTATCAAACCCGCTGGCGCCCCCGGGGCTCGAATCGTAGAAACCAAAGTGTTTTGTCGCTCGGACATTGCGGAGGGGTCCGAATGGCGATTCGACTTCGCCACATCGTCCGGAGGCCGAATTACCCTAGAGACCAAGTTGCACGGTCCGCTTTGCAAAAAGAAAGAAACACTTACGCCCCACGCTAAAGATTCGACGCCCACCTCCTAGGCCAATTGACTACGAGTGTGTTGGACATGAGATAGTTTGACGCTTCCTCGAGAAGGGGTGGTCTTCTGGCCATGAAACTTGGTCCCCAGGGCAATGTCGACGTTCCGTGTCCATTGGCAGAGCCGAATCACGATTCCGGAGAGGGAAAGTTGCCCGTCCGTCGCCAGGGCCTTCGGGACAGGACTTTTGGGGCAAGCTGCTTCCGAATGGTTTTTAGGGTCCGTGCTCTGGCGTCAACACCCCCCCTCTACGTCAAGACACGGCGCAAGGTCCTAGTCGAATCTGACAAGGATAGAGCCTCCGAAACGTAAACCCTATGAGTTGCCAGGTTCTAGCAGGGTTTGCGTTTTAAGTGCCGAGTTTTGGTCTTTTGCACTTGGGACTTGGCCGATAAGATGCAGTTGAGAACGCGAAGCAAGGGGAACTGACGGAATAGAGTTTGGATCTGTACTCCTCCCGTTGTGGCAGTTAGAAGTAAAGGGCAGCTTTTGCAAGAAGCAAGACATTCATAAATTCGTAATTAATGCATAGTACGGAATTAAATTCTGATTTTTGTCGCAGGCTTCCTAAGTCATCGCCAACATACAGCCCGTTTTCAAAATTTCCGGACAAGGTTTAGATCAAAGTGTTTGCATTAGAACGGTCCGGCAGCCTGTTGTTGGGCAGCCGAGCTGGCACACTTGCCCAAGTCAAACAAGGCCACGACCTTGCAAGGCCGTCTCATTAGAGGGGAGAGTCCGAACCCCAAGAGGCGAGCCCCCCAAAAAGTTTCCCCGAGGCAGCCTTTCTTCCCCGGCAAAGGCCACAAGGGGGTCAGACGCTTAAAGACCACACTCCCGATCTCTGTTCCCCTATCCGACCGCTTGAATCCTTCGTTCAAGGGCCCCGCCTTGATAAAAATCCAAAAATCCAACATCCGTCCGAGAACTTATCAAACCGCAAGCTTAACCCCGCGGTCGACCGTAGAAACCAAAGTGTTTTGTCGCTTCTGACATTGCGAGGTTCCTAATGGCGATTCGACTTCGCCACATCGTCCGGGAGGTCGAAATTACCCTAGAGACCAAGTTGCACGGCCGGTTTTGCAAAAGAAAGAAACACTTACGCCCTACGCTAAAGATTTCGGATGCCCACCTCCTAGGCCAATTGACTACGAGTGTGTTGGACATGAGATAGTTTGACGCTTCCTCGAGAAGGGGTGGTCTTCGCCACGAAACTTGGTCCCCGTGACAATGTCGACATTCCGAGTCCATTGGCGAGCCGAATCACGATTCCGAGAGGGGAAGTTGCCCGTCCGGCCGCCCGGGCCTTCGAGAGGACTTTTGGGGCAAGCTTCCTGTGTGGTTTTAGGGTCCGTGCTCAAGGCCAACATCCCCCTCTATGTCAAGAAATCCACAAGCAAGGTCCTAGTCGAATCCGACAAGGATAGAGCCTCCAAACGTAAACCCTATGAGCTTGCCGTGTTCTAGCGTGGTTTGCGCTTTGGGTGCCGAAGTTTTGGTCTTTTGCACTTGGGACTTGGCCAATAAGATGCAGCTTGAGAACGCCGCAAGGGAGCCGACGGAATGGAGTTTGATCTGTAGTCCTCCCGCTGTGGCGCTTAGAAGTAAAGGGCAGCTTTTGCAAGAGGCAAGACATTCATAAATTCGTAATTAATGCATAGTACGGAATTAAATTCTGATTTTTTTGTCAGCAGGCTTCCTAAGTCATCGCCAACATACGTGCCGCCAAAATTTCTGACAAGGTTTAGATCAAAGTGTTTGCATTAGAACGGTCCGGCAGTCGTTGTTGGACAGCCGAAGCTGGGCACTTGCCCAAGCCAAACAAGGCCAGAACCTTGCAAGGCCACCTCATTAGAGGGGAGAGTCCGGACCCCGTGAGGCGAGCCCCAAAAGTTTCCCCTCGAGGCAGCCTTTCTCCTCGGCAAAGGTCACGGGGCGTGACGCTAAAGACCATACTCCCCGATCTCTGTTCCCTATCCGACCGCTGAATCCTTCGCTCAAGGGCCCCGCCTCTCGATAAGGTCCAAAAATCCAACATCCGTCCGAGAACTTATCAAACCGCTGGCGCCCCGCTGGCCGAATCGCGTAGAAACCAAAGTGTTTTGTCGCTCGACATTGCGAGGTTCTAATGGCGATTCGACTTCGCCACATCGTCCGGAGGCCAAAATTACCCTAGAGACCAAGTTGCACGGTCAGTTTTGCAAAAGAAAAGAAATACTTACGCCTCTACGCTGCGAGATTCGACACCCACCTCCTAGGCCAATTGACTCACGGCGACATGAGATAGTTTGACGCCCTCGAGAAGGGGTGGTCTTCTGGCCATGAAACTTGGTCCCTGTGGCAATGTCGACGCCCGAGTCCATTGGCGAGCCGAATCACGATTCCGAGAGGGGAAGTTGCCCGTCCGGAGACGCCGTGGCCTTCGACAGACTTTTGGGGCAAGCTGCCTCCGAATGGTTTTAGGGTCCGGGTTTCAAGCGTCCAACACCCCCTCTACGCCAAGACACGGCGCAAAGGTCCTAGTCGACCGACAAGGATAGAGCCTCCCAAACGTAAACCCTATGAGTTGCCGTGTTCTAGCAGGGTTTGTGTTTTTAAGTGCCGAAGTTTTGGTCTTTTGCACTTGGGACTTGGCCGATAAGATGCAATTGAGAGAACGCCAAGCAAGGGGAACCGGACGGAATGGAGTTTGGATCTGTACTCTCTCGTTGTGGCGCTTAGAAGTAAAGGGCGCCTTTTGCAAAGAGCAAGACATTCATAAATTCGTAATTAATGCATAGTACGGAATTAAATTCTGATTTTTTGTCGCCAGGCTTCCTAAGTCATCGCCAACATACGTGCCAGCCAAAATTTCCTGACAAGGTTTAGATCAAAGTGTTTGCATTAGAACGGGTCCCGGCAGCTGTTGTTGGGCAGCCGAAATGCACACTTGCCCAAGTCAAACAAGGCCACGACCTTGCAAGGCCATCTCATTAGAGGGGAGAGTCCTAACCCCAAGAGGCGCAGCCCCAAAAAGTTTCCCAAGGTAGCCTTTTCTGGCAAAATAGCTCCCCGGGTCGTACACTAAAGACCACACTCCGGATCTCGCCTCCCCATCTCGACCGCTGAATCCTTTCGCTCAAGGGCCCTCGCTCGATAAGGGCCAAAAATCCAACATCCGTCCGGGAGAACTTATCAAACCGCCACCCCAGACTCAAACATGCCACCCCAGGCTCAAACATCCTGCTTACATTCGTAAGTAGTAGCAATAGAAGATTGGTTAAATCCGGAATGCGATTTTGACTGCATATATGGCTCGGGAATGTCCAAATTAGCATAAGGACAAACTTTCATGACCATCAGATGAAAAAAAGGCACCAAAAAAATTAAAAAGTGTTAGACGTCGCTATAACAAAATACGTCGCGGACACGTCGCATGCGACGTTAAACCACGGGCCGTCTTTTCCGGGACCATTCCTAGGCTTCCTTCTATAGACTATTTTGGGCGATCTTCGGCGCTACGACCTTGAACGACTTGCAAGCACTCTTTTTAAGGTTAGTAGATCATGGTTTTTGGATTGAATGGTTTTTTGGATTGAATGATTTAGTGTAGATTTCAAATTTTTTTTTCTATCTCTTTCCTTCTTTTTCTTCTTCTTGTTTCTTCATTCTTCTTCTTTTTCCTTCTTTCCTCATTTCTTTCTTCGATTCTTCCCTCATTTCACTCTTCCATTCTTCCATTCTTCTATCTTCTTCCATTTCATTCTTTATTTCTTCCATTCTTCTCTTTCTTCCCCTAATTTCTTTTTTCTCCTCTTTCCCCTTCTCTTCTTTCTCCCACCCTTCTCTTCTTCTTTGATTCATTCATTTTTTTTCTTTCTTGTTTTACTATTTCTTCATCTTCTTTTTTTTTTTTTTGTTTCTTCTTCGATCTTTTTTTTCGTTGTTCTTATTCTTCTAACTCTTTGTTGCTTTCTATTTCGATTTGGACCCGTCAGGATCTTGTTACACACGCCCTTCTTTTGGTAAGTTGATCGCACTTGCATTTTATTTTTATAATTTTAAGTAGGTTAAAAAAAATTGATGGAGTGGCTTGTTCAAGGGCACGGGTCGGCTCCACCTAGAGTGGGGAGGACCATGTTTTTTCCTAGGTTAAGGAGTGGCTTGTTCAAGGGCACGGCCGGCTCCACCTAGAGTGGAGAGGGCCACGTACCCGGGTTCAAGTCCACAACCACTTGTTATTTTTTAGGTTTAAAATAAAATTGTAGTGGCTTGTTCAAGGGCACGGTAGGGCTCCACTCACGAGTGGAGACGACCTGTGTTCGGGTCCAAGTCGACTTTTCTTGTAATTCTTAGGTAGAGGTGGCCAAATCTAGCTTATAACCCTAAAGCGTATGTTAGCCAACTCTAGCTTTTAATCCCACTAATCCATTTGGAAGGGGCTCATTTCGATGATGGGGCAAATTTCCCCAAAAAGAAGGTACATGACCTAGTCATAGTCTTATTTTTATTCTTTTGTTTTGTGTTAATCTATCGATTTATAGAAAAGGCAAAGAGTGATTGCAAAATTGAAGTCGAATGCCAAAAATTGGGAGGCGATTAGTCAAAGGTCCCTAAACCACTTAATCGTCCATAAGGAAGATATCAAGGTATTTGTTATTTGTTGCCATTCGCTCAATTCGAATAAGACATTTAACTTGTCATGTTGTATTCCTTGCAATCGATCACTTTCGAACGTGCAAAGGATTCCAAGAAAAACATCCGCCTCACCTGACCGCCAAGGAAACTTCAAGCAAACGAATTCGCCTCACTTGGGTTCCGCGCCGAAAGGCTTTTACATAGATTCGTAAGTGCTATAAACTCTTAGTTCACGTTAACTTTCAATGTCATTGTCTAATATTGGTCGTATTGTTATAGAATTGGCTATACGGGTTTTCCCCTAACAGGGAACACGTAAAGTTAGCCACTACTCGCCTCTTGCCTCTTGTATATGATATTGTAATTAACTATTAAAATTCTTTCCGTACAACTAAATACACCACGCCGCGACGCGGCGCCACGCCGCGATGCGCGACGCCCCGAAGTCACGCCTCGAAGTCACGCGTGTCACGCGTCTGCCGACGCGTCGATGCGACGCGACGATGTCTGCGGCGGACGCCTCGTGTCACGCGTGTGTGTCACGTCGTCAGACGTCGCGTAGACGTGACCTAGACGTCGCTATAGACGTCACTAAATGACCTTTCTCCTGTTGTGATTACTGAGCTAAACTGGGGAAATGGTAACACTCTCATACTTCAGCCTAATTTCCGGGCTCACTTTGAATTTCTAAGCTCCTACCGCGTTCAAACAAATCATTTTATTCTTCCTAATCATTGACCTGCACCTCACTCTTTTGGCTTGAAATAGATCTGCATATACCTTCTGCATTTCATTACTACTGCTCGACATTTTCAACATTGATCCTCACTGTTTATGGGATCTCTTAGTTGCAGCACAATAAATTCCTCAACTACTAATATGGTTGATTAATATTTTGATCTACAGACAACATTGCTATGTGCTTAGCACAGCACCTACTTAATTTGTATTTAATTGCATGCTTTATCATGAGTAGCCTACTAAAGGCTCACTCACTATGTTGTACCTTTTTCTATAATTAATGAAAAAAACCCCATTCACTCAAAAAAAAAAAAAAAAAAAAAAAAAAAAAAGAAGCGCCGATGAGACGTTAATGCAGAACCGCGCCTAAAATAGCGAACTCCCAACCAGATAATGCATGCGCCGCATGCATGCATGGCGCATGCATGCATGCAAGACATGCATGCTCGCCCCATTCTAGAATGGCGATCCGATGTCTCGGATCGATGGGATTCTAGTTAAATATTCAGCTTTCCCAGTCACTTGAGCATGGACATACAACAATCTGTATTTGAAGGGCCATGAAGAAATGGCCTAGGAAGGAAGGAAGGAAGGAAGGAAGGAAGGTATTTTTATCGTCCACAGAGACCAATCGGTCTATGGGACCCAATACAAAAGCGCAGCAAGCGGATTACTACCCGGATTAAACCCTCCCCCCCCTCCCCGAAGGGTTTTCGAGGGAAAAACTGTGGCAGCAATCAGCCTGCTGACAAACTGTTCCAGTATACAAAATACAAAAACACACAAATATATACACTCATGCACCGCACCCGTAGTGCCTGATCAGCGGGCAGCCAGGCGGGGGCAAAGGTGAGCTCGCAGATCCAGTACCTCCTGAATGTATGACCCCAGAGCACGTACTGACGGTGTGTTCATCAGTAAATGTAGGGGCAAGTCCGGCCGTACTAAGGGAGCGTATCTGGCCCGGATCTGACTGAATGCTGGGCAACTCTGAAAAGTGTGAGACTCATCCTCAATGGCACCCGTTTGACAGCACTGACAGAGCCTGTCCTGGCAGGGCTCCCCAATCCACCTGCCCGTCTCGATGCAAAGATGGTGGGCACCTGTGCGAATGGAGGCAATGAGTCTGTGCTTTTTCAGGGGCAGCTGGGAACGCCATACTACATTGGAGAATGCCATACTACATTGATGGAATGGCATAGATACAATCTCATCCAATCACTTAAAATTTTTGGGGACAGATCATGGTGACATTGGCAGAATGCTCACAACAGAATTGAATCTGGCCAAGTAGCAAAGTTCATCTGTATTGAAACATTCCATTGCACCAGGAAGGTCCTGAGTTCAATCATTTTTCTTTATCGAAGGCAAATGATTCACCGGTCCAAATTGATAGCAAACAGGGAAGTTACAAATCCTAGAAGCTGAATTAGAACTCATAAAGTCTTCGAGGATAGATTGTGCACATTCCTTAACGCCCAGGTCCTCAGGTTTACAGGCTGAGATCTAATCTCATACGTTGATCAGAGTGCTGTTACCACCTAATAACAGTTCACAGGCCCAAGTTTTTTGCTCCCTTTCCATAACATCGTAGAATATTACGGTGAGAAGCAGCCACAGCCACTGCTTTCGCATAACATCCTAGAGTATTATGCTACAATAGCCAGAGTTCTGGCAAATAGCCCCTGCTTCTCTCTTTTTTCTTCAATCCTTCCCAAATCTGACTCTGCTTTCTCCCTACTTCTACAAATGGGACCCTGCTAAAGCAATGGATTTCAGCTTCTTGAATGCTAAAGCAAAGGCTTCTGCAAAGCAAGGCTTCTTGGATTCCGGCTGGGGCTTCTGCAAAGCAGCTTTCTGCCAAAGCTTCTTCAAGCGGCTTCTGCAAGTGGCATTCTGCTGTGCTCCATTCCGGCGTCCCTGCCTTGGCTTAGCAAACCCTCGGACCAGGGCGTTAAGGGCGATAACGTCCTGGCCCGAAGAAGCTACCCTACAAAAAAATTTTCAAACCAATGAAAATGTCGAGGGTGTGCGCGCACCTCAAAAATTTTTTTTTTGGATAATGTCCTCGGGCCAGGATGTTATCTACACCATAGCTTTCACCCCATGACCGAAGCTTCCCACGAACTGAAGTTTTGCTCCATTTTTATCACCAATTTGTTGTAGTCGTTTTTGGATTGGCCATCGGAGGCAATATTTGCTCGCTTCTGGCTAAAAAAGACAGAGCCCTAAACTTTATCCGATATCTAATCTGGACAACAGTGCCATGCGAGAACAAAATAAAATTGGCACCTGTTTGAAGCAAAACTAGTTTTGCTCATTTCTAACGGTAGCGGCCTTATTCTTTGCAGTCAGCAACGAAGGATAGATAGATAGATAGAACCAGTCTGAACGGACAGAACTAGACGCGATGCCTGGATTCATAATTTCTATGTTCCCATGAATAACAGACCTCAAGATTTGGCACCACGAATCTAAGCCGATAGATCTGAAAGCAAAATCTATCAGCAAGAATCTGAGCCGATGGAAGGGAACTCAGGTCAAAACCTGAGCTTCAAGAAATGGTTTTGGATTACTTTGCCACTCAGGTTCTGAACCTGAGCCACTTGGGCGAGGCTTTCATGGGAACACCGGAAGTTTAGACCTGACCTTCAGGAAACCTGGAGGTTTTCTGTCCATGGGAAAGCACCCTTAGAAGCCATCTCCTGTAGCGGGGCAAGGATGCGGAGACTCCCTAAACAGATGGCCAGCGACAAATAGCGGATGCGACCTGTTTTTTCTTCGCCGGAGTCTGTTTTGGTTTGGCCATGGCAGGGGCACTTCTTTCAAATTTTCAAGTAATTTTTAAATATAAGACTGTTAGGATATGAATCGATGAGAAAACTTAGCAGACTTGAATCAGGGACAACAAAAATCCACCAGACTTGAGAGCTTTTGATCAGGGTTACATATCCTAAATGAAATCCCAAAAACTCAATCGATTAATGAGCTCAACAGTGGAAAAGAAAGCACAACGAATCTTTCTTCCTATGCCTAGCCGCTCAGGGCAGAAGATCCGCCCTCATTTTGGATGAAGACAAAAGATCAGCCGCTTTAAGAGCCTGAATCAGTGCCCTGAGTCTAGTAGCCACAAAAACAATACCTAAATGTGGCCAAAAACACAGGTAGATCCATCTATCTGATCTATTTGCTTGATTAATCTGTAGAAAAAAAGATGTCAAGAAGAGGAAAGTGAGGTGTCAAGCATATCAGTGGCTTGATCTATGAAGAAACTCACGGCGTTCTTACCATAGAGCATAAAAACAAACGGAAACCTCTCCGACTCTACTGATGGTTGCAAAAATGGCATAAAATGCCGGTTGCACTGAATAGCCGAAATACAGTAGCATTGTAATTTCTTGACTCTTAAATCAATGAAGAACACCTGAAAAGTTATGAAACGAATGATCTGATATAATCTAGCTTTTAGCCATTACAAACATTTTGATAGTAAATTCTTGTGCACTCCAAATGCAATTTTGACAAGTTGCCATCACTCGTAGCAAGTTCTAGCATCTATATGCTTTGAAATACCCAAAAATATCGATGCAAACTTGAGTTGCAAAATTCTGCATTCTATTTGCTATTGCTCTTGACTGTTTTTTGCAAATCTGAAATCCTGTAACGGACCTAGGATTTTGAGGTATATTGTGGAATTATTTTATTAAAGGATGCAAAGGAATAATAATTGAAATATTCTGCATGCAGAGTATATATATCGTATATGTAGAGATTATACGGATAAATATACTAGTGATTAATAATAAATACAAGTACAGCGTGAAGCATTTGGAAGGCGATAGATTGCAGTCGAATTGCTGAAGGAGCAGGGTGTGAGCAATACTTTGGGAGTGTGTTGGAGTGCAGAGGAAGCAAGCGGAATTCCAGGTGGGGATCAAGACTTACACCTGGGGTTTTCTAGTGTAGTAACTCTGCGCTTGTTTTCTATTGTTTGTTGTTATGCATTCAACAGGGGATTAGAATTGGATTATGTGAGCATGATTGTTAACATAAACGCAAGGTTTATGAGTAGTGATTCTTTGGTATTTGAATACTGTGACTTGCATGGCTAGTAATGAAATTAATATTTCCTAATATTTCCATCAAAAAGAATAAGAATAAGCTGTAATGTAACTGTAATCTATGATAGAAGAAGCTGGAATGGTTTAGATGGGTTAGAATTTGGAAGAATGGATTAAAACTAAATTGATGAAGCAATAACAAGCAAGGACAACAGTATTTTTATTGCATGCAGCAGGGCAGCGTCGGCATGATCTTATTGAATGGGAGTGCTTGGAAAGCATGAGAATCGCCCTATTAGGGCCGATTTGGGCCTTGGGAAGGCCGAAATGTGCAAAGAAGCCAGAATCAGGAGGTATCAGGCAAGATTTGGCAGCAAATGGTTCGATTTTTGGCAGGTAGAAAGTGATCTAGAGTGGCCCGATTTTGCATGTGATTGTCTTGATTTGTATCCAAACTTCCTAAGATGGCAAAATCGGAAGGTTTTATGGGCTATTCATGTGGAATCGATGGTCTGGATGCCAAGTCCGGCAGTTCCTGGTCTGATTTTGTCAGGAAGAAAAATGAGTCGGAATCATCTTTTTCGGCCACAATCAGTGTGATTTGGCCTGGAAACCCCTGTAAAAGCCAAAATCGGCTGGACCCAAGAGGTTTTGGGCTGGATCCGATGGCCTGGAGGCCGGATTCACGAGCTGCAAGCCACGTTCATAACCTGTACGATGGAGGAAACCGCGATGGGAGGGTTTCTGAAATAAACCTCTGCGGCGCGCCAGCGGCGGCGGCAGCCATGAAAGGCGCCGCCGAGGGTTTATTTCAGAAACACCGAACCAATGCATGGCGCCAATGAAATGTTGAGGGAGGAAATTTTTGCTACGTCAAAAAAAAAAATATGTTCTACGGCATAGCCTAAAGCCTAAAGGGTTCTTTCCTCCTCCAAATCATCAGACCTGCCCAGACAGATCAACGGGCTTCTGAATAGATAGAAGATCCGGTGTCAGAGCTTCTGGCTAAGGGGACTTCCGAGCTTCAAAGCTTCCGAGCTATGGCTATGGCTTTCCGGCTATGGCTTTTAACGGGTTTCAGAGCTATGGCTATGGCTTTCAACGGGTTTCGAGCTATGGCTATGGCTTTCCGGCTATGGCTTTCAAGTTTAACTCGAAAATAAAAAAACCTTCTGGAGGTTTCTTGGCAGAGCATTGACGGCGCCGCCTGAGCTCCGATCCATGCTGGTTTCTTGTTTTGAACAAAAGCATAAAAAACCAGAAATTTCCTCCCTGTGGACGTTTACGTTAGGTTAAAACAGGAAAAATTAGTAGTTAATCAACACGGTGTTAACAAATGTTACAGAAAAAGATAAAGGTTAATTTAAGAATTAGTTGTGTTAATGGATATAAGCTATCTACGGTTATTTAATGGGTAACTTCATAGGTTAGTTAGTTAGATATTGGAATCTGTTGGAATTAGCCAGATTAATGGTGGGCGTAATGCAAGGCAGAGGTAATGGGTGGAGAATGGGCACCAAAACCATTAAATTAATTAGCAAAGATATGGAGGCAACCATCGTCAAGGTCTTAGATAACAATTTTGAATAAGATAATTAACTTAGTCGAGAAATGTGAGTTGCTAAGGAATGTTTTATCTTAACTTATGGTTGACGGTTGCATTTTGCATTGTGATGGTTGTAGTAATTTATATGACTATGGTTGGGTTTCTTAGTTGCAATAAATGTGTATTATAGAATTTCTTGAATTATATAAGGGTATAACTCTTTGATATAGACCTCTGGGGCCGGAGTCTAGGTGCGATGGTCTAGACTCGCGGTTTTTGCATAGTAAGAATGTATTGTTATTATTTGAACATCGGGCGTTGGTACCGTGAGGTACAACGTCATGCACAGTTAAGTGGTCCTCCAATGCTGGACGCAGCGTGGATGGGTGTGTACACACGTGGTTACCCCGCCTCTATGTCACTGGCCTGATCAGCCGAGTTGACCTTGCTCAGACCCAGAGGAATATTGGTTGCAATGTTGATGCTTTGGTTGCTTGGCTATTGTATATGTGGTTTTTCAATGTTAGAATCAAGTTGCAATCGCTATGTTTGGTAAAATTATGCATTGTGGTTATGCTTGTTGGATTAATTACTCGGATTGCAGGGGCGAGGTTATGGTAAGACTATGTTATTGTTCTAAGTAATGCTTTGTGATTATTAATGCTAGATGTGACCTAGATCCCCGATCCCCACTTAGTCCGTGTGACTAACCCCGTGGTTAATGGTGTAAGCAGAGGTGTAAGATGCTCCAGAGAGTAGCCAAGCTTCGGAAAAGCGAGGGTAGATGCGTGTGGATTGCTGTTCAATTAACTTGACTATTACTGTTATTATATATGGGATTAAAGTGATATTATTTTAAAGCTTTGGAAGTTGTGTGAAGTTTTGCTGAGTAATGGCAAGAATAATTTTATTTGGGACCTTAGAGCATGTATAAAGATTAAATTCTTTACCTAAGTATGCATGTATCCACTCTTGAGTTCCTAAGGTTAAGTAGATCCAACGATAGAGATTGATGGGATCTCCAGTTACCGAGAGGTTAACTGGCCAGGCCCGTCACAAATCCAGATACTTCCAGTAATCCAAATCGAGATTTGACCACTTTCCCCTCTTCATAACTACATTTTGCACATATCTGCTTTGGGATTTCTCAAAAACCTTATTGGAAACTCAAATTCTTCATTTTTTATCACTCTTTTGCACTCTGACTTTCATTAACTCAAATTTGACCCGAGTTTGAGCCTGAATAACTCACAAATTTGAACTCTGACTTGGTCAGAGATTTTATCATCGCTTTCTAGCAAATTTCCTTCATCAATGTGAACAACCAAATCATCAAAATCAATAAATCTCTGCAAACCATCTCGATTTAGGCACTGCTACCATTTTGCAGAAATGGAAAAGGTATAAACAGTTAATATTGTGAGCTTTTTACTGGAATTTACTTCTATAGACTGACCACTTTAAGTGATCTGGAGGTTCTAACCCCAGCTTCAAGTTGGCATCTTGTACTTGACTCTTAAGGCCAGGTTGAGGTCAACAATCATCTCCTCAAATCAGCATTTCTTCTTTGTCTCAATAGTTTCCTTTCTTTTCCTCTTGACCTCCACCCCCTCTCCCCCACCCCGTTAATTGGTTCTCCCTCCCTCCCTCCCTCCCTCCCCATATTATAATGTTTATTGTTTCCCATGGCACGTATGACTAGCCTATATTTCTTTAATGTTTTTGTCGATCGCACACATGACCAGCCTCTTCAATTTGGAGGTTTTATCTCATGTATGTGTTTTAGTATTTGTCTTGTGCAGGTATTCAGATGACGTGAACTTTTGGCTTCTTCTATAATCATGATTTTGTTGGGGACCATTGTAGTAGCCGTATGATTACCAAACCCCTTGCTGAGAGCTTATCATTAGGGTTTTTCGCCAAAAAACTGAAAGGGCGGGGTTCTTTAATCCCAGTGAATAGAGAGTTTTAGGTGTTATATTTAACATTATATGCTTTACTTGCTTCAATTTATGAAGACTTCTACGTATTTTGTTGTAAGCATTTTGGCTAATTCCATAACTTTTTTAAGCCAATTCTTTCATAGATTAAATTGTGGGCTAATTTTTTTCGTTTTAGGCATTTTTTCTTATATAGTTTAGCCATATTTTTCTAGAAATTAACGATTTGGCTAGCCTTAGCTGTTATTTTTCCATGGTCTCACGGCAGACAGTCGACAGCATGCAAGAACAAGACATACCAACTTCTAGCTCAGACACCCAAGAAGTCGACCCCCTCGGGTCGAGCAACACTAAGATCACAAGGACACTCGGCCATCATGCAATAAGAACAAAGACATAGGTACCATAATAATGTGGTCCGAGGTCTCCAAGAGGAGGCACAACATTATCTCACAAAGAAGCTCCAGACAAAGATCTTCTCCAAGATGAGTTTTCATGTTCCTGTGTCCATTGCCAGGGCATCTCATCTTGGCCTTCAGCGCCAATGTATTGGTGAAATTCACAATGACGGATACGCCTTCAATAAAAAAAAAAAAGAAATTCACAATGACGCCGATGCAGTTGTAAGGGGTGCCATGTTTTGTCATGCAGAGAAGTTGAAAGGTACTTCTTTATATGTCGACCATGACCCCATACCTCTACAAGAATGATGTTGACGAGAGCTTGAGCATGTGAGAATCATAGGCCAAACTGGTGG
The DNA here is from genome assembly GCA_021234155.1 of Isoetes taiwanensis. NCBI lineage: Eukaryota > Viridiplantae > Streptophyta > Lycopodiopsida > Isoetales > Isoetaceae > Isoetes > Isoetes taiwanensis. The sequence continues at coordinate 2,446,471 of JAJEKV010000029.1, read as the reverse complement.
TTCTGCTACACTAGTGCAGGGTCCAGATTTTCTGCCCATCCAACAATACTATGATAGATGATATGCAACGTGGCACAACTACGCCATCTGTGTGATACCCGAATCTATACACTTCTCAAGGAGGTAGATTGACAATCAGGGTCTCCGGATAACAATAGACGGAACCGTGAGCAACAATTGCATTGGCTGCCATAGAACAATGGCTAAGGTATTCCATTCCGTCCGCCCCTCCTGTGCACACTTTGTAGATAGGCTGATCCAGATATTTGATCCTAAGGGCAACCCTATAGGACCACTCTATATTACATCTCCCGAGCTCGATGCGACAGGAACAAGACAAGTCTCGTCCAAGAGCACGATGGAATTATGGGTGAGCTAGAGAATCAATATCACCTATCCTTAGCTGACTTAACCTCCTCAAACCTACTGAATCAGGATTCACCCTACTCAGGGGGCGTCAAACCTATACCTTACCCACACGCAGTGACCGACTATACGCCTAGCTCACCATAAGAATCCCAGTAGACATGCTCTACAGAGTTCTACCTCCATAAGCCCAAATTGTCCCTATTGTTTAATGCTCAATCACCACATAGCATCCTCAATTAAGTGGGCTCTTATGCACAGCCCGAATCTGATTTATAACTAGAAACATACATAGCTCTACTAGCTTCCAGGTCTCTACCCCCATTTCCTTGGATACAAAAGGTGCAGAATTGAACTAAAAATTCATCAACCAATATCACATAGCTGGAAAGCAAGGAAATACTTAGCATTCATCTGGACCTTTGCCAATCGATTTTGACCAAGTGGCATCCTCTTAAAATTTTAATTGCAACTTAATTAACATAACTAACTTTCTCTTGCTAAAATTTTAACATAATAACTAACTAGTTATGTTGCCCGGCGTTACCGGGAGTGAGTACATTTTTATTATAGAATTATATGAATAAGGTGTAGGGCTTAGAAACATATGTAGGGTTGTCAATCATGCTCATTTTAAATTATTTGTCCAAGTTAGTTGTTTAATACTCAAAAACGATTTCGAGCATGAAAATTTGCATTTGAAGATTTTGGAAGCAACAGCGAAGCACAAAATTTGCATTCCTGCCAAATGTATTTCATATATAAAAATTTGGCCATTTCCATTGTAGCAATTGGCTTGAAGCCTTTAAATGTACTCGTGTTTCAACGTGCCAAGAATCTTCCTTCTTTTTTCAATTTTTATTTTGAATAAACCATTCATTGCTTCATATGTGTAATTTGTTGTCCCCTTCGCATGCAAAATGTAATATAGTTTTATGATTTTCCTCGGCACATATTTGGACAAAGAATATGAGCAACCATGACAATCACGTGATCCCTCTATTGTCCCCTTCCCATGCAAAATAGAATGTAATGTTATAGTTTTCCATGACACATATTTGAACTGAGAAAAAGAATGTGAAAAACACTTACAATTAAGTGATCCCTCTATATTCCCAAGCATGTATGTGTTTACAGTCACAACAAAGAAAGAAAGAAAGAAAGAAAGAAAGAAAGCAAGAAAAAAAGAAAGAAAGGAAGAGTCTTTAACATTCACGGGAACCCAATCGGGTTATGAGGCCAATACATGCAAGGGGCCGGCTCAAAGAGTGAAGCCCATCCCAAAACACAAAGAAAAACATATATAATAATAAAGCAAAGATACTAGACATATTCCAACCAGGGATTGACAGAAACTGATCAAGAATAATTGCCGAGCCGCCTCGGTATACTGCCCATCTCTTCTGGAGCCTGACCTCGCGGACCTTGCAGAGTTCATCTCGTCGCTGAGCGAGCTGAGTTGGAGAGACGTCCTCTTGTACTCGGAAGTGAGTGCCCTGGAGGTGACTGTCGTGCTGTAAAACATATAGTCTATCCAGGGACGTCGAAAAATGCACCAGAAGATGGCGTGGCCGGTCAGGCCGATGAGCTCCCACCCAGTGTGCTGTGAAAGATCCTGGGCTGCGAATATGCATGGTGTCCGTAAAAAAATGCCCAGCTGCCTCTATATCTGTAGCTGTATCTATTTCTGAACAAGACACAGGTTTAGGTGGCGATCCTGCTGCGAGGGCCGAGGTGAGCCTCTTGTGCTATCTGACGGCCCACCTGGAGTTTGTGTGCCACTCGAAGCTACAGCCTGTGTGTCAACTGAAGCTGAAACTGCTGGTCCGGGCGTATGCTCCTGAATTAGCTCCTAAAAAGAAACACATTATATGTACCATTGTACATTGGACGGAGAGTAAGAAATGCTCCTTCATATTATACTCTCCATAATTACCCAAAAAATTGTCCACGATAGCAATCCGAGAATCAGCAAAACATCATATAACCATAGGTCTAGGATGGTTCAGGGATGTAGTACATTGGACAGAAATCTAGGCCTAAACTTGAGCGACATACTGAAAGAAGGGAAATGGAATGAAGAATGGATAGCGACCACATCGGTAAGTAGGCACAGTGGGCCAAAAACTTTATGATTATTGGAGGTATTCAACCCAAGCCAACAGGTCGGCCAAAAACTATACAGGGATAGTCGAATAAAGAAGACTAGAAGGGATATCATAGCAAGATTTAGAATGGGGAGCCACGAACTCAGGATCGAAAAAGGATGGTGGGGAAGGTTGAAAAGGGAAGACCGCATATGTCAAATATGCGACAGGTGAAATTGAAGATGAAAATCATATGTTCAATCGATGCACAGCATATGCAGATAAAAGAACCAGATTCCAGAGGATAGGGTGGGGACACTAGGTACACATGCTCATGTCACAGGACACTACGATAGCAGACTTGGTAGATGCAATTGGAGAAATGATGAACAGACACTGAAAGGAGCACCAAGATGTGCAGCCATAGCATGTTCCAGCCTATCTACAAAGTGTGCACAAGAGGGGCGGATGGAGTGGACTACCCTAGCCATTATTCTATGCCAGCCAATGCCGATGTCATGATTCCGTCTGTTGTTATTCGGAGGCCCTAATTGTCAGTTGATTCCCTTGAGTCTGAGTTCAGGTTAGACCCTTCATTTCTGATGCATTTATTATGTATATTGATATTGTATGGTGTCGTCTTGTCGATGGATAGGACACCCTTCTTGGTGGCATATTATTATGTATATTGTTGCTAGGTGCTAACATGTATGTAAGCTTCTGCTTTATAGGATTTTCCATAGAAGGCGTGGGACAAATGACACCTCGGTGCCCTTCACCGAGACATTTGCCCATCACAAGTGGTCCGAAGGGCTTTCCGTGGTGATTGAGTTGCTATGGGAGGGGAATTTCCCGTGTTTATACGATGGGAACATCATATAGATTCGGGGAGCGTCACAATATGATGAAGCACTATGTTATTAGAGGATCTGCTTTGGTGCCTTTGGTACTATTGTTTACGCGCACTTTATTGGCTCCCGAAACCGAGTTCGCAAACCAATCGCGTTCGCCCGGGCGAACCCGTCGGATTCGCCCAGGCGAACCCGCGGACGACGTGGCGGGAGCGTCGCGGGCGAGGGGGGTCTGCGTGGCGTTCCTACTGGGTTCGCATGGGCGAACCCGAACCCGGGTTTGTGGCAGGCTTGGCAGGCGCGTGGACAAGCTACCGGGTTCGCTTGGGCGAACCCCGGTCCTGGCAAGAGCTGGGAGTGCACGGGCGGCGTTAGTATGCAGGGTGCGGCAGGGTGGCAGAACCAGGTTACCGGTTCGCTTGGGCGAACCCGGTGCCGGGCAGACGGCAACGGCGGCAAAGCAGTAGGGCGGCAGGTGTGCAGGGGCGACGGCGTGCGGGCCAGCCACCCCGTTCCGGAGCCCGCGGCGCACTAGATTCTTCCATTGTTCGTTCGAGTCTTAAGCGAACTGGTTGTTCTCACTGAGCCTTAAGCGAATTGTTCGTTCTCTGTGAGCCTTAAGCGAACCCTTGCCATTGTTCCATTGTTCGTTCGAGTCCGGGTCCGAAAGCGGTCGCGAGTGCAAAGTCGAAGTCGGCGGTGGTGTAAGTGAAGTCAAGCACTAAGGTTCTTTAAGCTTCGGAACTTATTTAGATTTGTTGAAGCTTCTCTTTTATTTCTTAAAGCATCTCTTTGTAGAAGGTTCGATGCGGCTCGGAATTTTTTATTTGTTGAAGCTTATTTTTATTTGTTGAAGCTTATTTTTATTTGTTGAAGCTTCTCTTTTATTTCTTAAAGCTTCTCTTCTTGTGACTCATAATCACCTGGAATTCAGATATCTATTTGAGAGCACTCTACATTTATCCGCCAGAGACCATGTCTTACCCAGAGGCAGTTCCCCCAGTCGGCATGGATGAGCGTCCCTTGCCGTTTGGCCTGCAGAGCGGCGCTGATGTCCCCGGACGCATCGGTAGCATTGTCGAATGGTACCCCAACTGGCATTGTCTTAACCCGCTAGGTATGTTTTGTGTGCTTGTTAACCGTATTTGTTTTGTGACAGGGAATACCATGGCATTTGGTGCCTCGTGCGCAGGGTCACGTCGGTTGAGAGCGGTCGGGCCCACACCGTTGCCCAGCGGTGGATTTGCACAGCACCTGGGTGTACACACTTTGTGGACAAGATTCGTCGTGACCCCGGATTTCCGGGATTGACCCGCGATGGAGCTTGGGGCCACCATCAGAGCCACCATGCAGATCAATGGTGGCCCACCGACAGACATTCCGGGCCACGGTCCGCAACCCCGCGAATTGCAGAGAGAGTGGTGTCCGAGCGGGAGAGGGCTGCAAAACGTCGAGAAGATCCTGCAAAAGCTGCACGTATGATGGAGGCCGCGGCCAGACATAGAGAGGCGAGGAGACAAGGCGCAACAACGATGCGCCTACAGCATGTCCTTACCCCTGAGGCGGCCCTAGATGCCTTCCCTGAGGGGCCGGACGCCATGTTTTATGAGGCCAGCACACAGCACAGGCGGGAGCGCGAGAGGATGCAGCCCTATCATGAAGGTCGCATCAGAGTCAGAGCTAGTGCCACAGGTGGCGTTCAGCAGGAAGACTGGACCGCACATGCTATGCTCAATGACTGGGCCATTGCACAGAGGATCGGTGGCCATTTGCCCACAGAGGAGGAGTTGCTAGCTGAGCTCCGCAGGATACGGGAGTCTCAGCCAGGTTACGATGCGGAGTCATCTTTGCCACCAGTTTCTTTGGATATGAGCATCCACACTCCAACTGATCCCTCCTTCGCCCGGGAGGTGAGTGGTTCGCAGGCCGACAGGGAAGAGTTCCAGTCAGAGGTAGGGACCAGGTCAGATTCAGCCCCCACTCATGAGACATGTCCGCTGCCGGCCGATCTCTACATGGCCACCCCTCCTTCCATAGGGCGCCTGGCACAGATTGTGGCTGACCCGAGGGTCGCTGTGTCTTCGATGATATCATGAGGACGGCGATGGCAGGCACGGGCATGGCACACACCTTGACATCGCCATTTCCGCCTGATCGCAATGTCGAGGGAGCAGAGGCATGGATAAGAGACCGAGCACGCGGTTTCTTCATGTACCACGCTGGAGAGTTCGACAGGCACACCATCTGGAGCTACCTGGTGTGTGTACCCATTCGAGGATGGTCTCAGCCCCACAGACGGTCGGCACAGTTCCCAGAGCACTTACAGATCCCGGCTAGGTTACATCTTCAGTCCCTTTTCTGGGAAGAGGTCAGGGTGTTCACGCACTTTTACGGCCAGCAGATCACCGAACACCTTGCCATGGTTGCGAGCAGGGCGTCAGATGGTGCGGCCACTTGGATATTGCAGGAGGGCGCCGGGCCAGCATGCGGCGTACAACTCACATCTGACCTCCTCGAGGCGCATCCCTCGATGGACAAAGGGAGGAGGGGCACATTCGAAAGTGTTGATGAGGTACGCGTCGGGTTTATGTTTAGTTTGTATGGATCGGATCGTAATCCGACCACCGGATGTGCTTGTATGTAGCGCCTTGCGGCAGATGCTTGGAGAGGCCGTCCGTGGTCGTTGATGATAGACCCCGTTACTATCACGACTATGTTCGGTCGGTGTCGAAACGCCCCTCCCGAGGAGTCGTCTCCCACCTTCTTCCCGCCGAGCATCCCGGACCGGGGTGCACTCACGCCCGGGCGCCCGCCCATCGTCACAAGGTAAGTACGCCATTCTTTGCTTTAGTTTCAATTCACGGCAATCCTCCGCTTAAGGGAGCCGAAAGTCATACATCTTTGGCGTGTGCGGTGGTCATTGGATGCTTGTTGCTCTCATACGATCCAGCGGACCTGCGCGACCGCCTAGGCCTCGGAGATGACGCGATCACGCGGGCTGGTGGTACTTCGACAACCTGCCTGCACGGCCGGGGGTCTCAGGAGTATGCATCAACCTACGGCGCCGCTTCGCGGAGTGTTTCTAGTCCCCTTGTCTTTGCCATTGTGCCCCCACTTTCGTGATCTCACCGCACTCTCTTTTGTACAGCCATACACCACTTGGGTCTTCGAGCGACTGGGGGCACCGGGGTTACATCCGATGGGGTGCGGCAGCAAATGTGCGGCCTGCATTGTGCCCGCTGCAGGTCGACAACAATACCTGTGGCATGCACATTGGATTCATCATCGCGCCACCTCGCGCGAGGCGTGTAGCAAACCCGACGGATCTTTGTTATACCGATAAGCCGGGGCTGGTACACGGCGGGCGATGTGCGACTGTTTAGGAGTGAGTGGCCCGTAGTAGTCGGGCTGCTTTATTGTAGGGTGTACTGGTACCAACAGAGACTAAGTGGTCACTGTTAGTGCTGTTTGGGATCTATGTAACTAGAAGCTTTTCTCCGTAATCATGTAATCATGTATGTAACATTATACGTAACATTATATATAATGTAATCATGTGTGTAACATTACGTAAAGAAGATAATTGGGAGACATGGACGCTATGAGTGATGGCATATCAGTTTTCTGTGTGGCCTCTCACTCGTGCGCGAGGTCGTGGTGGTTGGTCCTCACGGCGGCCGGCCCCGCACGCCATCCGTGGACTCCATCGCGGCATGTTCTTGCCGCTCGTCAGAATCGCCATGAAAGACGTGAACCGGGGGGCCGGATGCGTCTCTATAGAATCGTATCTGCCTGCGAACCTTGGATATAATTTCACGCACATCTCCTGGGTCAAGAGCATGAGCATTTTGCATAGTGGCTTGCATAGTCTGGTGTTCGGCCATGAGCAACGCATCCCATTGTTGTAGCAGCGGCATCAGGACATCGACGTCGTTCAAGGGTGCGGGCGGTCGCGGAGGCATGGGCGGAATGAATTGTCGGTTGGGAAATAGCTCATTGTACAATGCGGGGTGGCTGCTGGTAAGGAAATAGTCTCCCGCTATGAGATGTTTGCACACAACATGAGGGCATGGGCAGTCGCAATATCGCATCCTCATATGCTGAGTGTATCTCAATCCCTCCGTTGACTGGCTAGCCATAGACAACCTGACGTCCGCAGCATCTTCCAACTGGATGGCGTTGGGGTTATCGTGCAAGGATTGGATAATGGAGTGAGCACCTGCATGTCTCTTTGGATATGAGCGCGTGCTATAGCGTCCAAACTCGGCTGCATGGAAAAAGAGAGGTTAGGGGCAACACACGAGAGAGAGTTACACCCTTGTGTACTTACCAAGACTCCATCTTTCTTCGCACCGAGTTAGGATTGTGCCTCCAGCTGGCATGGTCCCATCCGGAAAACCAATGAGATGAGACACTAGTGTGTACATCCTTATATTAACTTTGCACTGCAAGGTTTGGGTCTTCAAAACTTTCCAGTGTGACTCCACGTAGTTTGTTGTGTCGACGTTGACATGGTTGAACATCCGTTTGTGTCTCTGCCATTTACCATCCCACGTCGCCCCATTCAACCAGCCGATTCAAGTACCTACATCGCAAGCAACACTTTGTTTGGCCCAGTCGATGATACAACTAATCTACGTTGTGCACTCACACTTGGATGATGTGGTTTTGTCCGGTAGAGAAGTTGAAATTGTGCCACCGGGCATTGTAGGCGCTGGCGTTTGGCTCATCATCAACTTTGACACCGCCAAAAGCCACGTCTTTCTTTAGCACCTCCCCGGTCGACGCGGGCAAATGATATTTTTTTTGCCACGCGACGCCGCATGGAACCAACATGCAAGAACATTGCCTCGCAACCTGTTTGCAAAAACGTAGGCTATCGTTTCCAATGTGTTGATACAATCAATGCAAGCTCAAAGATACCCGCCGCCATCTTCCCAACAATGTGGGTCTTCCGACACAACCTCGGTGATAGCCCGTCTCTCACAGCCGTCCATGTCAATGGTGATTGACCTCGGCCTGATTGTGCCCATTCGCTCGAAGACAAGACGTAGTGCTATCTTCAAGGCATGTCGTTGGTGCCCCTCGTCCGGCCTCTACGCCGCGAGCATGTAAAACACCGGGTACCCCACACCCCACAATCGGTACAACCGCTCCGTCTGGCGGAAACTTCCACTGTGAGAGCCATTCTACCAGTGTCGTTCCCAGCAGGAACGCCAGACGCTAAAGCAATCAGAAGCTCCCTTTCACTCATCCTTGCAACGACGGAAAGGAGCGGAGAAGTAGGGGGATTGTGTCCCTTAGGAGGAGGAGGAGGAGGAGGAGGAGGAGGAGGAGGGGGGTTGCTGGAGATGTCCCTTGGAGGAAGAGGAGGAGGAGCATTACTGCTAGAAGGGACACATCGTGCGAAGACGGTCTTCAACTGGCGGACCATTGTAACAAGATGGGCAAGAAGAATGGCAACAGTTTTCCACAGAAAATGGCAATATCAAGCAATTTCCCTGCCATTGTTAGAATAAAACATTTTAACAAAATATGGACCAGAACAAGAAAAAAAGTGCCCACCAAGTTTCTAATAGAAACTCACTTGAGCGAATAGAAAGTCCTTGCCGCGGAGATTGGCTTCAAGATCAAGCCGAGTCGGTTCGCCGAAGCGCCACCGGAGGTTCACAAGCGTGAGTTCACAAGGGTGAGTTCACGAGTTCACAATGGTTCGCTCACAAGAGTGACTTAAGATCATATATATACTCGAGATTGTTCATTGCTGGCACTACGGGCAATATATTCCTTCTTGGATTCTGCTGCACCGAAAGTCTCGACAGTGTCGCGCGGTGGATTTTCCTCCACCGAAAGGATCGCCGAAAGCGCACGGGTCAGGTACGGCCAGCCATCGGGCATGGCCCTGGATTCGCCTGGGCGAACCCGGTAGGGTGGCCAATGCGCCACGCCAGTGGTACCGCCCATAAAGCAGCGCTGCCGACGGGCTCTGCCACCCGAGATTCGCCTGGCGAACCCTGCTGGATGGATGGCCCCACCGACGCCTCGGCATCGCATCGCCGCCAGACGGGCAATTGGAGGTGGGTACGCTTGGGCGAACCCAGTAGGACGCCGACTTCCCCTGCCATCCGCTGCAGACATAACTCTGGTTAGGGGTTCGCTTGGGCAAACCCGGCAGCAATGCCAAGTAAGCCGGCCGCCCCCGCCACGTCTGCGACCGGGTTCGCCTGGGCGAATCCGGCGGGTTCGCCTAGGCGAATTCTCAGGGTTCGCCCAAGCGAACCCAGTTGGACGCCCAACTTCGTTTCGGGGGCCATTCGAAGCACCGTATTGTTTATAGATGTCTCCTCGAAGGGTATGCACTGGCCGCTGAGATTAGTCTTAATCTGTATAATTTCTTAATAGTTTTGCATAGCTTGATGTTTTAGTCAACAACAAGTCATGCTTCTTGAAGCAAAGTGGATACCACCATTGGTTGAATGAACTCCATATCCTCAGCATTGGAGAGCATCCATACATAGCAGGTCTTTATGGTCTTTTAGGTCGTTGCTGCAACACCTCAAAGGGAAGTTGGTGGTTGAAGAAAATTGCCAGACACCTTCCATTATTTTGTTGCTTACTTGCAAAGTCAGTAGTATCTGAATTGGCATGGCTTCACTCAATAAATATTATCCATCGGGATTTCATGGAATGATAAGCTGGCAAAACATAATTGCACTTGGACACATTGTATAGCCAATTTCGTGGTAGTTAGTTTGATTCACAACCATTGCCAGATTCACCACGATTGGCATTTTTTTAGGATTGATGTTAATCCTGCGCATTTTATGCGTATCTGTATAGAATGATGACAGTACTTTCAAGTTAAAACAGATTTGTCAACAAATCATGCCCAGCAATGCTGGGCACCATAACCTAATATTTGTTATCTCACATTTCACCTAAAATCTTGCGGGCATGGGTTAGGTTAAGTATCAAAGCGGTCCGAGTTGAGATACCTGCGGATTCGTTGTTGGAAGCTACGATGGTGGCATCCACAAGGTCATAGATATTCGATTTAGTTCCTTATCAAAGTTTTAATATGCTATGGTTTGTTTATCTTATCTTATCCTATATTATAATGTTTTAGCGTGTGTCCGTTTTCCATCAAGCCCTAAATCTAATGGTGTAGATTTGATTGGCTTAATCGGACGTTGATGATTTTATTGCAATATCGAAGATTAAAGAAAAGGGAGAATGAAAAAGGAAAAAAGGGCACGAGGGAAAGGGGAAGAGGGGAAAAGGGCATGGGAAAAGGGGGAAGAAAGAAATGGTGAGGAAATGGAAAAGTGGCATGGGAAAAGGGAAAAAGAAAGGGAAAACAAAGAGGGGAGAGAGGAATGGGAAGGGAAAATGGGCAATGAGGAAAGAGTGGGGAAAAGAGGAAACGGAAAGGGAAAAGGGGCATTTGAAAAGCGAAAGAGGAAGGAAAAAAGAAATGCGGAAAGGGAAAAGGGGAAGGGAAAATGGGCATTTGGAAAAAGGGAGAGGGAGATGGGAAAAGGGCACGGGAAAAAGGGCAAAAGGGAAAAGTTGAGAAAGGGGGAAAAAGGAAGGGAAAAAGAGCATGGAAAGTGTAAAAAGGAAAAAAAGGGAGGGAGAACGCTCAAAGGGAAAAGAAGAAGAGGATGGAGAAAGGAGGAAAAGGAGCGCATGGAAAAGGTGTGGAAAAGGGAACGGCGTAATGGAAAAGGGAAAGAGAAAAGGAAAAGAAAGGAGGGGAGAAAAGAGAAAAAGGGCACGGGAAAATGGGGGTGTTAGGGAAAAGAAAAAGAAAAAGGGGGGGTGGAAAGATGAAAAGGAAAAGGCAAAGAGACACGAGGAAAAGGGGAAGAGAGGAAGAGAGAAAAAGGGAAAGAATAAAGTGGTGAGGAAGGGATAAGTGGCATGGGAAAAGGGAAAAAGAAAGGGAGGAGGGAGGAAAGGGAAGGAAAAAAGGCAACGGGAAAAAGGGAAAAGGAAAGGGTATGGAAAGGAGGAAAATTAAAGGGGAAGAGGAAAATGATGTAGAGAACGGAAGGGAAGAAGGGCATTCAAAAAAAAAAAAGGAAGGAAAAAAAAAGGAATGCAGAAAGGGAAAACGGGAAGGGAAAATGAGCACGAGGAAAAGGGGAGAGGGAAATGGAAAATGGGAAGGGGAAGGGAAAAAGGGCATGGGGAAAAGGGAAAATGTGAGAAAAGGGGAAAAAAGAAGGGAAAAAGCGAAAAGAAAAAAGGAGGGGGGATGGGCACAGGGAAAAGAGAAAGAGGATGGAAAAAGGCGAAAAAGGTCAGGGAAAAGGGAACGCTGCATTGGAAGGAAAAGGAAAGAGAAAATGAAAAGGAAAGGGAAAAGGGGGAAGAAAGTGAAAAAGGACACGGGAAGAGAGGAAAGGATGAAAAGGGAAGGGAAAGTAAAAAAGGAAGGAAAAGAGGGCACGAGGAATGGGGAAGAGGGAAATGAGAAAAGAGAGGGGGAAAAGGGCATGAAAAGGGGAAGAAAGAAAGGGTGAGAAAAATGAAAAAGTGAAGGGACAAAATAAAGGGAGAAGGGGCATGAGGAAAAAGGGAAGAGGGTGCAAAAAAGAAGATTAGGGGCACATGAAAAGGGTGGAAAAATAGGAAGCAAAAAAGGGCACGAGGAATGGGGAAGAGGGAAATGAAAAAAGAGAGGAGGAGAAGGGCATGAAAAGAGGAAGAGAGGAAGGGTGAGAAAAAAGAGCATGGGACAATGGGAAATAAAAAAGAAAAGGAAGGGAGAAGGGGCACGAGGAAAAAGGGAAGAGGGTGCGGAAAAGAAGAAAATGGGACATGATGGGAAAAAGGGCATGGGAAAAGGGAAGGGGCTGGGAAAGGATGAAAGGAAAGGAAAAAAATCTGTCAAAAAAAGGGGAAAGGGAAAAAGGAGAGGGAAAGGGAAAGGGAAAGGGAAAGGGAAAGGCTTTATGCAGTTAGTATGTGTTGCTATCCTTATTATTAATTACATCTTAAAGTGGAAAACATTAATTCTACCATTTAGATGGATTTTAAGACATCTAGATTTTATGGGCTTACTAGTAACGGTGCCCAGCGTTGCTGGGCATTCGTTTTGTAAATGTTTTTATTGCAATAAGGGATGTGTGCAATAAGCTTTTATTATTGGGAAAAAAAAATATTCAAACATAGTTATAGTGCCCAGTGCTGCTGGGCAGTGTAAGAAATCTATAGAAACTAAAGAGGCTATTTCATCCACATTTGGAGTGAACCTCCTTTTGTTTTTTAGCAGTGCTCCTTGTCTTGAGGTTTCTTGAATGTATACCTTCACTCCATGTTGTGTGGTGCACCTTGAGAATGTGACATAGAGCTGGCCGTGTGCGAATACTGGAGTTGGTAGGTAGATGCCAATGGAGGTCATTGACTGTCCTTGCGACTTGTTTATGGTCATCGAGAATGCAAGTCGCACGGGGAACTGCCTTCCCTTGAAGGGGAGGAGGTCGTTATCTGATGGCTCTAGTGTTATCCTTGGTATAAGGACCCGTGTTCCTTTGTAGGTGCCAGTGATTATTTCTGCATCTATGATTCTTGGGTGCTTTGATTACATGGAGGCGAAAGTGCCATTGCGCAGGCCGCCTTTGGGTTCACGTTTCTGAGTAGGATGATGATGGCACCATCCTTGATGTGTAACTTATGCGGTGGCATGCCAGAAGGGGTCAGGTGGTGGATGAACTCAATTGGGAAATCCCTTGTAGCATCTTCGTCTTCTGCAGTGATGGCATCTATACTTGTATACGTATGGAGTTGTCCATTTAACCTTAGAAGGACCTTATCGTTGATCCTTAGCGTGTCTTCATTCTTTGGTGTTAAGATGGCCTTGTCATACAACAGATGCACATTTGCCTCTGTTATTTCCTTGCCAAAGATGTTGTCAATCAGGTCGTCTTCCACAATGCATTCTTCGGGTATCTCAACCAGGTCGCGATCGAGCCCTAGCCCATTGTTCATCCGTTCCCCGTTACCGAGAGTAGCAGCCAATTTGAGAAGGTTTGCTCGTCTTTTCCGACCCGCATGTTTTGTGTCAGCTTGTAGGTTTTGAAATTAATTCACAACGGGTTCCTCTTGACACACTTCGAGATGATTTCTGTCTTTGTTGCACGCTTGATCACAGGCAATTGTTGTCGGAAATCGCCGTCGGTGAGCATTATCATTCCCCCAAATGGCCTGTCATCTTGGCGTATCTCGCATAGGATCCTGTCGACCGCAGTGAGTGCTTACGTATGTGTCATCCCCATTTTGTCCCATACTATGATGCTTGCCTTTCTAAGTACCTCTGCTTGTTGGCTTGTTGCACGTAGTGCAGAGGTTGCCTCTTGTGTGGGGTTGAGTGGTAACTTGAACGTCGAATGAACTGTTTGTGCTCCCTTCAAGAGGAGGCTGGCAATGCCTGTCCAAGCTACTGATACAACACCCACGCCGCATCCTCTTAGTATGCTGATCAGACTATTGAAGAGGAATGTCTTGCCCGTGCCTCCTGGGCCGTCCACATTGATACATGGGGCTTGATGCTGGCTGATTGCATCGAGGATAATGTCGGCTATGTGTTTCTACTCCCTGTTGAGCTTTCCGTAGTTTTCTTGCCCTTCTTTCAACTCCTTTTCTGCATCGAAGGTGGGTTCATTTGGGAGATTGCCTAGAATGTCTATCCGTGGTTCTGGCAGTCCAAGTTGCTGGCATGTGCAGCCACTCATCTGGAAGATGTCGTCGATGTCCTTCAGTGCGTGCTTATAAGTCTATTCTTGTGCCATTTTCTGTTGGTAGTCTTCTGTCAAGCTGTCCTTAAAGAGTTCCCATAGCCGCATTGGATCTTGTGGGTCATTGTATAGGCAAATGAATGCGAATGTCTGGCGTAGCTGCACCGGCATCTGGAAGAGGCTCGCGTCTTCGAGCGTTTTCTCCCACTCGGCGTCGTCTTCCAGTAAGCCGGGCTCTTTGGCAGAAGTGAAGTGGTGTTCTCATTGAGCTTTGTAAAACATTGAGTACAAATGGATCCCTCACTAGGGGTAGATAAATTTGGAAATATGAACTTTAAATGCTCCAAAACTAGACAATCATCGAGAGCATGATGATACTGAAGAATACAACATAAAAAATGGTTTTATCTGCCACTTGGTCGATGCAAAGGTGAGACGACGGGTGACTGCTTCTCATCGGGAAGAAGAACCACGCCTTCTTAGGTTTTTGAGGAAAACCCAAGCAAATAGTTGAAGCACGACCCCACGCGCTCTGGCAACCACAAGACCTTAAAAAATCCTGCAGAGTCAAGGCTGAAAGAAAAATAACCCGTCAATGAGTTAGAAGCCATAGGCAAGAAGACTCGGAGGCTCCAGGGCCACGCCGAGAAAGAAACAACAGCCGACCAATCGGGAACCGTCCGCGGAATGACCATCGCGGGAAAAAACAACCGATTAGTGCTGTCTCGGAGGCTACAGCGCCACGCCGAGAAAAAACAATAAATATGATATCGGAGGCAACAGCGCCACACCGAGAGAAAACATGAATAATAAGTATTGACTCAGAGGCTACAATGCTATACCGAGAGAAAACATGAATGAATAAAATACTGTAATGATAAGTATGTCTCGGAGGCTACAGTGCCACGCCGAGAAAAAATAAAAAATAAGAACATCTCGGAGGCTACAGTGCCACACCGAGAAAAAACGAAAAATAAGAACGTGTGCATTTTCATTAAACTAGAAAGAAACAAAGAGGATAATAGCTGCTACAGAGCGACCCAAGAAGTGTAGACAAATAGACACATACAGATGACCAACCGACTAAAAAGAAATGAAGCAACTTTAACGATGGAACATGAAATGAGAAAAAGGAAAAACTGACGAAGATATGACCAAGCTCGGATATGATAAAGGGAGAGGGGGGCGGGAAACTTGTGGAGCTAGAAAAGAGCAACAAGGAAAAGAAGCTCAAGAGAACGCCGATGACTGCAAATGAGGAAGGAGGCGGTATAAATAGGAGATGCAGATAGGACGTCCCCATCCAAGGAATGTCGGTTCTATTGCTATCACAATAGAACCGTGGCATTCCTAGGATGGGTCCTATGATACAACTAGTTGGCCGATAGAAGAGGAATCTACCTCAAAGGAATGGAGCAAGCCAAAACGTCAAGAAAATAGAAGGCAAAAGGTGAAGCGAAGGGGAAACAGGCCAAAAATGATGAATAGAACAAATCAGGAAAAAAGGGGCAACCCAACACAACTACAAAGCAAGGATGACATAAAACGGGGATAACGAGGGCAGAGGGCAAAGAACATGATATATGGACACCAACAAAGAAAAGAGAATTAAGGTGAATCAAGAGAAGCCATATAAAAATAGAAATGAACGCCATGCATTCCAGAAAGACTAGTGTAATACACATATGATGGACCGAGGGAACTAATGGAGTCATTGGAATAGAAGAAGCAAGACCAAAGTGGAGGAAAAACGAGGCAATAAGCAAAAAGCAAGCAGGGCACGACGCAAAGAAGTTAAGGGGGTCAAAGTGGAGCAAGGAAAATAGAAAGAAAAGACAAGGCAAATAAAAGCAACGACAGAAAAGGCACGACCCAAAGGAGTAACGGGGTCGAACTGGAATAGACAAATAAACTAAAAAAGGAATTAAAAGAGCGTCAAGAACCCAACAAAAAACTGAGAAGGAAAACACATAAGTACGTAAAGCACGTAGACTAAAAACGATATCTAGAATAATACTTCTATGGATATATACGTAAAGCACGTAGACTAAAACGATATAGAATAATACTTTTATGGATATAAGCACCAAAGGATCCAAACTCCAAAACCTAAACCCATCACCGCAGAAAGGACAAAAAATACGTCAAGGCAAATAGAACAAACAAGAACCAATGAGAACCCAAAAAAAGAACCATAACTACGGGAAAAACATATTCTAGAGTAACAAGGAGAAGGCGGGTGAACTAAACAAAGGAATTGACGGAGTATGTGAATAAAGTACAAGAGGTAATGAAAAAATGATCAACAAGGCCAAAGAGGATGAACTGGACTAACAAACAGAGCAAACTAAGACAAGGAGGGCAAGCAAACTGATGGAAAAATGGGTGAACCAAGATGCTTAGAATGAAAGAGACAAATGGGACAAATAAAAGAAAACATGGCTAAGCAAGGCTAGCGGGGAAACTTGGAAAACCAGGGTAACGAGCAAAAACATCATAGATTGTCATCAGTGGGGCAAAACACTATTAAGGCGGCTCACGAGATGAGCTGCGCAAACACAAGAGACAAGACAAATAAGGAACAAATGAACTAAGATGATACAAGAGGTTACTCGACCAAACATAGCAGAAAGGACAAATAAGGAACTGGAGCAAATGGGGAAATAGACAAATGAACCAAATCGATTTAAATACGATTTAAGAAGTCAATGATTAAACGAAGGAGCGAGGATAAAAAGAATTTGTGAAAAAGATAGATAAATAAAAAATGACCCAAAAATGAATCAAATAACTAAGTTAAAAAACGGACAAGGAACACACCAGCATACATGGAGCAAAAGAACAAACCAAAAGAAGAAAAGAACTAATTGAGAACGAAGACGAAATGACAAACAAAACACAATTGAAAAGAATATACAATCATAAAAAGGAACAAAATATATGTGGAACATAGAGCAAAATGAACAACGAGACGAGAGCAGAAACATGAAATAAGCTGCAAAAGAAATGGGTTAAACAAAGCAAGTGATAATAAACACAAACCAAGTCCAAAAGGAGCAACAGAAAATAACAAAAACGAGCAAATAGAACAATACGACACATAGGAGCCGCTGACATGAGCAAAAGAACAAGGAAATGAGACTAAATGAAGCACCTCAAAATTGACGACACTAAGACATACCACAGCTATAGCATCTAAGGTAATAAAACAACCAGGTCGCTACATCTAAAAATAACGGAATGGAAAGACAACGATTAAAGATGAAAAGAGAACTGGGGAAAAGAGACAAGTAGAGGTAAAGGCACAAAGGATGCCCATGTATAACCGATCAAGAATCCAAAACGCACATAGCCCCGAACATGATAAGAGCCAACCAACACACAAGACTGAGAAATTAAGCTCTACGAAAAATCACGCCAACCAAAACTAGACCATTAAGACTAACAAGAGTGCATGGAAACGAGACAAGAGTGGATGGAGAAGATCAAACATCTAAAACAAAGGCTAGAACAATGCAAAGAACGTAACCATGTACATATTCATCGATACCTGAATGAATCAACAAACAACAAACATACAAAAGCTTGAGAGAGAACCTGATGAAGATTATGGAACACGGAACTCTAGCAACCATGCCATCTCCCCAATAAATGAATGTATCGAAGGCACTGGAGCCGTCAAGTCAATGTAGACAAAACCTAGGAGTTACTTCCCTCTATAGGATGGAAAGAGACACTCTAGCAAGAACAGTGGAAGAAAACTAACAAGAAGAAGAATAGAATAGTAAAGATGGAACATGCCGCAGAATGAAAAGATACAAATGTTATAAAAGAAGTCAACTAGACAACCAACCATGCTGGTACTATATGCTAAATGGGTGATCACATCGCGAACAAAAATTACCATGCCAAATGTACCTATATAAAAAGCTAACTCAGCAAAGAAAAACATCTCTAAATGAAATCAAACCAGATGCGTGTTCCAAAGACTTGAAGATATAAGGTGCAAGAGATGCCAATATTGAGAATGCGAATCGAATTCAGGAAATAGCTATATAATGAACTAGGCATCAACTCAAGGTACTAAATGCCCAAACGGGATGCTCTCACCAAAGAATGAAGCTCCTTGTGCAAAAATGCACATATGCAAAGAGCGAATTTACCTGGATCCAGACAAAATCGAATTGCATTGTCAAGTAACATATGTAAGATGATGATACAAATTCTTAGTCGCCTCCATGCAGATAAAAACTCGGACCACAGCGAATGAAAGGAAATGCGATTAGATGGCAAGGTTAGAAGGTGTAAAGCACCACCTCTAAACGCTAGAGCAAAAATAGAAATCAAGTATACGAGAAACCAAAATTTTGTGCAATGATCCATGACTATGAAAGAAAAACCTAGATGTCAAAAACTTATTCCAAACAAATGTTGGAGAAACAATTGAAAAACCAAATATGAAAAACCGAAAATTTGTGCAATGACCCATAACGTGACTAGCAATGTTGCGCTTCATGACCAAAAACAAAAGCGAGTCCAACCAACTGAACCCGAGAAACTTTTGTGCGATAAGGCATTAGGCCATTTTGCAACTCTCAATAAAATAGAAACAACCCCACAAAAATGTATACCCAAAATCCAAGAAATCAAACAATAAAAAACTTACAGTCCGATTGATCAAACCCTAGAAATGTCTCCCGGCCGCACACTTAAAATTGTACCATTGCAAACTCAGCATCATGAACTATGGATCATCCATCCTGGGAAACTTAGATCATCTATCTCGGGAACCTTGGACCATCGAAGCATTAGAGCACCCACTTTGAAAGGGACATGTGACGCTCTCCATGGATGGGATTGCGTCAATGCAAACTTAAAACCCTCCAACCATATGTTTCCAAAGGGGAACAACTCCACTATATATATACCCAACCACTAGCAAACACTGGTGCACCCAACAAGGAAAGACATCCTTAAAAACTACAAAACACCATATGACAGCGGACCCAATCACTTGTGAATAAGATGATGAGACAACGGACAATAAAAACAAAGGTCTAGAGCAAAGAGCCCCTAAGTTTCTAAACATGCAAATAAGAGCAAAGAGCCCCATAAGTTTCTAAACATGCAAATAAGGTGACACGGAAATGAAGAATAAAGGAAAGTGAAAATTGATCTAGGAGGTCTAGAGCAAAAAGCCCCATAAGTTTCTAAACATGCAAATAAGGTGACACGGGAATGAAGAATAAATGAAAATGAAATTGATCTAGGAGGTTGAGAACAGAGAGCCACATGAGTCCACAAGGGCCTTCCTAAGAGGAAAACAAGAATGCTACCTAATGCAAATCTAAAAAGAGCAGAAACATAGAGCTAAAAAACCTAGATCTAATTAAAACTACCCAAAATAAAATACCAAGGGAAGCAGGAGCTCGGTATCCTCAAGCCATGGGAGGACAAGGGGAACCGACTCCGGGTATCCCCAAAACTGATGACAGAGACGGCAAGCGGTTGCGGTGGCAGGCCGATTGTGGCGGCCGATTGCGGTGGCGGCAGGCCGATTGTGGTGGCCGATTGGGAAGAACAGGAGTATTGGTAATTGCGATTGGCAGGATTTTGAAGAACAGGAGGATTGTTTTCTGAAGAACAGGAGGATTGGGAAGAACAGGAGGATTGGCTGATTGGCAGGTAGGGAATTTCACAGGTCTGATTCGAAAGGGGGAAGCCACAAAAGCAACAGAGTCGGCCTAGCACCAAATCGACAGGGTTCTGGCTAAGGAGACATGGTGCAAGCCATGGAACCCACGAAATCGAAAAGATAGGACTGGCAGAGAATCGACTTGTTAAAAACAAGAACAATCCGAATTGATCAGAAAAAAGGGGGGCCTGCATGATTGCATGGGCTCATGGGCCAGGGGGTGTGAGCCGATTTACAGAGGGGTGAATCAGCCAGGAGGCAGATCAACGGAAGCAGCTGTTGCTTGTTCTACAGAAGCCAAAGTTTAAGAACATCCACCCAGATCAACTCTGCAAAAAAGGGGTGAGAAAAAAGGAGCAAATATAGATGTAAAGCAATCCAGACCAGACCGGTAGCCACACCTGAAATAATAATTCAAACAAGAAGAACCAGAACCGACATCTCCCTTTCAACCTAAAAATTAGTCAGATCCCAATCCGAGAATCAAAATAAAACAAAGAAAGAAGGGGGCACAAGCAGGAGTCCAGAAACAAAGATTACGAACTCTACCTATCACGGATCAATAAGCTCAGACAGAAAGAAGGAATCTGAAGAAACTAACCGGACATTATGCAGATGAACTGGCCCAACAAATCGATGTCCAAAGCGAGACAACTCAGTAGTTCTTCACGAAACCGTAAAACCCAAGCATCCAAGAGAACGGATCCAAGCCACCACAATCAAACCGCTTGCTGTCCTTGTAGGGAAAAGCCTTGAAGATAGCAAACTTGTGAGCGTTGGAAGGTAGAAACTTGTGGAGCTAGAAAAGAGCAACAAGGAAAAGAAGCTCAAGAGAACGCCGATGACTGCAAATGAGGAAGGAGGCGGTATAAATAGGAGATGCAGATAGGACGTCCCCATCCAAGGAATGTCGGTTCTATTGCTATCACAATAGAACCGTGGCATTGTGAGCAAGTTGGATTCATCTTGCAAATGAATGTTCCACCATTTACGTTCTAAATTGGACGATACTTCAATTTAGACATTCATGATGTATAGGGGAATGGCAGTGGGGATGCCATTCCGGCACCACAGGAGGGGCCCTGCCACCGGCGGTAGCCGGGAGCGGATCTCCTATATGTGCCGGAATGACAGATCCAGCCCCTCCTGTGGTGCCGGAATAGCAGAGCCACTGCCATTCCCCCACAAAACAGAAGTTGGGATGCATTTTTTTTGTTGCTAGATTTGAAGATTTGAAGCAGAAGATACCGATTTGTAGCTGGAAGCACCAATTTTTGCTCATTGGGATGCATCGGTTTGAAGGCAAAGGCACTGATTTCTTATCTCAGGGATGCACCGACTTAAGCAAAAGCACTGATTCACCCATTTGAAGCAGAAAGAGAACAGATTTTAGGCAAAAGAAAACCGATTTAAAGCTTCTTAGCAGAAGCTTTCCATTTCAATCTTGCATTTCAATCTTGCAGACAACCGATTTGAAGATTTCAAGCTTGCAAAGAACTGATTTGCAGAGGAGAAGCTTTCAGACTGATTTAAAGCTTGCAGATAACCAGTTAGTAGAAGCAAAGAACCAGTTACCAGAAGCATCAGAGCACCGTTCTTCACCGGCTAAGCAGAATCATCGACCCAAAACACTGTTGCAAATTAAACGGGAGTGTTGCAGCACTCCCGTTTCGTAGATTCCCTTTTAAAAAACACCACGTTTCTAAAATTAGCCTTTTTTGGAAGTTGTTGAGAATTTGTAGAGGTTCGGGGTTTTTTTCCTATCATTTAGGGGCATCATTAGGCGAAAACTTTGTACTTATGAAACAAAATTTTTAAAAAAGGCGAATTTAGGCATCAACTTGAAAAGACTGAAATTAAGAAGAAAAAAAAAAAAGCACCAAAATAAGAAGGGAAAAATAATTTTATTTTTTTAATAAATTTCTGTACATCAATATTGGCAATCCATTGTAGTAAATAATAATAATTCGCCCGGACGAACCCGTCGGATTCGCCCAGGCGAACCCGCGGACGACGTAACGGGAGCGTCGCGGGCGAGGGGGGTCTGCGTGGCGTTCCTACCGGGTTCGCATGGGCGAACCCGAACCCGGGTTTGTGGCAGGCTTGGCAGGCGCGTGGACAAGATACCGGGTTCGCTTGGGCGAACCCCGGTCCTGGCAGGCTGGGAGTACGGCGGCAGGGTGCGGCAGGGTGGCAGAACGGCGTGCTACCGGGTTCGCTTGGGCGAACCCCGGTGCTGGCAGACGGCAGTACGGCGGCAGCAGGGCGGCAGGGTGTGGCAGGGGGGCAGACGGCGTGCTGTCGGCTGTCACCCCGGGTTCCGTGAGCCCGTGAGCGCACTAGATTCTTCCATTGTTCGTTCGAGTCTTAAGCGAACTGGTCGTTCTCACTGAGCCTTAAGCGAATTGTTCGTTCTCTGTGAGCCTTAAGCGAACCCTTGCCATTGTTCCATTGTTCGTTCGAGTCCGTCCGAGCAGTGCGGAGTGCAAGCTGAAGTCGAGCAGTGCAAGCTGAAGTCAAGCACTAAGGTTCTTTAAGCTTCGGAACTTATTTAGATTTGTTGAAGCTTCTCTTTTATTTCTTAAAGCATCTCTTTGTAGAAGGTTCGATGCGGCTCAGAATTTTTTATTTGTTGAAGCTTATTTTTATTTGTTGAAGGTTCGGAACTTATTTTTATTTGTTGAAGCTTATTTTTATTTGTTGAAGCTTCTCTTTTATTTCTTAAAGCTTCTCTTCCATGTCTTACCCAGAGGCAGTTCCCCCAGTCGGCATGGATGAGCGTCCCTTGCCGTTTGGCCTGCAGAGCGGCGCTGATGTCCCCGGATGCATCGGTAGCATTGTCGAATGGTACCCCAACTGGCATTGTCTTAACCCGCTAGGTATGTTTTGTGTGCTTGTTAACCGTATTTGTTTTGTGACAGGGAATACCATGGCATTTGCTGCCTCGTGCGCAGGGTCACGTCGGTTAAGAGCGGTCGGGCCCACACCGTTGCCCAGCAGTGGATTTGCACAGCACCTGGGTGTACACACTTTGTGGAGAAGATTCGTCGTGACCCCGGATTTCCGGGATTGACCCGCGATGGAGCTTGGGGCCACCATCAGAGCCACCATGCAGATCAATGGTGGCCCACCGACAGACATTCCGGGCCACGATCCGCAACCCCGCGAATTGCAGAGAGAGTGGTGTCCGAGCGGGAGAGGGCTGCAAAACGTCGAGAAGATCCTGCAAAAGCGGCATGTATGATGGAGGCCGCGGCCAGACATAGAGAGGCGAGGAGACAAGGCGCAACAACGATGCGCCTACAGCATGTCCTTACCCCTGAGGCGGCCCTAGATGCCTTCCCTGAGGGGCCGGACGCCATGTTTTATGAGGCCAGCACACAGCACAGGCGGGAGCGCGAGAGGATGCAGCCCTATCATGAAGGTCGCATCAGAGTCAGAGCTAGTGCCACAGGTGGCGTTCAGCAGGAAGACTGGACCGCACATGCTATGCTCAATGACTGGGCCATTGCACAGAGGATCGGTGGCCATTTGCCCACAGAGGAGGAGTTGCTAGCTGAGCTCCGCAGGATACGGGCGTCTCAGCCAGGTTATGATGCGGAGTCATCTTTGCCACCAGTTTCTTTGGATATGAGCATCCACACTCCAACTGATCCCTCCTTCGCCCGGGAGGTGAGTGGTTTGCAGGCCGACAGGGAAGAGTTCCAGTCAGAGGTAGGGACCAGGTCAGATTCAGCCCCCACTCATGAGACATGTCCGCTGCCGGCCGATCTCTACATGGCCACCCCTCCTTCCATAGGGCGCCTGCGCGGTGACAGGGCTGACCCGCCGAGGGGTCGCCAGGTCTTCGATGATATCATGAGGATGGCGATGACAGGCACGGGCATGGCACACACCTTGACATCGCCATTTCCGCCTGATCGCAATGTCGAGGGAGCAGAGGCATGGATAAGAGACCGAGCACGCGGTTTCTTCATGTACCACGCTGGAGAGTTCGACAGGCACACCATCTGGAGCTACCTGGTGTGTGTACCCATTCGAGGATGGTCTCAGCCCCACAGACGGTCGGCACAGTTCCCAGAGCACTTACAGATCCCGGCTAGGTTACATCTTCAGTCCCTTTTCTGGGAAGAGGTCGTGGTGTTCACGCGCACTTTTACGGCCCGTGCCAGATCACCGAACACCTTGCCATGGTTGCGGCGCAGTGGCCGATGGTGCGCCACTTGGATATTGCGGGGAGGGCCGGGCCAGCATCGGCGTATAACTCACATCCGACCTCCTCGAGGCGCATACCGATGGGCGGTGGGAGGAGGGGCACATTCGAAAGTGTTGATGAGGTAATGGTCGGGTTTATGTTTAGTTTGTATGGATCGACGAAATCTGACCACTAGATGTGCTTGTATGTAGCGTCTTGCGGCAGATGCTTGGAGAGGCTGAGCGTCGTGAGCTGTTGATGATAGACCCCCATTACTATCACGACTATGTTCAGTCGGTGTCAGGAAACGTCCCTCCCGAGGAGTGCGTCTCCCACCTTCTTCCCCCTGAAGCATCCCGGACCGGGTGCACTACGTCTGGTGCTCTGGCCCATCGTCACAAGGTAAGTACGCGATTCTTTGCTTTAGTTTCAATTCCGCTGGCAATCCTCTGGCTTAAGGGAGCCGAAAGTCATACATCTTTGGCGTGTGCAGTGGTCATTGGATGCTTGTTGCTCTCATACGATCCGCGGACCTGCGCACCCGCCTGGCCCTCCGGAGATGGCGATCACGTGGGCTGGTGGTACCGACAACCCGCACGCGCATCACGGGGTCTCGGGGTATGCATCAACCTACCCGGCTTAAGCCGTGAGTGTTTCTAGTCCCCTTGTCTTTGCCATTGTGCCCCACACTTTCGTGATCTCACACGCACTCTCTTTGTCTGGTAGCGACCACTTGGGTCTTCGAAATCGGGGCACCGGGGGTTACATCCGATGGGTGCGGCGACAAATGTCGCGGCCCGCATTGTGCCCGCATTGCAGTCGACAACAATACCCGGGCATGCACATTGATTCATCATGCGCCACCTCGTGCGAGGCGTGTGGCAAACCCGAATCGGATCTTGTTATACCGGATAAGCCGGGCTGGTACACGGCGGGCGATGTCTTGTGCGAATCGTTTAGGAGTGAGTGGCCCGTAGTAGTCTGGGCCGCTTTATTGTAGGGTGTACTGGTACCAACAGAGACTTCGATGGTCACCGTTAGTGCTTGTTTGGGATCTATGTAACTAGAAGCTTTTCTCCGTAATCATGTAATCATGTATGTAACATTATATGTAACATTATATATAATGTAAGCATGTGTGTAACATTACGTAAAGAAGATAACTGGGAGACATGGACGCTATGAGTGATGGCATATCAGTTTTACGTGGTGGCCTCTCACTTTCGTCTTGCCAGGTCGTGGTGGTTGGTCCTCGCTACGGCCGGCCCCCGCACGCCATCCGTGGACTCCACTGCGGGCATGTTCTTCTTTGTCTCGTCAGAACCGCCATGAAAGACATGAACCGGGGGCGGCCAGCGCCTCTATAGAATCGTGATCGCCGCGAACCTTGGATATAATTTCACGCACATCTCCTGGGTCAAGAGCATGAGCATTTTGCATAGTGGCTTGCACAGTCTGGTGTTTGGCCATGAGCAACGCATCCCATTGTTGTAGCAGTGGCATCAGGACATCGACGTCGTTCACGGGTGCGGGCGGTCGTGGAGGCATGGGTGGAATGAATTGTCGGTTGGGAAATAGCTCATTGTACAATGCGGGGTGGCTGCTGGTAAGGAAATAGTCTCCCGCTATGAGATGTTTGCACACAGCATGAGGGCATGGGCAGTCGCAATATCGCATCCTCATATGCTGAGTGTATCTCAATCCCTCCGTTGACTGGCTAGCCATAGACAACCTGACGTCCGCAGCATCTTCCAACCGGATGGCGTTGGGGTTATCGTGCAAGGATTGGATAATGGAGTGAGCACCTGCATGTCTCTTTGGATATGAGCGCGTGCTATAGCGTCCAAACTCGGCTGCATGGAAAAAGAGAGGTTAGGGGCAACACACGAGAGAGAGTTACACCCTTGTGTACTTACCAAGACTCCATCTTTCTTCGCACCGAGTTAGGATTGTGCCTCCAGCTGGCATGGTCCCATCCGGAAAACCAATGAGATGAGACACTAGTGTGTACATCCTTATATTAACTTTGCACTGCAAGGTTTGGGTCTTCAAAACTTTCCAGTGTGACTCCACGTAGTTTGTTGTGTCGACGTTGGCATGGTTGAACATCCGTTTGTGTCTCTGCCATTTACCATCCCACGTCGCCCCATTCAACCAGTTGTGATTCAAGTACCTACATCGCGCAACACTTTGTTTGGCCCAGAGTACTCACACTTGGATGATGTGGTTTTGTCCGTAGAGAAGTTGAAATTGTGCCAGCTGGGCATTGTAGGCGTTGGCGTTTGGCTCTGTCATCAACTTTGACAGCCGCAAAGCCACGTCTTTCTTTAGCACCTCCCCGGCCAGGCGTGGCAACAGATATTTTTGCCACGCACGCTTCGCATGGAACCAACATGCAAGAACATTGCCTGCAACCTGTTTGCAAAACGTAGGCTATCGTTTCCAATGTGTTGATACAATCAATGCAAGCTCAGCATACCTGCTCGCCATCTTCCCAACAATGTGGGTCTTCTGACACAACCTCGGTAATAGCCCGTCTCTCACAGCCGTCCATGTCAATGGTGATTGACCTCGGCCTGATTGTGCCCATTCGCTCGAAGACAAGACGTAGTGCTATATTCAAGGCATGTCGTTGGTGCCCCTCGTCGGCCTCTACGCTGCAGAGCATGTAAAACACTGGGTACCCCACACCCCCGGCAATCGGTACAACCGCTCCGTACAGCGGAAACTTCCACAGATTTGTACAGAAGATTGAATCCATGGCCCAACCGCCGCTGGCGCTCCATCTCACAGCAGCCTCCAACATCCTGTCATCTTGGATGACTAGGATCCATGGCCGGTCCAAGGGCTCGGCAGCATGCGGATTCCAGGGCTGGTGAAAAATCACCTTCCCGGAGGCTTTCCAATCGTCAATCCCGCTCTCGAGGCTTTCCCAGTCCGTACCCAAACTCCCGCCTACGAGGTGCAATGTGGAGAGATTAAATGATAAAATATTTACGGTGCATATCCAGAATGACAAAGTTGAGTGAGAACTCCAAGTTCATTACTGTTCCAAAAACTATTGTGTTTCTTAAATCTACAACAACATCACTGTTCCATAGTAAAAGAATTTTCAGTGGAGCTTACCGAGTATTCTCTGCCGGTAGGCCAATTGCCACACATCCTCCTGCGCCATCATGAAGCGGTATGTGACTCTATCAACTAGGCTTATTGTCATACGTATTTGTGGTCCCCGTGCTCTTGCGACGTCCCACGCAGCACGGGTCATTCCAATACTTCTAAGCTCTAGTGCCACAGCCGCAAGGAGTTCAGGATGCACGGGCATGGACCAATCCTCCGCATTGGTGAAAGGATCATGGCCAGTGTGTTCGGTGCTAACGTATATCCGTGCACCATTTCCATTATCTTTCACTGTCCGCAAACGAAACAAGCATCCTCTGCGGTGGGACCGTCTGATTTGCCTATCCCCCCGGGTCCCTCTCCTGCGTGGTTGCCTCCATCGGTGGCAGGCATAGTCATCCACAATCTCACCCGTCGCAACCCTGACACGTTGATGTCCATGGACCAAACGGACACGATGAGTGGTTTGAAGCTCAATCACCCTTTGCTCGAGGCGGTCCACGGTGGTCTCCTCCGCGTAGTTGAAGTCGCTGTCCTTCATGGTGCGACCACTTTTGCATGTGCACACTTCCATGCATGCAGTTATGTATTCCTGTGGGATGCCATGGCGCCGCAGACCGATTTCCCATTCCTCTGAAATCTTTTCAAACGTGGCAGTGGGGGACTGATGGGTGCTTCCATTCAAGTGGCCCATGGCAACTAGCTGGCTCCAAAACTCCACGTAAGGGACTATGAGGCCCGGTTACGCGCCGGTACAACCAACCGTTGGAGTCATCGTCAACTGCAAACTCCTCACAATATGCAGCCCATCGGTACATCAACCTGACATGGTGCTCGATGGGTGGCCTCCCGCTTCTCTGCGAGACCGGGGGCAAGCGGGGATCAGCAGCACTTATTTCGGACGGGTGGGGAACATAGTGTTGCTGTAGGCACAGTCTCATCAACCCATACACAGACTCGTTGAGGGCATAACCACCCTGAGGGGCAACACGGAGCCATTGAACTGGGTCCGGGTAGAGACCGGCCAGTTCATGTACAAGCAGTTCTTGGAAATTTATGGGAGTAACTTGTGGAGCAACCTGACCAGGCGGGTTCCACCCATCGCCTACATTTTCCCCGGTGTCCTCCTCCGACATTGTGTCATCCTCGGTGTCATGAAGGTCATACTCACTATCATTTTCATCTGACATCTCACTGACTGAGTTGTCAGTGACTACCTCTGCCATTCTCGTGCACTCTACTTGGAAGACAAATATAAACTACTGCAGGAAGGTGCACCTGCTCTAGCAACTGCGCCTGCTCTAGCACCGACGATCTCGAATAGATATCTGAGGTACAGCTGAACATGAACACAAGCCTGAGTACAAACCTATAGATGCATTGGGGTCTTGACAAAACACAAATAAAACAAAAAGCAACGCATTATACTACTTGTTTCCCATTCATAAAAAAAATTATACATTGTTTTTGTCCATCCTGAGGACGTGACAATTTGATGCAACGACTTGCATCATTATCTGCACATCCAACATCATTTCATCTTTATTTGGCTCGGTGAGCCATTCTACCGATCGTTCCCTCAGGAACGCCGCATGACGCTAAAGCAATCAGAAGCTCCCTTTCACTCATCCTTGCAACGACGGTGAAAGGAGCGGGAGAAGTAGGGGGATTGCTGTCCCTTAGAGGAGGAGGAGGAGGAGGAGGAGGAGGGGGGGATTGCTGGAGATGTCCCTTGGAGGAAGAGGAGGAGGAGCATTACTGCTAGAAGGGACACATCGTGCGAAGACGGTCTTCAACTGGCGGACCATTGTAACAAGATGGGCAAGAAGAATGGCAACAGTTTTCCACAGAAAATGGCAATATCAAGCAATTTCCCTGCCATTGTTAGAATAAAACATTTTAACAAAATATGGACCAGAACAAGAAAAAAAGTGCCCACCAAGTTTCTAATAGAAACTCACTTGAGCGAATAGAAAGTCCTTGCCGCGGAGATTGGCTTCAAGATCAAGCCAGGAGTCGAAGTTCGCTCGAGCGCCACCGGAGGTTCACAAGCGTGAGTTCACAAGGGTGAGTTCACGAGTTCACAATGGTTCGCTCACAAGAGTGACTTAAGATCATATATATACTCGAGATTGTTCATTGCTGGCACTACGGGCAATATATTCCTTCTTGGATTCTCACCAAGACCGAAAGTCTCGACAGGTCGCTACGGTGGATTTTCCTCCACCGAAAAGGATCGCCGAAAAGCGCCGACGGGTCGCATGCGCCAGCCATCGGCATGGCCCCGGATTCGCCTGGGCGAACCCGTAGGGGTGGCCAGTGCACGCCCGCCACCGCCCATAAAGCGCCGTGCGGGCTCGCCACCCAGATTCGCTGGGGCGAAACCCGGTAGGATGGCCAGGTACCCCCTGACGCTCCTGGCATCGCTGCCGTACGGGCAATTGGAGGTGGGTACGCTTGGGCGAACCCAGTAGGACGCCGACTTCCCCTGCCATCCGCTGCAGACATAACTCTGGTTAGGGGTTCGCTTGGGCAAACCCGGCAGCAATGCCAAGTAAGCCGGCCGCCCCCGCCACGTCTGCGACCGGGTTCGCCTGGGCGAATCCGGCGGGTTCGCCTAGGCGAATTCTCAGGGTTCGCCCAAGCGAACCCAGTTGGACGCCCAACTTCGTTTCGGGGGCCATTCGAAGCACCGTATTGTTTATAGATGTCTCCTCGAAGGGTATGCACTGGCCGCTGAGATTAGTCTTAGTCTGTATAATTTCTTAATAGTTTTGCATAGCTTGATGTTTTAGTCAACAACAAGTCATGCTTCTTGAAGCAAAGTGGATACCACCATTGGTTGAATGAACTCCATATCCTCAGCATTGGAGAGCATCCATACATAGCAGGTCTTTATGGTCTTTTAGGTCGTTGCTGCAACACCTCAAAGGGAAGTTGGTGGTTGAAGAAAATTGCCAGACACCTTCCATTATTTTGTTGCTTACTTGCAAAGTCAGTAGTATCTGAATTGGCATGGCTTCACTCAATAAATATTATCCATCGGGATTTCATGGAATGATAAGCTGGCAAAACATAATTGCACTTGGACACATTGTATAGCCAATTTCGTGGTAGTTAGTTTGATTCACAACCATTGCCAGATTCACCACGATTGGCATTTTTTTAGGATTGATGTTAATCCTGCGCATTTTATGCGTATCTGTATAGAATGATGACAGTACTTTCAAGTTAAAACAGATTTGTCAACAAATCATGCCCAGCAATGCTGGGCACCATAACCTAATATTTGTTATCTCACATTTCACCTAAAATCTTGCGGGCATGGGTTAGGTTAAGTATCAAAGCGGTCCGAGTTGAGATACCTGCGGATTCGTTGTTGGAAGCTACGATGGTGGCATCCACAAGGTCATAGATATTCGATTTAGTTCCTTATCAAAGTTTTAATATGCTATGGTTTGTTTATTTAGACTTAATGCTTCAACATGTTGAACATTATCCCCCAATGCCCCTAGGGCTTTATGCAGTTAGTATGTGTTGCTATCCTTATTATTAATTACATCTTAAAGTGGAAAACATTAATTCTACCATTTAGATGGATTTTAAGACATCTAGATTTTATGGGCTTACTAGTAACGGTGCCCAGCGTTGCTGGGCATTCGTTTTGTAAATGTTTTTATTGCAATAAGGGATGTGTGCAATAAGCTTTTATTATTGGGAAAAAAAAAATATTCAAACATAGTTAT
Organism: Isoetes taiwanensis; assembly: GCA_021234155.1. NCBI lineage: Eukaryota > Viridiplantae > Streptophyta > Lycopodiopsida > Isoetales > Isoetaceae > Isoetes > Isoetes taiwanensis. The sequence goes on along the minus strand of JAJEKV010000029.1, from coordinate 2,415,669 downwards.
AGTGCCCAGTGCTGCTGGGCAGTGTAAGAAATCTATAGAAACTAAAGAGGCTATTTCATCCACATTTGGAGTGAACCTCCTTTTGTTTTTTAGCAGTGCTCCTTGTCTTGAGGTTTCTTGAATGTATACATTCACTCCATGTTGTGTGGTGCACCTTGAGAATGCGACATAGAGCTGGCCGTGTGCGAATACTGGAGTTGGTAGGTAGATGCCAACGGAGGTCATTGACTGTCCTTGCGACTTGTTTATGGTCATCGAGAATGCAAGTCGCACGGGGAACTGCCTTCCCTTGAAGGGGAGGAGGTCGTTATCTGATGGCTCCAGTGTTATCCTTGGTATAAGGACCCGTGTTCCTTTGTAGGTGCCAGTGATTATTTCTGCATCTATGATTCTTGGGTGCGCTTTGATTACATGGAGGCGAGTGCCATTGCAGAGGCCGGCCTTTGGGTTCACGTTTCTGAGTAGGATGATGATGGCACCATCCTTGATGTGTAACTTATGCGGTGGCATGCCAGAAGGGGTCAGGTGGTGGATGAACTCAATTGGGAAATCCCTTGTAGCATCTTCGTCTTCTGCAGTGATGGCATCTATACTTGTATACGTATGGAGTTGTCCATTTAACCATAGAAGGACCTTATCGTTGATCCTTAGCGTGTCTTCATTCTTTGGTGTTAAGATGGCCTTGTCATACAACAGATGCACATTTGCCTCTGTTATTTCCTTGCCAAAGATGTTGTCAATCAGGTCGTCTTCCACAATGCATTCTTCGGGTATCTCAACCAGGTCGCGATCGAGCCCTAGCCCATTGTTCATCCGTTCCCCGTTACCGAGAGTAGCAGCCAATTTGAGAAGGTTTGCTCGTCTTTTCCGACCCGCATGTTTTGTGTCAGCTTGTAGGCTTTGAAATTAATTCACAACGGGTTCCTCTTGACACACTTCGAGATGATTTCTGTCTTTGTTGCACGCTTGATCACAGGCAATTGTTGTCGGAAATCGCCGCCGGTGAGCATTATCATTCCCCCAAACGGCCTGTCATCTTGGCGTATCTCGCATAGGATCCTGTCGACCGCAGTGAGTGCTTACGTATGTGTCATCCCCATTTTGTCCCATACTATGATGCTTGCCTTTCTAAGTACCTCTGCTTGTTGGCTTGTTGCACGTAGTGCAGAGGTTGCCTCTTGTGTGGGGTTGAGTGGTAACTTGAACGTCGAATGAACTCTTTGTGCTCCCTTCAAGAGGAGGCTGGCAATGCCTGTCCAAGCTACTGATACAACACCCACGCCGCATCCTCTTAGTATGCTGATCAGACTATTGAAGAGGAATGTCTTGCCCGTGCCTCCTGGGCCGTCCACATTGATACATGGGGCTTGATGCTGGCTGATTGCATCGAGGATAATGTCGGCTATGTGTTTCTGCTTCCTGTTGAGCTTTCCGTAGTTTTCTTGCCCTTCTTTCAACTCCTTTTCTGCATCGAAGGTGGGTTCATTTGGGAGATTGCCTAGAATGTCTATCCGTGGTTCTGGCAGTCCAAGTTGCTGGCATGTGCAGCCACTCATCTGGAAGATGTCGTCGATGTCCTTCAGTGCGTGCTTATAAGTCTATTCTTGTGCCATTTTCTGTTGGTAGTCTTCTGTCAAGCTGTCCTTAAAGAGTTCCCATAGCCGCATTGGATCTTGTGGGTCATTGTATCGGCAAATGAATGCGAATGTCTGGCGTAGCTGCACCGGCATCTGGAAGAGGCTCGCGTCTTCGAGCGTTTTCCTTAAAAGTCGAACATAGTTAACACGGTTGCAAATTAAACGGGAGTGTTGCAGCACTCCCGTTTCAAAGATTCCCTTTAAAAAAATAGCATGCTCTTAAAATTGGCCTTTTTTGGATAAACTTGAGAATTTTAAAAGGTTCAGTTTTTTTTTTTCCCTCATTTTGGCTCCTCATTAAGTGGCAAGTTTGTTTTGTGCAAAGAAACATCTTGAAAATGGCAAAATGTAGACATGAATACATAATCTCTAAAAGTGAGATATCAAGAACTTCAAAATAGAGAAGAAAAAATAATAATTATTTCTTTAAATTTTTTTAGTACATCAATTTGGCACCCTCTAATTGGTGCGTATTGAACAATACGCTTGTCGACGCTGTAACCGGGTATCTCATCCCAAGTTTCCACATTTAGTTGTTCCATCAAACATGTTCCACGTTCTATTGGCGGAATAAAAAACAAAAAAAATAATCAAGTAAATAAATGAACACTAGGACACATAAAACAAAAAATGTAAAAATAAAAGTGTATTCTGGAATACACTTTTGCTTTTCTAAAAAACAAACGTGTATTCTAGAATACACTTTGGCTTTTTAGAGAAAGCAAAAGTGTATTCTGGAATACACTTTTGCTTTCATGAGAAAGCAAATGTGTATTCTGGAATACATCTTTGCTTTCTAAGAAATCAAACGTGTTTTCCAAAACAACGTGTTGCCTATGTATTAAGGTTTAGAGCTAGCCTACTTGTGCAATTCCATGGACATTTCTTACCCTATTCCAGAATACAAATCAAAAGCCATATTTTCGAATTACCTGCACCCCACACCTGTCAAAATGTCATCCTGCATTCTCAAAATGGATAGAGACTTAATGTGAACTGAAGAATGTATTGAAGAATGGATGGAAACTTAATGTGAACCTGAGATATTCAAAAGTCTCAGTCATTCTTGATGTTATTTCCTTGTCTTTGTGCAAAAAAGGAGCAGAGATGTTGATATAGAAAGTCATTAAGCCCATCAAAAGTACTAGTTTATTTCCTGCTCCTTTTACAGAAAGGATCATGGATATAGAACTATGTGCCTATGATGATATGCATTGTGAAAGGAAAGATACATGGATATAGAACTGTATGCCTATGGTGATATGCATTGTGAAGGGAAAGATGGGTATGTACGAACATTCAATAAAAACATGTGGCATGTTTGTACCTCGAATAAGTTATTGTTGGCATATTTGTACCTAGTATTAAGATGTAAACTGTAAAATGAAAGGAAGAAGAAAAAGCAGATCAAAACATGCTGATATTTCATTGATTTTGCATTCCCTTCAAAGTTGTACATTAAATTTTCAGTTTGGCGTACTCATTTTCCACTGGAATGGTACTTTTTAATCTCTAAGTTCTGGCCAAAGTGGCTTTCCATTACACAGCTTAGTGGGTTTGCATCTCTCCCCATTAAAACTTTATTTTAAGGACATGTACATAAGCCTTTCTGAAACATATTCATCGTCTTTAAAGCGTTGGCCTGATTGTGGCTTCATAGCAGGATTGGCCACAGCAAATTATTTCTCAGTTTCACCATGCTACTCCATGGTAATGACCCAAAGAACAACATGAAAACAATGATGCCTGTTCTCACCATGGTAGTCCATGGTAATGACCCAAAGAACAACATGAAAACAATGATGCCTGTTCTCAACCAAGGACACAAAAACAACGAAGACAATAATGCCTACAATGATGCCACATGAAAATAATGATCCCTAGAGCTATGATGCTCTGATTGGAGATCAGAGCACCCAAAAACTCAAGTCTTTGATATCCGTGAATCGCCCGGGTCGTGGCCTCCCATGCCCTGGCCCAAATAACAAAGAGAAAAAGGTGCAGCAACATCAAAAACTAACAAAACCAGCATCCTGAATTAACATATGTAAATCACGAAAATTATAAAATAGAATAAGCACATTTGTTGCATTTTAGAAGAGTCCATCTCCTGCTTCTCTGTAAAAATGAAAGACAAATCCATGTCACATTATGTTCACAAGCTTAAAAAACATTCCCTGCAACAAGAAATAAAATTCTATATTTACAAGCTTAGAAGGTTTTATAAGCTATGTGTACTAAGAAGGATGTGAAATACAATGCACAAGTTACATTTCCGTTTGACATGATAATTCTGCAGTTACATCTTGCAAAAAAATTGTTGATCTTGCCTAGATTGGATCTTGCAGCAGATTTGCAAGAGAAGTGTAAGAGGATATGAAGATAAAATAGATAGACCAGAAGTAGATACTCTAGCAATTGTAGAAATCGAGAAGGTGAAATAAAGTAAGAACTGCATAGTTTAGATAGAAAATATAGAACATGTAAGAGGATGAAGGATGATGCAAACGAAGACGAGGCAGCAACATGACAACTGATGTCAAACGACAATGCCTGCTTGTTGGTTATGCTTGTTGGTTCTGCAGATAATGGCAAATGATATCGAATGAAATGCTTAATGCAAATAGGTGAGAAAGCAGAGACGCAGTCCATTTCCAGACTTAAGTTTGTAAAAACCATGCCACACAATTAGTTTGATGCAAATAACATACAGTTTAAGGGGAAAGATGGCTAATGCCAAACAAAAAAGGGTGTCGACATAAATTATACCAAAGTGTCGAAGATGGAAGCCTTGAAGATCACTAAGGATAAGAGATACAGTTGTAATGCCCTCTACGAATCAAATGAACTTTTTGTCCATCTTGAGAAAAACACCATGGAATCTTAGACGATCCTACAGAAAAAAGCCATGGAATCTTAGTGCAAATCAAACGACAAAGAAACAATTTGTGCTACCTATTTGTGAAAGTGCAATCAACCGACAAAGAATCAAAAGACAATGATGTTCAAAGATCACCTGTTTTGAGACTTTGCTTGCAGACTTCCCTTGCAGACCCGTTTTGACAAAGACATTCAGAAGACCTTGAAGCAAAGACCTGTTCAAAGATCACCCATTTTGACAGACCTCCATTGCAGACAAAGATCACCCGCCAGAGAGGTGCTGCCGGAGCTGGGTATGGCAAAAAATCCGCATCTAAGGGAGGCGACATGGAGCCGAGCCTGGAGTCGACATGGTAAGCAGAAACCTGATGTAAAAAATATTTGTGTCCTTGTTTAATTGTTGTAGCCAGCGCCCTAGCTCACCATGTAGGTAAAACCCATACCAAAGCCATGGCCACACTGAAACGGGAGCTCGAGGTTTCTATAGAAAGATCGCCGGAGCAAATTCTGCAGAAAAAACACGTCTCTATCCCTCTGAAAAAAAAAAAACCTATTCTGGAATACAAAACGTATTCCGGAATACATTTCCTTGTTTTTTTTTTAACCACGATCCAGTATCCCACTTTTTTTTGAACGACGATCCAGTAACCCACTTTTTTCTTTAACCACGATCCAGTATCCTCAATACATTTCCCTCTTTTAAAATTGAAAGGTTCTCAAAATTGAAAGGTTGTTGGTTTGTTTTTCCCTTTTGCTTATCTTTTCATTATTTAGAACTTTATTCCTGTATCCCCTCATAAAAACAAAAAAAAAATCGCAAGGTCATTCAAATCAATAGAAATAAAAAAATTGCATGGTGCCGAAAACCCAGAAAACCCGGAAAATTGCAAGATCATTGTTGAGTCTCAAAAACTTGTACAGCAAAAGTGTATTCCAGAATACACTTTGGATTTCGAGCAAAACCAAAAGTGTATTCTGGAATACACTTTGACTTTCAAGAAAAGCAAAAATGTATTCCGGAATACACTTCTGTTATCCTCGAATAGCAAAAGCGTATTCCGGATTACAATTTTGGTACTTTAAAATATTATATCATTAAAAAATGATTCATTGTAATCTAAAAGTATCATTTCTGGAATATAATCCGAGCTAACAAAATATTGTGTGGGATGTACACTTAAATTAGTGGTTTTCTCTAAAAACACACTTCAGGTAAATTCTAACTGTTAGGAAAAGTGTCACTTTGACATAGTCAATTTTCTCTTTGCACAAAAAAATGAGTGATTTTGGGGGGGTCAAAATGCAATTTTATGACCAAAATAATTTTTTTTACCTCATTTTAGCTCTTTTTTTTGAAAAAAAAAGGAATCTTTGAGGAATATTCCTTTTGCTCCCGTTTCAATGATTTGCTCTTGTTTAATATGCAATCTTGTTAGTTTTCCATTAACAGTGTGCATGTCTTCGAAGCTGGTAGCGCCCTTGATATGTAGCAACAGGAGATGGAGGTAGTAGCGGTCACCGTCCTTAGGGCTCACATTGTACATCCGTGTGATGAGCTTGAATTTCCCCTTCCTGCTTTTCCAGCCAGACTGGCGTGTGAACTTGTAGTACTGTGGGATCTCTGGATAAGTGTACTGATGTGCATTTGGGTCGTTCCTATTTAGCTCAAACTAGAATTGCATTGTGAGCAAGTTGGATTCATCTTGCAAATGAATGTTCCACCATTTACGTTCTAAATTGGACGATACTTCAATTTAGACATTCATGATGTATAGGGGAATGGCAGTGGGGATGCCATTCCGGCACCACAGGAGGGGCCCTGCCACCGGCGGTAGCCGGGAGCGGATCTCCTATATGTGCCGGAATGACAGATCCAGCCCCTCCTCCCCACTGCCATTCCGGCACCACAGGAGGGGCCCTGCCACCGGCGGTAGCCGGGAGCGGATCTCCTATATGTGCCGGAATGACAGATCCAGCCCCTCCTGTGGTGCCGGAATAGCAGAGCCACTGCCATTCCCCCACAAAACAGAAGTTGGGATGCATTTTTTTTGTTGCTAGATTTGAAGATTTGAAGCAGAAGATACCGATTTGTAGCTGAAAGCACCAATTTTTGCTCATTGGGATGCATCGGTTTGAAGGCAAAGGCACTGATTTCTTATCTCAGGGATGCACCGACTTAAGCAAAAGCACTGATTCACCCATTTGAAGCAGAAAGAGAACAGATTTTAGGCAAAAGAAAACCGATTTAAAGCTTCTTAGCAGAAGCTTTCCATTTCAATCTTGCAGACAACCGATTTGAAGATTTCAAGCTTGCAAAGAACTGATTTGCAGAGGAGAAGCTTTCAGACTGATTTAAAGCTTGCAGATAACCAGTTAGTAGAAGCAAAGAACCAGTTACCAGAAGCATCAGAGCATCGTTCTTCACCGGCTAAGCAGAATCATCGACCCAAAATACTGTTGCAAATTAAATGGGAGTGTTGCAGCACTCCCGTTTCGTAGATTCCCTTTTAAAAAACACCACGTTTCTAAAATTAGCCTTTTTTGGAAGTTGTTGAGAATTTGTAGAGGTTCGGGGTTTTTTTCCTATCATTTAGGGGCATCATTAGGCGAAAACTTTGTACTTATGAAACAAAATTTTTAAAAAAGGCGAAATTTAGGCATCAACTTGAAAAGACTGAAATTAAGACAAAAAAAAAAAGCACCAAAATAAGAAGGGAAAAATAATTTTATTTTTTTAATAAATTTCTGTACATCAATATTGGCAATCCATTGTATTAAATAATAATAATTTTAGCATATAGTAGTCAAAGATCTACATCATAGTCCTCATCATTTTTTTTGCTGGTCTCAGCACTTTCTTTCTCTGCCGTCTGCTCCTCTGTTGGAGACTTACCTTTTGCCTCTGCCTTGTCCTCTGGAATGGTAGCTAAGGCTACTTCTTTAAGCTCTGCAAAGGTGGCCTCGTCGTCTAGTGAGCTCGAGAAAGGAGGCTGTATCTCTGAGGACGTCAGCTTAGCATAATCAGATGAAGACTTGGCCCCTAACTCTTGATTTTCATCTGGTAAAGTAGGTAAGGCAGCCAGTCTCATCCTCACAAAATTCATAGCCTCCTTATCAATATCCACGGCTACACAGTTGCGGCCCTTCTTAAGTGCACATGCAATGGTAGTACCAGAACCAGAAAAAGCATCAAGCACCCAATCTCCTGGACGCGAGAATAGGAGATGGTGATGAGCTTTTGTGGTTTCTGGTAGTGATTTACAATCCTGCCTTGTGCACTTGGGTCCTGCAATTTCTATAAGACCGCTGGAAACTCTAGGACGTTTGAAAAGTTTTGGCAGGCGACAGTGTTGAAGTGCTCCATAGTTCTCTTCCCGTCAAAACTCCAGTAAGCAACATGAAGGTACTCCACCTTGCTGTGTACAGGGATAGGTTCAATACTGTATACGTTTTATACGTAATACGTATTTTTCGTTTGATACGGCACAAATTTGACGTTTAATACGTCAAAAATACGTCCGAAAAAATTTCCGGCGTCGAAAAAATTTCGCGTAAGCGAAACCTTCAGTTTGGCTTACGCGAAACTTAAAAAAAAAAAAAAAATAGTTTCGCGTTTAAACCTGAAGGTTTCGCTTACATCGAAAAAGTTTCGCGCGTTTAAATCAAGGTTTCGCTTACGCGAAAATTTAAATTTTTTTTTTTTTTTTTTTAAAGCAAAATCCGAAGGTTTAAACTTTACGCCAAATTTTTTTTCGGCGGCATGAGTATTAAATACGAAAAATACGTATTTTTCCCAAAAATACGTATTTTTGGACTTTATACGTCTGAAAAAATAATTTCATACGTACAGAACCTATCCCTGGCTGTGTAACCTTGGTCCTCCACCATGATAGTTGATGTTCGTTTTGTACCTAGTGAAATATTAGAAGTGATGTTAGCAAAAACAAGAAAACAGTTCGAAAACTAGAAACAAAGTAATCCTATTTCGGAATACGAGACGTAATCGAAGAGGTTAGTAACCGTATTCTGGAATAAGACTTACCAGACCAGGTTTTCATATCCTGCCTGAACTGGAGAACCGAAGTGGTTTTTAAAAGCTGATTCTACCAAGCCTGCCTGCATGCTGGAATGGAACACAACTAGTCGCCAATGCTTGGCCGTTGTTCTGGTTGATGCCATCAATGAACGCATTGAACTCGGAAAATTTGAAGGGCTGGTCATCGTATCGGCTATCTTTAAGCTTAAACCCGTAGGGAAGGTCTGCAAGAACCAAAGTAAAGTCCTGTAGCTTAACCATTCCGACTAGGTTCGTGCAATCGCCATGGATGATCGAAAATAAATTGTTTTGATCAAACATACAAAATCTTTCATAGTCGGATGGTTTTGCATCAACAGTCCTTCTTTCAGCTAACGACCTCTCTTCCTGTGTTGTTCTAACCAAGTGCATGAATGCCCACTTTATTGGCTCCCGAAACTAACTTGTCAGCCCAAGCGGGTTCGCCTAGGCGAACCCGCAAACGACGTGGCAGGACGGTCGCGGGCACGGGACGCCTGCGTGGCATTGCTACCGGGTTCGCTTCGGCGAACGCAAACCAGGGTCACTCAGGCGTGTGTGGGCTGATCGCATTGAATGCATTGCTACCGGGTTTGCTTGGGCGAACCCACCGGCGGGACAGGCTTGGCAGATCTTCACATCAGATCGCATCAGATCGGGTTCGCTTGGGCGAACCCACCGGCGGGGCAGGCTTGGCAGATCTTCGCATCAGATCGCGGCAGATCTTCGCATCAGATCGCAATGCATTGCTACCGGGTTCGCTTGGGCGAACCCACCGGCGGGCCAGACAGGTACGGATCGCATTGAAGCCAGCGCTGGCGGATCGCAGGCGAATCCGACGGGCGGTACAGGCAGGCGAATCCGACGGGCGGTACAGTTGCTTTCGCCTTGTCGCAGGCGGTACAGGCATTGAATATGCCCGGGCCGTACAGAGGGAGGGTTCGCCCGGGCGAATCCTCCACTCAAGCATCCTCATACCAAGCTGCATGAGCGTTGCTCTAGGCCGGTCCAGAGAAATTCCCTCCCGCGCCTTCAAGCTCGTCTCTAGCCAGTCCAGAGAGCTTCCCCACGCCTTCAAGATCCCGCTAGTCCAGCGAAATTCCCCGTTTTTTTTAAGTAAGTTGTTTGTTTAAGTGGTTTTTTAAGTTGTTTTGTTGAAGTTGTTTTTAAAGTTGTTTTTTAAGATGCTTTCTTTAAGTTGTTTTTTTAAGTAAGTTACCTCCATCCCGTGTTACCAATAATTCAAACTTTTTTTGCTCATATTGAAAACTCGAAGAATTCCTCCACGCGTCTCTTATTGATTGGCTATATGAGCGGAAAATAGGCCATAAGGCCACGTAGTAAGATTTTTCTATGGAATCTTTGGAGGCAAAGACATCACATCTTTTTATTGAAGGATGTGTTTGTTTCATTAGTTTCTTGAATAATTTGGCTTTCTTTTTTTCTTTTCCTTTCTTCTTTTTTAGTCTATTCAAGTCCTCAAGCTGGCATTTCTCAGTTTCCTTTTGCATGATGGAATAGTGTTCAAGTAAATATGAGCTACTTTGCTATGGTGGATTATTGGACTCAAGTAAATATGAGAAACCTGGACAAAATGGAATCACACCTATCAAAAATACGTGTTCCCAACCAAAATCGTGATCGCATGTGGCCATAACATCTGGAATTAGTACAAAAATTGGCCCCCTCATAAACGAAAATCCATATAGAAGATGTTTGACGACAATAAGCTAGTGTTTGCATAGATAAGTTTATTGGCTAAGTGTGGGCTTATATGATAAGTCATTCATGACAAAATAGGCTAGGATTTTAGATGTTCTATCGGGGATGGGGGGAAAAGATCTAGGTGTATTTTTGCACTGCCCCCGCTCGTATGGTCATCATCACTAGCATTTTTGAAAGTAAAGTGAAAGTCTAACTCTACTAACCTGCATTTTTGAAAGCCATAGTAAAATTCTTTAAATTTTAGTATGACTATAGTTTAATGTTTCTCAATTCAAAATGTTTGTTGATTGCTATGTTTGTATAATTTGTTGATTGCTTATGTTAGTGCTGATGTTGACGTATAATTCAGATATCTATTTGAGAGCGCACTCCATTTTTTTCGTGAGCGACCATGTCTTACTCAGAGGCAGTCCCGCCAGTCGGCATGGATCAGCGTCCCCTGCCGTTTGGCCTGCAGAGCGGCGTTGATCTTCCTGACGCATCAGTAGCATCGTAGAATGGTACGCCAACTCGCATTGTCTTTACCTGTTAGGTCTGTTGTGTGTGCTTGTTAACCGTATTTGTTTTGTTACAGGGAATACCACGGCATTTGGTGCCTCGTAAGAAGGGTGACGTCGGTTGAAAGCGGTCGGGCCCCTACCATTGCCCAGCGGTGGATATGCACTGCACCTGGGTGTACTCACTTTGTCGACAAGATACGTCGTGACCCTGGATTTCCGGGTTTGACGCGTGATGGAGCTTGGGGCCACCATCAGAGCCACCACCCAGATCTATGGTGGCCCACTGACAGACATTCCAGGCCACGGTCCGCGACACCGCGAATTGCAGATAGAGTGGTGTCCGAGCGGGAGAGGGCAGCTCGACGTCGAGAAGATCCTGCCAAAGCCGCACGTATGCTGGAGGCCGCCGCTAGACACAGAGAAGCGAGGAAACAAGGCGCAACAACAATGCGCCTACAACATGTCCTAACCCCTGAGGCGGCCCTGGAGGCCTTTCCAGAGGGACCGGATGCCATGTTGCATGAGGCCAGTACACAGCACATGCAGGAGCGTGAGAGGATGCAGCCCTTTCATGAACGTTGCATCAGAGTCAGAGCTAGTGCCACAGGTGGGGTCCGGCCGGAAGACTGGACTGCACATGCTCTTCTCAATGACTGGGCCATTGCACAGAGGATGGGTGGCCATTTGCCCATAGAGCAGGAGCTGCTAGCTGAGCTCCTCAGGATACGGGAGTCTCACCCAGGTTATGGTGCGGGTCCATCTTCGCCACTAGTTTCTGCGGCTGGTTGCATCCACACTCCAACTGATCCCTCCTTCGCACGGGAGGAGAGTGCATTGCAGGCCGACAGGGACGAGTTCCAGTCAGAGGGAGGGGGCAGGTCAGATTCAAGCTCCACTCATGGGACATGTCCGCTGCCAGCTGATCTTTATATGGCCACCCCTCCTTCTATAGGGCGCTTGCGCGGTGACAGGGCTGACCCGCCTAGGGGCCGCCCGGTCTTTGATGACATAGTGAGGACCGCAATGGCGGGCACAGGCATGGCACACACCTTGACCTCACCATTTCCGCCTGATCGCAATGTCGAGGGAACTGAGGCATGGATGAGAGACCGAGCACGCGGTTTCTTCATGTACCACCTTGGAGAGTTTGACAGGCACACCATCTGGAGCTACTTGTTGTGTGTACCCATTCGAGGATGGTCCCAGCCCCACAGAAGGTCGGCACAGTTCCCCGATCACTTGCAGATCCTGGCCAGGTTGCAGCTTCAGTCCCTCTTCTTGGAGAAGGTTAGGGTCTTCACCCACTTTTACGGCCAGCAGATCACCGACCACCTTGCCATGGTCGCGAGCAGGGCGTCGGATAGTGTGGCCACTTGGATACTGCAAGAGGGCGCCGGGCCAGCATGCGACGTACAACTCATACCTGACCTCATCGAGGCTTGCACACCCGATGGACAGTGGGAGGAGGGACACATTCGAGTGCTGATGAGGTACGTGTCGGGTTTAGTTTGTATGCATCGTCCTCGGTTTACTTTGTATGCATCGTCGTCCACAGCTAACCACTGGACGTCCCTGTATGTAGCGCCTTGCGGCACATGCTTGGAGAAGCGAAGCGTCGCAAGCTATTGATGATGGACCCCCGTGTCTATCACGACTACGTTCAGTCGGAGTCCCACAACGTGCCTCCTGAGGAGTGCATCTCCCACCTTCTTCCTGCTGAGCATCCTGACTGGGGTACACTCCGTCTGGTCCTATGGCCCATCGTCACAAAGTAAGCACGCACTTCTTTGCTTCAGTTTCAATTCCAAAGGTCATTTCCGGCTTGAATGTGCACATAGAAGAGCTGAAAATATTACATCTTTGGCGTGCAATGGTCATTGGATGCTAGTTGCCCTCATACGAGACGCGGACCTGCGCACTCGCCTGGGCCTTGGAGATGACGATCACGTGGGCTGGTGGTACTTCGACAACCTGCCTACACACCCGGGCGTCTCAGGAGTACGCATCAACCTCCCCGCCCTTCGCTCGTGAGTGTTTCTTGTGCCCTTGTGTCCGCCCACTTCATGCGCCCTTGTGCTCCATTGTGGTCATCTCATCTTCACTCTCTTTCTACAGCGCGACGGCCTGGGTCTTCGAGCGACTGGGGGCACCAGTGGCTTACATCCGGTGGGGTGCGACGGCGTATGTGCGACCGGCATTGTCCCGTTGCAAATCGACAACAACACCTGTGGCATGCATATTGGCTTCATCATGCGGCAGCTCGTGCGATACGTGTGGCAAACCCGGCCGGACATCATTGTGCCCATAAGCAGGGGCTGGTACACGGCGGCCGATGTGCGACAGTTTAGGAGTGAGTGGCCTGTAGTAGTCGGCCTGCTTTATTGTAGGGTGTATTGGTACCAACAAAGACTAGGTGGTCACTGTTAGTGCTGGTTGGGAGTTTTCAAACTAAAAGATTTTCTGCTATAAGTGAACGTTGTGTCCTCCCGGCATTTTGGTTTACATAGTTACAATTGTCCTCTCCCAAAATACATAGTATCACTTGTACAGTACTGTAATCATGTGTGTAACATTATACAAAGAAGGTCACTCGGATGGCGGTGACCTGGGAGCACGACCTGGCAGGGGGAGGGCTAGGAAGCAGTCGATGGTGGACTCACACTGGTCACAATCCCATTCGAACTCATAGAAGGCTTTTTCGTAGCTGTCTCTCAAGTCAGCCACCTCATCTTTGCTTGCTTCTGGAGGTAAGTTTCGCAGCTTAGCTCGAAGCTCGTGCATGGTTGCAATGCTATCCCTCAGGGCATCCACTGTGCGCCAACCCTCTGCGTCGTAGGAGCAACCGTCCGCTATCTCATGGTTGAAATCGTACACCTCCAACCATTTGATGCATGCTTTCTCGGCATCACCACTTGTCAAAGAGGGCATTCGTGACCCCTGCCCATCTTCACCTTGCGAGGCGTGTCCATCTTCCATTGCTGCATCAATATAAATGTCAGTTACTTGCGCACACATGTAAAAGCATCAAATAAAGTGGACCCTATTACAACCTAATGAACCTAATTATGAGTGATGCCCCATCAGCTCCCCGTGTGGTCCCTCGCCCGTGCGCGAGGTCGTGGGGGGTGCTCCCTCGCTACGGTGGGCCCTGCACGCCACGTGTGGACTCCAGCACGGGCATGTTCTTGCTGTCTGTCGTACCCGCCATGGAAGACGTGAACCGGCGGGCCGGCTGCATCTCTATGGAATCAGATCTGCCTGCGAACCTTGGATATCATTTCACGCATATCTGCTGGGTCAAGAGCATGAGCATTCTGCATGGTGGCTTGCACGGTCTGGTGTTCGGCCATGAGCAACGCATCCCATTGTTGTAGCAGAGGGGTTAGGACATCGACGTCGTTCGCAGGTGCGGGCGGTCGAGGAGGCATGGGCGTGTGACGATTAACTATCAGGTCTGGAGCATGTGATTTGGTTTCGTCCAAATCATCGTGGCCTTTTCGGTTAGGCTGCACGGCTACCACTCCAGAGGTAGTGGATTCGAGTCCCGTCTAGACCCTTAAATGTGACAGGGCGAGGAGTCAGGATTGTGCCTCTAGCTGGCAAGGTCCCATCCAGAAAGCCTATGAGATGAGACACTAGCGTGTACATCCTTATATTAACTTTGCACTGCAGGGGTTTGGGTCTTCAAAACTTTCCAGTGCGATTCCACGTAGTTTGTCATGTCGACGTCTGCATGGTTAAACATTCGTTTGTGTCTTTGCCATTTACCATCCCACGTTGCCCCATTCAGCCAGTTGTGATTCAAGTACCTACATCGCACAATACTTTGTTTGTCCCAGAGTCAGGATGTAACAAGTAATCGTCGTTGTGCACTCACCCTTGTATGATGTGGTTTTGTACGTAGAGAAGTTGAAATTGTGCCAACTGGAGATTGTACGCATGGGCGTTCGGCTCGGTCATCAACTTTGACAGCCGCAGGGCCACGTTTCTCTTTAGCACCTCTCCGGCCAGGCGTGGCAGTAGATATTTTTGCCACGCACACTTCGCATGGAACCAACATGCAAGAACATTGCCTGCAACCTGTTTGCAAAAGCACGAGTGTCGTTTTCCATCTAGTGATACAATCAATGCACGCTCATCATACCTGCTCACCGTCTTCCCAACAATGTGGGTTTTCTGACACGACCTCGGTGATAGCCCGTCTCTCACACCCGTCCATGTCAATGGTGATTGACCTGGGCCTGATTGTGCCCATGCGTTCAAATACAAGATGTAGTGCTATCTTCAGGGCATGTCGTTGGTGCCCCTCGTCGGCCTCTATGCTGCAGAGCATGTAAAACACTGGGAACCCCACACCCCCGGCAATCGGTACAATGGCACCGTACAGCGGAAACTTCCACAAATTTGTGCAAAAGGTTGAATCCATAGCCCAACCACCACCGCCGCTCCACCTTACAGCAGCCTCCAACATCTTGTCATCTTGGATGACTAGGATCCATGGCCGGGCCAAGGGGTCTGCAGCATTAAGATTCCAGGGCTGGTGGAAAATCACCTTCCCGGAGGCTTTCCAATCGTCTATCCCGCCCAAGGCTTTCCCAGTCCGTGCACAGACTCCCGCCTACGAGGTGCAATGTGGTGAAATTGAATGATAAAATATTTTTCATGACAAGGTCATTGAAACAACAGTTTGGACTAAGGGTAACCATATCGAAAGAAAAATAGAGTGAGAACTCAGAGCTAAATATTGTTCCACTAACTAAGCATTATGAGGAGTCTACGACAACATCACTGCTCCATGGAAAAACAATTTTCAAGGGATCTTACCGAGAATTCTCTGCCGGTACGCCAGTTGCCACACATCCTCCTGCGCCATCGTGAAGCGGTATATGACTCGTTCAACTGGGCTTACTGTCATACGTATTTGCGGTCCCCGTGCTCTTGCGACGTCCCACGCAGCACGGGTCATCCCAATACTTCTAAGCTCCTGTGCGGCAGACACAAGCAGTTCAGGATGCACGGGCATTGACCAGTCCTCCGCATTTGTGAAGGGGTTGTGGCCAGTATGTTCTGTGCTGACGTATATTCGTGCACCACTCGATGTAGCACCATTTCCATCTACTTTCACTGTCCGCAGACGAAATAAGCATCCTCTGCGGTGCGACCGTCTGATTTGCCTATCCCCCCGGGTACCTCTCCTGCGTGGTTGCCTCCATCGGTGGCAGGCATAGTCATCCACAACCTCACCCGTTGCAGCCCGGGCACTTTGATGCGAATGGACCAAACGGACACGATAAGTGGTTTGAAGCTCAATCACCCTTTGCTCGAGGCGGTCCATGGTGGTCTCCTCAGAGTAATTGAAGTCGCTGTCCTTCATGGTGCGGCCACTTTTGCACGTGCACACTTCCATGCACGCCGTTATGTATTCCTGCGAGACGCCATGGCGGCGTAGACCGATTTCCCATTCCTCTGAAATCTTTTGAAACGTGGCAGTGGGGGACTGATGGATGCTTCCATTCAGGTGGGCCATGGCAACTAGCGGGCTCCAAAACTCCACGTAAGGGACTAACTTGTGAGGCCTGGTTACGCGCCTATACAACCAACCGCCAAAGTCATCGTCAACTGCAAGCTCGTCACAATATGCAGCCAACCGGTGCATCAGGCGAACATGGTTCTCGACGGGTGGCCTCCCGCTTCTCTGCGGGACCGGGGGTAAGCGGGGATCGGCAGCACTTACTTCGGATGGGTGGGGAACATAGTGTTGTTGTAGGCACAGCCTCATCAATCCATACACAGACTCGTTGAGTGTGTAACCACCCTGAGGAGCAACACGAAGCCATTGAACTAGGTCCGGGTAGAGACCGCCCAGTTTATGTACAAGTTCTTGGGGATCTTGGGTGGGAGTAACTTGTGAAGTGGTTTGGCCAGGCGGGTTCCTCCCATCGCCCACATTTTCCCCGGTTTCCTCCTCCGACATTGTGTCGTCCTCTCGTCCTCGGTGTCAGGAAGGTCATACTCACTATCATTTTCATCTGAAATCTGACTGACTGAGTCGTCGGTGTCTACCTCTGCCATTCTTGTGCACTCTACTTGGAAGACAAATATAAACTATTGCAGCACAAACCTGATACTGCCGCGATCGTTGCAGCACAAATCTCTGCACAGTCGCCTGTTTCAATGAACTGTTAGATTTTGTATTATGAAACAATTTCTTTGATTCAATTGAAGAAACAAATACCAAGACTTGTATTTGTATAAACCAAATTTCAATAAGATTCAAAGGAATTCTATGTTTACCCACTTTAATCCAAGACATAGAATTAATTCATTGATGCCATTGCAAACCTTCGCTTCAATATAAATTCAATGCAATAGTAAACATTAAGAAAACCATCGAACAAATGGGGCCGACTCCTGTATTTCTATAAGTAAAAGGTTCAATGGTTTCAAATAAGGAACCATTAATATTTACAACCATTATCAATTTCCTCAAATACCTAGTACTGCTCACTAATGACAAGCCTATGGTCAATATTAAAAATGCAAAAGAAGATGAGAGACAGGGAGTGCACCTGCTCTAGCACCTGCGCCTGCTCTAGCACCTGTTATAGCACCTGCTCTAGCACCTGCAGTCGCGCAAAGCAAAACCTCCCAAACGAAAAGAATGAGTAGAAGGGCTGCGGGCGCCCATAAATAATCCTTTGGCCCGCAGAAGGATTTGTCCAGGCGAATCTTTCTACGGGCCGAAGAACCCTAAGGTAATATGCCTGGGTTCGCCTAGACAAACCCGTGTCGGCCATGTTTTTGGCACCTGCAATTTCCAGCGGAAATTTCCAACTGCAATTTCCGCCTTTGGCCCCACACTCTGTTGCACATTTGGGTTAGGTTCGCTGAAGCGAACGGCGACCCCTTAATGCCACCCGATCACGCTTCAAGCCACCGTCGGCTGTTATGGCCTCCCGGATTGCCCATGCTGGGTTAAGTTCGCTGGCCGGGCTCCGGTAGGGCACAATTAATGCCACCCGATCTGCCACCCGATCTGCGTCTGGCCGCCCGATTAGTTTGCCCTGAACGAACCCGGGGGGCACAATAAATACTTTCTGGCATGCTTGCCATTCGCCCGTTCTGCACCGTGTGCCCCGGGTGGGTTTTGCTGGGCGGGCAGAGCATAGCTGAATTAATGCTACGCGCTAAGCGGTACTGCCCGTGTACGCCATGCGCGGGTGACCGGGTTTGGGTTAAGCCGGCGAACCGGTGGCTTAATACCCGCAGCGAGATCCCTTTTCGCGGCGCTCATTACGTCATTTGTCGCGGGTTCGCTGAAAGCCCGAATCAAACGGGATTCGCTGGCCGAATTTTAGGGGCCAGCTTAGGCGAACTTCGGTTAACAGCTCTAGTTGCTTTCGGGAGCCGATCGAAGCACCGGTGCATGAAGCCCTCGGGAAGGTCTTTGTTCTTCTTCTTGCTCTGAAAGAAAAAACAGAACTACAACTGTCAACACAACGCAGGTGAAGAGGAAAGGAATCGAAAGTACTTATCCAGCCCTCAAAATTTAGTGCGTATTTAACAATGTGCTCGTCGGAGATGGCTACTGGGTAGAGATCCTTGCACCTTTCCCATGCTTCGACATTTAGCTGCTCCATCAAACATGTTTGACATGTTATGACGTTTTTCTGGCTGCAAGACATGAAGGAAACATTGTGTTAGGAAGTAAGTGAAACAAAACAAGACACAAGGAAAACAATTTGAAGTAAAGCAATTTGTATTCCGGAATACAAAACCGATCCATGGAGTTGCTATCTTGAAAAGAAATATGCTGCTACTTTGAAATCATTTTGTATTCTGGAATACTGTTTTTATTTGTCGAGTTTCTGAGTGTGTTCTAAAGCACAAATTCTAAGATTTAAAAGCTTTTTCTGCTCGAGCAAACTAAAGCGTATTCCGGAATACACATCATTCGTCTACAAGAAGGCATGTGTATTCCGGAATACACTGTCTACACCGATGCTACTAGGACAATAACAGCCAAAGAGCAAAGCTTGGTACCAGAGAACTTACCTGTGCACTTCCTTTGACATTTCTTCAAGGCTGAACTCAACAACTTTTTGGAGCAGCCGCTCTAGTAGTTCTGTGTCGGAGAAGCCCTGCATTTCCCTCCAGACAGTAATAGTCATTTATTTTTTATGCACGTTTGAGGCTTTCTTCTTAACTGTCTCCTTGCCCTTGCTCTTCAACTCCCCGCGTTTGAACATTGAAAATATTTCGTCCTGGAGTTCCCATATCTGTTCAAGAAAATGTTACGTCACCTAATTGGTCAAGTAAAACTAGACACAAACAAATCTAAGCAAAACATTAGCAGGACGTTATTCTGGAATACGTTATGTGCGTACCTTGCCATCTCTAAAAGCCAATTGGAACCAGTTGTCGTGGCCAATGAGTGACTGCCTTTTGTTGGCCTCGTCATATTTCAGGCAGCATTCAATGGCGCACGCCTCCTTAAGCTCCAAGTAGAACGCTGGCTTTTTCAGGTCCTCACCGTATTTTTCCTTGAAAATTACGTATTCCATGTGCATAAACCTGATTTTATCGACAAAGCTCATCTTTAATTTGTACTCGTTGTCAGCATTGTGGGTGTTGGCAACAATTTTTGCTTCTTCATCGGTAACACCACAATAAACAGCACACAGGACGGAGAGGACCTCGGGTTCTTCTTCTCTTTGTAGAGTTGCCTTCTTGCCTTGAAGCTGTGATTACCTCCCAAGACATAGTGTGTGTAGGTGTCTGCATTTTTCCTGTCATAGTCTTGGGGGGTTGTGCACTGCTCCCTGTCAACAAGGACAACAATTGGGGCCACATGAGCATTTGAATTGCTCCTTATTTTGTCCTTCAGGTTCCTCAAGTGATCGGCGTAGATTTTTTGAACCTGAAGTGGCCGTTCACCAGCTTCATTCTTAGGGGGCAGCCTCATGCATGTGACAGGAAGATAGATCACCCTTTGTACAAATTTTTCTGTGTTTATTGCCTCCATTCTTTCGGAGGTATCAAGTTTCTTTTCCTTTATTGCAGCCCCGGGTGCTTTTCCTTTTCCCTTTCTTTTCTTTGTGCTTTCCTCGGGGATTTCTACTACTTCAAGCTGCTGTACTTTCCTCTTTTTTGGTTCCTTAGCAGTTATGGTGTCTCTTGGCCTGCTAAGTTTTTTGGGCTGCTCTTTGGGCTGCTCCTCTACTTCTTCCTCGGAACTTCCGTCCTTTTCCTGCCCAGAAGTACTAGCAGAAGGAGATTCTTCAGCTTCGTCCTCATGCTCGGACTCACTAACGCGAAAGTCCTTGCTCTGACTAGCACAAACCTGCCTAATAATGGAAGCTAGGCTTTGTTTGTTTCGGTAATGGGAAATGTACGTTACAGTGCCTGTGGTTGCACACTGACGATTCTGAAGCTGGCAATGTCTACAACAATGTAGCCCTGGAAAATCTTGAAAGATAGCCTCCCCACTTGACCTCTTTGCCCGGCAACCTCAGAAACACCTTTTATTGTCCCAAAGTTGACAAACTCGGAGTCAGCGCACCGTTTGTTCCCAGGGCTTTTGTAAACGTGAAGAAACGTCAGTGTGCTATACTTGCCGTCTGCACCCCTGGTTATGAACCACTGTGTTTGAAAATTTTCGTAAATCGCAGGCTCGTCTGTGTCCCTAGTCTGCTTCAATATTGGATGAGGCCGTTGGACAATCTTAAGCACTTTCTTTGGTGCCTTCTTGCTTCCTTCTTGCCTGCCAGAGAAATGTTTAAAACAACACTGTCACGAGTAGAAAAGGGACGAAAATTGTATTCCAGAATAAGATTTGCTAATTTGTGCGTTAAATGCAAGCAAAAAGAAGAAAAAACAGCCAAAAAAAAAAGTCGCACAAACATGCTTTTTCGTGTTCTAATTTAACTAAAAACAACAAAAAAAGGACACTATTTTCCACAAATCCAAGATACATATTCCGGAATACACTTTGCCTTCTGTCAGAAGGGCAAAGTGTATTCCAGAATACACTTTGCTCACATAAGAAGGCCAAAGTGTATTTTGGTACACTTTACCCTTCTAACAGAAGGCAAAGTGTATTCCGGAATACACTATTGCCCACAAAAGTAAACCAAAACAGAGCCAAAAGACGTACTATGTACTTTACATGCTTACCTGCCCATAATTTTCGCTATGTAAATCGGAATACAGCAACTGTGAACTGATTCGAAGGCGCTCGCTCTGGCGACTAAATCTTTGAAAGCTGAGGCGCTCAATTTTCCTTTTTAAAGGTAGACTATTGTCAGTTATCTATTTCTATGTACAGTGGAATACGTCTTGTCCAGACAATCTGGAATAGGATTCATGCACTCACATAGCAAATGCATCACACCAAACAGTATTCCGGAATAGCTTTTTGTATTCTCGAATAGCATTAGTCCAACCGCCTAGTGGGTTACTTCCATGTCCCCAATGTTTTGCAGTTGTTTAAGATGGTTAACTGCTTCGTGAACAAACTTCCACCACCATTTGTTTCCCCTAGTACCTCTACTTCAGATGGAACACGTGACGCAGATGCTTCTTCAACTCCTACCTCGACCAGGACTTTGTTGCTTCTCGAAGACACTCCGAGTCCAGTAACTAGTAGACTGCCACCACCTTTCCAACCCTCTCCAAGTCTAGTAGGAAACCGGTTGCCACCTCCTTTCATTGCCTCACTTATTGCACGTAGCAATCTTCCACCACCTTTTGTACCATTCCGCGACACTACAGAGGCTCGACCTCAGCAAATTTTTCGGAACAGACTACCTCAGCCATTTGTAGTTTCTCCTTCTTCACTTACACAAACAAGGAATACAGCACGCTCAGAACACTGCGAGATTCTCCACCGCTTCTTCCACCACGACTTCACTACAAATGAAGACGACCTTGCAGCATCTACTCCTCTTCACACAACCGTGGTGACACATGGGTTTGCAGAATTTCAGTCGGCTCTAAGAGACATGCTTGAACGAACTCCTTGTGAAGAAGCTGCAACAACATTTGCTGGCACGGCGTATGGTTGCCCATCTCCTTCATTCAACACTGTACCTCAGCCTTATCCGGGTACAGCTTCACGTGGTTTGTTCTCCTCTACAGGCACACCACTAAAGGTAGAGGAGGTTACCCCTAGAGTAGAACTCTCATCAGAAGATGAACACACCAACGAGGTGCAACGAGATTACACATTCTCCAGCCAGTCCACCAAGAAATTCAAGGTGGATTTTAGTTCGAGAGCATGCTCCTCTGTAAGAAGAAGAAACCTTATGGACGAGCACAAAATGAGGAGACTTTTAAGAACTAAATGCTGCTTATTGGGTTGCATCAACAAATTTAACATGTCTAAATTATGAGCAATTAGAGACAACTACAGTTCAATGACATTGGCAGACCAGAATGCCTACTTGGCTTATCATGTAAGACCAGACCGCAACACCTTCTTGCACTACATTAACCGTGAAGAAGTTTGCCAGAAATGTTTTATGGTTGTCCACCGTTTAGGGTCCACCAGAATGTCTAGAGTACACAAAAGATTGAACAAAAACCCGGCAATTGATGATCATTGCGGACCAAGAAGAGTTGTAACCATGCATGCCCTTGCTGCTGTGTCATGGATGGAGAAATATTTTAGAGAAACATGTGAGAAGTTGTCGAACAGCGACATGTATCATTTGACAGATAACATCACCAAAAAAGATGTTTTTAACGAATACAAAGAGATTTGCACTTAGTTTCAGCACATCTCTTACTCATACTTCACCAGACTGTGGAAAAGTGAAATCGGTCTTGTACAAATTCCCAGGAGACACAGAATGTCTGTTTGCTCAAGGTATGCAGAATTAAAGAGTCAACGAGAAACTGCAAAGACAGAGGTCGAAAGAAGTAAGCTCAAGTTCTCTTCTCTCTCACTTGTTTAAAGAAATGTTTTGACCTGAATTCTTCAACAGATAATGTGCAACAGAACCTTGCCAGACATCGTGAACAACAAGCAGCCGAGAGAAGAAAGCTTGCCAAGCACAGAAAAAAAGCTCTTGAACGTCCACTGCAATATATGTCAATTGTAATTGATGGAATGGATAAAAAAAAAACTACTCTACCCCATTTCTTGAACATTCCTAAAGATGTGCCAGATGAATGTTTTGTTAAGGTCCACCTTGTAGGAGCTATGGTCTTCAAAGGAAATCTAAAGTGCAAAGTATTTTTGACGTATCCAAACTTGCATGGTGACCCGAACCTCACAATTACAATTCTTAACAAGGTCCTGTGCGAGCAAGAGCAATTACCACCTGTGCTCTACCTGCAACTTTACAATACTACAAGGGAGAGCAAGAATCAAACACTCTTTGCTTACTGTGCCATGTTAGTGGAGCTAGGGATCTTTAGAAAAGTGAAGCTCGATTTCTTACTTGTAGGTCACACTCATGATCAGATTGACCAAATGTTCAGCAGATTTTCTGTGCGCCTTAGAAGGAAGAAGGCTTTTTCTCTTCCTATTTTAGTTCGAATTATTGAAGATTCTTACACTCCCATTCCAGTGATTGAGCTTCTTAAAGAGACTGCTGATTTTAGAGAGTTTGTTTTCTCTCAACGTTTAGACAGAGAACAAGCTGTGAATAAGTTGAATGATCTCACCTTTCAACATCACATCAAGTTCTACTTGAAGGATGGACAAAGCTTCTTACAGGGGAAGAAGCATACCACAACTAAGGACTGGAGTCCATCAGAGGGATTACGCTTCCTTAAATATATTCCAGACATTTGCTTCATAGAACGTGCTGAGCAACTTCCTCTCAAAAATCCTAAGGAGTCCAAGCAGAAGAAAAGTACCCCAGTGTCATCCTTAAAAGCCATTGAAAATGGAATTTCCTCAGGCTTTAAGTACTTCTTAGAAGAAGATCGGATGTGGTGGAGTAATTTCTTTCTCGAACAAAAAATTGTTGTACAAAACATAGCTCTAAGACAGTTGCAAGAACCATTTCAATGGCCTAACACCTTCCATCAACCCCAGCACCAAGCAGGTCCAAGCAATGCTACATTAGCACCTGCAGTAGAAGAAGACGAGGATCGAGTCATGTACCTCGGACCAAGACGCAGGAATGAGCGTCAAGGTAATATCACAGAAATTGCCAAAGGTATGTTGATTGCTCTTCCAACTGAGAAGGATGACAAAGGTCGACCTTTCTGGATAGCAAAAGTACTTGATACAGTCAAGGAGGAAGGCTTAGTCACTAAACGGTCGACTTCTTGAAGAAGGCGGTAGAACAACAATTGGGGCCAATCAATGTGGTGGTTGGAGCGGATAGCAGTGATCACCAAATTATAGAAAGGCTTATTGATATGGGTGTTCTTGATAGAATACCCAAGAAACTTTCGCCACAGAAACTTAACAAAAGTTTCGTGGGTCTTGGCAATATTTGTCAGGCGATGTATGTCCGCTTGATAAGCAGGAGCACCAAACTCAGTGACATCGAGATCCTGTAAGGCAGCCCAAGATAAACAAGGGGTTTGCAAAGGAATCTGGAATACCTCAGAAATCAGGTGCTGGGTCAGCAAAATGGTGGTGCCATCGACCACAGTAGCGTATCCATTCGGGCTGTTGACGATGTGAGCGATGAACTGCTTCAATTGGTCTGGATTTGGAGCCGGGAGTTCCATTTGTGAGAAGGCATAAAGCTTCTGGCGTTCCGCGACTTCACGACTGGGGCCAACAAGTGCTTCACGAAAAGTGGGTGTCAAGAAAGAGACTGACTCAAAAACAGCCGGTTCCCTGGGAGCAGTAGCTTGAAGTGTAGGAAATTTGGGGGCAGCCATAGCAAAGAGCTTCGGAAAAGAACGGTGATGCAAAGGCGGAGAATGGAGAACGGAGGACGAAGGCGCAGAGAGACGAAAAGGTTTAGGGCGCGCAAATGGAGGCGAAGGGGCATGATGAGGGCAAAACAGCAACCGTTGATGGTGCCAGGTGTCGATATCCTTCCATAAAAAATTAGTCATTGGGGGGGGGGGGGTCAAAATACAATTTCATGCACCTTTTTTTTTTAAATGACCTCATTTTACCCCCTTTTTTGTAAAAAATAAGGGAATCTTCAAGGAATATTCCTTTTGCTCTCGTTTCGATGATTCGCTCCCGTTTATTACGCAATCTTGTTCCAACTTCGATTCCGCATTGGAGGGAGTATGTATTGTCGACACATGAATCATATTCCGCTAGAAACGCAGACCCAACTTCTGTTTTGTATTGTATAGATAGTCAATGTGTTGTATGTAATGTTTTAGCAAATATGCATTACTTAAGTTTTGCAAGAATCAACCAATGAATGCAAATATTATGGGAATTAGAAAACACAACGATGCATGTTGCCCTTGTCACTCTGGATAATGTTGGATGTCGTAGGAATATACAAATTGAGGAATCATATTAGCAATAGCAATTCTCCTTTTCCGCCAGTCACATGAATACAAATTAATAAAGGTTAAAAATAATGTTTTTCACTCTTGATCCACCAATCATATAACAGAAAAAGGCGTTGATAAAGTTAGCAAAATGTTTCTTGCTCTACTCTACCAATCATGGCAAGATTTAATGAGAGGCTTTGGCTCTAATTTAGAATTACACCATGGATTTGGTCAATTCTCTATGACAAATTGTAGCTAGAAAATATCTTAAAGCTTAAAAGGATTGATGAAGGTTTGAGCAAAGTCACGTTCTTTAAACCATTTATGTGAGCGTTGCATTAAGTTTGCACAATTTGTTCCATATTGTGGGAGGGTATTCTCGCAATGGTTATAACTATGATTCTGGTATTGTATTATATATGATATTTTTGTGTATGTTTGAGCTGCTTATTTGGTGTAAGGGCAAATTTCTATGTTAGTGTTCTATTTATGGCATGTTTATTAATGGTGTAAGAAAGAAACTTATGAGGCCATTTTGGGAAGCTCTGGCATGGCTATATTGTCGGTCTGAACTCTTCTTGCATGCCCTAGATTTTGCGCTCATATCACCACATCGGATCGGCATGCACTGCGGGATCATGGGAAAAGCGGCTGACCTTATGTCAGATTTACATGCAGATATACCCGCGAAGCTAGCAGTGAAGCTGACTGCAGGAGGTATTTACATGGAATCATGGGGCGTTATTTCTTCTGCTTCTATGAATGCCTGCCTCTGTTTCCTAGGAATAGGCAAGGGTTGCGTTCGATTTCACAAGGTTTTCAAGCCATTCCAGCCAGACTTATGCTCTGGTTTTTTCTTTCTTCTAGTATATAGGAGCGCCTTCCATTTCGTGCGGATTCTGTGTGTAGAAGCCCCTGCCAGCATGATGTTTCCCGCCTCTGCCTTTGCTATCTTCTAGCAGTAAATTGTGTTGTAGGGCTTTGGATTGTAGATATTTTGTGACAAACTACTGGTTTTTGTTAATTTCAAGTGCACCAATGAAACTTCCGTGGGGTTCACATGAAAGAGATTGGAGGCCCTTCATCTCAAAATATTCCCGACACCAATGGTCCACAAAATAGGATAAAAACATCCCATTAAGAAAAAATAAAACAATATAAGATAGGCTATGTTAAAGCTGCAAAAGGACGACTACATAATTTAAGTCTATAATTATTTGCCCTTTAGTTGGCAACTGCTAATTGGAAACTAGCTTTAATATGGCGTTCAAACATATGGATAAGCTCGTGCAAAAGCAAGTTGATAAGCCAGTCGATCTAATATGTATTTTTTTCAAAACACTCTCCAACTCACCCTTCTATTCAACTCAAAAAAGACTCCTCCACATATTCTTTTGAAACACACTCCCTAACTCTCCTTTCTATTCAACTCATTAACTTTTGAACGAACTCTAACAACTCCACTGCGGCGGACCAATGACTCCACTATAGCGGCAATGACTGCCACCGCGACAAATTCTTGTAAGATGTAATATAGGTATGAAATAGATTGGAATACCCTGCCCCCCTCATTCCAAAGATGGTGCAAATTATATATCATGAAAACTGGAAACTCTGCTGTCAACTTTTTTTTGCCCATTAAAATCCTCCCCCATGTGCATTCCCTATCAGACTATCTAAGCCATGGATATCTGGATCTGAGCGTTCTAATTTTGGACCGCCATCTAACTCACCAACATATGAAACATAGAATTTACAACTTCATGCACTAGGAGAGGGTGATACACAATTATGTATCATCAAAACAAATAGCTTTTATGCTATGTGGGTCACGCATCAACATGGCAAACTTTGTTGCATACCAAGTTGGCAATGCCAATTCATTTTATAAAGTGCCAAAGTGGTGGGGTAGTGGTACCACAAAGGCTAAGGTGGCAGCCACATAGACTACCAAGGTAGCTATTTAAGGCAACAACACAAAATTGTTAGGCAAGGAATGATTTTTTCCTAGATAATGAAGGCTAATCTTTCAAGTAATCCCCTCCCATTTGCAGCAGTCTGTGGTGTTCCATGCGGCACTAAACTCCCTTAGCCCTGACTTGAGCTTCAGCAGGACCCCCTTGAATGCTTTTGCATTTTTAATGCTTCTATAGTTGGCCATACAATGCAGCTGACCCGATGGATGGTTGTGAGACTTTGATTTCGGCCAGGGTTTTTCTTTTTGCCTTGCTGTTTTGTGTCAATTTGCCTCATCCAGGTAGGGCACTTTATAATGTTAGATATTTTCATCGTGGGATTGCTGTTTGTTGTTATCAACAGAGATTGCTAAGGACTGAGCAACCAAGTGTGCTTACACTAGGCAATCATGTCCTCAAAGATGATGCAGCAGCAGGTATGCCTATACCCAAACACACTGTTTTGGGCCTTCTTCAAGAGTGCACAAAACTTCAAGACCTGGAAGTCAGCAGGCAGACAATTTGATGGTTTATAATTCATTAGATTCTGTTTCTCTCTTGTCAGACCATCTAATTCGATAAATTGGGGCATGTGGAAGCCTTGTTGAAACAAATCAATCATTCAGCAAGGTTTAACCCATTCTGGAGCAGAGAAAGTGCTTCATACTTATAATGGAATGCCAATGCCAAATTGTGAACAACTTTTTCGGTTGTGGTTTACTCCATCGTTCAGGATCTTTTATGTCAAAGTTCCAGAGAATATTGTGGGCAATATATTCCAATTGCCCTTTTTTGTACTGTTTGGCTTAACTGCCAAATTAATGGTTTATTGTGGAGTTGCAATGGCCTATACTGGCAGAAGATTGGTGTTTGTGAGATTTCTTTCTAATATTCCCAAATTGTGGAAGAGACTTGCAACAACATATTTCTGGATCTGTATCATACTACTTCAATTCCTTATTTCTATTGCTCTGTTCATAGGATTGGTTGTTTTTACATTCAAGACCTTTCAATTTTCTTCAGACATGTTTTTCCTCGCATTTGTGATGGTTGCCATAATAGTTTATGTGGCATTTGCTCATTTGATGATTGTGTGCAATCTGTCACTTGTAATATCTGTATTAGAAGACTGCTATGGTGTGGAGGCACTGTCTAGAGCCTATGCTTTGGTGAAAGGAAGAACTCAGGTAGCTCTTCTTCCGTTTGTCTTGAACAATTTAAGCATGGCATTTGTGGACAGTTATACTCCATCATTCAGGATCTTTTATGTCAAAGTTCCAGAGAATATTGTGGGCAATATATTCCAATTGCCCTTTTTTGTACTGTTTGGCTTAGCCAAATTAATGGTTTCTTGTGGAGTTGCAATGGCCTATACTGGCAGAAGATTGGTGTTTGTGAGATTTCTTTCTAATGTTCCCAAATTGTGGAAGAGACTTGCAACAACATATTTCTGGATCTGTATCATACTACTTCAATTCCTTATTTCTATTGCTCTGTTCATAGGATTGGTTGTTTTTACATTCAAGACCTTTCAATTTTCTTCAGACATGTTTTTCCTCGCATTTGTGATGGTTGCCATAATATTTTCTGTGGCATTTGCTCATTTGATGATTGTGTGCAATCTGCCACTTGTAATATCTGTATTAAAAGACTGCTATGGTGTGGAGGTACTGTCTAGAGCCTATGCTTTGGTGAAAGGAAAAACTCAAGTAGTTCTTCTTCTGTTTGTCTTGAACAATTTAAGCATGGCATCTGTGGACAGTTTATTCCAGTACAGGGTGATTAGAGTGCCTGGATACGGTTATAAGATAGATGCGGCTTCAAAGATGTGGGAAGCCCCCCTTCTTATAGGGATGTACACATTTCTCAGCCTGGTTGATTGTATGTCGAGTAGTGTGTTCTACTTCACTTGTAAATCACGGAGCAAAGAGAATCAACACACAACTATCTCTCTAGTGGACACTTCAGTTTAGCATGACAATTGCTTATGGGATGAACTAGTGTATAGTTTCACCATGAAATACTGCATACTGGGCCAGAATAAGGCTCCAAATTCTTTGAATTGGCAGGGAATTGAGATTACAAAATGCACTCATAGTTGTTTGCAATGGGAATAATTGGTTTGTCTTGATGTTATTGTGCTTTTTAGTAATTAATATTTAGGCCCATAACATTTACCTATGTTTGCGTTAGTTAGGGCCCGAAGGGCCCAAATTTTTTTTTAATATAACAATCAACACAAAACTACCATTAACATTATTAACACAAACCATTGCATTTAACACATTTTAATTAAAATCCCCCTTAAACCCCCTTTGGTTTGGGTGCATATTCACACGGCGGGTTACGTAGGGCAGCGAGAGCCCCAAAAATATATTTACAATACATGTACAAAATTAACACCATTAAGTACATTCTCTCAAACCTTATAGTATTTTGCAAACCTCAATATACAGTACACAAAAACTTGTACAAGCATACCCCACAAACGAGGATCGCTATGTACGGTCCAGATCGAGGAATAAAGGGCAAATATGCCCATTCAACAGCTCTCGATGCACTTCAGAATGCAGATACAGATCTAACTGAATCTGGGAACTGTATGTATGCAACAATAGCCAAAGAATATGACAGAGTTTTGATTTTCCTTCTGATGCGTTACTTCCAGGGTAGACACTAAGGTCCATTTTGTTAGCAAGTCAAATTTATCTATGCAAGAGGGGCTCTATACTGCTTTTGTGAAAACCAACAGGTTATGTTCTATCTCAAAATAACAGGCCAAGAGGCACAACCTTATTATGTCAAGTCAAAAAGTTCAAATCAATGCAACCAGTTTTCTATTGTGATCCTTCCATACATGCACTCCTAGTACAATATTATTTGGCTGGTACCCAAGATGGCTCACGGAAGAAGAAAGAGCTATAGCCTTCTAATTGGAAAGAAGTTAAGACAACCATCTAGAAGGTTCTTTCATAATAATCTTGCTCAATTCGTTAAATGTAGCCACTTTGGGGTTCCAAACTTTGCTCAAGGTACATGAATAGACCAATAAACATGAGGAAGATCAAACCCACAGGAATATGCATGCCAACCATATAGAGCCATGACAAAATGATCTTGCTAACACTCTCAAAATACAAAGGGTAATGGCCTTTCTCCAAGGTGTCTGATCTCACAATGGACCTTACAAACTCATCTGCATGCATTCTAATTAAAGCAGAATGACCATAAATAACCAGACCATCACATATATTGCAGACCATAACATTATTATGGGCAAGAGTGCCATATTAGGCAAAGGGAAAAAGGCAAAGGTGCACCACGTCTCCATTTAAGGAGGAGATTTTGAACACCCTCCCTACAACTTTAGCCTTTTCAACAAAATACTTGTATCTCATATTATCTCAATTAAGAGATATTAAATGATGCATCACATCACCCTCCCTACAGCATTAATCTCGCACTTAACACTTCATTTCCAATGTGTAACATTAGTAACTGCAGTTGTCTAAAGGTTCTCGAACATCACTAGTAGAAAAATTCATTTGGGAACAATACGCACATAGAACAATACTGGCCAATTTCCAGTAAATTAATCTGCAATAAGATGTTATAGTAGTTACTGACCAATTTCCAATCAATCTCCAATGAGACTTTTTATTTTTCAATGAAATATTTAATTTAGAAACTGACTAATTTCCAGTCAATGAGATTGTGAATACGATATTGTGTAGATTTTCTTCAAGAATAGATTGGGCTATGTAAAGATTATGAAGCCCCTGGAGATATATGAAAATGTACGAAAATATTTTCTTTCGAAATAGGTTATTTCATTTGAATCGGCCATAGCTCTTTCGCTTCCACTCGAATGCTTGAATGAAGCAAGCAACTTGACGACTAATTTTTGGAGACTAAGTCTTTATGCCTTTTTTTCAAGCTCTGCAAATTTTTGACAGATCATTTTTAGAAACTTACCAAGACACTGTCTGAAGACATTCGTTACATGGTTCAACTTATCCTCAAAACTAGTTTTGAGGTATAAATTTCTAATTATTTCATTTGGTATTTGGTGGCGGTATTTTTGGCATGGTTGGGCCTAGATTTAGTGGCTGTATTGTATTCCAAATCGTATGTGGAGTGTATGTTTGCAATGATTTGAGATGCTTATTGGCGGAGAAGGTAGTATGATACAACTTCAAGATTTTATAGCAAAACAAAAGTCAGAGAATCAAATCAACCAGCAAATAATCT
This sequence comes from Isoetes taiwanensis, assembly GCA_021234155.1. NCBI lineage: Eukaryota > Viridiplantae > Streptophyta > Lycopodiopsida > Isoetales > Isoetaceae > Isoetes > Isoetes taiwanensis. Next base: position 2,384,234 of record JAJEKV010000029.1, on the reverse strand, counting down.
GCAAAGTCTAGCCTTCACGGCTAAGCTCTCCACCCAACTGGGCTGTTCCAGAGCAAAGAAATCCAGAGAAAGATGGAGTATATGGAAACAAATTAACACTAAAGAATCCTCTTTAGCAAATCCCAGGCTTAAGGAATGGATAGGAAGTTGGAATCTCCCCAGATCTCCAAGATCAACCGGGGATTTCACAGCATCTTAAGTTTCACCTGGAATTAGAACTGAAAGGATTATTATTAGTAGGAAGAGTTAATGGATGAAGATTGGCGAACGATTGGCTGAAGCCGGATCAATATCGGCCGGAACTGAACTGAGGGTGCCGATCTCGACACATACTCACTGTAGCTATGTCTCAAAGTCACTGTAGCTGCTAATAATGCAGTTGTGATTGTCCTTGGTTGCCACCGGCCAGAAGCTTCCCTCCTCATACTGCCGCTACCGCTCTTATATAAAGTATTGTAAAAAGGTAAAGGTTTATTAACATAAAAATAGTTCCCCTTAAATATAAGTTTCGATACCTTTTAGACTAAGGTTTAGGCTCCTTCCTTCCTTCCTTCCTTCCTTCCTTTAATAACGTACCCTTTAGCTCTATGCAAACAAAATGCCCTTTATTTCTTTAAGGTCCACTATACTTAAAAATAAATGCTCTTTCCCCTTTCTAAACTTTCCCAATGGTATTAAAAATCCATCCTTAGCCTTTTATCTAACTTTAATGAATCTTGGGTAATTCTTTTGGTCTTTCTATCTTTTTTCCATGATCTACAGCCGCTCCCCCAGCACTACCATATCAATTCCTCGTCCTCGATCAAGAAATTATATGGCAAATCTCACACAACCAAGTCCATGGTTGCAACCCTAGTTGAATCCACAACTAGAAAATAATCTGTCACAACCAAGTCCATGGTTGCGACCCTAGTTGAATCCACAACTAGAAAATAATCAAGTCCAGCCCTTAGGCTAAAAGTTTTTCCTTATATACCTTAATAATGAACAATGAAACCAACATCTATGCTGCAGACATAGTTGTTGTCTTTAAACTTGAAAGTTACCCCTACCCTCCTTCATGGAGTTACTACTTAACAACTTACTTTAAGTAAGCAATTTGCAATTTCGCCCTTTCCTTTTGTGCTTCGTCGGCAAAAGTTACTTGTTTATTCGTTTTGGCACTTGGCTCAGCCGGAGGCTCTTCCAACTGAATCATTTGGGCCGGAGGTACGCTAGAACGAGGATTTGGTCTATACTCTGTTCTGCCTGGTTCTCTTCATTCTCCCCGATTGCCTCGATCATTTTGCTCTCTTTTTGCACTTAACTTCGGGCATCTACCTTAAGGTGTGGTCCTCCACAGAAAAAACACCACTTTTCTTTAACGAAGATCTATCAAATTGGTTGTGCCACCTTGTCTTCTGAGCTTGGTCTTGATTATCCCCCATACTTGCTCTAGACCTTTTATTTCCCTTATCAGAATTCTTACTATTGCTTGCTTTTTCATTGCTTATCTTGTCGTTGCCTTTGTCCTCGGGATATCCGTCCCATATACTGCAGTTAATAAAATCAGGATTTAACTTTCTTTCCGCAGCTATAGCTTTCTTTGTTGCTTCTTCCAAGGTTTAAGGATCTATAAAGCATAATTCTGCATACAAGGAATTCTTAAGTCCTGCGTAACAATTCCTTCTCTTTTAACCCATCCATTTGGATGGACAAATGCTAAAATTTCGATGTGTACTGATAAACTGTTTCGTTGTCACTTTGCTTGAATAAATCCCATTCTCGTTTGACGTCATTATGGTAGTTAGCTGCCAAATTGTAACCTTCAAAAGCTTCTTTAAAGTTCTTCCACGTTAAAATCTTTGGGTCCATTCTTTTTCTTCCTTGCCACCATGTTCTCGCCATATCCGTCAAATATTTATCCATGGCCTGCAGCTTCTGCTTTTTTGTAGCTTTTACTAATTCAAAATAGTTTTCCCAATCCAAAGACAGAAGGTGGATTTCTCTTTTCACCAGAGAAGGTAGGTAAACCTGCAACGTTTTCTAGCCATTTACAAGAGGTTTCAGGAGGAGGCTGGAGCATATCAGTCTGCTCTACAGTCTGTGGTGGATTAGGTTGCGCATTCGTTTGCACAAGAGAATTTGGTTGTGCATTCGTTTGCACAGGAGGCTCATGTAAAAATTTATAAGCCAGACACAGGTATTCCAGTTGTCTTTGACGCTCTGTAGAATTGGTAGAAGGAGGAATAACCATGTAGAATTGGTAGAAGGAGGAATAACCATTTGGTCTGCTATGTAGCTGGCATTGCTCATAGCCTGGGTATACTGATGATCAGGTACGCCAAGCGATTGGTAGACATTGTTCCAGAAGTTTTTAGAATCAAGAGATTCTGATACCAAATTGTACAACTTCAAGATTTTATAGCAAAACAAAAGTCAGAGAATCAAATCAACCAGCAAATAATCCGCAAAACCCAGCCGAGCTGTTCCAGAGCAAAGAAATCCAGAGAAAGACGGAGTATATGGAAACCAGTGTTGTCAGGTACGTTTAGTACGGTACGGGTATTATACGTACTTAACCTATTAGTACCATATGCATACCTCTCATTTAAAAAGTACTTATGGAAACAAATTAACACTAAAGGATCCTCTTTAGCAAATCCCAGGCTTAAGGAATGGATAGGAAGTTGGAATCTCTCCAGATCTCCAAGATCAACCGGGGATTTCACAGCATCTTAAGTTTCACCTGCAATTAGAATTGAAAGGATTATTATTAGTAGGAAGAGTTAATGGATGAAGATTGACGACCGATTGGCTGAAGCCGGATCAGTATCGGCCAGAACTGAGCTGAGGGTGCCGGCCTGGACACATACTCACTGTAGCTATGTCTCAAAGTCACTGTAGCTATGTCTCAAAGTCACTGTAGCTGCTAATAATGCAGTCGCGATTGTCCTTGGTTGCCTGTCCTTGGTTGCCACCAGCCAGAAGCTTCCCTCCTCATACTGCCACTGCCGCTACCGCTCTTATATAAGGTATTGTAAAAAGGTAAAGGTTTATTAACATAAAAATAGTTCCCCTTAGGGACGCCTCACATGTCAGCGGCAAAACTTGCCGGACGTCAAGCCGTTCAAGACGCTCAGGTCTGAACTGCTCCAGCAGTTCGGGGACGGCCGGTTCAGACGTCAAACCGGCCGTCTCAAATTTAGTTCATGTGAATGCTTAAAAATTTACATGTGAGGCGCCTCTAAAATATAGTTCATGTGAATGCTTAAAAATTTACATGTGAGGCGCCTCTAAAATATAAGTTTCAATACCTTTTAGACTAAGGTTTAGGCTCCTTTTTTAATAACGTACTCTTTAGCCCATGCAAACGAAATGCCCTTTATTTCTTAAAGGTCCACGATACTTAAAAATAAATGCCCTTGCCCCTTTTTAAACTTTCTTAATAGTATTAAAAAGTCACCCTTAGTCTTTTATCTAACTTTAATGAATCTTTGGTAATTCTTTTGGTCTTTCTTTCTCTTTCCCATGCTCTACAGCCACTCCCCCGAGCACCACCATATTATAGTGGCCCAAAGATTACAGTATGTGAATTTGAATTTGTGTTTTCATGGTGTCAATTTAGAAGGAAATTTGGCTTTGGAGATCGACTGGAGACAGGAAGGGATGCCGCTGGAGAGGTCCAGGCTTGAGGTGATTGGTGATTCTGATGAGGATGATTGATAAGGCCAAAAACTCCAGGCCTGTACAGCGCAACGCTCTAGCTTTGTTTCTGGATTTGTTTCTGTGCCAATCTCAAGCCGGATTTGAAGTGCTAAGCAGGCCGGGTTTGAGAACTGCTTGCTTGCTTCAGCTCTAGCTCTCATTAGAGTGGGCGGTTGCGCTTGAGTTGCTTGCTTGATTGCTTCAGCTCTAGCCCTCATTACAATGGGCGGTGTAACTTGAGATTACAATGGGCGATTGCACCTTTGTCCGTTCTAGACCATTGAAAGTGGCAGGTCCGTTCTAGACCATTGGAAGTGGCAGGATGTGACATAAGATCTAGACCATTGGAAGTGGCAGGGAAAATTTAATGGCCTTTGATGTGACATATAAGATGGAATATTCGCCAAATCAGTGGTTAGAATTTAAAGAGAGAAAAAAACCGAAACGAAAAAATGTACATAACTGGATCCTCAAAACTAATTTTGCTAATAAGTGAACAAAAGAATACATTCATAAGAACTGCATGAAAGGATCCCAACATCTCAAAGTGTATATCCAAAAGAACTGAGAACTGTGCATATCCAAAGTGTATATTCAGAAGAACTGCATGAAAGGATCCTAACATCTCGGACCACATGGTAAGCATGCATTAATTTCTAACCAGCTATAGCAGACAGACTTCTGAAGCCTGTATCGGCTATGGCAGAGCTTCCGGGATCCCCGAAACCAGGGTAAGACCATCCCGCGCCATTTTTATCATGGCAAAACAATTTTGACGATAAAAATCTGGCAAAATAGACAATCATCCAAGGGAAAAAAAAAGTTCTCGAAAAAAGGTTCCAGAGTTCCAGAATTCTCATCGCTGAAGAAAAGGGCATGGAAAATGAAGGATGTATGTCCCCATGAATAATCCACTCCTAAGGTCATGCCTTGTAAGATCAATTTGTTATCTAGTAAATCATGTCTGCAACATAACAAGAGTTATAAACCATGTCTGCGCTAATTTAAGAATATACAAGAATCAGATGTAGATGATTGACAATGAAATTCCAAAGAATCAGATGCGAGATCGGTGACTCTAGAAACAAATAAAAATATTAAGGAGCTTGTAGGTACAAGATTGATTCTCAAAAGACTACAAGGAGCTAATATTGGTATAAAGTTCGCTCCTAAAAATCAATAGCAGCAGCAGGCAATCCAGCAAGAAAAATGTTTGCTATGCTTCAACACAAACATGAATATAAAGAATTGGTCTCAGATATCCAAGGAAGGTTAGAACCGCATCAGCACTCAAGCCTGGCGTGGCGAGAACTCTAGGGCGGCCACTGCGAATGTTTGAGAAACAAGCCTTAGGATTATCATCACAGACCAGACAATCTATCACCAATTTTAATTTAATTTAATTTTACCTTTGTGAGCAAGCGAGCAAGAGTAAAAACAAACAGAATTCTTGTAACTGATCTTACGTTCAGAACATTAAAGTAAGAATAAAATAAGTACTAGCATGCAAAGAATTGGTCTCAGATGTCCCATTTCAAGAAAGGTTGAAACCGCATGAGCCCTCAAGCCTGGCTGGGCGAGAACTCTAGGGCCTTCAAAGTTATTATCATCACAGACCACAGATTCAAGTGTCAAATCGATCGAATTGCAACCATGCCACTGCAATATATACTCCCCAACTTACCCTAACCCTAACACCATAAGAATTTTAAGGGTTTATGTTCATCTTTTTTTATTTGCCGAATATTCTGTCGGTGCAAACAAAATTAACAAAACCCAATGGTTCTAAACATATATCAGATTATCCACGTAAATTTTTTACAATACAAAGGTTTCAAATACATGACATGTCCTTCCAAGGCATATCATTATGGCTTTCTATTATGCTGAGAAATATGCCATGTGTCAAGGTGCCTGTGTGAAAGAAAGAAAGCAAGAAAAAAACCTTTGACCACTAGAAACCAGGCCCGGAGGATTTGAACTTCCAGGCCGCAACGGCCTCACCAGAGCCCAAACTTGAACCTGCTCCATTGAATCGTCAGTAGCCGCAAATAATAGATTACTTCTGCTACGTCTTATTGAGAAAACAAATTTTTTCAAGCCCTTTTAAAGATATAATACTCTGCAGTAAAAGAAACCAACCACCAAGCATAACTCATTGGAAGAGGGCTTACAAGAACCGCAAAGAGAGATCCACGAAGGAAAACTTCATCAGCATCCCAAAGAAGCAACCTATGCAAAGATTTCTGGGGCATCGAATTGGCATGAAAAAAATGGGAAGGGATGCAAAGGGAGAGGAATAGAAGGAGCTGCACACACAACTGTCTCCCGATGTGCTCTTCACCTCAACCCGTAACTGTCTCCTCGATGGGCTCTTCGCCTCTAGAAACTAACCTGCACAACTGAAAGATCAAAATTACAAACTATCAGGCAGATTTCTCACCCATCTGCTCCATCAACTTCCCAAAAATTGCTTCATCCGTTTTCTTTTTGGTACCATGGAGAAAAAACCACAAATAAAGCCCTAGAATAGAAATATGCCTTTTAAACCAACCAAACAAGCAACTCAAACATGCACAAAAATATCATATTGAATACAATACCATACCAGAATCATAGTTCCAACCATTGCGAGAATACCCTCCTGCAATACGAAACGAATTGTGGAAAGTTTACATGTCTATTTTATTGTTGTGTTTGTCCATGGGAGACGTGATGTTTTTGGGTTTGGTTAAAAAAAAAAAGGCCCGGGGGGGGGGGGGGATTAGCAAAAAGCAACAGGAGGCTTAGGTAGTGTTAGGCTTGGATTTAGTTTTTAATTAGAAAAGCATGTACTAGGCAAACGATTAATCAAAGTTATACTCAAGATAGATTGAGGAGAGGAAAATATAAATAGTGTATATTTATGATCCTAGTAGTTATAATAATAATAGATAATTTGAGCTAGTTATATTCAAGAAATTAATAGTAACATTATTTAAACGAAATATGAAGTATTGTTCGATATGGAAAAGGCATGTTGCAAATGTTGTGAAATGTCTAACCAGCATGGGCCAATAATGGCCTTAGAACTATGGCGAAACTCTAATGCGATGGAGATAATCACGATGCTGAAAATGGAAGCCGATTCTTTATGCTCGATGATATTTCGGTGGTTCACGACAGTTTTGCAAATTATTTCGGCAATGATGAAGGCATCGAATATGAGAATCAGGGGATTCTACGTCTGGAAGTATAGAAGGAAGAAGACCACAACATAATCAAGGGCCCAGGAAAAACATAGCTCCTATTTGCTTGAAGTTCAGTTCGAGAGTTATGGATTAAATACAAACAAGCATGTGATACTATTTCTATTGGTGAAAGAAGAAGCTATGGATATCGTGGTGTTACTTGTCTTTGTGAAGTCTTCTTGTAAATAATAATGCCGGAAGTTCTTACAATAAATAATATTGAGGTCATAAAGAAGCTGGACATTCCCTTGGTATACTAAAAGATTGAAAGCGAAATGATGGTTTTTGAATGCAGACGATTCACATTAGAAAAATCTGGAAGCATATATTAAACAATCTTGCAAATTTTAAAGATTTGTATGATTTATATTCTGAAGTTATATGCAAAAACTGGAAGTTCTCTTATTCGATAAAAGAGATCCTATGAATGAATGATCAGTTGTTCAAATGAAATAGGTCCAATGTGTGATCTGCATGTAACAAATGCCATTTAATGAATATATAGTATCTGCTCTGGTTTGGAAGTGTGTCATCTTGATATTGCGTTTCTTTATGGCAGTATTAAAATAGGTGATGCATAGAATGATGGTTTTCAAGGTAAATATAACAGAGATTTACTAGATTTGAAGTGTGGGATTTGGAAATCTCAAATAGTCTTGTTAAATGAAGTGAGTGGAGCATGATATGAAAAAACAAATTTTGCAATATTGTTACTGCTCTGTCTGGCTTTACCATATAAGTGTTGACCATATTCAAGATCACTAAAATTTATAGGAGATGATTTCTTTTAATCGTGTTTAACAATGAAGCAGTTGTGGATAAGCTAGTAACTCGTGCAGTAGACTCTTACGTGGGGGACTATACATGTAATCACTTTTATACCCCTGGCTTTTCTCCCAATCAACTCTCAACCATTAAAGTGCCTTGGTGGTTAGAGATTGAGCACCTACCATAAGGTCTGGTAGTGCCGGAGCTTGTAAAGAACATCGTTATATTTTTGGGCCCTTACATAGCACTCAATAGCTAAATCGGCTAAATTTTGTATCGTTATTCCAGCTAGTGCAAGCACTCAAAGGAATAGTCATAAAGAGTGACCTTGTTACTTGAAATTTTCTCTAAAATTGATCAATGGGTGGGAGATTAGAAGAAGACTTTGGTTTTGCCTATTCTTCTGCTTCAAAATAATATGAAAAGCATCTGATTTTAGATGTGGAACATAGAATTCAAACCCTTGTCGATGCTTTAAAATTCATCTTCCTATATGTAGAAGAGGAAATGCAAGAAGATCCCTGGTACAACAGCCGTTGACATAAATGCCTGGCTAAGTATATACTTTATAAACGTGTCAATTATTTGGTGGTTGGAATGAAGCAGCCCCCTACTTTTGTGGAATGAACGAATCTTTCTAGAAATAAGTACACGTGTTAGATAAATTTAAATAAAATCCCTTATCCATAAAAAAAAATAAAAATAAAAATAAAACTAAAAATAAAAATAAAAATAAAACTAAAACTAAAAATAAAAATAAAAATAAAAATAAAAATAAAAATAAAATGCCTTAAGTATAAAAATAAAAATAAAAATAAAAAAAAATAAAAATAAAAATAAAAATAAAAATAAAAATAAAAATAAAAATACAAATAAAAATAAAAAAAGCAGCATAGGAAAGTGATGTTCACTAAAATGGGGACACTTTAAGCTATAGCATGAACAATGTCATATTTGATGCATCATATGTAATTGTAGTATAGTCAGTTACCCATGAAGCCAATTGTCTCGAACTATGAATTGAGGCAATAGAAGTTGATCAATTCGACCACGATACATAGGAAGCTTAGGAAGAATGATTTAATAGATTTGTCTGATCCTTGTGACTTCATTGTGCATATCTTCAATAGTCTGCATGAGATGATAGTAAAGCAAGTAATAGAAAGCCATTTTGACAATTTGCTTGATACAAACTTCTAAGTACTTCACGAAATTGGTTGAAAATAATCCTACCTTAAATATGTGTGATGTTGTGGTCCTTTCAGTCCATCATATGATATCAATCCACCATCCTTCATTCATATTCGGCTTTCTCAATGTCAGATACAGATTCCACAGATGACATCACATGGATTGCCTCATATGAGTATCATGTTTCGGAAGAATGATCCTTTTTAATGGATATTAGCAAATTGTATCACCACAAGCGATGTCACAATTGCTAGACTGATGAGAGGACTTCCAGTGATGGTATCACGATCGCCGTTTTTTATTGATCATAAACGGTATCATCGAGCTTTTTTGTTGTGGTGCTTCTTGATCGTATCATAAACATTATTTCCATATTTAGATTGCCCCCTGTTAAGCGACAGTTCCTTACAAAGAGAGTGAGTTTTGGCACCTTGGGACATATTCTGAATATATCTAAACATCTAATAGTTATAGCTTTTGGTTCTTTTTTCGGTGGTGGAGATCTTTTTAGTAAATTTTTCAATCGATCATGGACTAAAGTTACTCTCATTTTTTCTAATGAACACCTTTGTATCTTGATTATTTTATACAAGAAATTTATCGCGGCGGCCAAGACTGCCGCGAACATTTCTTTGGTTCGAATTGTGCGAGTTCGGAATAGTTTGCAAGACACCTGATTATGTAAAATTGGAACAATCTGAAAGAGATGATATCTGGCTTAAGGATTAAATCCAGATTGACCTAGCTGAATGCATACAAAATTTTACACAATTCCTGATCTGGCAGCAGAAGATTTACGGATTCTGAAAATCGATCTGGGCTATTGTTTCAGGCGATCAGTATTGGTGGCACCCGGATGTTTCGTAGCAATGGATTCTTATCAGTTTAGACTAATGGGGAGGATCGTCGCCACTTAGCCTTAAAATTTTAGTCCAAATCTAAAACTTTAACTCCCTATTTTCATTTTTGAATAACGTTATTCAACATTAGATAAGGAGGGAACAATTGTTAAATGTTGTGTCTAAAAATTGACAATACAAAAGAAGAACGTCATAATGACGTCAGACGAAAGGAGGCATTGGGGTTTTTTTCCTTTGCAGGCTGAGCTGTGCTATTGCCCTCTGGGCCCTCATAATTGCTGCCAGCCGGAACCCTTGGGACCTTCTTCAACCCCAGGATGTGATGAGTCGACATCGAGGTGCCAAACGACTCCGTCGATAAGAGCTCTTGGGAGTCATCAGCCTGTTATCCCCGGTGTACCTTTGATCCGTTGAGCGAGAGCCCTTCCATGCAGGACTCCCGGATCACTATGGCCGACTCCTACTCCCGCACTATCACTATCGCAAAGAAATCCTTGTGATTGCCAAGCCTTGCTTTCCCGTCATCCAAAAAGGCGGCCTATTTCTATATTGACTCAGGGGTGTGATTGCCAGCCGAAGTTTAAACCATTTGCCCTCTAGTACATTACCTAATACGTAATAAACATTTGTTTAAACCACTGTGGTTTTTGCCAATTTTATACAGTGGTTCACTATTTTGGAGCAACGTCATTGTGACTCACGGCGACTCTATTTCTTTGGTATGTTATGCAACCGGAGTTCTACCCCAATAGCTTCTATAAATGGACATTCTACCCCAATAGCTTCTATAAATGGACAGAAGGATCGAAATGGGCAGAAGCATCAAAGTGCTTTTACATTTTTGGATATGGAGCTCATGTCGGCTTTTCAGCTTGAAGATTGTGCCCCAGATTGATGCTCCTGGCACTAATGAGTGGTTGCCTCCCGATTTTGTTATAGAAAAGAGGGAGAAGCTTCTTGCAGTGGACCGCAAGCTCTTTTTCAGTGAAGCTGCTCCAGCAAATCTCCATAGCTGCAATCTCTGAAGCGGCTCTGAAGCTCCATACTCGCAATCTTTGAAGCTCTGAATTGAAAAACCTCTGAATCTCTGCAGGAAAACCTTGTCCGCATATTCATAGCTCTATGAATCAGAATAGCTCGCAATCTCTAATCTCTGCAGAAAAATTCCAACTCCATTTTGCTTCTGAATGCTGTCAGATTTAGAACTGGGATGCTGAGCCCAGTAGAATTCCATCTCCAGCCATGCCCACATTGGCGAGAATGTGCTCATGTCGACCCTGTAAAACAAACAGAGCTGCCGCTCCACATTTTCGGTCAAAGACCTCCCACGGCCATATCCAGCTGCAGATCCGACTTCTCCTCCCTCAAGAAACCATTTTTGAATCCGTCTATGACATTGGCGAAGGAAGGCATTGGCAAATCCATCTACAGCAGGCTTTGGCGACGGCGAAGCTTCAATTTTCTTGTCTATGCCAAGCTCTATTCTTGAAGGTTAGAAGGCCGCAGTCTTCACTGGAGGCTTTGGCGATTAAATCCGACAGCATCGCTTCGCCAGGTTGCATCAAGCAGCAGGCAAAGGATCCCCGATCCCAAGGCGTTCACCGGATGAAGACATGGGATGAAGACACGGCGACGTTAGAAACGGAATCTGGCTCACAAAAAACTGCCAAGTGTTGCTTAAAGAGATAAGAATAAAGGAATCGAATTTTCCTACAATCTTTATATATGTTTAGAAAATGCAAGCAAGGACAAGGCAAATGAAGATAGTTCATATGCGTAGAAATTCAAAGCAATTTGATAATGATCTTATTCGAATACTCAATACAAATATGTAGCATAATAACAGGGGGTTTTCTTTGTGTTTTTGTACGCTTTTCACAAAGGTTTTCCTAAGATTTCATGGCGTATTCGAATGGATGTACTAATGCGTACATCTCGAGTGCACCATTTCTTTGTCGTTGATTTAGCTTTTTTTTTCAATGGTCTAACATCCAAGGGCTCACAACAAAAGCCCTCTTTATTTTAGGGGCTGATTTTTCCTTGAAAAATCAATTATTTTTAAGTTCCAAAAACAGACATGCAAACATCGAGGTCCCTTATTTTAGGGTTCTTTGAGGAAAGGGTTTGCTTTACGGTTGCCAGCCAGATTTGCTTCCGGAGAAGAAACTTCTATGTTCTTGCTCTCTGGAGGAGGGATTTTGTAGCAATGTTGGCCGCCATGGGACCCTTGTTACCAGAACGCAGGGAACAAAGGTATGTTTTGGTTTCATGGTGTATCTCTTTTTGTCTAGTTCTGTCTGCTATCAACATAGATCGATTTATATGATGATGCAGATTGCATCCGATGCCCTTAAAGGATGAGTTTTTGAGTGTTCCTTGGCGATCTCCAACAAGACGAGGACCAGGCTTACAGAAAAATTAAGCTAAGGGCTGAGGATGTTCAGGGAAAGAATGTCCTGACCAATTTCTGGGTAACTCATCATTAGCTGTCCATAATGTCACCTTCACACTGTCAATGGATGACAGCTTGAAGTCTTCTATTTTTATGCAAGGTATGGATTTCACTACTGACAAGTTGAGATCCTTGGTCAGAAAGTGGCAATCTCTGATTGAAGCCCATGTCGATGTTAAAACTACTGACAACTATATGCTCAGGATGTTCTGCATTGGCTTTACAAAGAAGCGGACCAATCAGGTCAAGAGGACCTGCTATGCACAAACTAGCCAGATCAGGATGGTAAGTGCCTGGAGATTTATTTTAATGGCAATTGTCAAGGACCCTTATGAAGCTAAGGCTAAGGATTAAAAAAACCCCTTTGGTTTGTTTACAGATTAGAAAAAAGATGAGAGAAATCATGATCAAGGAAGCAGCTAGCTGTGACTAGAAGGAATTAGTTGCTAAGTTTATCCCGGAGGTTATGGGGAAGGAAATTGAAAAGGCCACTGCAGGAATTTATCCCCTTTAGTCCATGTTCATTAGGAAGGTTAAAATATTGAAAGCACCAAAGTTTGATCTTTGGAAACTAATGGAGGTAATACACGTTGTGTACTCTGAATTTCTCTGACTATCTAGTAATATAAATATCTGATAATTTAACCCTTCTTGAATTTCAGGTTCATGGAGATTACAGTGAAGACACTGGCGTTAAGGTTGAGAGGCCTACTGAGGATGCTGAGGCAGAGGGCGAAACTGAATTAGTAGGAGCTGAAATGTGCATATTATTTTTCAATGAGGTTGTAACGAGGATGGTTTTGCAATGCAAAGCTGCCTTTGGTTCAGGCACTTTGTGATCGGTATTCTAATTTTTATAATGATCTGAGATTTTCTGGCGTTAAAAATGTTTGCTGGGTCGGTTCAATCGTGGTAAAGGAAATAGCCAATGTTGTTGGACGAGCAGGCTGGCTTGTTGAAGCCGAAGCTTTAATTAACAGCATTCCGTTGTTGCTGATACTTCCACCATACATTACTCTGCTTGGCTTATGCATATTTCTTAATGAAATGGATCGTGGAAAAATTGCTGTTGAGAGTGCATTTTGAATCAAATATGGCCAATTCTTCACGCTGCATATTACTATCTAATTTGAATAGCTTCATCTGCTGAAGTTCACCGAGCTGTTTTCAGTTACGGATTGTACCCTATTGTTGAGATTACAAAATGTACTCATAGTTGTTTGCAATGGGAATAATCTGTTTGTCTTGATGTTATTGTGCTTTTTAGTAATTAATATTTAGACCCATTATGTTTGCTTAGTTAGGGCGCGAAGGGCCCAAATTTCCACATTCATGCCACATGTTGTTTTTTTCAAGTATTATGGGTTAGGTTTGTGAGGTTAAATCCTAGCCGTGGATCTGGAGCATATCCTGGGTGCGATGCCAGATTTGCGGCCAACATCTTTTTGGAGGAAAAATAGCTTGCCATTTCCTAAGGTCTCCATAAAAAAAGGCTTGCCATTTAGACCATCCATATCCCGGATAGGCAGACCATGCAGACGGGCAGAGCAATCACATGGGGTCCATGAACAGGAGACCCAGATCTCCCTACTCTCCCCTGCGCTGCTCTCCAAGAAAATTACGGTCGCCCCTGCCCCTGCTTCTGATTGCTTCTGATTACGGTCCACGTATACGGAATTAGGCCTCCCACTATATAAGCTATTGCAATTGTCCCTGCGCTTTCCACTGCTCAATGCCACTGTTTCTGCTCTGCTCTGCTCGACCCTGCACTGCTCCCCCAATCAATCCTGCAGTCAATCCAAAATTTCGAAATGCTTGAATCAATCCTGCTGCCAAAATCAATCTTGCACAACCCCGGAATCAACCTCGGAATCAATCATCTTCTTGCACGGCTGTTTACACCATAGCCATAGCTTCATCGCCATAGCTCTCTGCTCTCTGCTCTCTGTTTACACCATAGCCATAGCTTCATAGCCATAGCTTCATCGCCATACCTCCCTAACTTACCTCTGTGCTTCCGCCTCTGCTCCGCTACCCAGCCTCTGTGCTCTGCCTCCGCTCCGCAACAAAGCAGCAAAGCAACAGCAAAGCAACAAAGCAGCAGGTCCTCTCTTGGCTTCAACGATGGCCCTGCAAAAACAGAGAGCCCAGCCTCGAAAAAGGAAGTAGCGTGAAACGCTATCCACGCCCTACAATTTAGCATCAAAAATAGCCAACAATACTTGCACACACATTAAAATTAGAAACTAGACCACTAAATGCAAACAAGCTGCTCAAACATGCCAAAATATACCCTTCTTTATACAATACGACATCAAAATCATAGTCCTAACCACTGATTCCCAAATACGAAACAAAAATCGCAGAAGTTTATGTTTGCTTAGTTAGGGCGCGAAGGGCCCAAATTTTTTTTTAATATAACAGTCAACACACAACTACCATTAACATTATTAACACAAACCATTGCATTTAACACATTTTAATTAAAATCCCCCTTAAACCCCCTTTGGTTTGGGTGCATATTTACACGGGGTGTTACGTAGGGCAGCGAGAGCCCCAAAAATATATTTACAATACATGCACAAAATTAACACCATTAAGTACATTCTCTCAAACCTTATAGTATTTTGCAAACCTTAATATACAGTATACAAAAACTTGTACATGCATACCCCACAAACGAGGATCGCTATATACGGTCCAGATCTTAGAATAAAGGGCAAATATGTCCATCCGACAGCTCTCGTTGCCCGGAGTAACCCCCCGTGTGAATATGCACCCAAACGTAGCCACCACAAAACCAACAATTCCTCCATATAACATTTGTTCTTGATGGATATGAAATTCATTTGAATCCAATTCAATCCCAGGTAATTGCACATGTCACAGATGTCCAAGCAAATCACATCTTATCATCAATAGCCGACAAGGCCACACCTCATTACCTATTACGTCGCCAAAATTTCTCGTTCCTATGATTCTTGCAGTGGTTTAGCGAGAAAAGGGGGATGGAATTGAAGTTAAGAGCAAATTTGATTTGAAATCGAAGGTTTTAAAATAGAATATCCTGCCAGATCATGACCTTTGCTGGAAGATCGGCCTCAGAGGCTGCTTTGTGGGCGGCCATATTCTTGCTGGGTTGAAGCAAGCGGTCGGTGAGCACAATCCGCCCTACTTGCTTCGAAGTTTTCCAAGAATTCCTAAGGCTTCGAAGCGTGGCTATTCCTCATCCTTTTTTCGCAGCCTAGTCGAAGCATGCTCAAAATCGCAAACAGGCACAATGGTTCGGGAGAGGTTTGGCGAGGCTCTCGGTCTTCGGTCACTGGATTGCTTCCTCTATATGGACAGCAAGTACATAGATGAGCAAAGCGGCGGCAAACATGAAGATATCCTCTTTCGTTGGTTTGTGTACAGTCGAAAAGGCAGGTCCGGTCCGAAGATAAGATCCATCATGAACAAATTCAATGTGGAGCGTTTTTGTTTTATGCTATCCGTTGTTTTTAGCAGGCCATCGATGCTATTGATATGACTTCCGTGAGGTCAAGGGATTTAGGCCTTCTTTAACCCTAGTTTCTCACCCATATCATCTTTGTGTTGGATTGTTTTAGGTGAGCAAGAGATCGTAAATTCACGCATGCCCACAAAACTTGTTGCTAGAAGCACTTTGAGTCCTGAATTCGTATGAGCTGGTGTAGACGTCTTTTGCACATTGTGATTAAATGAAAGCATCTTTTGTTTGCATACAGGTTTACAGGTTTGTGTTGCTTTGACTCTGTGTTGGTGCGGCTGTCATGGATTCTTATTGGTGTACGTATACGAAGCGTATGGGGAGCGCGTTCATATACGGGGGTGTGAGATGTAAAGTCTGACACCCTTGATTTGGCATATTCTGACGACTATACCTTAATCCAATGGACATAAAAAACATTAACACATAGAGGCATTAACACATAGCTAGCTTTAAGATTTAAAGGAGAAGGCAACTCTGATAGTCCCACTCCTATGAAGGCATTTACAAAGAGATCATTGAGACTTTAAATACTTTATCATAATGCATTGACATATGGTTGTTCACATGAAATTGTCAACATCGATTATTTCCTGTTGATGTAAAAGACTTTCTTGTGCTGGAGTCACATGAAGCAGGGATAGCATAAGCCTTCTTCCTTCTTTCAGGCAGCAGGAGGATTCAAAATCTGCAGTGCTAGATCAAGAATGCAAGCCACCTGTTAAAATCGAATGGAAACCGAGGGTAGGAGTCCAGAGAAGGAATCCCTGTCAAATAGGGCTACATTCCTGTCATTTAAGTGCATGTGACCTTTTCATTTTAGACGATTGACAGAAAAGAAGCCCTATCAACAGCTTCATGTGACTGGACCCATAGCGAGGAAAGAAATGAGATTCGCCTGTTAAAAATTTCTCAAAAAATCTAGTGTAAACAGCTTTGCTCAATAGCAGAGCCACGAGTTTTCACGATAAAATACCATCTATATTATCTATCATTTCAATCCACGATTTTGCAATGTTGACAATACATACTGCCATACTTTTAAACACTTTACAAAATGGCGTATGCGTATTTTACCAAATATTTGAATGGTTGACGAGTGCAATGGTCGGTGGCAATCGTGTTTAAAAAGCCTAGGTCCAAAATTGGAGGGTAAACGTAACAGCTCAATGGATCGCTCTGCTTGGTTGGAAGCGCAGCCATGGCTTCTGCCATGGACTGGATGTTCCATTTCTTCTCCCTGTTGCGCTTGTGCAGCCCACGATTATGGCGCTTGCAATTCTGTTGATTGGTTTTTCGGTGGTTATGGATGGTTTCATCTCCCCTCTGCCGTCGAAGAAAGCCAGGATCCGCCTTCAAAGGATGCGCCAATACTCACTTTCTTAGGAGCAGACGATTCTCAGCTGGTAATGTTCCTTTGTTTTGCTTGTCAGCCAGTTCGCATTTTTCTGAATCAAGGCTTCGGATTCATTGAACAGAAAATAAACATCGGTGTTTTAGCCAATGATTCTTGTCCCGGTGTGGACGTTGTTTCACTTGGGTAAGAGATTAGTTCGTTTCTTTTTTCACAACTTCCATTTCATGGTCCGGACTTCTGTGCGTGTGCAGCACATGCTTACTCGTGAAGTTTGATGGCAATCAAACATTTATTTTACACCCTCAAAAGGTACTTTTCTTAAACGCTAGTCTACTCTTACACTCCCAGCTGACTTGAAAATTTTGTGCAGGTAACAGGCGTATCTATATGGACAGACGATATGTGTGAAGAATGTTTGAAGCGAACTTCAGCTGATAAAGCTAAGAGCTGGTGTGTTGTATGTTGCCATTGATATGTCATACAAACACAAGAAGTTTCCTTGTTGAAATCTAATGAGTCCAGTAAGTCATTTTGATGAGTCTAGTTGAGACTTGTAAGAAGTGAGTTTTTTAAGTCATCAAGACATTTACATCTCTGGAGGCATAGACTTTAGATCTTTGTTTCTGGAGATTAGATGACATTCTCTTACATTGTGGGCTCCCTTGGTTTAAGGTTCTGTTGTTTGCTAAAGCTTGACATGCATTCTTGTTTTGCGCAGTAGCTCGTGCGAAAATGCACCAAGCCACATAACAATAAACATGAGGCATGTGGCATTGAATATAGCTTCCGTGGATTTTTCAAAATCAGATGCTGGCAAAACGTCTTCCTTCTTGAGGTTTATAACCATTAGATAAGTCATGCATGTTCCCTTTCGTCACTAAGATATATGACTGCAGATTGTTCAATTGCATTAGAAGAATTCAGGAGGAATCAAAATTGTCATTGATTGGTATGGTGGTTTCTACATGCTTTGCCCACATAAGTTTGCCTCCTAGAGATATCTAATAACATTCTAGTAGGTCAAGAGCATTTGCAAGAACAAAATAGTACCACGAGTACAAATGAACTGTTGAGTAATGTTGAAGCTCAGCGCCAGCAATTCTCAAGCAGTTTAGATTTTATTTGCCAGTCAGTCAATGGGGCAGTGGATGTCTGCAGTGCCAACCCGCAGTGGATGGCTAAAATCTTATCCGAGCTGGTACGAATGATTTGTTGATTCCAAAGAGTTGGTACAAATGATTCCTTGATTCTAAAGAGTTTGCTGCAACTTGTTACTTATTAGTTAATTTGTTACTCTTTTGAAATCCTATAGGCCAATTCTGTCCGTGAAAAGAACAACCAGAAAAGCATGCTACAACGGTTGCAATCTGACATTCAGAAGGCATTAAATGCATGTCAGGTCAGTCTTTTATACTTTTTTTTTTCTTTGTGATTGTGTTTATTGTTATCCCAGCTTTAAGTCTTACTAAGTTTGTTTATTTTGGAACATAATGTGCTCTGGATATGAAATTTTGGGCAGATTTTAATGGTTACGGCATGCTCAAATTTCGTTCTACAAAATATGCATTTGCAGATCAAACAACATAAATTGTGTGTCTGGAAAGAATTAGAAATGTTTTGAAATAAGTCCGTACTAAACACTGTCTATTACTTTATGTAGGAAAAAGAGGTGGAAGTTTTTGATAAGCTGCTGGGATTAAACTTAACTGAACAGGATTTTCTACCACGATCAAGAGGCTTAACAAAACAGGAATGTTCGATGGGATTAAACTTAAGAGACCAGGACTTGTCTGAACAATCAAGCTGCTTAACAGAACAGAGGTCTTCTCAACAATCAAGCTGCCTAAAATTTTCACAACAATCAAGCAGTTTAACAGATCAGGAATTTTCTCAACAATCAAGCTGCTTGACAGAGGAGGAATCCTCACAACAGCCATCTTCAGTTAGCGCAATAGAGGAGTTGGAACAATTAAAAGAGAAGGTTAGTGCCTTCTTTTGCAGATTTCAATGTCTTTACCTGATTACTGTTCCTGGTGTCCTTTCAGAAAGAGAAACTGACTGAGGCATTACTATGGGTGGATATTATGCTGGCATGACTTTTCTAAAACATTGCACAGGCTTATGATTTAGCTCAGGCACAATTTTGTGGGGCATTGCCTAGCAAAAGTGTTTTGTTCCTTTGTCTGAAACTATCAAATGGCTAAATCATCCTTGTACTCCCCTTCACTAACTTATATATCCAATATGTCATCATTAATGTGATCATACGTGTTGTATGTGGCAGTATGTTTTTCCTCCAAATTTTTCTGCTTGCTACTAAATTTTTGTTGTCTGTGGCATTAATAATGATGGGTTAAACCAATAGCCACTTGTATGTTCTCGTTCCCTCTTAAGTATCTCTTCTTTTTTTTGGTTTGGGTTTGGTTTTTCAAAATCGTAAAATATGTGATTCTTCTAACAATTTTTAGCAGACAGTAGCCGTTTGCTTGAATTCATTTTGAAGGTTCGTTTTGTGACTGCGTTGGGGAGGTTTGGATTGGTGAAGTGCGGAACGGAATGGGAACGTAGGCCAGAAGTGAATGGGGCGTTTGAACTCTTAATATGAAAATATTTTTGGAGTTTAATATGAAAATATTTTTAGCACGTTTGCACAAACGAGGGTGGAGACTTTGGAGCGATTTGAAGGCATCCACGTTGCAGCCAGTTGGGATTATTGTGCACGTGGAAAGCCTTAAAATCGTTGGATTTCATCTACGGTGAGGAAAATTCATTGGAAATTCCACCTGTTCATAGCTAGCGTTGGGAAGTTATGATCGCTTGAGGAAGATTTTAATCAAATTGATTCTAAGTTTTAAACTTAAAGTCGGGGCAGTGCGATGGCGATGGCTTTTCCTTACCTTGGTTATGATCCTTATCGATGATCCATGATAGCACAAAATATATATATTCTTTTATCTTCGATTCTGTAACCGTTTGTTTTTCGTTTCTCTAGCTTATGTAATACGGCACTATTGATGCAGCAGCGACTGGAACGGAGGCATTAGGGCAGCTTGGCCGCCCTTTTCGGATGCTTTCCCATAGGTATTGTTTGAATCCGGCCATTTTTTGCTTAGAAAATTTGAATGAAGTTCGCTCCACAATGGATATTATTGCCTTCAATGCGTTTTGGAAAGAACAAGCTCTATCGTCATTTTCTTCTTGGGAAGAGTCACCGTGGCTCAAGGACAGGGGCTACTACAGTTTAGCTGCATTTGTGGCCAATAAATTGGAGTTCACAATTTTATCAGCTTGGATACACTTTATTGGAGCAAAACGCCCTCCAAAGATGAATTCAAAGTTATGCTTTTCAAATTGCAAGTGAAAAAGCATCTACGGCCTTAAGGATATGCAGCCGTAGACAAGAATTAAGGGAAAAGTGGGGAAAGCTTGATTTGAGAACAAGACAAAAGGCTTTGCAATATGTAGTGAGCAAGCTGGCTGCTCGGATGCTCAGTTGTAGCTATGTTAGATCTATTTAATGTCTAGACCGTCCTCTGCCACTGTTTTATCATGCAAACGGGAATGCAAAGCCAGACGTTTAAAGGCTCTAGGTCTAATTCTGCTCCAGGTTTGCTGTGCATGCTTATGCATAGGTTGTTTAATGCATACGCTATTCTAGGTTTTTCCTTTCCTAGAAGTTTTGTATATGGCTAGAGTTAAAGCTGTTCTATTGAACTCGGAAGTATGGATTTTAGAGATGCAAGGAGTAGAACAATGCTTCAGCATGCAGGGCCATGCTGAGTGATTTATAAAGAATATTGAAGCTTTGGAGGAATATGCATCTGTATAGTTTTCT
Source organism: Isoetes taiwanensis (assembly GCA_021234155.1). NCBI lineage: Eukaryota > Viridiplantae > Streptophyta > Lycopodiopsida > Isoetales > Isoetaceae > Isoetes > Isoetes taiwanensis. The sequence continues at coordinate 2,363,346 of JAJEKV010000029.1, read as the reverse complement.
GATACATCTAGATGGTGAAAGTGAAATGTATTATCAGTCACGTAGTTAGAGCAAATATAAGGAAAATATGTGAATTCTTCAAACCAAAGTCCCATAAGCAAAGGCATTCCAATGAGATCCTCTTGCCATCGATTTCAGAGAGTCTAATTATGCTGAGGATGGGACTCCTTTGAGTTATTGCAGGCAAAGAGCAGCTAGTTGAAGGCTGCATATCTTCATCATGATTTTCAGGCAACAAAATGCAGGCTGATTAAGTTTTTCTCAAATCAATTGTCTATTGAACCTTGAAATCTATATGGACATTTCGTGCTCTTAGATACTACCATCTATTTAACGTTCTAAATCTGCATAAGCAGAGTTGATTCTTCGTTATTCTATTAAAATGGCCATTAAAGGGCTGTGATTGGCAGCAAGTAGCACTTATTTAATAATTTGCCTAAAATTTGTTCATCTATTTTTATTGTTCTATGGTTATTGATGAGGCATTAGATCTTTAGTGCCAGGCATTTTTTATCTTCAAATCTGATTGTTGAAGATAGCATTAATTATTATCTGCTAGTTTTTTATTGCTACTGTTGTGAAGCACAATGTTTAGTTTTTTTTTGTCTCAAATCAACGCAGGAAGCGCTCTGCTCTAAGAATTTCCTGATTTTTCTGTTGCAGGCAGAACTTCAATAACCAAGCCTGGTCAGCCCAGATGTGGAAGCATTGACATTTTTGTTGAATGTTCTTCAACCGCTTTACTTGAGTTTGAGGTTTGAATTTATTTTTTGATCATTTCTCGTTTATGCTTCTGAAGTTGCTGTTGGCATTCTGCGACAGGGACAAGGAGATGATAATCTTAGTATGGAATTATCCAGGACATTGCAAAGAACTTTTGTTGGTGGATCGTTGCTCAGGTGACTGCAAACCCCTGTAAGAATGCGACATATTTAAGGTATGATATTGACCTAGATGGTTCTGATAGCACTAGATAATCTGTTCATTTTCTAATTAAGGCATGTGAGGCCTTCAAGATTCAAAAGTTTACTCTACTTTGTGATTGGAAGGCAAATTTACTCTCTTTTTAACCGTGTCTTTGCAATGGATATGCAATAGATGCTCTGTTTTTGTTGCAGATGTGTTGATTCTAACTGGTCTCATCTCGTATATCTCTCCAGATGGGTTCTTATGCTCAAACATTGAAGTAGTCTAGGCATTTTGGAATCAGAACAAAAATAATGCCTTTATGCTTAACTATTTGGTTGGGAAACATGCTGCCGAGTCTGCGTTTTTCATCTGAGATGTACCACCGATTTAGTAATGAGAACGAGTCAGGTACAAATTATTGTCTTTTTCATGTCATGTCAGCATGGTTTCCTTTAATTTAGCATTTTCTTGCGCATTTACTCTTGGTATTGTAATTGCATGTTTGCCATCAAAATGTTTCGTTTCTGGACTAGAGATTTGCTTTTAGTTTTTGTCCTTTGTTCATATTAAGGGGTAACCAACATGCATCCTCATTGAATATCTTGATTTAATGATGAATCGTTGATGGATGCATCTTTATCTATGTTGAACTCTTTGTTAATATTCAGAATTACAAGGAAGCACGCTAAGTAGAGCAGGCAACTTCCTTTCTTTTATTTTCCTCGTATTTTTATTACAATATGGACCATAAATCTTATTTTTATTTTATTTTAACTTTTATAGGAGCTTGATTCAGTTGTTTTGCTGACTTGCAGATCGTTTTGCTATCATGCATGCACGATATATCGATTCCATGCATGAACAACTTATGGATCCATGTGGATCATCTCCATTTACTCCAATTCAAACGTCCAGAACCACAATTTCCTGCATGATTAGTGTAAATGTTGCAGCTCCCTGACACCAAACTTAATGAAGACACATCATGCATTCAGCGATAGTGTTCTAAGTGCTCACAGATAGAGCATAATTGTATGTAGGATATTGGACATATTTTCCATTTGAATAGGAGCAGCATTCTTTAGATGTATCGCCTGCCAAAAAATTGCAATTTTAATGGTGATTGAATTGCACATTCTAGGTAGATTAGATGTTACAAGCATATCCAATACTTGCAAACTCACTCTAAGTATATTTGCATTTCTTTTTGTTTTGAAACACCTATACCTAGAGTTTCATTTGTGACCCCTTTTTCTCTAACCCAACATTTCTACTTTCTTTGCTCGAAAATATCTACGCGTAGATCCTTATCCGTGCACCCCCTTGCCCTCAGTTAGCACTTGCACTTTGCCCCAATTTAGCACCTTAATAGTGCAATAGTAAATGAGTGGAAGATCTTTGGATACAATATAACAAATGACGGTAAAAGATAATGAGATCAAAATGTCCAATGTACATAGGGCAACTATGCAAGAGCCGTTCCAAGATATGTGGATATAAGGAGCAGATTATACACCTACCTGCTTGAGTAATTCTTGTTGTTAACAATTGGAATAGCAACTGAAAAGTTTTAAAAAATAGCAACTTCTAGCTAGAATCTTAGAGAATCTCTAAAAATTAAGGAAATGTAAGGGAGAATCTTCATAAACTCTTAAAAAACTGAAACATGCACAAACTGGAACATGCACCAACTGGAACATGCACCATAGAATCGATTAAAAAACTTGTATAAATATAAACAGAAGCAGATCTATTTTGATCTACCTAGTGTATCAGAAATAGACAAATTTTCAAAGATTGGTTCACTTATGTTCATAGCATTACAAAAGGCATCTCAATAAGTACTAACTTTATCTACCATGAAAAGGTTAATATGGTAAACATCTTAATCAAGCAACTAAGCTATTACCTGACGAATGACAGATTCAGCTACAGAAATGTGTGAAAGCAGCATTTGCTTGGGGACTTTTAACCATAGGTTTATCCGTTGAATAAATCTTTGTTGCCGCAGCTACAAAACCCCTTTGACGACAAAACAAAAACGCTAGAAAATAAAGTTTGGATAATAGCCAGCGATGAATCTAGTTTTCGATCAGATCGAGCTCTAACCATTTCGACAAAAAAACTGGTTTCCGATCAGACCGAGCTCTGATCATATCCTACAATTTATTATGCAAAGTAATCAAACGTGCTTTTGACTAGTTGGAGTTTTATTCGCATGAGGAACATCATAGACCACTTAACATGATCAAAAGCAACCCATCAATGGGTTGTCCATTGGAAGACTCATTGATCATTGGGTTGTCCATAACTATGCACCATTATAATCATCTTGCAAATAGCAAAAATATATTTTTATATATCTTTTTTCACGCATCAATGGGTTGCTTGTTGGAAGACCCACCTAGTGATGCCTCCACTATTATGCAACATTATAATCATCTTACAAGTAGCAAAAATATATCTTACATGTCATTTTTCACTTACATATTGAATTAAGCACACGCAAGATTGAATGCTATTGTATTCCTAACGCGCAAGATCCTTATTTATTTGCATACTTTATAACAGAAGATGGAATGCTATTATCTACACATATATAAGTGAGTTTCAAATTTCTATTTTCTGTTTTTGTCGTGGGTATTTTTTCTGCGCCGCAATCGATTTGTTGCTTTTGTTGCCACGTTTTTTCTAATAAATCCAATCCGTCGAACTCCGTCTACGTTGTCGTTATGGTGTTCACAAGCTAAGCTATGGCGGTGTGCGGATTTGTCTAGTTATTTGGCCTTGGCCGCCTGTATATAACTCGGTAGATCTTGTGCACCTATAACTCTGAATAATTTTAAAATTGTGCTCGGATGTGCTCGGATTTGCTCTGCACCAGGTCAGTCCGTAAGTTTTCTTGCATCTATCTGTAAGTTTTCTTGCATCGGTCCAGTCTAGAATGTTTGTCGGATTTGCTTTCTTGATTTTAGACCGTGAGGAACAGATCGAGCTTGAGTCTAAAGGAATCCACGCCCTGATGGTGTTGTGAACATAAAAAATTTGTTGTGGTTGAGCCTTATCCATAGCCGCCCAGACCATGAAGCTTCTAAGGTCAGAGAAGCCAGGCCGTGATGGGCCGTGGCTGTCTTTTTGCTCTCAGAGTCTCCACGCCGTGAGGGGCCGTGGAGCTGTTGGTTTTTTGTGCATGCAATATGCTCTTGATCGGTATGAATCTGTGGAGCGGCTAGGAGGAAAGGACGAATTGATTTATTCGCTTGCCAGAGAATTGATGCTCTGTCCAAAAGTAAGTGAGAATCCCCTGTTTTTCAAATGATATGGCCCCAGAAGATTGAGATCTGGATGCAGAAGATTGAGATCTGTGTTGTGCTAAAAAACGGCTCTTTTGTGCTCCAAAAATAGCAAAATGTATCGAATCATCTGTTATGTATATAAAGCTCAAATATAGATCAGAGAAGGCTGTGAAATTGGTAAGCTGTGTTGGGCAAAATCGGATGTTGCATCAAGAAAACTCGGAGTAAGTTGGGCCGTTGGGCCTCTGTGCTCGGAAGAAGATCTGTGCAGAGCCGTTTATGGCTACTTGATACTTGCCATATGGCGACTTCTTTTTGCTCGAGTTTTTAGAGTATAGGAACTCTACATGTAAAACACATTTTCAGACTCTATGTGAAACACATTTTTAGCTAAGGGTGGTTGAACTACAACAATGTTTGTTTACAAAATTTCTCAATGTAATCAATGCATGGGATTGTAAATCATGCATTTTTGGATTGTCTCTTGGTAAGTGTATCTTTCTTGAGTCTCCTTTCAATATTTTCTACTTTTTCACAAAATTATTAAACATATATCAAATCCTCACTGTTAGCACAATTGACTACGCAAAATAGATCCTACAATGCAATGGTTATATCTACAAATGTGGGGGCAAAACATAAGTGACTATGGGAGATGCTTACACTGCATTGGGCATAATCTAATAGTGACTCAACCTGTAATGACCCCTCAACTATTGTAATTACATATTGGTTTACTTAAATTGTGAGTGATAATTGAATAACCTTTCTCTCTACGTTATACATGTTTACTACTTTGTCATTTCTAGGTTGAGTTGCAAAATAGGAAAAACAAACTTGGAATTCATGGCCCTCCAAATGGGCTGTAGTGAATCAAAACTATTTTGTGTCATAAATATGCAATCTCTATGCCATATAAAATGAGATGCCAATGTATAATAAGATCAGATTGATTGCAGGTTTTAGCACTTTGTATAAGGAAGTGGTTGTGGTCCTTTTTGTTGAAGAGAAATGTTTGCGGCGGCCTTGGCCGCCGTGATAAATTTCTTGTATTCTTAATTATAGATCCTTACTTTATTTTCATATTCTATGGATCTATTTGCCCTTTTTTTTGGTAGCTGACCATTGAATTGGTGAAACATTCTATCATTTATGCTAGATCAACGGCCACAATGGTGCAAAACACCGATTTCTCCGTCACCAATATTTGGCCTCATGACCATTGACGAAGCAAAAAAAATAAAATAAAAAAAATAGAGCATGAGATCGGACAGGTCAGAAGCTCTAGTCGTAAGAAAGCAAGGCAAACAGAGCATGTGATCACAGAGGCAGGAAGCCCTGGCCGAAGCATTGGAGCATGTCATCACAGTTGCTGATGGACATGCATCTGCAGAGGAAGATTGAAGAGCAAGGTTGCTGCTCTGGGTATATGGCGCTTCTCGACACCCTAGAAGACACTCCCGTTAGTTCTGCACTTACTCCAGTCATCTTTGGCATTGGGGATCCAGACGGAGACGAGGGAAATGAAAGCTTAGATGATTGCTTTCAAATTTTGCGAGGAATTGTAAGCTCTCAATTTAAACTCTTTCAAAATTTTAACCACCTTAAAATTTCGCCTTATTTCAGCTGATTTTTAAAACATGAAATTTTATATTGACATTGTGGCGGCGTATCTGGGCGGCGCCGCTTGCTCCCTCTGTTTCTGCCCTAGCTGTGAAAAACCTCAAGCTCTGAAGCTCTGATGCCGTTCTTAAGGGTCGGATGAAATTCTTAAGACAGATCTGGCGGCTCAAGATCATCCACTTTTCTCATGATCAAGGTTGAATCATGATTCATAGCTTGCTTTTCTCATTTTCTTTCTTCAGTGCATGAATCTGGTTGAATTAGAGGTATTTTTTTCCATCCTGAATCAGATATCCTCAAGAACGACTGCATTTTTTTATTTATTTTTCTTTAGTGCATGAATTTCGATGTATCAGAGGTGTTTTTTTCGGGCCTGAACCAGAGATCCTCAGGAACGAGCTAAAATTTTATGGTAGCTCAAATTTCGTCGGAGAATTTCAATCACCATAAAATATTTTGTGGAAATTTTCAGCAGATCTAGCGGCGCCACGTGGCGCCGTCAGGTCTGCTAAAAACACAAGAAATTTCATGGTAATTGAAATTACTCCTTCCTAGAGTCCACATCAGAGACTGAGGTAGGACATGCAATGGTGCAGTACAAAAAGAGGATGTCTTTCTCATGTAGCATAGACGATTGAGGCATTTGAATGAAAATAGATTGAACATTCTCATTAAACATCGCATGGTAGATGGGTTGGCACTACGACATCAAGGCAAGTTACCATTATATGAGAGATGCATTCTTGGTAAGCAAGCACAACAACCTCGTCGTAAAATTCCAGGAGTCCGCGTCACAAAACCATTGGAGCTCATACATACTGAACCCAGTGGACGTGACATCACTTGAAGGAGCCAAGTATTTCATGATTATCATTATGATTGGTCCACAATTACTTGGATCTTTCATCTACACACAAAGGGGGAAGTTCCTCACTATTTCAAGTGTCTGGCACTGGAAACAGAAAGATATGCATGTCATTCCATCGTCACATTCTGATGTGATAATGCACAAGAATACATCTCTAAAGAATTTACTGCCTGATGTTATGTGGAACAACAACAAGGAGATGAATCTTTCTCTGGAATGGGAGCTGGCTACTGGCAGCAACCAGCTCGCGCTGGCGACTTGTAGCTGCTCCTCGATGTCAAGGTAAGCAAAGAAACTCGGATCAAGCTTTCAGGCGATGGTTTTCAAGCTTTCTGGCTTAGGATCAAAGCTTCGGTCATGGTGATGGCACAAAGCTTTGGCATCTCAAGCTTCTTATGCTGGCTATAGTGACCATAGGGGTCAGAAATCTACCAGGGGTCAAAAATCCAGCCACAACAGGGATTTCACGCAAGTAACTGGCTGTTTCAGGTTCGTTCAAGAATGCTATACCCATTTCTCATTCTTAATTAGAATGGTCGCCACATGGCGACCTCTCATTGGATAATAAACAAGAATACATATCAACTTACCTTGACGAAGCAGGCATCAACAGGCAATTGTGTATCCCCTATGAACATTCTCAAAATGAGATCGTTGAGCGAAAAATCAGGACCCTCAAAGAGAGTTCCAAATCCATGTTGAAGTTTGCTGGTCTGTCTGATAGTTTTTGGGCTGAAGCAATCTCGACTGCTGCTTACTTACAAAACCTTTCCCCCACAGTTGTTGTTAAGGGGAAGACTCCCTTTGAAGCTTGACATGGCTATACTCCACATATCTCCCATCTTCCGATCTTTGGGTGTACTGCATATGCATATATTTCTACTAAAGTACGAACCAAACTTTCTCACAAACGTGTGTGCTCCATCCGTCAATCTCACACTCTCTCTTGAACAACATCTCCTAGAGCAGTATTATCCAGTATGGTGGTAGTCTGATATTGAAGAAGCTTATGCCAATGCTGCCTTCATCACTGATCTCGTTGAACCCTGCAATCCTCACAAAGCTCTTCACAGCCCATATGCTATTCATTAGCAGTAGGCTATGGATGAGGAAATGGCATCTATGGTTCAGACACATGCTTGGGATTTGGTGCCTCTTCCTGCTAGCAGAAAAGCAATCGACTGCAAGTGGGTCTTTCGCATCAAAACCAAATTCAGGGCCCTGGGTGCAAAATCGGTACTGGATAGCAGAAATCACCGTCCGGACGCCGCTTACAAGTGCTTAAAATCGGTGTGTTTTAAACATGACGTGCGTGATTGAAGTATTGACATGTAGGGTCTTGCTACCACAAATGACAAAATTGAGAGAATCATGAACATGTTTGGTGCCGGAAACATGAATGCCTGTAGCCCGCCATATTCCTGGATGGCGGGCTAACCCATCTTGAATTCAAGCAAAATGGAGGGACTAATTGTTTCCAAGAATTGCCTGAACCGAAATTCAACAATTTGCCCTCAACAATTCAAAGAATACACGTAAATCCGGATAGATGAAACCCAATTCCTCTCCCCGCTCAATTTACGTGAGCCATTGATGCAGCAAGGAAGAGAGATCGAGGCGTAGATTATATGCAAAGAAGGTAGCAATGAAGAAGAATTCCCCTCTAAAGATTCGCCTTCAAAGACGAATAAGAAATTGAGACCGAAAGTGACCAAGAATAAGAGAAATTTCAGGAGAAATTTATGAAGTATTCAACCAAATCAAGACAAATGTTGATGATAATGACAAAGGCCGCATCCTTGACAGTCTTCTTTGGAGGGGCAAGGGATTTACCAATTGCTTCTATAAAGAAATCTAAGCAGTTACTATGGCCGAGCAAATGGTGAAGAATTTGAAGGAAACAATGCAAGAACATAAGTTTGAGAGGAATTATGACATGCTTCGCGGCAAGGAAGTCCACCGATAATGGCGCAAGAGGTACAAATGGTGTCAAGCCATTGAATCAAGCGTAAGTGGCCGATTGCTCAAAGATCCCCGTAAAAAACAATTTCAAATGCTTTTCAAAGAAGGGTGCAAGCTAACAAAGGGGAAGGACCTTGGTCAATGTTCGTGGAGGAGGAAGCGGATGGATAGCATGTTAGATCACAATAGAGAAGTCAAGTATCAAGTTCGACGAGAAAATACAAGAGTTTCTCCATACAAGAAAGACGGAGGAAGTATGTATCGAGACGTGAATAAAGATGGAACATCCAATTCACCTTCTTGAAGTCACCAAGTAAGTATTCATCCTATATTGTAGTGTTCATTATATGTAGCATTTATTTGGCATTCACACGATTTCCCAGCAGCTTGCAATTCTACCTCGTGTTTAGAGAGGAGAATCCTCATATCAAAATTGCATTGCGACTTTTGAGAGGTTGAAACCTAGTTTTGTAAGGAGGATGCGTGAGAGGCATACATGCCGTTGCATTTACCACTTGAAATTTGAATACATCATGCAAGGATTGAACAGCCGAGAAAATCGGGTGGAGTTCATGACAATTGCAACCGCCATCGTGGAGATTTGTGGCCCCGCCCGTAAATGTGCAGCCAAGGAGCATACAATCAAGTGTACCAAAGATTTATGGAGACAAGTGGTCTGCAAAGAAAGGTGATGATGAGGAGTGGTTTGATCATAACCGCTTGATGTTGGCGTGTAAAAATGTGGGTTGGATAGAATTAGAAAATGTCCACGTGAAATGGATGGCACGGGTTCAAGACTAGTTAATTGGAAGACATTTGAAAAGCAACCTCGTGGACCAGACAGAGAATTCGGGATCCAAGAAAGGCTTTGAGGTACAAACCCTGCCTTGAGATTAGTACGTATGACGTAAGTCCCAAAGAATTTCAAGAGGAAGTGAAGAAGGTAATATCAGATTTTGTTCCACACAATTACATAGCACATTGGCGTGCCAATCAGTTTAAAACAAAGCAGGTGTCATCATTTCGGAAGATACAATTGTATCTCATTATTGACTTTGCAGAAAAATTACAAAGATCAAGATCCGTAATGAGCCCCACCAATGCACCGCATACGCACTCAAGTTTCTATACTTGTTCACATAGCATATAGGCATGACAAAAGTGCCGATATTCCTGTTCTGTGCAAGTATGTAAGAAGACCGTCCCAAAGAAGAGAAAAAGAACGTAAGGTTGGAGCAGATCGAATAGACTCAACAACGGTAGGGAAGATCATAAAAGAGACTCACTTTTACATTTCATGATAAAGTGCATGACTCATTATTTGTGGAACACCGCCTACGTAAGCATGTTGCATGGCTTAAGGAACAGAAATAGAGTATGAGAAGCATTGGTTTTGGAGTGATGGTCGCCATCACAATTCAAGTCGAAAACCTTTTTTTTTTTTTTTCTTAGGCGGTACTTCACAATCAATGACAAGGAAATAGTGTGGAACTACTTTGCCACCGCTCATGGTAAAGGTGAACATGATGGTGCAGTGTTTGTTATCAAAAGGTCGCTAAGTAAGGAACAACTCAAACCCAATGGTGTGCAACCGAGGCATGCTAAAGATATTGTAAAATTTCGTGTACATATTTCAGCCAGCCTACCAATGATGAAACAGATGAGATCAAAAGATATTTTTGGGAAATTGAACCCGGCCATTGTGGCAAACATGGAAGAATATGAAATTGAAACACTCAAAGGCACAAAGAAGATTCATCAGATCGCACACATCGCAGGACTAGACCAAACAGGCTTGCTCATAGATGCCCGTCATGTTTCTCGCTTTCGTTTGCATGGATCATAATTGGGACTCCCCATCAATACGTAGATTTAGAAAGTGGGAGGTAACCGACTTTAAAACCAGGAGTTGAGAAGAAAAAGGAGACTCTTGAACAAGCCAATGAATGGATCAAGAATTTGGTAGAGGTAGGTGACAATTTTGGCAAAGGAATGCCGAGGTAGACAATTCAGAGGGTGTGGATTTCTACATCCTCAAGCGCACGTAACCCAAATGCACACTTGAAGATTCATACAAAGATGGATGGGGGCAAAATTTGGAGTGCATGAGGTTGGATTGTATTATCAATTCATGGGTAATTTCAAGTATATGTTGCTCACTAAACAACCCGAAGCCTCCGGTACGCAATGACCATGTGGTAAGATATCCTAAAATTGATATGGAAAAAATAGAAGGCACGTACATGTACGTAATTTCACAGAGACCCATGAAAAAAATTATGGCCAGCTCCCAATAACAATGTAATTCTTTGACACTTAACCAAATTGATGGCATTCTTTTCAAGTGATTTGTTGTTCCAAAGACCTAAGCACGTAAGCACACATTTGTATATATATTAATAATAGTGAGGATGCACAAGGGTGGTGTGCATGGACACGTACTTTGAAATGAAGATTGAATTGTTGTTTAAGAATGTACATTTGTGACATTGGAATAACATTCAATTATTTATTTTGATACCATCACTATCCCAACATTCTTGGCAAAATTATATTGTAAAGGCATTTCCTCGATGTGACATGTGTCAATTCCAATGGTCGTACGAATTATTTAAGCCCGGTTACTTAATTAATTGTTCGGGCGCTGTGAGGTTTTTCAGATAATCGACGCCGCCTAAGCATAGGATTTAAGCACTAGGCCCCTAATCATAGGATTTCAGCTCTTCTTACGCCCTCACGCCACCGCCTTTAAGCCGGCAGAATCCGCCGCCAATTCGCCACGCCCGCTTATTTGCAATGGCCTCTCGTGATGCGCTGGAAACCAAGCACCGTAGTATGTGCTTAAACAAGTGCCGAAGATGCGGATGTCGCCCGCAATAATAGTAAGGGGCCTACTTCTTCGAGCCGGTTCAGCCGATTCAAGAAATGTATATCAAGATCGAGAGGAAGAAGAAGGTATTATCTTGTTTTGCATTTTTTTTGTTTTGTTTTTCTTTTTCTAACATTCTTGTTTACGTAAGTGGAGCAGAAGTGGGGCAGAAGTGGAAGAAGAAGAAGAAGAGGAAGAAGAGGAAGTGGAAGAAGAAGAGGAATCAAGAAGAAGAAGAAGACAATTCGAGGAAGACAATTTCGAGGAGGAAGAGGAAGATGGAGAGGAAGAGGAAGAGGCGGATGAAGAAGAAGAAAAAAAATGCCGAGTCAAGTTATGAAGAGCCCCACTAAGAGGCGAGGAGGGAGGAAATTGAGGAGAATGTGTGGAGTGAGCCGTAAAGCCCTTGAAGACACCCCCCAAGACACCCCCTTGAAGACACCCCCGCTCAAAGACACCCCCTGCTCAAAGACACCCCCTGCTCAAATACACCCCCAAGACCACCCCCCGATCAAAGACACCCCGAATCGAAGACACCTACCAAGGCCTTTTTTTTGTAGAAAAATTTTGTTAATATACAAAAATTTTTGTCTCTCACAATTTTCTCTATAATGCCTCATCTACTTCTTTTTTCAAAGATCACATTTTGTTTTTTCTATTGAGTAAAGAATGAATTCATTTGATGTTCTTACTTCTATTATCCATGCAGGTGGCAAAACATTGAATTCTTGTACAGTCCATATTCTGCTTGAATGTAACAGTGCTCTGGCTCAAACACGAAGCACTTTAATTAGTTTCAGCAGTGCTTGTGAGTAAGCACTGGAATGCAAGAGCACACATGCAATAAACAAATATCCTCAGAACAAATTATATAGCATAACAAAGAAGCAATCGCAAAACAAAGATTTAACATATATGTTTTCATCTATGAAATGTTATTTTTGTCTATCTATCAAATTTATGAAGTTCAATTCTCGCGGTCCATTCAGATTCTCGCTTGAGTGTAACAAAGGTTTCAGCTCTTTCATTAGTTTCAAACACTAAGCACTTTAATCACTTTCAGCAGTGCCAGTGAGTAAGCACTGGAACACACGAGCACTTATGCAATAAACAGCTACCTTTAAACAGTTATATGGCTTAGCAATAAGCACTGCACCTTACCTGCATGACAGTAAGCACATGATGACATTAAGCAACTACATAAAAGTATCTGTCACTGCAAGACAATAAGCAGTATCTGCCATTAAGACTCAAACCATAGCACTTGCAAAAATTTTTTTTTTAAGCACTTGATAAGTTTTAAGCATCCCTTTCAACAAGATTGAAGTATATATAAACAATATAGCAAAAACTTATAGACAAGTCTGCATTGAACTACATAAACAATATAGCAATAACATTCTTAAATTAAGATAAAGATGGTACATGAAAAGTGTAGGATTCCTTGGCCTAAATAAATGACAAACAGGCCAATAATCATGGAGAATGACAAGCGTCATCACCATAAACCTTCTCCAATTCCTTCTTCACAAACCCCGCAAATCAGAATCGCTTTTCCGTAAAAGTCTTTCCAAGCATAGCTTCATAATCTTTCTATCCGCCTTAGGCCAAGGCTTGTATCTATGTGTATTCTTCACCAAAGGACTTCATTTCTTCCTCGGTCTTGGCCCAAAAGATTTCTTCTATCTTTGGGGTGAGTACCGAAGCACTTCATCATGGACATCCATCTTGAATGCAAAACCCGCAAAATTTCCGTGGACTCTAAGGTAAGACTTGTACAATGAATCATCAAGAAGCAAAGTCTTACCCGAGAATCTTGGGTATGACTCATATATTTTCCCAAGTGGCTTCATCATGATCGACAGCCAGTGTTTGTTAGGGTGGTGAAAACCGGTTCCGCACACATTTTTTTCCCCGCCCCCATACAAATTCAAATCGTCCCTCAAATGACATAGTACTTGCAAAAGACATCTTCCACATTGGAGAGTTGCATTGATGACCATATACCAACACGACACTTCGAAACAAAGTCTTCAAGAAGAACACCGCTTCGGTCCGAATATCACTTTCTTTCGCTAGTGTATGTCATTGTCAATCCCGCTTCCAAGCGTATGTGTTCATTTGCACCAAATGTTTTACCAACACACCATTTAAATCCAAGACAATGAGTTTATCTTTGGTCGGCAAATCAATATTTAGTACGTTGGAACATCCCGAATACCTACACAACAGAATTACTACATGAATAAATAGATGAAGATGAAAATGAAAAATGGGTTGAATGTGGAAACCTTTTCAGATCAACAGCCAGGATTCTCCCGACCTAACAGAATGAACTGGTAATCCTACAAAGGAATGCAACAAAAGAAAATCAATAATATTCAATGTTTTAATCAACACTAAGTTGTGGACTTGCCCAACAATGCCCATACCCCTTTCCGTGGTTATTAATGGCAGAAATCACTTGTTGAAGATCGTGCTCACCAACCTTGAGGGCCTGATTCCGCATTTTCTTCGTAACACACTTCGATATGTGTGGTGTCATGATTGAGACCGCTTCCTCATCTTTTGCATAGCTACTTTTTGTTCTCTTTCTTGTAGCCCTGAACTACTTTGCTATCCTCCAAATTTTACCCCTCTTTGTTCTTCCTCGCCCTTTCCTTTCTCGCAAATATTCAGCCAAGTTGCCCCCTCATCCGATGGAATTACTCCCTCAACTTCCTTAGGTGCTTCAAAGGTACAATCGGTTCTGTTGTTTTTCCACAAACCGGTGTTGTGTTTACGCTTCTTCTATAGCTTCTTGGACAGCTTCTTGGACTGGTGGTGTGGTGGTTCTGGGCTGTTGCAATCAAATCGGGCCACAATTGATCAGACTCTATAGGACTTTGCGGTGTGTTGTGCATCTTCAAATGGCACCATTGTCCTTCTTTGAACCCTCAACGGTGAGACCTCAATTGCGTGATCGGATTAACACATCCTTTTTTGGTGTACTATTTGAAGCACCCCAAACATGGCCAAAACCTAGCTCGTCAAATACACCCTCCACCTTTCCGGGGCAACCATGAATACATTGTCCTCCTCTCAACAATGAACAACAAGCTATATGATACTCATGTTGGCAATTCAAGCTAAACTTAACCTGTAAGCTTTAGTGAATTCCGCACCACATGCCTAAACATGTATAAAATGAATCTTCCACTAGTTATCTCGTATAATAGTAGAGATGCTAAATGTTGCAGAGAGTATCCATTTTCAGCTTCCACAAATTGTTTATGTAGAAATGCAGAGAGTCTCGTTCTTCTTCGAGAACTTTTAACTCCTCCTCAAGTTTGAGTTTACGTTTGACCCGCTCATTAACGGATGTAGGGTTCATTGCTTTTGTACCTTGTTCCCGTGCCAGTTTCCATCCGGACACCGCTCCAAATCTTTAATTTCTGCCTCCAACTCACATGTTGGATTAAGCTTGAACTCCTCCCTTTTGTAGCCAAATCATTTGTGGCCTGTCTTAAACCTGTTTTTCAGCCTCTTCCAACATCATTTTCTCGTAATTCGAGGCCTTCTCATTGCCTTTCAGCTCACTTCCCACCGCTTCCATTCTTTGTGATAAGTAAAACTGATTTTCCAATCTCCTCAGATCGCATTCTCTAAGGTTTTTATGTTTTCATCACATGCAATCGACCTCATTTGATCCAAATTGCCACCTTTGGCTTTGCCTTCATTTCAGTTTTTCCTAACATGTGCTACAACATCCGCCTCTGTTTTTTACTTGTCTATTGTTGTGGTATCTTTGACATTGCACACAAATGCAGCCCGCTTTACTTTGTGTTCCTCGTGCAAGTATTGATCTAGTGCAATTTTCAAACGCAAAAAGCAAGGGCCGTTTGCTTTCTTACTTCTTTGTTGTGACAATTCTTGTAGATTTTTCTACAGAGTGTTTCCAACTTCTCTTGAAGATGCTCCTTTGCACAAGGCCATTTTATCTTTCCCTTTGTTCAACTTCTTTGTCCAAACAGAATCCCAATCTCGATCCGTGACATTATTTTCCAACCAAGCTTCTTCCTCGTGGGGCTTCACCCCCGAATTGCACAGACCTCTGATGGTGTGAAAATCATCCGCGCTCCATGCCTCCATCGTCAACAGTGAAACACTGATCTGAGTTTTCGCGCCCAGGGGAAAAGGAGGGAGAAGGGCGTGACGGGCTTCGACGTCCGCGAGTTTCAGCACTTAAAGTGCTTAAACGCTTCGCCAAAAGTTGTACCCCACTAGCGATTTTACACCCCCCTTCTAGTTGCGAAAGAGTTTTCGCAAATCCCAGGCATTGACAACGATGAGACCTTCTCACCAATTGCAAAGTTCACCTCCATTCGTGTGGTTCTCGCCATCGCTGCACAAGAAGACTTTGCGATCCATCATATGGATGTGAAGACTGCCTTCCTCAATGGCGACCTAGACTGACCGCTGCATCAGCATATCAAACACATGTAATGACATTTTTATGGGTTAAGTTCAAAACATTAAGTGATTATGATTTAGTATATGCTATTTCAACTACATTTTTATTTTTTTCCATAGGGTTATTGCATACTCACGACAAAAGAGGTTTAATTTGTAATAAATCATGGGTTAAATTATGGACATTAAATAAAAAGTGCAAGATGTGATCATAGGTTAAAATACGAACATGAAACAAAAAGTGCAAGGTGCGAAAAAGAAGTAATACAGTTTTGTGGTGTGATGAAGAAGTAAATCACCAAAACATGCCAAATCTATCTAGAGAGGTTTATCCGTGCATTCTTATGTTATTCCAGAATAGAATCTTGCACACTTTATGCTATTCCGAAATAGAACCTTGCACTCTTATTGTGTTCTAGAATACGAACATGCATTCTTATCTACTCCAAAATACAAATAAGGAGTCACATTTCGGATCACCAATATTACACCTTGTGTTTAATTTGTCACCAACATGCCAAATCTTGTTTAAACATGAAATTAGAGGCAAGAGTATGCAACAACGATAGCCCAAATAATTATTGCACTCATTACAAAGGTTGATGCACTCACAATAGTAGTATTAAGAGCAAGGTTATACTCATTATTATTATTATCTTGTTAATGGTTTTACTCATTATTATCTTGTTAATGTTCTGGCTATCAATTTTGTATTTTCTATAACATATCGTGAAGACTTATATATTGCCAATTGGGATGCCCCTTCAGTTTAGGCTCAACCAAAGGAAATATATCTAGTTATTTGAACACTATCCTTGCAGATGACAGTGTTGCTAAACATGAGTGAGTGTTATTCAAAAGCATGCATTAAATATGCTCTGTTTTGATCAACCCCTTTTGTTTTTGGAATTTCAATTGTACAGAAGCTACAAAGTCCTGGAGCTCTTCCCAATCAAGAAACTCCCTGATGCGTGGAACCATACAATTCAAATGCAATAAACTACTATTTTGCAAATTGAAATTGCAATAGACCATACAATTCAAATTGCAATAGACTACTATTTTGCAATAATCACCATACAATTCAAATGCAATAGACTACTATTTTGCAAGGGCCACAAACTTGAATTGGATGCCAAGCACTCCCATTGTGTTGCACATAAGTGCCAGATACTCTTAATAAGCGTCTTAAACTTCATAGGCAAAGCTAATACTTGAATGACACATCATTGAATCATTGATGAGCTCCCTGAATCAATAATGTGTGGTTCTCGCTTGGCACCATTAGAACATCTTTAACCATTAACAATAGAAAGCAATGGTCACTAGACAATTCAAATGCAATAAACTTTATTGGGGTCTGGGTTCGGGATCGCTTGCAAGACAACCCTCTATGAGGACCGTGGATCAAGCAGGGAAATCCTAGCTGAATGTCACGCGGGATTTTTGCAAAGAGAATAGAAAGAAAGAAAAAGAGAGAACAGAACTGAAAGAGACAATATGCAAAAAATGTAGCTTCCTTGATATCAATTAGAGTACATGAACTCTCGTCAAGGAAGAGGAAAATAATCGAAACAAGGCTAAAATCTCATCTAAAAACTCAAGATCTATCTCTACTCATGTATATAGTACAATGGCCTCAGGCCCAAAATAGACAGATGACAAATCTCAGACACCAACTCCTGGATCAACGCCTGATTTTCGGGAATCTGGCAGCGCCTTCATTAGTGCCTGGAATCCCGCTGGATTAAGGCCACACTTCACGGGGGCTGTCACTTGTCCATTCTGGGTCTCTTCTTTGACTGGGACGTGGACTTCTGCGTGGGTTTTGGGGGGGCGTATACTTCTCGACGCTTGACCTAGTGCCTTGTTTCTGCCATGCTTCATGGTACTTAGAATAGTCCCTGCACTGGATGTACACGACTAACACTTCCACCAAATGACACTCAATGGAGAGAAAAGCAGAACAAAGATCGAAGGTGGGAAATCAAGAACCTTTTGGAAATCATCTTGTCGTCTATGAGGGGCGTGCCTCAGTATGATACTTCGTGATAAGATCTTGCCGATCCTTGAGCGCATCAGAAGTGTTGACCCCAATTGAAGGTGATGCATCAATGAGAAACTCTGACTGCACCATATCTTCAAGGGCACGGTGGGCTTCTGCGAGGATGTACTGGCATTCGATGAGAAGGCAAGTCTGAAGAGCAAAGGTGCCAGCACTGGTGTTAGGATTGCAATAATAGATAGGACACTTTCCCGCAATAGAACACTGGAGGAGACATTTCAAAGCTGCACAGAATCTAGCTTGACAGTGAACTGAGGTATCAGGAGACGTAGCAGCACGCTCCAAAAACTATGTGAGACCCTAGACGGCTTGAATGGGTGTCTGCCAACCTCGTTCCATTCGGAATATAGATTCAATTCCTAGTATGCTCCAATGTTTCTCCTTCTTGCCAGACACAACGACGCACGAAGCGTGGATCCCACCGGAGATATGTAGAAATGTGAGCGGGAGTCCAATCCGCGTGACAGGCCAGAGCCTTGGTCCAAAAGGGGAAGCGCCAGTCTGATGTGAGATATTGATGGCGTGGAGGCGCCCCCAAGGACGTATACAGATCATTCTCTGGAGGAGGCTGCATCATGGGCTTCTGGGCTTGATCACAGAATTCCTTAAGTAGATCAGCATCAAAGGTTTGACTCCATCATTCCCAATCAGGACAGGACAGAAGAGTGTGGACAGGAGGAGGGACCCATTCCGTAGGAATGGTCTCACCTTTGAGATATGCACGAAGGTTGTTGAAACCATCAAGATGCTGCAAATAAATTTGTGCAAACTGAATCCCCATATCTTCATTCGAATTTTTTCTGATTTGGTGCAGAGTTTCCGCAATCTAGAGGGGTAGGTGTTGAACAAGCTCCGGTATATACTCTACCTTGAAAGCATTGGTCCATGTCTCATCATGAAGATATTTATTCTCAGACGTCAAAAGCCATTTAGCAACCTCGTTTCCATGAAAAGCGCGACTTTGACCATCATCAAACTTGTCCAGTATGTCAACCAAATAGATGTCATGAATCACATATGCCATGGGTTGAACTAGACGAAAAATAAAGAATTGCTGGTCATCACAAGTGAGAAGTCCATATACCAAAAGAGCACAAAAGAGACCTTTATCTTCAATAGAGAGATCATGCCAAATGGTAAGAAGATCACTAGTGCTGAGGGGCCCATCAAGTTTGTCATTAGCAGAATACCACTTAAGCATGAAAAGATGGCGTCGAGAGACTACATAATCCAGATAGCTCGTGGGTGTTGAGAAATCTCCGGGAATATTGACTGTTAACTGAATATATGTCTCATAGTGATTCTGAGCATCCTCAGCAGACTGAATAGCTTGCTTCAACTGATGTTCCATGACATGAATCTTGTTATCCTTCTCAACAAGAAGGCGCAATTGATCTCTGATATTCCTATGAGAGTGCGTGGCCTGTGATGATGACGGTCCCTAAGTGGAGAGTTGTAACTGAAGACTGGCAATTTCCGTATCATCAACCAGCTTCTGTTTCTGAGCTTTGACAAGCTGAGCTTGCAAGGCCGTGACCTGTGTCTGAACTGCTTCTAGTTGGCCTTCTAAAGCAGATATGCGAATTTCTCCTTGCGCGACAAGATGAAGCTGACGGGTGTAATCACTGTGTAATCCTTTATACAGATTCTGACTGTCAGCAAGAATTTTATCTTTCTCTTTAAGTTGATCCAGAAGTTCGTGGATAGTGGCTTGAAGTTAAACTTGTTGGTCTTCCAATGTGGCGCGTGTGTCTTGTTCAGCTTTGAGAACCTCACGGGACTGAAGCAGAGCAGCGTGTTTACTCTGAAGGCTTTCTTCCAGAGTCTGAACTTAAGTGATAGCTGCTTGAAGATCACGGTGAACAACATCTGTGGAATCCATATACTCTTTGACGCCATTCATAAAATGCTCTTGAGAGTCTTGAAGTCTGAGCATGCATTCAACAACAATTTGTTCATACTGATACAATATTAATGCGCGTCTCGACGGAGGAGGAACAAGAGGTTGAAGCGGCAATGACAGTTGTGGAATGATAGGAGTAGTGCTTTACGAAACTTGCTGGGAGTGGGAATTTTCAACTTGTGTTGACTGAGAGGAAGGAACATTTATGACGGGACCACGGCATGGTTCTTGTTGGCATGGGGATGGTTGTGCTTCAGGATGTGGATGGGAAATTTCTTCTTGGAGTTCCCTGATGGCAGGAATGACTGGAGGCAGCAGAAATGGCTTCGAGATTGGTGGGGGACAAATGACTGGATTCTGGAAAGGAGTGGTTGATGATTGCCTGAAAATGGGCACCCATTGCTGATTCGAGGCCAGAACCTGGAGACTGACAGAGACAATCGACTTCATGGAGGAGGCGCTGAAACATGATCTGAGGCCAATCAACGAAACTGATGGAGTAAATGGCAGCAATGGCGGTGTGAAAAAAAGGTTTGTTAATGTGGGTGTTCTTGATGGAATAATCATAGAACTTTTGCCACAAAAACTTCACATGGGGCTTTGCAATATTGGTGAGCTTGTGAGTGGTGGCGGCATATGGTGTTTGGCCATAAACGGTGACATCATGATCCTGTAAAGCAGCCCAATTCAAAGAAGGAGTTCGACGACGTAATTGAAATATCCGAGCCAAAAGATTCTGATTGAGGATGATTTGATTTTGATCCACCATTGTCTGATAACTTGCATTAGTCTTGACAAGATGAGCAACAAACTGCCGTAGTTGAGTTGGATTAGGAACATGGAGTTTCTGCTTGAAAAATTCGACAACCCCGCCCTTTCCGCTACTTCACGATTTGCGCCTTCAAGAGGGTCGCGAACAGTGGCAGTCGAGAAAATAACAGATTCAAAGAGTGCAGGATCCATCAGCACTGTGGCCTGGAGAGTAGGAAGCTTGGGAGAGGCAGCCATGGCGATTGAAGGAATTTGGTAGGCGGAAGACGGAGAGCAAAGAAGTTGCAAAAGATTTTAGGGCGCGCGTCTGTTCAACAAGATTTTTATAGACAACTTCAAAAGTGGAATCTGAACCGTTGATTCTGCCAGATGGCAGCAGAGATGAAGGAAGCTTTCAGAATACAAAAATTTGGTTAAGTCTCAGAAAGCAACTAAGAGTGAATCAAAGGTAGAGATGAACTGGAGTGAACAGTTTGATGGGACGACGTGATGAGGTACGAATAATGATGTGGGACGGTCGTGGTATTAAGGGTGAATAATTAAGAGGGGCAACTCGAGAGTCGAACATTTTAAAAAAAGGTGGTGCAGAGACAACAATGTCTAAAGATGGTTCCAGGACAAGATTTGTAGCTAGATAGCAGAATCTTGGATTGAAATGTACCTTGCATGCAGACACGTCAACTGAAATGTGATTGGGCCAGGGGGCAGCCCAAAGGCGATAGGACTATATAAGACGATCAAGGTGCGAGAGGAGGACACCAATTTACAACGATGGATATGCCCATTACTATGCCGAAGAACTGCAACGAGTAGATTACCTGCCAAATGACGAACTTTGATCTCTGCAAGGAATCGGGGAATTCCCATGGATGGGTAGCTGGCCGGGTCTGTGAACAATCCCGATTCGATGACTAACCCGCAGGATGTGGTTCTGCATCTTCGCTGGGACCCGACGTAGTGCCTCTCGCGCTCCTATTAATCCAGAGTAGCCAGGTGTTTAATTTAGGATTTTGTATATAGGGCAGAGCTCGTAGCGATTAAGTATGGGCGAGGCCCAATTTTGTTGTGATCCTACTGCTTTTTTAATATAAATATGTGTTGCAACTCACTCTTGTATTTGTGTCTGAGATTATGTCGGTTGTGTCTGTATGAAGGAGTTTAAGGCGAAAGCCATTAACCAGAGTGGGTAATGGAGTGCCATCCAACTTTGCCAGTTGAAACACACTGGATTGCACGACGTTAAGAATTTGATAAGGACCAAGTCATCGAAATTTCAACTTTCCCGGAAAGTTTTTATATCTGGAATCATAAAGAAGAACTAAATCTCCTTCCTTGAATGTCTTTTGTTTAATATGTTTGTCATTCCAGGACTTTCTTGACTGTTGTCCAGCAAGAACTCGGAGATAAGCATCTCTACGAAGCTCATCTAACTGTTGTAATTGATAAACGCGCTCCTGGAGTGCAGCAAGTGGATCATGCACAGTAGCAAGTTGAAAATGAAGAGACGGAAGAACATACTCAAAAGGCATGAGAGCTTCTTGACCATAAACCAATTTGAATGGTGTGTGCCCTGTAACAATTTTGAAACTAGTGTTATAAGCCCACAAAATAGTACATAGCTTTTCCTGCCAATCAGTGCGAGAAGCGTCACAAATTTTCTTCAAGACATTGATGAGGGGTAAAAGCATGAAAGGGTGTACGTACATTGTACTGAATTGATGTACAAATATGGATACTTTTCACGTACATTTTGGTTATTTTTTATTTGTATAAACATACACTTTTCGATTTTATGTACTTTGCATATACATTTAAGCTAAATTTCGGATATGTTTTGGCTATGCATGTACTTTTTGGGTACTTTGGGTGATTTGTGTAATATAGCCACATGTACCAAAAGGGATACATTTATAGACACCCTTTCATGCTTTTACCCTGAGTGTCTTGTTTGTGCTTTCCGTGAGGCCATTTCCTTGTGGATAACAAGAAGTACTCTTCCTGTGATGAATATGCAAATAATCCGTCAATTCCTTGATTGTCTGATTTATGAAATGAACCCCTCGGTCACTGACAAGTTCTGTGGGATAGCCGAAGCACGTGATGACATGCGTGTAGAGGACCTTGGTCGTACTGGCAGCAGTATTATCAGGAAGTGCACAGGCCTCCACCCACTTAGTGGCATAATCCGTAAGAACTAGTATATAGCGGGTATGGGTGTGCCGCGCTAGTGGATCCATTGGCCCAATAAAATCCATTCCCCATTTGCTGAAGGGTAACGGTATGACAACTGATGTTAAAGAGAGAGTGTTACGGGTCGTGGGTCGACCCACGCGCTGACTGAAATGTCCTCCACCAAGGCCTTCATGTGCTTGGCAAACAATCTCTGAAACTTCATGAGGAAGAATGCACCGGCGCAAAACCATGTCCTTGCCATGCTTATAGAGATGGCCCACAATCATGGTATAGTCACGGACTTCACGTAGGAACTATTGACGGCGTGACTGGAGCTTCTCGAGAGAGAGCATGGGGTCTTCTGATGGTAATGCACCAGAGAGCAGATATTGCTGATAGTCATGAAACCAATGGGGTGTGGCCGTGACCAAGAAGAGTTGTGCGTGAAAGATAATCAGGCATAACATGAGACTTACCAGCCTTGTGAATAATTTTAAAGGGAGCAAACTCTTGAAGAAGCAGTACCCAACGGGCAATGCCGCCCGTGGGCATGGTTTTGTTAATCAGATAGAGAAGAGCTTGATGATCAACAAAAAACTTGATTTTACTTCCCAACAAATAATGACAGAAACTTTGTATACAAAGATGAGGCCAAGCGCTTCTCTTTCCGTGGCAGAATAATTCCGCTCAGCAAAGTTAAGTTTCATGCTGGCATAGCGAATAGGCTTGTCTGTGTAAGAATCATATTCTTGAGAAAGAACAACACCAATGGCAAAGGCCGAGACATCAACATGGACATAAAAAGGTTTGTCCCATTGAGGTGGAACAAGAACAGGAGCTTGAGTTAGCAAAACCTTCAGTTTTTGAACTGCGGCATCCGCCTGGGGATTCCATGGCCAAGAGGATTCATCACCCGTGAGTTTATCAATGGGATCTGCAATGGCAGCAAGTCCTGGAATGAAGGTTGCATAGTAATTTACCTTGCCCAAAAATGAGCATATCTCCTTGATATTGGAAGGTGCGTGAGCCTTCAGCACACAACTAATTTTTGTATGGTCCATGGTGATGCCTTCTTCACTGACAACATGGCCAAGAAGGACACCAGAAGTGACACAGAAAGTGCACTTTTCTGGATATAAACTGATACCAGATTCATCACATTTTTGGAAAACAAGCTCCAATTTGTCAAGATATTCCTTCATGGAGCTATAAGCAGAAAAACCATCCTGAACAATTTGCAGAAAGGCATTATCTTTCATGTAATCTTGAAAAACATAAAGCATAATGCGTTGAAAAGTGGATGGGGAATTAGATAATCCAAAAGGTACCACTTTATAGGCAAAAGTGCTCAAGGCGTGGTGAAGGTTGTTTCCAATTGATCCTCAGCGTTGATAGAGATTTGATTGTAGCGTGAGAAGCCATCCATAAAGGAGTACATCTCATGGCCTGCTACTTCTTCAAGAACTTGGTCTGTGAAAGGTAGCGGGAAATGATCTCGTTTCGTGGCCATATTAAGTTTTCGATAGTCCATGCAAACACGTATTTTGCTATTGTGTTTGAAAGCAATTACAATTGGGCTCACTCACTCTGAATGTTTGACCTCATAAATCAAGCCAGCAGCCAGAAGTTTATATATTTCGGTTTTGACACGATCACAATAATTGGAGTTGAGCCTATACTGTCGTTGCTAGATTGGGCGTGCATTTGGTTTGGTAGGAATAGTCAGTTCCCCCAATTCTCTCTTGATACCTCTTAAGTCTATGTAGCTCCACGCAAAGATATGTTTGAGCTTCTTGAAGAGGCTAATAGCACGAGCTTTATAATTGTGTGGAAGATTGGCAGTCAACCGGACGGGTTGGTTGTCTCCTAGATCAACGACTTCAACTCATGGAGTTTGAATATGCGGGACTATGTCTGTGTCCGTGATGGTGTGAGCAGGAGGTTTGAACACCACGGGTGGTTCAGCACTCTGAGTAGTGAAAAATAGAGGTTGCTGAGAGTCATCAATTAATGGTTGCTTAATGACGGCAGCAACATCGATAATATCATGAGGAGTGTCTTCTGCAGGAAAAATATCGCATGCTGGATGCGATTGCAGGGTGCCAAATAGGGATCCAAGAAGGTGGCAACCGCATGGTCTTGATCAAGAGTCATATTACCCCAAGGATCAGCATACTCGGAGTAGGAAGACATAGGAAAACCTGTTAGAGGATCCTGAACGTGATAAGTATTTTGAGGCTCTTCTGAATCACTGTTAGAGAGGGACGGCTCAGCGTGTTCTACAGAGATCAGCTTACCACTTTCAAGATCCATTGTTGCATTCAATGTGCCGTCAGTGATAACGAGTTGATCAGTGGCCCAGTAGTGAATGCTTTTGGCCTGACGGAGGAAAGGTAGTCCAACCAGCATTTTGTAATCACCTGGATCTTCACCAGCTTTTCAAACACCAAATTCCAAGGGGAATTTGAGATTACCAATACTGATGTGGAGAGGAGGAGAGATGCCTTGAGGTCGTGTGATATGGCCGTTGGCAAGCTTAATGTCATAAGGGGCATGATAGAGTTGCTTGATGCCCAGTTGCCTCCAAAGTTTGTCTGTGATGAGGTTGACAGCACTACCGCCATCAATCTGCACATGATTGATATGTTGATTTCCCACAGTGGCATGTACCGTGGGAGTAGAAGTGGCTACGATACCAACCATAACCGTGGGATGAGCATGGGTACATTCTTCTGTAGAGTGATTACACATGTTGCAGCACTTACAGTGAGGATGACCATTGATAGCATTACATTCATTTGCGAGATGGCCTTGATACTTGCAGATATGACACCAAATCTGACTGCATTGAGGAGGAGCAGACTGGTGAGGTTGTACAACATTTTGAGGAACCATGACGGGGGGCATGAAGGGAAGCTCCGTGAGGGGAATGCCATGGGAAGACACATTGATGGAATGATTTACCAATTCAATGGCTTGATCCAATGTCTTGGGTCCCAAATACTCTGTCATAAGACGAATAGTAGGAGGGAGACCGTGCAGAAACCAAACTAGAATCTGATTCCACGTGGGATACTCCTTAAGTTTGTTGACAAGAATGTGGAGACGATCCGCAAAGTCAGGGGCAGACTCCGTGGGTTGTTGCTGGAGATCATTGAGCTGCTTCAGAAGCTGTTGATCATCATCCATGGTTCCATAATCTGTGGTTCCATAATGGGAGAGAAAGGCAGTCTTCATCTCTTGCCAATTTTGTTTCCAGTGACTTTTATTTGCCATGAGCCACTGATGAGGGGCTCCACGCAACGTGGTGGAGAAAACATGGAACTTAAGTTGAGGCTGAGAATGGTCATTCAGAATAGCCAAGGCTTCAAATTCCTCCATGTGAGCTTGAGCGCTTTGATCAAGGGGTTTCCCTTTGGCATTCCTAAAGATTGGATATGTGAGCTTGAGATTGTGAACAGGTGATGGAACCTGAACTTGCATGTATTGTGGTGGAGCATAAGTGGGAACATAGCCTTGAGGCACAGCGTGGGCTGGGAACAAGGTGGTGGCATGGGAACCATGAAACCAGGAGGTCCAGAGAGAGGGGCGTTCGCAGGCAAAGGGCCTTGGGTGCCATCCTCATTTAATTTGAGATCAGTAATGTTATAAACTGGAACCGATTGTTGAAAGGGAGGCGAAGACTGAAATTCATGAACATGAGGGGGGCCAAAAGAGACATGAGGATAGCCCATACCGTGCTGAGGAGAAGATGGTTGCGAGGGCAAAGGAGTATGGCCAGAAGGGATATGAATGTAAGTGATGTCTTGAGTTTGAAAATAATGAGGGGTAGGATTTATCGGGATATGATATGGCGACTGTGGTTGAGAACAATGCTTGCAAACAGGGGGAGATCCCGGCCTAGAACTAACATGAGGGGTAGGCGGTGCCGACTGAGCGCGTGAGCGGACACGGCCTCCTTCAATGTCATAATCAGGATCATACATTTCACGAGCAGCTTCGCGGCGCTGATGGCGTTCCAACCGAGCTGCAGTTTGGCTAAGGAGTTCCTCGGGAATGAAAGCACAAACAGACATCTTTGCGGGAAAGAAAGAGAACTAAGACCCGGCAGCGGCGACAGTGTTTGGGGTCTGGGTTCGAGATCACCTGCAAGACAGCCCTCTATGAGGACTCATAGATCAAGCAGGGAAATCCTAGCTAAATGTCACACGGGATTTTTGCAAAGAGAACAGAAAGAAAGAAAACGAGAGAACAAAACTGAAAGAGACAATATACAAAAAATGTAGCTTCCTTGATATCAATCAAAGTACATGCACTCTCGTCAAGCGAGAGGAAAATGATCGAGACAAGGCTAAAATCTCATCTAAAAACTCAAGATCTATCTCTACTTATATATATAGTACAATGGCCTCATGCCCAAAATAGATAGATGTCAGATCTCGGTCACCAGCTCCTGGATCAACGCCTAATTTCCGGGAATCTGGCAGCGCCTTCATTAGTGCCTGGAATCACGCTGGATTAGGGCCACACTTCACGGGGTTCGTCACTTGTCCATTCTGGATCTCTTCTTTAACTGGGGCATGGACTTTTGTGTGGGTTTCGGGAGGGGGGGAGGGGAGGGGTCTACTTCCTGACACTTGATCTGGTGCCTTGTTTCTGCCCTGCTCCATGTTACTTAGGAATAGTCCTGTACCTGGATGTACACAAACTTGAATTGGATGCCAAGCACTCCAATTGTACTGCACATAAGTGCCAGATACTCTTATCCTAGCTACACAATCAAGCTACAAACAAGCAAGTAAGAAAAGGATAAACATGTTGAACCAGACAAACCTTATCTATATCTGCATCTGGAACTCCACAGAATGTTTTTGCAGTATTTGCGTATACCACAACTTTACCAGACAGGTAGGAGAAACAACTTTGCCTCATGTACCCAGAGCCTGTTTCATATGCCCTTCATGGGCAGACATTGCGCAAAATCCAGCATTTTCTACCTAATTTAGAACGCCTTTGATAAGCAAGAAACCTATTGAACATTGCAGAGCCAAGCATTTCATTTAGCATCAGGATGGTTGTTGTGGTCCATCTGGAAGCGCAGGAGATTGTGTGTCTTTCAGGGTTTGGATATTCCTCCTGCAGTTGTCCTCCAGGACGCACAAGCTAGAATTGCTAAGGCCTATTATTGCTCTTTCCTTGCTCCTGTCAAGCAACAGTTGATATTTGAGTTCCATTTGAGTGTGTTGTCCTATGCATTCTACTCAGTGGATCATGATTATCCTCCGAGATTTTATTCCCGCCTGTGCATTTGTATCTGGCTTTTGGCTTGGAGTTCCAATAAAGTTTGCTGTCCATAAAAAAAAAACAAAAAAAAAAGAAATCTATTGAATAATGTCAATAATATGTATTTGAAACTCGAAAAAAAAATAAACATGGCATTCTTGGAGACAAAGTCAATCAGTCTAATAAGAACAGAGTCCAGACAAGATTTGAGTCAAAACTCAAAATATAAAATTCCATATTCACATTCGCATTTATCATACATATTCAGAAGAACATTGCTGATAGTGGTATCCAAGTCAATTTTACTTTTCATAATACATCCATGAACAAACTTACCAATTGAGAAAGCAACCAGATTAGAACAAGCATTGAGGATCGTGATGAAGACAACCTTGTCAGGCTTGAGACCTTCCTGCTGTATTTACTGAAAAATAAAAAATGCCTCCTTCAGACCATGCAAAGCGTATTCTCCAACCATAGCAGACCATGTAATCACATCTCAATTTTGTAATCTGTAAAAGACTTTTGATGCATTAAGCAAGCTACTGCATTTTGCATATATACTGATGAAGGCATTTGCCAGGTACATCAAGCACATGACCACACTTGATGGCACGACCATGGATAAGTTTTCCTTCTGTAATGCATGTTACGCTCGAGTATGCATTTAAAGATGTGATAAATCAAGATTATGTTGGCCACTTTTGAGAGACTTAGCTAGAGGAGGAGTGTACGTAAGGCACTGCAGTACCGAATTAAGAAAACATGTGTTAAGCAGATTGGACAATCCAACTCCCTGCAGATCAACATGTAGAAAAGAGGTAAAATTCATCTGCAGACAAAAGGGGTAGGGTAGGGTAGTGATATCACAAACTTGTTGTCAAACGTCGAACCTATTTGTAGAACTCAACTGTAAAACCGATCTGTAGAACCCATCTGTAAAACCCATCCATAGAACCAAAAAACTTTCCCACTCATCTCAAACTGTCCAAAGATCAAGAGCCCAGCATCTCTATAGATCGTGCATCTATGGCAAACATTCCCTATTGTAGTGCAGTTGGATGCTTACTTCATATCATGGTTGCACTCATCCGGATATCGCAGACTCAGTTGGATTGGTTAGTCGTTTCATGCAAAATCCTGGGCACACTTTCATTTTTTAATATGTGCTTTTTCTTGTAATCTTAGATCAAACTCTAGCGGTTCTAAAATGCAAGATTATTCTATTAGGGCACACACATATATCCCACTTGCATAGATGCAAAAAAGAGCCTTATTTTTCAATATATAAGAAGGTTATCCAGATGAAAATAGGTATTGGGATTTATGGCTAGGAAGTTCTAGACAGTTCCAAATAATTGTGGAATATTCTAGAAAGTTCATGAGCTTCTTACAAGCTTCTGGAACTTGAATGTTTTAGAAAGTTCATGAGTTTTTTACAATCTTCAGAACCTTCTAGAAGGTTCCAAAAATATAGACTAGAATAATTCAGAAAGAAATCTTTATGAAGCCTTGAAGAATTTAAGAAAATCTAGCAAAATCTAAAACAATCTAAGGAATTCTCATAAAATATAATGGATTACTGGATAGAATCTAAAGGCATTGTATGAATCTAAAGCAATCTCACAAAATCTAGGCAAATCTAAAGGATTCTACAGGAATCTCATAGAATTTGAGGGGAACCTAAGGGAATCTTCATAACACCATAGACAATCTCATGGAGAAACTCATGGAATCTAAGGAAATCTAAGGGGATCTCATAAAATCTAGAGGAATCTCCTAAAATCTAAGGGAATCTACAGAAAAAATAGAAAGTTTTTGAAACTTTGCAAGTAGTAAAATAATAATGTTATAGAATGTTCTAGATGCTCGTGAGCAAATACCTCAGTCTAAAAATAAAACGTTTTTTTTTTTAAATAAAATGGTTTAAGATGTTCTAGATACTGATGGGTAAACACCTCAATCTAAAAATAGAAACTTTTTAAATGTTGCAAAAAAACCAACAATCCGAGCTCCAACACGCAGTCCTCTTTTCATAGAAATGCGGTTTGTTGAAGCCTTTGATTAGAAAAATACCTTGAACAGAAAGATTTCGTGATTGAATTTTCAAGAATCAATCGCAAAAAGCAAAGTTTTTTGGCCTGCAAAGCAAATATCATTTCTTGAATGCAAGAAACCAAGAATCAATTTCAAAAAGCATTTTTTTTTACCTGTAAACACTTCCAGATTGCATGCTATAAATCGCTAATCACCAAGAAAACCAACATGCAAACTAAAAGCGGGAAATGATCGTCCAAATCCGCAATCCGCAACATTCATTGAATTAGCTATATGAGTGGTGGACGTCGTCCACCCAAAAATCCCGCCCCTTTTTTAAATAGAAACCCTTCTCGACTTTAATTTTAGAAACCCTTAGGAAATTTGGAAAGGTTTCCACATGGAGCCCGATAGGTTTCCTATTCTAGAAATTCTAATCCAGATCGAGCCGACGGAGATAGTGTGAAGAGCAGCCCTTTTCATTTGCTAATAATAAAGAAGTGTTATGATTAAGGGAACTTTCAGGATATTCATGTATCTTTTTTAAATGGAACTTTCAGGCATATATCAGCATAATTTTAGGTCCTCTATATCCACTAGTAAGCGAAGCACTTGGACAAGAGCAACTTGGAACATGGCACTTTAGGATCAAGTTGGTGGTCAGTAGCTCTAATACATATAGTCTGCTGATTATATTGTGATCATTTGCACGCCAATTAGCGTTTCTCAAGCCGATACCATAGGTAACTTATTAATGTTTCAAGGTATATTAATAAAAACTGCTTTTAAGTTCTTATTAATGTTTCGGATCTAACACGACGAGGAGATGTGAATATGGAGGGTGTCGACACACTACCGATGTAATAAACATGACTTGTTGGACAAAGGTAAGGCTTCCTCTATGTTGTTTAGAGAGGACTTTGTTTGTTCTCCTTAATATTCTTGCTCATGGCCTAGGTATTCAACCATATGTGACATCAGATCACGGGGACTTGCCACTCGCACTTGAAAACTCATATAAGGGATGGCGAGCCCTAGAATTATGTGAGTCATTACCATATCGATTAGAAATGATGCACCTTTCATAATGTCGCTTTCGGTGAAGATTTTGCGCCCTACGCCAAAGTATGCTTTGAGGTCTTTGGGGATCGTGTAAAGCATTGGATAACAATAAACGAACCTTCTATGAGTGCAGTGCACGGAACTATCTATCTTGCTTCTTAGCGTTAAAGGGAATTGAAACCGTGATAAAAGCATGGCGGGATGAGTTCAACCTTGGATGGCGCTTATTCAAGAGACTTAAAGAGATTTTCTAATATGCAACTTGTTATTCGTGTCCTTGTGATCCTGTAAGTCAAAATTTGGCATTGCTTTACATCCCACCACGAATCTTGCACATCATAATATGCTTTGCTTGCACATGCCCATGCGGTCTAAGGCAGATACAGCAAAGTTTCCGTGTATATTTTTATAAACAATTACATGAAACTTTGATTTGGATTCGACCTCACTATTCTAGTGCACAACAAAAACAGATGGGATACATTGGAATTGATCTCGCTTAGCTTCGGTATGAACCCCTCGGCACCGATGAGGATGCGTGGCGACCGTCGAGCCCCCCTTGATTTTCAACTAGGATGGTACTTTCCCACCCTTCCACAAAAAAGAGATTCAAATTAACTGTCAAAAAGGTTAATTCAAAAAGGTTAATTGTGTTTCTAAATTGATGCAGGTCAATGGATCCTATAATGTTTGGGAACTATCCTCTTTCCATGAGGCAAAGAATTGGGGATCGTAGCATATACATATGCTCTTCTCATATACATATCCTCTTTTCATAGCATATACATATGCTCTTCTTCGCTTTAGCATGAGGCACGGTGGAATACCATGGCCCCTAGCTGGCTACCTAGATGGGCTATTTTGCAAAGACTTTGCTTCATTCACTCCACTAAGATGGAGAATTTGTGACAAATTCAATTATTGATCTTAAGCAAATCCTTGCGTAAAAGCAGCTCTTGAGCTTACAAGGTGAATGTATGGAGAATAGAAGTAGAAATGCTGATAGTAAATTAGAGGTGAACAAATGGTGAATACAGTCCAAAATTTACCATCAATTCTCCAAGTTTCACCACTGGTTCTCCATGATTTCAGGGAGAAACTTCTCCATATGGTAAAGGTGATTCATGGCTCCAAGTTTCACCACTGGTTCTCCATGATTTCAGGGAGAAACTTCTCCATATGGTAAAGGTGATTCATGGGTGAATGCCGGGCGAATAAAAGGTAAATTGTCCTTTCATTTCCCATTTGGAGAATCAGAAATTTTTTGTAGTGACGAACGAAATTGTAGAACACTAAAAATCATTTGAAGATTGGGGAAACCCAAAACAATTTGGTAGCTTAGATCAAAATTGGATGAACTAACTCATTAGAACAGAAATGCCAAGATGTAATGTATTACCACGCTGTGAATCTCTTCAAGTTTAGTAACAGTTGTTCTTTTGCCTCCAAAATTACAACCTGTTTATCCTAGTCCGAAAGTTGAATGGGGTCTCATAAACCATGAACATCCACATGAGATGAAGACATGCATGATTCTTCTGTTTCTTCAGAACGAACAATATGCATAGTGATGAGTTTGGAATGCGTGAGCTGAAGGAGCAAAAAATCGCCCACTTTTAATTGATGCATGCGACTAAAAGCACGCCAGCCTGAACCAAAACCTTTGAATCCTTTTGAAGAATACAACCATCTCATCGTCTCATTCTTGCTGCTGCAACCAATAACCTGAACCTCCATACTTTCCCCATTTTTTGCACTTACTTTGTCTGCAAACTCCCTAGCAATCCCCTGCAAAAAAATTGCCAGCTTAAAAAATTATCAGCCTAAGCTTAAGAACATGAAAACATAAACAATGTCCTTCAGATGATGTCCATGAAAATCAACATGAATTTTTTTGCAAATCTCATGTTCCATCATGAAAAGAACATGATCTACATTTTGAAACACATGATGCTCATGCATATATGCTTACACATTTGTGCGTGTTCAGCTTGTACTTTGTAATCTGCAAAATATGGCATGGTTTCTCCATCAGAGAATTTGAAGCTTTAATATTTTCAACCTTCTTCTGATTCTGACTGCCCTGTTTTAACAGACGATCTGTTGTAGTATTCGACGTATTAAAAACTGTGTTGTATTGTCCATTTTTGTCCACTATGGCAATCCATAGCTTGGAGCCTTCATACAGCTTACAAAGTAAAATATCTCCTTCTTCTATATCTTGATCCTCTTTAAATTCCGGCCATCCTTGCGTAACATAAATCTTACCTAATTTACTCATCCATTTAGCAGTATAACGTGCTCCGTTGCGGCCTTGAAGGATGAGAGCATCAGAAACCAAAAGCCCTTCAATGCCGCTGCTAGGAAGCTCCTGCAAATGCAAATATATGGAATTTTCAAAGCAAATCTATATGAATTGTTTAGGGCAAATGCAAGAACTGTTTTAGATTTTTTATACCAGGAAAGGGCTTTCATTTGCACATGATGTAAAATGAGCAAGCAGCTTCCTGAAACTCATCTCTCCGACATAGCCTAAACGCAACGGAATCAGATATATATATTGAGGCCTCATCACTATGCTGTGGGTCTCGTCATACTTTAATTTGCTCCAGGCTGCATTTAATAGGCCCAGTAGTATAACTAAAACGAGCCAATGCTAATGCTACGGCAGTGTGGGACAAACTCTAAAAACCCAACAAGTATATTTCCTGTATAATTTATGCTAGGCGGAAGGGGCCTATGAAAATTTAGATTTCATCCGGAAAAATATAAAGAAACCCACAGATTTTGACCGGAAAACTTCCTGAATTTTTTTTTCTCTATCGGAAATTCTTGATTTCAACAGGTAGGATGCTAGTGTTCCTAGGAACTCGGCACACACTGTGCTACGGCTATCTGTTCCTAATGTTATTTGGCATTAACACATCCAAAATGATGCCATGCCATCAGATGACGGCATCTTTTGTGGAATATGTGGGCTGGGAAGATCCTGGCCCCTCGTCTCGGGTCAGCACGGGTCAAGTTGACCCCATTTCATAGGGGCGCCCCTTACACAACACCATGGGTTGACGCAGTATTCAGGCACACTGCAGCCTATACAATACTCTTTGTTGCGGTATGGGCATCAGTGTGAGTACCATAAAATCTATTGCAATTAAGCTGAGTACAGAGGCTAGAAAGATGGGCAATAGACTAGAGAAGAATATAATTGGGATTTTAGCCTTTGAGCTTGCAAGTACAATGTCTAAATTTATGCAGCTATGGCAGTCCCTGGGTCGCCTTAGGAGCAGAGTTATGACGGGCCAAGGCGGCTTGTTTCTGATAGCGAGACTGTGCTTCTAAGCTTAAGGAACTTTCCTTTCTAGCTGCCCTTGTTGCCAGGCTTGGCAAAAAATGTGAGAATGCTGCTTTGCAAGGACTTACGAGTGATATATTGGACCACACGCTCACCAGACTTCTAGAGTCAAGTTAAAAACGGAAAGAATGCGCTTTCCTTCTAGAATTGTATCATTTGCAATGGTAGGAATGTGCGCAACAAATTGAAGACGACCAGGTATGAAGTTGCATGGATATTTTGTTCTCAACATGCCAATCACGCCCTAAATCTAACGGTTCAGACTTGATCGATCCATTCTATGGTTGAGATTTGAGCCTGTAGTTGAGTTTAGGGTTATGGCATCTCGACGTTTTTCTCTGCTTTGCTTCCGATAGCCACAGCCACAACGACAATGGCAAGCAGGTTTTGTCTCAGGTGGTGAGTGGGAACGGGATGGGGAATTTGTCTTCCAACTTACAACACCCAAGTGACCTCTAGAACCCAACTAGCCTACATTAGACAATCCCACCCACAGACATCAGTTGTTGTTCAAAGTATCACATTCCAGCTACACAAAGGTTTCATCAGGCATTCTAATCACGACATCAACATGATTTTTTGTGTTGGCAGGATGCTCCTCCTTTGGCAGGTAACATAATTTAATTCCAGGATATTGCATGGGCTCACAAATGCCTATGCAGGGTCTATTATCAAGGTGAGCCTAATCTCGGATTTAACGTTAGGTACTCCCACACCCATAGACATAATCTTCAGTTGTGTTTTTCAAAGAATCGCATTCCAGCTACACAAAGGTTGCATCATACATTCTAATTGCGGCATCAACATGCCTTTTTGTGCTTGCAGGATGCTCCTCCTAATTCCAGGATATTGCATGGGCTCACAATGCCTATGCAGGGTCTATTATCAAGGTGAGCTTATAATTTTCTTCTCAATAACATTTTAAGCCCTCGAAATTAGTGTTCAGAAGTAAGATCCAGCATCCAAGTATTGATAGCATTACTGGACAACTCTGCCTTGGTCCAGTGTTTAGTGATAAATGGAGCCCTATATGTCCATGAAGATGATATTGAAGGAAGTAGGCTTCTTAAAGATCCCAACCTAGATAGTCCTTTGGATCTTGCTGAAATGTATAAGAACAAAAGGTGAAAACATGATTCCTTTATAGAAAGTCGGATATGTGTGGAAAATCGTGAAGAAATTGCTGCCTTATTCTCCTGCTGAAATTGCAATAGCTTCTCATGGCCATGCTATAGTTGAAGTTTTAAAGGGCGCTTCTTTGATACATAAGAAAGTTTCAAGAATTAATGATCTCATTGTTGAAGATTTTGCTGAAGCTTACATTATAGAAGAGGGTAAAGTGGCTGCACCAAAGAAGAAGAGAAAAACGAATCGTCTGCCTGTAAATTTATCAGAAGGAACAAGTTAGAATGTGGCTAGATATTTAGCCACTTTTTCTTAATGTTCAGCATATACTGCACAACAACTAAATACAGACAGAAGTTTTTGGCTGATTTAATTTCATGCACCAATGTAGGTACCAAGAGACCAGGCCGATAGATGATGTAGAAGGTTCTTTAAAATTTTATTATGTCCTCCAGAAAAAGGCAGTAAATGCAGGTAGCTCTTTCATGTGCGAGAAACAAAACATTGACAGAACAATCCAATCAGACAGATTAGTTGGTTTAAAAGGAGAATTATATGAACCTATTGCCGCAAAAAAATGTTAGTATTGCTGCAAAAAGTGTTTGTATTGCTCTGTACAACTTGATGTTGCCATAGCAAAGATGTTTGAATCATAGATGTAATCAATTTTAGAGAACTACTTTATCTAATGTGTTATTATTGGTTGTAATGTAATATCATTTGATGCGAAGGTAAGCTATGTTTGAAGGCAAAATAAATGGTATTTATAGTGCAATATGACTTCTAGAGAATTGGACATTATTGTGGCCTCACCTTTTCAATTGAATGTTCACACCCAGCCTAAGATGGTGTAGTTTCTCTATGGCTCTGCAACTCCCATAAGGTAGAATGTGAATTTTAACTGAATAGGTGCAGAGGGCGTACTTCCATGTGTTGGCCAAGGATTATAACCACTGGAACATGCACACATCTGGACATATCTTCTGACTTGAATGGTCTTGATTCTATTCCTGGTAGTGATATACCCAAAGGTATAATTATAACCATAGAATAATGAGCAGTTAGAATACTAAAACATTAATAGCCCGACAAGTCTTAGTAATGCATAGGTTTGCAGTGTGTGCCTCAATGTCATGTTTGTTTTAAATGATTTCTTAAAAAAAATTTGGGTTGCCCCTAGAGGGCCAAACCCTTGCTCATGTGGGTTTTCATCATATCCTAAGCATATGCTGGATATTCTGATATGCTGTGGTCCTTGGTACTGTGATTGTCAAACTGTTCCCTATTCCACATGTTACAGTGGTGAGAATTCTCTATCGTATTTTAGACCTATAGTAGCAGTTTATTTTTGTATGTCTTTTTCTCTTCTAGAGTGATCACAACCGATTTAGATTTTGGAAGTGT
This sequence comes from Isoetes taiwanensis, assembly GCA_021234155.1. Classification (NCBI taxonomy): domain Eukaryota; kingdom Viridiplantae; phylum Streptophyta; class Lycopodiopsida; order Isoetales; family Isoetaceae; genus Isoetes; species Isoetes taiwanensis. The sequence continues at coordinate 2,326,190 of JAJEKV010000029.1, read as the reverse complement.
ACATTCCAGTATAGTACTTGAAGAATATGCTATTATTCACAACATGAATGCCTAAGCTAAGCAAAATGCATTGGACCTCTATCATTACCAGCATAAAGTACTGACAGCTGCTTAAATGTGTGCCAATATTGGCTACTGTTCTTATTCTTAGCTTAAACGTTTTGGAACGTCCAATCTTATCATTCCTCGCCATATCTCATTTTAAAAAGTTTGGCCTTCTCTAGTCTCATTATGTACATGGTTCTTGAAATAAACAAGATTGTTTTGAAGTATAATGTGTTTAACAAGTGTTGCCTTATGCAAATTGCACCGATTTCTCAGGGGCTCCCTTCCTTGACTTAATTCCCAAAAAGCCCTTCGTATTTTTAAAATTCCCAAAATGCCCTTAAATTTTAAATATTTTTCCAAATAACCCCGTATATTTTATAGTTCTGAAATTCGTGTGTTCTTTATTTCACATGTTGCTAAACTCTTTAGCTGCATTTTGGAAGATAAAGGTAGTTCGTTGGCTACACAGGATTTCGTTTCTAAATGTTCAGGGTTATGGTTTTGAATTGATTGTCAAAATATGACTTTGAACTATGATTTAAGCCACTTCACCCTCCGGCCATGGAGGGCAACCCTCCGTGCGCAGCACCTTGTTTTTTCTTTTTGCTCTGGAAGTGGACTAATCTGTTGGAAAAGGAAATTAAGTTACGATTTCTGAGCTCCTGAATAATGCAAGCCCAAGATCTCTTCTGACCTATCTCTGTTCAGGGATGTTAGTTACTTGCTTTCTCGATTTATCTCCATGTCGCATGCTTAGAAATAGGAGATTTATGAGCAAAGGATAATTTTTTGAGAGGAAGGGGATTCTAATTTTATGTTAGGGTACTGAATGGGGAGAAATGGGGTAGTCAACGGTAGTAGGAGTAACGAGGGAGTAATAAGGGGATTGCAATTTAGAACATGGGGGATTTCTACTAAAACATGAAGAATAGGGGATGGCGGGAGATGGGTAGTCAAGATTAGTGGGGATAATGATGGAGTAATAGGGGACTGCAATTTAGATCATGGAGATTTTCTGTAAAAAATGAAGAATAGAAGATGAGGAGAAATGGGATAGCCAGGGATACTAAGGGTATTAAAGGATGGATCTACTTCATTACCGTTTTCAAGACAGGAAGACTGGTGGAAACAATAAGAACGAAGATGACAGAGATAGAGAAGAAAAAGACAGCCAAGCTGGACCCTCACATATCGAAGGTTTAGACGAACTCGCAGTAGAACAAACAATGGACTATGCTCGTCCTCGAGCATCACAAACCAAGTCATGACCTACCGTCCAACGGTATTCCGGGTCATACTTGCCCCCATGGAGACTTCGGGAACTTCGAGCCCCGCCTCGATACCAAATGTAACGCCTCCTAACCGACATGCCCTTAACCAACTGGGCAAAACCGTCTAGACGTTTATGAGTAGTCGCTTCTACCCATTTATGCCGGTGTCTCGGGAACGCACACCAAGATCCACTCGAGCGGTCTCCCATGGGTCCGTTACAATCTCTCCCACTAGAACTATGCTCGTCCTCGAGCATCACAAACCAAGTCATGACCTACCGTCCAACGGTATTCCGGGTCATACTTTGCACCCATGGAGACTCGAACTCGAGCCCTGCTCTGATACCAAATGTAACGTTCCTAACCAACATGCCCTTAACCAACTGGACAAAACCGTCTAGACGTTTATGAGTAGTCGCTTCTACCCATTTATGCCGGTGTCTCGGGAACGCACACCAAGATCCACTCGAGCGATCTCCATGGGTCCGTTACAATCTCTCCCACTAGAACTATGCTCGTCCTCGAGCATCAATCTCTCCCACTAGAACTATGCTCGTCCTCGAGCATCACAAACCAAGTCATGACCTACCGTCCAACGGTATTCCGGGTCATACTTTGCCCCCATGGAGACTCGAACTCGAGCCCTGCTCTGATACCAAATGTAACGTTCCTAACCGACATGCCCTTAACCAACTGGACAAAACCGTCTAGACGTTTATGAGTAGTCGCTTCTACCCATTTATGCCGGTGTCTCGGGAACGCACACCAAGATCCACTCCCATGGGTCCGTTACAATCTCTCCCACTAGACTATGCTCGTCCTCGAGCATCACAAACCAAGTCATGACCTACCGTCCAACGGTATTCCGGGTCATACTTGCCCCCATGGAGACTCGAACTCGAGCCCTGCTCTGATACCAAATGTAACGTTCCTAACCGACATGCCCTTAACCAACTGGGCAAAACCGTCTAGACATTTATGAGTAGTCGCTTCTACCCATTTATGCCGATGTCTCGGGAACGCACACCAAGATCCACTCGAGCGGTCTCCCATGGGTCTGTTACAGTTTCTTAACTCGCGAGTCAAGAAACCCTCCAAGTCTTAACGTTTTTTCGATTGCTCACATGAATCTTTTCTAGACTCACGAGTCGAGAACGCCCCCCCCATCCCCCATCCCCGGCTACCCTAGTGCAACATTCATAACTGATGGCCTTCATCATTTCAGGGACATCGAGCAAAATCAATCAGGATCATTGTCACGATCACATGGATCTGTTGGCAATTCAGTTGCACAAGAGGACACTGCATCCAAAAAAGATAGTCCAGTACAAGACAGTCGGACCATCGCGAAAGGACCTGAAAGAATAAAGATCCCAGTTCTGGATCCCGATCAAGGAATCTGGTCAGAGCCAAACTCGAACTGGGATCCAGACGGGCCCACCAAACTTGTAATTTTTGACGTGAATGGAGTCTTGGCTGCAGTATACCAAGATGGTGATGTCCCTGAGCTTAACACCTCACAGAAGCCGACAAAGGTAGGGAATAAGATCGTCTATCCTCGGCCTCAAGCAAAAGAGATTATTCAATGGTGCCTGGACCGAGGATTCGAAGTGGCCATATGGTCTTGTATTCCAAAGAAAAATGTTGTCAATGTCGGTGGTGTACTCGGCCTGCCCGTTTTGAAGTTCAAGTTTGTTTGGGGCAAGGGTCAAGCATGTGTCGGACCTCAATCCGGCAATCACGAAGGGGAAGCCTATTATGGTGAAAAGGCTGGAAAGAGTTTATGAAGCATACAAGGATTTCAACAAATACAACACAATGATCATAGACGACACCGCCTACAAGTGCTACCATAACACATACAATACAATCATTGCAAAGGGTTATCGACCAGAAGAGCATGAAACGTATAAGTGGTTGTCTTACAATCTCGTTCCGGTGTTAGCGGAATCTCTGTTTTCCACTCTTGTGGCCGATGTGATAAGGAACTATTCGAACCTCAAGCAGGTTGATCCAGAGAGCAACACAATCATGAGGGGTATGGATGGGAAATATCATGATGATTAATATCAATGGCCTTTGATTTCATATGACAAAGTTCTGCAAAGTTTTGAAAAAAATGTGAACAATTGTATTATATTCTGTAATGAAAATACTTGTACATTGATTTCGTAGAACCCTGTTGTTTAAATGATGAGACCGTTTGTATGCTTTTGTGTGTGATTAGAATTATGCATCCTTTTCTTCGTTACGTATGACTAATGGCACCGTAATTGTTAATCATAGACTCTCTTTGTTCTAGGTGGCTCGAGACATGGCACAGATCCCGCTCAGACTACACTCTTACCAAGGCTTTGGGATAAGGTTGCTCATGATTGCAGATACTATGGGAAGGGATGAGGAAGAGAGGAAGAACATTTCGAAACTCCAGAAAGCTCAAAGGATCTTGCAAGCATTGCATGACATCCATGGAGGTTGGGGAACGAGCATATTTGACCCGACGATTGATGAAAAGATGCGAGAGGAGGGTGGAGAAATTGGTTGGACAGGCCAGCAGGTGGCTCACGAGGCACCTCCTCGCGAGGCATTTCACGTTCTTCTGGTTGCCCTCAGAGCTTATAGAAGGCAAGAAGAAGCCCCCCAGGTTCTTCCTGTAAGGTGGACCACCTACCATGATAATGTAACTGTAGTGACAGCAAGACCGCCATGGTCTCTTCGTCCGATGTAAAATACGTTGTAATTATCTCATTTATTAATAAAAATTCTTTTTGAACTATAACTTTGTTTTAAATGTGTAATGAAATTCCTTTGTTTTAGTTGTATTCTTGGTGTTCTCGACTCGTGATCCGAGAAAATAGAGGGAAAGATATAGGATGCTTGGACCCACTCTAACACAGAAATACTCAAATTTTGGATAGTTACAGAGGGCGAAAACTTTTTGCACGTCCTTTTCGTGTAAAATAACAGGGTTCCAAATAAAAACAGGAATCGCATGTGACCCACTTTAATTAAATGCAACTTCTAACATTTTAACCATGTTATCTTAAGTGCACCCCATAAGGGAGCCAAAACCTACCGCAAGCCTTAGATGTTTCACGACAAAGCTCTGCTCAAGGGAAAGAATCACAGAAAAGGAAGTATTAAGAATGGAAACACTTCTTTTCAATAACATAGATTCACATTGATTTGGTGTGTTGATAGATGTGTTTGCATGCCATTTCCATTTTAATAATTTGTAGCTATGTAAATATTGTGGTTACAAACTTGAACAATTGTAGCCACTAGACTTGAATTGTAGTTACTAGGTTTGTATAAATTGGTTACCTTTGATATAGATATATCAAATGCAGCATGTTTTTATGCATCAAATAGTATGTTGCAAATTGGTCTGTATACATTGTCGCCAAAAAATGATATGGAACATATTGCATATAGAAACGAGGTACAACTGAAAGAATTTTCAATAGGAGAATACTAATTCATAAATCATATAACGGGGGAATGTTGCCAGGAAGGGGTATGAACACTGTTGTGAGGAAAAGAGTATGAGAAAAGTGTATTAACTGAGTAAGGGGATACATATCTAGCATAATAACAGGGGGTTTCTTTTGTGTTTTTGTACGATATTTACTAAGGTTTTTCTATGATTTTGTTGCCGTATTGGAAAGCTTCTTCTTGTTTAAAGGAACCCAGGCAAAATTGATTGACTTTATGTACAGTAACCATCATCTGTTTGGCCTCCATTTCTTCATCTAACAATTAGGATAATTGGCAAGATATGCTTGGTTCCACAAGGACAGGCTCCCACCAAATCACCTTAATATCTCATAGTTCTCTTTCTTTTCGTCCATTTGAGGTCCTCAATCACATATCCTAACCAAGTCGGACACAAGTTTTCTTCAGGGCATGCTAGAACAAATATACCTTTGTGGATGTCTTTGAAAGAATTGAAATCTGATATAGGTCTATCATGGTCCAACATAAAAGAAGTGATGCTTGCAAGTTGTTCTACTGATGTCACGACATCAAGTATCCCAACCTATTGTTGCCTAGTGTGCGGCCATAAGTCCTTGTACTTCTCTGGGTCTTACAGTGGTAGAATATTGCCGATGAATTTATGCATATTTGGTGGTAGTACTTAGAACCAGGGATAGGTTCAATACGCTGTACGTTTTATATGGAATACGTATGAATTGTATGATATGGCACGTATTTGCTGTATAATACGTACAAAATACGACAAAAAAAAATCCGACATCGGAAGATTTTCGCGTACGCGAAAACATCTAATTCGCGTACGCGAAACAGTAAAAACCGAAAAAAAAAAATCCGCGCACGAATTTCAAATTTGAATTTCGCATACACGAAATCCTATAAACCGCGCACGCGAAACTTTTTTCGCATACGCGAAAGAGTATAAAGCAGGTAGCAAAGTTTTTTTTTTTTTTGAAATTTGAAAACCAAGGCATTACACGAAGGTTTCGCGCTGCATTACCTAACGCAAAAAAAAAAAAAAAAAAGAGAGAGAAAATTGCGTACGCAGTTTTTACTGTTTTGCGTACGCGAAATTTTTTTTTTTTCCGGCCAGCAACTGAAAAATACATAAATACATAAAATACGTATTTTTTAACTTTATACGTCAGGAATTTAGATTTCATACGTACAAAACCTATCCCTGCTTAGAACATAAGCAGACAAGGTATATACGACAAATACCGTGGCAAGACGAACTTTTGTGTGCATAATACAAATGGTTGAAGGAACAATACAGGGAACCATAAAAACAAGGACTGAAGAGGAAAATCAAGAATTCAAAAAGTAAAATGTTGACCTGGTGCACTCTATACTTGCAAAGAATAGACCTACAGCTAGCACTTCTAAAGCTACATCTAAGCTTTTTCTTGGCAATATGCAGAAGGTAATGCCTGGTGGAGAACCTAGTAGTTCTGGCAGAGAATCTGTAGATGAGGCTAACATTAGAAAACTCAAAATGGAGAAGCATGTATAGAGTTGAACACAAGGCTCTGACGGGAAAGATGCGGCCCTCTAAAAAAAGGAGGTGTGCCACATCCTTGGGTTCTAGTGATGCCTCTGGCATGAATGTTGATCATCAAGCTAATTCTGGGGCATCATTGCCTTTGATGGTAATGGTTCGATTCCAAGTAGTGACTTGACAAATAAGAGTGAGCATTCATTGTCTCAAACTGCCATCATCAATATAAAAACTCAGTGGAGGTTCTACCTTTTTGGTATTGGGTATGAAATAGAGGTGGATGTTTTCAAGATGCATCAAGCACCAACAAACATGACGCATTAGTTAGTGCATAACATGTGAACACTCTATATCACTCCACCTGTCACTAGATGTATCCACCTTGTGCCGATGTACAGAGTGTAAATTATGTGTCGGAGTTGGGATCATCTGTAAGACAGACCACAGTGTGGTCCCTTAATCAAACAGACGTTCCTGCAGGAAGGTCACATGGATTTTTTTTTATAAAGTTGTAAGAAAAAGGAGAACAAATGGATATGTAGAGGAAATAAAGAGAAAGACAAAGAGTTGGAGAGAACAGACTACTTTGATATCACAAGAAAAAAATAACAGGATCTAGTCAAATGCTGAGATATGAGCAAACATGAGAAAACTCAAAATCTTATTAACCACTTGGTCTAAACTAATGATATATATAGTGCAATGACCTTTGGCCCAATATAGAAAAAAGGCTAATGTGAAGCAACAATCGGCTATCAAGAAATCTAACAAAAAGGTATGGGTGGTCATTCTTGTTGGAGCGATGCTGAGCAATATCATGCCATGAAGTTTGGGATGTGTCAGCAAGTAGTCAGCTATGGTGAGACCGTGAAGATACTAGTACCGAGCAAAAGTTCCTCCGGAGCAAGTAATTTGAGTAGATTCATTGTTGGATCCTTTGAAAGTTAGCATTCCAGATGAATTAGCATTTTGTATCTCCAGAAGCCATTCTAGAATCCTCAGTGCGGATAATAGATAGGTAGATATTATTTTTTATGTCAGGCCACATTGGCAGTTCCATTTTGACATATGACAAACCCCCAGAGGCTTGAACACAATTGCTAACCCAATGGACTAGCCATTAGACTGAACAAGAGGGAATCTAATCAATGAACTCTAGATGTAAGTTAGATATATGTGATTAGGATTAGATATTATTCTTATCATTTATCATGTTATATGGATATATGATGTTGATTGATCTCATGTTTGCACCTCTTGTATTGGGAAGGGGAAATAAAGACTTAGTAGCCATTATTTAAATGATGCTCCTAGTTTAGACCCGTTAGTTCCTATTATATGCAGCATGTGCATAGAACCCACCAGGCTATGGAGTGATTGACCACCACACAACGGAGTCAGCGGCAAGATAGAGGGGGTTCCTACTGAGCGTGGCTACTGGGAACCTGGAACGAGCTAAGCTTATAGCCGACATTAGAGAATATATAAGGTCAATTAAGGGCCAAAACTCGATGTCATGTCAAAAAGCTCGCGGTCAATGGGGAGATGAGCTTGTACATATTTTTTTTACCGAGCCTCTAAATGCCATTCCAAGTGTCAGTTGCACGTAGGTTCAGTAATATCCATGCCTCTTGCTTTGGGTGTCAGATTACACAAGAGTAGTTATGACCATTGCTCCCGCCCTCAATTCCCACCCAGGTGCTTTCTTCAACAGAATTTGCGCGAAGATCGATCTGCCCGTGCCAAGGGAACTTCGATTTGCTCGGGAATAGCTTCGACCTGCGCCAAAGGGAACTTCAACCGCAGAATAGCTTCGATCAAGGTAAAATCACCGAGCCTTTCCTAGTATTTCTATTCCGCTCTACATTCTGATTTGAATTTTGTAACTCTAGATGGCTGTAAGCTCTATCACAGTCGAGAATGAATTTGAAAGCTCCGTGGTAAAAATCAGGAGCTTTGTTACACTCCGGAATGAGAGGTGAATGGTGAGTTAAAAGATGCAGAAGAAATGATGTTTCTGCACATTGGAAGGCTTTGGTGGGTTTTCGATCAGGCAAAGAGATATTTGTACAAGTGAGGCATGTATACACCCCAATAGATATGGCAAAAGAAAAAATAAGCAAGTGACGAACTTTTCCACAGTTAGAATCAAATTGTGAGTATGTATTTCTATGCAATCCATATCTAAATCAGTTCAGTTACTTATCCAGTTCATTCCCATTCTCTCAGGTTTATGTATATCTGATGTGAAGAACACAGTCTCTTCACACTCGATAAGTAGTGTATTCCATTGCTTTCACCAAGATATGGGCTCCTTGTTGTTCGAAGGTAGCACACCAGTGCAACTCAGAGAAAGGGGTATATGGTTCTAGAGGTATTAATACTCTCCACGAAGCTCCAAACTTATTGAGCTTCTATTGCCCAGCCTGTCCGAGCTATATTGCAAGCCTCTGGATGCCACTTTTGTCTTACTAGCACGGAAAGTTGTCGCAGGAAATGTTCACGGCATTGAAGGAGAAGGGAGGAGTCTGCGGGCATGTGAAGATAAATTTAGGAATTGATTTGTTCATTGCCTTATTTAAGAACGCCGACAATCTTAAGAAGATCTTGAAGATGTTTACAGTTCAATTGTCGGTGGATAGTTTTTAGATAGTCTATTTCTTGAAAGTTGGAGTGCTCGACTTCATGATGGAGCTGAATCTACTGAATGCAGGATAAGTCGAAACACGGTTCGATTCAGATATTGCATTCGGACGCAAACGTTGTATGTCACTTTTAAGTATAGGAGATGGAGAAATGTTCATGAAGGAAGAAAGTACGTCTAGATTCCAGTAGAATAAAACGACAATGATGGCACTCATTCCGTTGTCATAGATTTAAATATTCATAAGGATAATCAACTGTTCAAAAGTCTCCGAGCGGAGAGCGAGTGGTCTCTATTCGATGTCTGGCGGCAATTGGAGCTTGAGACAGACTTAAATTTCTTCCATTTTATGCTCGACGGCCAGAAGGTGGGAAAGCACGGAGAAGAATGTTATAAATGGAGATCATGCATGCCATCAAAAATAATATCTATATATGAATCTATGTAATATATATAAATATAAATGATGATTAACTGGAGGTCTATTGTATATTAATTGCAAAGGTTTGCTTTCGGTGTAACATAAAAATTTAAAATAGCTACAGTGTGAAATTGTGGATATCATAAAATAAGGAATTGTTGTTTTCGCATCGTAGGCACGGTGCGAAATTGTGTATAACATAAAATATAGAAGTGCTATTTTCGCACCGCAGCTACGCGAAATTGTGGACACCATAAAATAAGGAAGTGTTGTTTCCGCACCGTAGCCACCGTGCGAAATTGTGCATATTATAAAATAAAGAAGTGTTGTTCTCGCACCGTAGCCACGCTGCGAAATTGTGCATAGCATAAAATATGGAAGTGTTGTTTTCGCACCGTAGCCACGCTGCAAAATTGTGCATAGCATAAATTATGGAAGTGTTATTTTCGCACCGTAGCCACGGTGTTAGTCGCTCTTGTAGTCGCTCTTGCATATCAAGCCACTACTAAGGCGCTCACCTTCAAACTATCACAAATCGAGGCGCTGCTCAACGAGAATGGTAAAGAGCGGATCAGATAAGGCATGGGAGTTGTTTAGCACATGGTATGACAAAATAGTAGAGAAAGAACGAGATTTTCGTCAGAAGCATCCAGAAGAGTTTGAGGAGGAGCTAGAGGAGCCAGTTGATGCAACTGCTGTATACAATAATTTTTGTCTGACAGTAGACATTATGGTAGAGTGTAACAGGTCTACCAATGCATATGGAGGCATTCTTCATAGCTTCATGAATAGAGCTGGACCTGACGTGAAACCATGTCCTGTGACTGGTTTGCCTTCACTGAGCATGCAAGCTTTAATTAAGATGTCCCTGAAGGCTGATCATGATCGAATTAGGAGGTTTTTGAAGAGACTACCTGCAGAACTATGCATGCAAGAAGGCAAAGAAAGTTTTTACAGCCTAGATATCATGTTCAACACATACATGATTTACACTATCAAACCAAGATGCCGGTTCTTCTTCAAGTGTGCAGATCGCTCAGATAGAACGTCCCGCCTCACCAGTAGAGGAGCAGATAGATCCTGAGGAAGAGAAGCTCATACTAGAAAATGAGGAGAATGAGGTATTGGAAGAGGAGGTCTCCGAGAAGAAACTGTCTACTTGGGGATTATCGGAAGTGTAACCCATCCACAAAGTTGGGAAACCGTACTTGTTCATGCTTGATATATCTGAAGTGGCAGGGCTGAGAGAAGACGAGATACTGGGCCAGATATATTCCCATGTTGTAGGCCTGTGAGGACTTATAGACTTTGAGTATGGTGTTCCCAGACAAATGATGAAGGTTGTGACTTATGATGGATCCTCAATATCTCCAGAGGACGCATTTGACCTTGTCATGCAGCAAGCTGAAGCAGGGTATGAAGCAGTGATAGATGTCATATTTGAAGCTCCTAGCTCTTCAAACACCACTTCTGTGTTCATAGAACGTGAGTTGTCGAAGTCTTCTTTCTCAATAACAAATCCAACAGTTGTTGAACGTGACAAGAGAGAGGTATTTATCTCGTTTCGTTTTTCATTTCTTACTTGAATCTGATGTTCCTTTTATGCGGAAGTTGTTTGTTGATGACTTTTGTGCAAGGCATGAAAGAGTCACCCTAGGTCGGGATGCCAGTATTGCACATTATATGGGCTACATTATATGAGTAGAAGAGGTCCTCAAGCTTAAAGCTCTTGTCCTTAGCTGGCAACCATGTTCCCCTAGCTGCAAACTATGATCGAGTTATAGCAGTAGATAGGGCTATCGCTATGTACGTCTTCAGAGACTTCAAAATATACTCTGTCTTTGCGAATAAAGCAGCTCTAGATTTGAATGGAGCGGACAAGGAAGCACTTCACTTGTCCTGTACACAAGACCCTGATATATTGTGTCTGTTAGATGTAATTGGAGCTGGAGTAAAGGAAGAGGACTTAGAAGCATTTCATTCGAGTATTCCAGGCCCCGATGCTAAGAAAAGGAAATGTACTTGAAAGATTTTTGTATTAATATAAAATCTTTTCTATAAAATGCATAAAATACTTTTGTACCAGAAATGTCACTGTATGTCACATCTATATCTTATGCTTAATCATTTGTTATTTCATTCATTCCTATGCACATTTTTAAGGAGCGTAGCCACGGTGCGATAACACGCTATCTGCAGTTTTTGAAATGGTCTTTCTCGCACTGTGACTACGGTGCAAAAATTGCTTTTGTATTACTGTTTATCTATGAAATGCATGACATGTATGATAAATGCACAACTATGAAATGTATGAATATTTAAAATTCAATGTCAGCTGTAAATCCTTGTCATATGTATATCCTAGATCTTGTTCAATTGTGAATTCAGTCATTTTCTTGTATGTACATCAGGAACATAGCTATGGTGCGAAAACACAATGTCTACAGATTTTGGACTGGTCTTTTTCGCACCGTGGCTACGGTGCGAAAACAGCTATTCCATGGCGTGAGCATGATACCATTTCACACAGTGGCTAACATGAACTTTTTTAATTCTAGATGTTTATGGGATTAGGAGAGACCATACTGGTTATTTGAATTTCTTCTCCTCCGTAAAACTCGCTCATGTCCATGGAAGGCGCTAACTCTGATATCCCACAAAATGAGGCGCTTGCCTAGCGCCAGAATCTTGACGAGGTCATTCCTAATAGCGCCACAAATCTAGAGCTCGTGACAGTTCTTCCCTTTACAACCTAACAGATAGACGTGGAAGACCGGGTTCCAACAAAAGCTTGAAAATGTCGTCCAGGACATTAGCAATGGCGTGGATGACTTTTTTCAAAACCTGACAGTGTTTCCTACTCGGGTCTTCTTGCTGAGCTTCGGTAAGGTTGTTGGAGAAGGATTTTTTTGCGAGATGTCTGTTTGCAACAATATTCCAGTTTCAAACGATTGTATTGTGGTAGCACGACCTGTCTGCCCTTCCCCACCCCTGGCAGAGGAAGCCGTGGGGTCATATGTCATGTGGTCGAGACTGATGACATCCATGTCCGGTGTGGAGAAAAGACCCTTCCAGTTCGTGTGTAATGAGCTGGATTATATGCTGGGAGATCGGGGGGGAGGGGGGGCATCTAGTTAGAGCTAGGTTCTGTGGCAAGTTGACCAGGGCCATGGTGCCCAATTGCTGCTGAATCAGGTGTCCCCTTTTGAGAAATAGATGCCACCACTGCTTTCTTCACAAATGGTTGTCCTTGGTCAGGTGCAGGTCGCTGAGAGGGAGGAAGAGCAGCACGATCAGAGGCTTGAGGAAGATCAACATGTTTTGCAAGTGCAGCAAGATCAACAGGATCATGTGGAACAGCAGCATCGACAGGGCCAGCAAGATCAGCAGGATCAAGATGGTCGGGGGAAGCCTAGTTCCAGTGGAACAACTACTGTGAAGCCCCCTTCCCGATGTAAGCAAAAATCCACGTCCAAGAGATTCGGCCCAGCAAAGCCTCCTAGGCTTGTTCCTAGTTGGAGACAAGCTGAGAGAGATGCAGCCAAAGAGACGGACAAGCTTGGAAATAAGCGGAAGCCGAAGGAAGGGGAGCCCAATATTAGATATGGTGGCCCTGAGAAGGTAAAAGGTGTTCTTCCTGGCATCCAAGCTTTATTGGAGATTAGTTACTCGCAAGCACACACCCAGCCTCTGATTCCCAAGCTTGTCTTTGCTAGAATGGTGAGGTACGAGATGCAGGACATTATTGAGAGGAGAAAGGAATCAAGGAAGAAGAGGAAGGAGAAAGCACCAGATTATGTTCCGCTGGTGGAGGAGGAGGTGAACACAATCCAAGCAAAGGCCTGGATATACTACAAGATGCAGCAGAGGCTAACTTAGTTAGCCTCTTCGAGGATAGTGTCCACTGTTGTGTGCATAGAGGACGTGTTACTGTGCAGGATAGGGACTATGCCTTAGCTAGATACTTCCATAGATGCCTCCCTTAGGAGCCTTTTGTAACCATACCTCGGATATTAATATATGGATGTTTTATATTATTCTCTCTCTTTATGCTTATATTTTAGTTCTTATTTAAATATGTGTTGACGTTGTATATTTATTAGCTCTTCTATTTATTGAGGTTGTGTATTTATTGACTATTGTTGACCGTGGCCACGGTGCGAAAATGACTATTCCACATTTTGTGGGACGGTCTGTTTCGCACCGTCGCCACGGTGCTAGTTCCAAAATTTTTGGAAGGGGCAATTTCAAGATCGCCACTACTTCGTGCGAAAAAGACTATTCCACAAGCCGCTTGGGGGACATTTTCGCACCGAGGATAGTTCAGTCATTTTACTCATACAATGTGCCGGGGTGCTTATTTCGCACCTTGGCAATTGCAACTTATATCCAGAAGAGAATGTTTTTCTGAATTCAGAATCTACATGTATGGCAAGTGGCTGAGGGCTATGCAAACTGAAAATATGCGGTAAATAGATGGATCACGTATATCATTATGATTACATCCTTATAACTAGTGGATATCTGAAATATACTAGTAATAGAATGTATAACTCATATAAGAGGCATGGCATACATGAATGAAGCAGTTCATTGCGAATCGGACTCATCATGAGCAAGTGGTCGAGTGATGCTATTAAGCACATAGGCGCCCCGCTCTGGAACCCAAATATAATGAATAACACACGGTATAACCTGAGGAAGATTCCTTACGACCCATAGCTATTCCATCCAGCCAGGAATCAAGGGGGGTACCCCTCTGCTTGCGTCTAACAAGATCATTAAATGCCATAGAGCAAGTAATGGAGTCTATATCTTTGGGACGAGGAGGCAAGGTAGACCCCTCAGAAAGAGAAGATGAATATCGAGACATAGCAAATGGATGCCTTCTGCATTGAATGGAGCTATACTTATATCGATCAAAATTATTGATATGCACTGTAGCAGCATAATTAGTTATATATACGAGTATAATGTACAAAATACACATATCTTTATATTATAAAATTATAGCGTGTGTCTTCAATGGAGCCCTAAATCGGACGGTCGAGGATTTGATTGACCAATGATGGAGATGATGTGTGCGTGTCTTCAACTAAAATTTCATCTTGACTATGGCTTCAATATGAAAGGGAAAAGGAAAAAGGAAAAGGAAAAGGGAAAAGGAAAAAGAAAAGGAAAAACGATGAAAAGGAAAAGGGAAAAAGGGAAAAGGAAAAGGGGAAGGGAAAAGGAAAAACGATGAAAGGGAAAAGGGAAAAGGGAAAAGAGAGAAGAAAAAGGAAAAGGAAAAGGAAAAGGAAAAGGGAAAAGGAAAAACGATGAAAGGGAAAAGGGAAAAGGGAAAAGAAAAAGGGGATGGGAAAAGGAAAATTGATGAAAGGGAAAAGGGAAAAGGAAAAGGGGAAGGGAAAAGGAAAAACGATGAAAGGGAAAAGGGAAAAGGGAAAAGGGAAAAGGAAAAGGGGAAGGGAAAAGGAAAAACGATGAAAGGGAAAAGGAAAAAGGGAAAAGGAAAAGGGGAAGGGAAAAGGAAAAACGATGAAAGGGAAAAGGGAAAAGGAAATGGGGAAGGGAAAAGGAAAAACGATGAAAGGGAAAAGGGAAAAGGGAAAAGGAATAAAAGAAAGGTAAGAGGAAAAAGGAAAGAAAAGGAGAAAAGGAAAAAGGGAAAGATAAAAGGAAATGGAAAAAGGAATAGAATAGGCGAGGGGGAAAGGGAAAGGAAAAAGGGCACCGCGAGAAGGGTAGATGTAAGGGTGAGAAAAGGAGAAAAAGGTAAGGGAAAATAAGAAAAGGTTGCAAAGTCCATGGGAAAAAAGAAAGTAAAAAGAAAAAGAGAGGGGGAAAAGGGCAAAAGAGAACTTGGGAAAAGAGAACGAGAAAAAGAGAAAAAAGGAAAGGGCGTGAAAAAAAGAGAAGAGAGAAAGGGTGAAGAAAGAGAAAAAGGGAAGCAAAAAGAGCATCGAGAAAAAGGAAGAGGGAAAGGATGGAAAAAGGAGGAAAAGGGTGGGGGGAAAGTAGAATAGACAAAGGGTAGGGAGCAAGGAATAGGAAAAGAGGAAGGAGAAAAGGGCACGAGAAAAAGGGGAAGAGGGAAAGGGTGAGGAAATAGAAAAAAGAAAGGGAAAAAGAGTATGGGAAAGGGAAAAGAAAAAAGAAACAAGAAAGGAGAAAGTGGAAAGGGAAAAAGGGGGAAGAGGATGGGGAAAGAAGGAAAAAGGGTACATAAAAAAGGTTGAGAAAAGGGAATGGAAAGAGGCATATGAAAAGGGAAAGGGAACGGGAAAGGGAAAATGTAAAGGAAGGGGAAAGAGAATGGAAAGGGAAAAAGGGAACAACGCAAAGCAAAAGGGTGGGGAAAGTATGAAAAGGGAATACAAAGTTGAAAGGAAAAGGGAAGCGGAAAAAGGAGAAGGTAAAGCAAAAAGAGCATGAGGAAAAGGGGAAAGAGAAATGGGAAAAGAGATGGGGAAAAGGGCACGTGATCAAGAGGAAGAAGGTGGGGAAAGGAAGAAAAGGGCACATGAAAAGGTAAGCAAAAAAGAACGAAAAAAATGCATGAGAAACGGGAAAGAGAAAAAGAAAAGGAAAAGGAAGAGAAAGGGGAAAAGGAAAGGGAAAAAGAGTAGCGGAAAAATGGGAAGAGCGGGGAAACATAAAAAGGAAGGGAAAAAGCTGATAAGAAAAAGAGAAAGAAAAAAGGGGAAGGGGAAAGGGAAGGCAAAGGGAGGGAGAAGGGGGTTAGGAAAAAAAAAAAAAAGGAGAATAAAAAAAGAAAGAAATTAAAGGTTCCTAATTTATGCCCAGCAAGGCTGGGTACCATTACTAGTAAATATAATATAAATATATAGTATATATACATAGTTTCTCTTTAAATAGCCATCCATGCCTTCATTGTCTTTGCCTCTTTCCCCCTCTTCCTCTTCTCGGACATGTTCCTTGTCTTCTCCCTATATGCTCCTTGTTTGCATACTCCTTGCCCCCTCCTTGTGTGCATGTTCCTTATCAAGTAGCTTTTTTGCTCCTTGTTTGCTCCTCCACTAGTTTCTTGCAAACGCTATCTTTTCAAGAACATCCTCGCTGGGCTAATCTAGAATCCCTGCAAGCATGCAGCAGAAGAAATACATGCACATTTGATGAAGTTGTTAGCAATGTTTGGGAGCATCGGTGGTGCCACGATCCAACCACAGAGCTTGCAAGGCAGCCATCAACTTTCGGCCCCCTCCACTGCAGGAGATCAGTCCGAGTAATGCAATGATGACTCTTACTGCTTTGGGACTTCTTGAACACCCCTCAGATTTGGAAGAGAGGCTAGAACAGTTGAGGACATGCTTTTCCATTATGGCCTACTCTCTGGACTACTATGTACCTCTGGTCATTCCCACTTGTGAAAAGAATAGGATTTATATCTTCACTGAACTTTACAACTTCTATTACAAATCTTTTGTGGATATTGGCCAGCTTTCTTCTGTGCCCTTGACTTCAATATCTTGTGGTTACTGTCTAAATTCCCCAGATGGGATACAATTCCTTGGGATACACGTGAGCTATGGCTACATAGCATGCAACACATAGTACGTACATATCACAGGTAAAGATACTCCATTGGAAATATGGATATAAACCTATGGTTTTCATAGAAATTAAGTATATAAGTATGTATTTTCCATATAATTAAGTAACTTCTATGTATTATCATGTCTTAATTTTCCTTTAACTTTTTATGTAAGTGAATGATTTGTTCCATGCATTTTTCATGTATTTTGTAATGTGATAGTTCTAAATATGGTCAAGAGGCCATATTTCACACTGTAGCCACGGTGCGAAATCGGCTCTTCCACAAATTATTGGAGGGCCTATTCCGCACCATAGCTACGGTGCAAAATACTCACATCCAGTTTAGTTACAAGCCCATGTGGCCACGGTGCGCAATACATGCATCTAGCTTAGTTACAATGCAGCATTTCACACCGTGGCCACTGTGCGAAATACCTGAATCTAATTTATTTAAAAGGCAACATTTTGCATCGTGACAACCATCAATATTATAAATAAACCACTTTTTTTACAATGGAGATTATCATAAGCTCTCAATACGGACATATCTTTTGCCTTGCCTATATCTCATGGACCTCCACTCCCTTGATCGCTCAACAGCTGCTGACTTGTACCAAGCTTCCCTCTTTGTTTCCCGCTAGGTTTTTTGTCTAAACAACTTAGCGAGCGTTGACTCACTCTGGTTTCGTGATTTCTTGACCCATTTGGACACGATCCTCCTGTAAAACCATTGACACGTCTGCTGTAAGAAATTCCCAATTGAACCTTTGTGTTGAGTGAAGTGGAAGAATGCATTCTTTGCTTGCTTATGGGACTTCTCCATTCCATGTGTATTCCAAATTCCCAGGCTTCCATATTCTCTGACAAACCACACGCCATGTGCAAATGAAATATGGACATAGTGTGTCAAATTGGCTTCACCCCATGCTGTCAGGAAAGACTTAGT
Source organism: Isoetes taiwanensis (assembly GCA_021234155.1). Taxonomy (NCBI): domain Eukaryota; kingdom Viridiplantae; phylum Streptophyta; class Lycopodiopsida; order Isoetales; family Isoetaceae; genus Isoetes; species Isoetes taiwanensis. Next base: position 2,308,307 of record JAJEKV010000029.1, on the reverse strand, counting down.
GAAGTTTGTGACGACCTCCTGGAATTTGGCAACACCATTTTCCTGCACTACTTTTTTCTGCATTTCCTTCATCAGCACAGAGAAATCCTGCCATGCCTTGAGTTTCTTTAGGCGTGATCTACCACTATCATTTCGATCATCCTCAGCTGCCATAAGATCCTTGTAAGCTTCCCAAACACCAGATGAGTTCTCTTTCGTGGGAGGCAAAAACCTCTTAGCCTTTGGACCACCCATACTAGGTTTCAGGGGAACTTTGCCAGATACTTTTGGATCTTGAAATATTTTGTAGTGCCTGCCATGAAGTGCCACATTAGATAGCACCTTTTCAACCTCATGCGTGGAAGCTTCTCTAGAACTTTGGGGTGATTTATTCCAAGCAAACATGATACTCATGTAGACCATCTTGTCTATGATTCTCAAGAAAGCATGGAGGGTGCATACATGGAATTGGCAGAATTGGCATCAAGGTAGCATCCTTCTCTTCTCTATTTGGTGGCTCATCCTGGGCACAGTCTAAGTACTCTTGTCCAACCCATCTGAATCTTTTCTTGCATAGAGACAGTAAGGACAAGCATGAGTAGTCTTACCAGCACCATGCTTCATTCTGTACATGCATTTTATTGTCTTCAAATCTGCAGCAAGATGCCATTCAACCTCATACTCACCATATCCAGGATCTACAAGCTTTTCTCTGATCCTGTGCGAGGCAATCATTGTGGAAATGGCAGTTTGATCAAAAATCCATTTTAGTATACTGTGATTTTCCTCTGGTACCTGAAATAAACTAATCCACCAAATGTGATCTTCAGACTGGAGGGAAACTTACTATCTTGATTCGACTCTTCATTTCCTATATTCACCAAAGCTCTGTTCATTAGATGCAGTGAAATCCTCTCGTACTTCTCACCTTTCACCAATTCCATTTCATCCAACTTCAAAACAATTCTTAGTTTACCAGTGCACTCTTCTACTTTCGTATCATAAAATCAACCAAAAGCTGAAGCATTCTACTTAAGTCTATCCAACAATTGTTATTTTCATTAAGACAGAAAGTATCACCAAACTTCGACTTCTTCTTACCTTTTGTATAAGACGGCAATGTATTGATATTGTTGGTCAGTTGATACATATCACCAAGAAGCTCTTGCACTTGTCTGTTTCTCGATGATCTACAAGCCCTCACACTAGTCATCCTTGATAGTGAAATAGTTTTGGTAATGCCTTGTTGTTTAAGGCCATCTTGCAGGCATCTAAACAAAGCAATATAAGCCTGCCTACTTATTCCGGCATTGTCACATAGTTCTTGCATTGATTATGAGGTTTGACTGTTCCACAATTCCTGCAGCACTTGCTGTACTACAACTTTCCTAAGTTGAATGCTATCAGGAAGCTTTAACATTCTCAATACATCATCTTTAGTAACTAATTTCTTTAACAAACGGGCAATATTAGCAGGTTTTCTCTTATTTTCTTGTACAAGATTTAGATCCATAAGCTTTTTGATAGCCATGATCCCTTTCTTGACCCTCCACCCCTAGGGGCTAATATATTTATGGACTTCATATGTTTTGCCCTTTCCCTGAAACCCAGTGGAGTTGTTTTCATTCTTTTGACTCGCTTGTGGAGGGAATCATACAACCCTCTTCATTCCTTGCTGCAGTGACTTCATCTCCGTTACCAATTTTTTATTTTCTACCTCCAATTCATTGAGCTTGCGGCATTGTTGAGACAATAAGTAGTTCGCCTATTGGAGCTGATTCTGATAAAACTTTGCAATTGAATCCATATAAGTGGTTATACATAGCCCGCAAATATGGATCGGTATTACCATTAGCCAAATTATTACAGTAACCGGGTAACCCTTGCTGACCCTTGCAAGCAAATTCAATAAGACCAGATGCAGAGTGGAAGTTTGGATGAGCTTGAGTGAAAGGATCACAAGAATACAGTTGCCCTTTAGTCCAGAGATCTATATTCATGGCTCCAGAAGCTCGCAATGCATCTTCATCTATTGGTTGCTTCCAAATGAACTTATATCTGTAAGCCGGGCACCTTTTTGGCACTTGCACTCTAAATTGACCCTCGGATTTAGTTTGATTCTAAAATAGAAGTATTAGAAACAAGAACACTCAAAAGAATGCAATGAGAACTCAGAAACCAAATACCTTTGTCATTGACATCGCAAAAGACTGAGTACCGGAGCCGAGCTTAGAATTAGGAAGATTCTTGCCAACAAGCAGAGCGAAATTGAAAAATTTTGCTCTATTTGCTGGCAAGAATCTGCCATAATTCAAATCTAAATGATGCTTGGGCACGATAGCAAGCTTGATGGCGCTGATCCTCGATGGTGGGAAAGGGAAAATCTTAGATGTAATCATCAAATTTTGTGGTCGTTAGGAAATAATGATTGCAAAACTTTAGGGTTGAGAGAGTGAAAGTTAGGTATGGAGGGGGGGGAAAGTAGGTTCAGGATCCTTCATGGCAGCTCCTCCAAAATACTCTTACAAGGCCTCTAAATGATCCCAAATATCCTTTAATGTCACTTAAGAGAGCCAGGTATGAGTCTGACACTTCATGGGTCGACAGTATCGCTCTGACTTTCAAGAGTCATAGGTGTTGGCCTAGTTCTTGTTTTAGGGAATTCAGTCAGATAAGGACGTGTATTACCACGATCCTCTCGCTATTTATCGAGTCATTGTACTCTAGGAAGGGAAGATGCAGCCCTTCCTACCTCATCAAATGGGGGATGCAATTCTAGCCTCGTTGGGTGATTCAAAGCTGGCAGGTTACTGTCATGTCAGAGCTTTACCTAGCCCATCTGCATAGTATGCACAAGAGGGGCAGATGAAGTAGTCAACCCTAGTCATTGTTTATTGCCAGTCCAAATCATTGTCATAACTCGGTCTGTTCTATCTTGAGACCCCAGTTGTCAGTCTATTTTCCCCACGAGTCTGAGCCTAGGTAGAAGCTCAGTTGATAGACAATGTATTGATATATATGATGGATCTATGGATGGATTATGCTACCCTTCGTGGTAGTCGACTGTATTGATATTGCTAGTGCTCATGTTCATATATGGGCATCCGCTGTTATAGGAGCCCATAGGAAACGGGTGCGCAAGACACCTTCGTGTCCTCTTCCCATGCGCTAGCCATAGGAGTGGGATAGACGTAGGGCTCATGCAACAGATGATGATGGATGGGGGATTTCCCGCGAGATGTACGACAGGGCGTCGTATAGTGTGGGGAGCATCTCAATGGTATCAGAGCATGATCTTGGTTGATCAAGATTCAGCACTGGTTGTAATCCCAAGTAGATAACTTACTAGCCTAGTTGAAGGATTGGAATGAGCATTCTAGTCTCAAACCTCGAAAAATGGGAGAAAATGTGCCAATTGAACCTTCTAGAAAAATTGGAGCAAAAATTGTGTATCGACCCCATGCTCCCTAGTGGAATAGATTGAAGAATCGCATAATTAGGAGCTTCCAAGGGAACAAGGCAGAAATTCACAATTGATAGCCCAATGGACCATTGGAAATTTTTAAAATAAAAGTAGAGGGGCACCATTCCATCAAGTGGTCCATTAAAAAGGATAACAATAAGCATAAAATCGCAGGATTCCACCACACCTATAGGAGATTATGTACCCTTTCAGCCTACTTTAAAACCTTATTCCCTTAAAAAGTCCCTAAACCACTTTTCACCCTCTTTTCGACAGTTCTTGTTGTGGACCGGAGTCGCCGAAGAGAGCTCGCCATGGATCCAACTCCAAGCATGCGAGAGCTTTCGGGGAGATTAGGTTCCAGCAGTGTATAAATTTATTAATCCGACGAGCACCTTTCAAATGGCTGTACAAGATGGATTTGAGAATCATGCCAGAAATACTGAGATGCTGCCAATAAGCTTTTGAGGCTGAATTGATACAACTTTTCGAGGAATCGAATTTGTGTGCAATCCATGCTAAAGGAGTTACCATAATGCCAAAAGATATGTACCTTGTAAAAAGGATCAAGAAGGATAGAGCTTTGGGACCCAATTAAATCAGAAATTTGTTTCCAAAATGCAATATAACTTCTTTTAATTAATATGTAGTTTGTTTTCCCGAGTACGCTATAGAAAATTTTAGTTAAAAATTAGTTATCTGTGGGAAAAATTTGTGAAGTCACTCCCATCGTAAAATGGCCCCTTTGACACTTTCGGGAAGCCCTCTGTGACCGACAAGATTTTAGAGGGAATAATTTTTTTCCAGCATAAGATAACTTGCTAGACCATTGCGAATCGACCATCCCGTACAATTTCGTGGTTTCCATAAAAACTTATGAAGACTTGGTTGAAAAAGGTGTGAATCACTCACACCATGAAAACGACCTCTCTGACACTTTCGATGAGCCTCTCTGTGTGACCTCCATCAATTCTCGCCTATACTTAACCAAATTCGACCAAACAAACTGCAAAATTGAGTTTTTTGGCCATGTTCCAGTTCACTTCATATGTCAAACAACCTATTTAGGCACTCTAGACCACCCAAAAGCTCAATTCTCCAAATTTTAGGGTTTGGCACAGAAAGCGAGGCAAACTCACTTACTTAAACAAGCCACAGTCTTTTCGGCTACAATTACCCTAGATCATACCCTTGAGTGATTTTGCAAACCACTCCTCCTTTTTCCCAGTAGCGCTTTGTACCACAGTCTATAGCTATGGCCCCTTCAGACTTTGTCAGATGGTACAATGATCAGACCACATGACGGTAGCACCCATTGAGAGGGCCTCTCAAGTCTTTAACCACACTTATCACCTCCATGCTACCTTATCTAGAACCAACTCCTATGACAACATCTTAACCCAATACCATGAGCGAGTGCAAGGGCACGAAATGGGGCTATTTGATAGAACAGGTAGATCGGTCTCTTTTAGTATCCTGCAAGCAAAGCTTAGTTGATGACAAACTCTCTAAACACACACTTTGCACCAAGATGATTAACAGAATCCTGAAATATAGACTTGAGATACTTAAATCGTAGATATATCTCAGCAACAGTCGTGTGAGCGATCTTCATGCACTAAAAGTCTCTCAACCAACGGGGTTAGCCATCCTTGAGACCCCTCGACCTTGTACCTCTCAATACCAAGCAGGATCAAGCCTTCATTCAGGAGCTCGACATGTACAAATACTTGATAGAGGGCACATCAACAAGAGACTTGCACCTGGAAGATGACATCGAGCAAGAAATTCAAGGGGATGTGGATGAAACATGTTTAGCGTAGCACCTCAGGAGATATGTCTCAAGAAGGTAAGAAACTCCTTTGCTAGCTACACAACCCCCTAGGGGCATCACAAGTTTGAACCCAATCATCATTGAAGATGAGGAGTACCTTTTTGCAAACGATATTTTACAATTTCCTGCTGCATCGAGGAGGGACTCTGCATTGGCGAAGTTCTCTCACTGCTCTGCAACGACGAGCAAAATGACTTCGCCGACTACTCGTACCAGGAGTTCCCATACCAAGTAACAGAGCATCATTCTTATGCAAGCGACTCATTGTCAAACATGGACTCTTCAACAGCCCATGATAAGTGAAGAGGAGTTCCAAGCAACTCAAGCTCGACTTCTCAGGAGCAAGAGCGCAGTGTCGACGAAAATATCATCAAAGCGCGCGACTACAACCTTTAGGGTAGAACGAGGGGCACATTGACCTCAAAAACGTCATGACAATGTAGAGGGATCATGATGATCTTTTGGCACTTGATATTGGGAGCAGAGCAGCTCAGAGAACAGGAACAAGCTCAAGAGCTGCGCATTTTAGAAGGCAAGATCACCGGTACTACGTAGCGTGAGACTCACCGAGGTCAAATAGTGGTCTTCCATAGGAATTATACCTCAAAAAGGTGAGGAGGCAAGATACCTCTTTGGTAGCCTTGTCCGGCCCGGCAAGCATGCAAATATGAGGGATAACAGCGACCATGTTATCTTGATCAAAAGATCAGTGGCATTGCATAAGCTCGATTTTGCACGGGGAGAGCTATGAGATGCTCCACTCGCAATACCAGAACTCCCTGCTCACAAATCGAGAAAGGCCGTAAAAGGAGGATAGTCAAGGAACATTCTTAAGAACCTCAGTCTCGGGTTGAGACTCAAGGATATCAATGAGCATTTCAAATTCAAGTGTTGTTAGCAAGAATAGCTCCTCTGACATTCTAAGTATTTTTAAGTGTTTTATCTTATGTTGGTATACCATATTTTGACCTTGTAATTATTAAGTGAATTATATAGTACGCAAGTTATATACAACCGTATTTCGTCTTGATTTCCTCTATAATCAAAATAATTAACATAGCAGCAACATACAATGAACTTTTGAATAATAAGCATGTAGGATTAATACTTGCCGCTAGAGACTTCGGTTCGACCTCACGGATCCATGAGAATCACGGTCAAGGATGCAATTGGCAACCTAGAAACTTGTCTGGCATGGGACCTGAAGAAGAAGATACGTCCACGGAAGTGCTTGGTATATAGATGCGCAACCGGATGGTGCAACTTGTGCAATAGGCTACCCCACTTATGCGAACTTAGGAGTATGGGTCAATGCCACCTCCACCATCACCTCCTCAAGGGTAGAACAAGAGGACCAACCAAAAGAGGAGCTCGCATCAGTAGCACCCAGGAACAGGAAAAGGAAGAGAAAAAAAGGGGAGCGGGCCTGATAGCAGACGACAGCAATTCACAACTCCAAGAAAAGTGGCGATCAGCATTTGAGCTTCATAATTGGTCACATCTGCGACCTGCTGCATCACCAAATATATATATATATTTTTTATTGAAAGCCGATGAGTATATTTATGTATAAATAATATTACAAGAAGTACTTTTTACAGGGAAGTATAACCCATTAGTAAAAGGAGGTCAGTAAAATAAAGAGATATAGTCATGAGATAGATACTATTTTTGATAGCAGACAAGTCCTGATATGGGAACCAAGGAGTAAACAGATTAAAAGGGGGATCTGAGATTGAAGTTGTTGATTTTCCGGCCTCTCCCTCTAACCATAACCGTAAGGACACAGAAGGTGCATAAGCATGATTCAGCTTTAGCCATATTAAACCTTCCCTTACTGTCTTTGGCCTCGCACAATAGGGCTCTCCTAACATCGGGGTTCTGATCACAGCAGCAATTGCAGAGACAGGGTTTCATCATGCCCATATATGTTCGGGGGCCCGAACACCTCGAGCCATTCCTGATTGGCGCTAGGATCAATCTCCCTCCGTTTGATTTTCCGCACCAGTACAAAGATAATTCCTGAAATCGAAATAAGAACCATGAGTAGATATTAAGTAGCAGCATTAATCCAATTAATGTCATAGTTTATCTGCTTGATCACAGCTTCTGGACGCGTAATTTCATAATTGAAAATGAAGTTATTACGCCCTTTCCATATTCTCCATAGCAGAATGTATATTCTCCAGTCATTCAGATTATCAGGCATGAAAAAGTCCAGAGGGAATTCAAAGAGGAGAGGTCATAGCCAAAAAGGTTGGAAGCCAAATCAAGCACCCATTCCGACCAAATGCATGTCCTAAAAAGATGATCCTCATCCTCTTTTTGCCCCAAACACCTAGGACAGGCATCAGAGCTGGTCATCTGCATCCTATATCGTTTCTGATTCGTTGCCAGCGCCTTGTGCCATAATTGGGCCTCATCTTGGGGTATATTGGGCTGGTCCTCATCTTGGGGTATATTGGGCTGGTCCACATGAACTTTAGATTCTTGGAGCACCTGTCAGCCACTGTTTGCCATTTGTTGTGTAGAGATATAATATGCTCCCTTATGAGGAATCTATAGGCCATTCTGACAGTTAGCACAGTTTTACCATGGTAATTCCAATTACATTCCTCATTGGACCATTCTCCATGAAGTAACGTGGTACAAATATTATTATAGAGATTCTCGCAGTTCTCTCCTTCTTCAGCTAAGATTGAATCCATGAAGGGGGTGATACCATCCTTCATTGAATAAGTCTCTAATGAGAGTGATTCCTTTGATGCCTCCAGAGCTTGGCTTGATCTGGAAAATGACATGCTAAACATAAAGAAGAGTCATTAGTAAGAATAGCAGGGTTCCCAAAAATAGATTGGTCCATAGAAAGCCCCTCCTTCCAGCCTCCAGGTGAACATGCCCCTGACCGAGTTCCACGCCTTAATCCAGTTCTTGATCAAAGCTGGGGTGGATCTAGGGACAATGAAAGGAAAGTAGATAGAATGGGGTAAAGCTACTTTAAGCTGTCTCCAGCCAAAAGACTGACACTTGCTCAAGTAGTGCCTAATAATAACTGAAATTGGGCGTTTAATCAAATTATGGGCAGCTTTAAAGAAATACTTGGCAGCAAGAGCTAAGCCCTGTTTCTCAATATGGATAACCCCGAGGCCACCATCCTTCTTCTTCTTGCAACACTCTGCCATAGCAACTGGAGTCCAGCATTTTCTGTTCTGGCCACAGGATATAAATCTACCAATAATGCTCTGCAACCTATTAGAAACCTTTTTGGAAGCAAGAATTACTGAAGACTGATAGACATGAGAAGAAGCTATAACAGAGCTAGCAATGATAGCCCGACCCTGTTTAGATATGTACTTCGAATTAAGATTGTCCACCTTCCTTTGAAACTTCTCAATGATATCGGTCCATTTATCCGAGGGGCTACCTTTTAAAGCATAAGGAATACCAAGAATTTTGGAAGAATTGGTAGGAACAATATACTTACAACCCAGGAGATCAGCCATTTGTTCTCCTTTTACTTGATCCTTGGCTGACCTTCGATTTGATAGGATTAACCTTACAGCTCGATGCGGTTCCAAATTCCTCCAGAATAGTTTGAGTACTTATGATAGATTGGTGATCTATGGAGACCAGTAGGAAAGTATCATCTGCAAAATGGCCATTCAGAATCTGATCCATCTCACCATTATCCGGGAGTTTTAGACCTTGGATCAGGTTAGAGTTTTTAGCTTCCTCCATCTTTCCATGGAGAGCTTCCATGATAATTAAGAAGAGGAAAGGGCTAGAGGACACCCTTGCTTAACTCCCCTCTTCAGAGGAAAAAAGGGGCTACACTCATCATTAATCAGAACCGAAGATCTTGAGTTAATAAGAATAGCTCTGAAAATAAGGATTACCTCATTGGAGAAGCCCATGGCACTGCAACACTTAAAGAGGAAGTTCCAACTTACTGTGTCGAAAGCTTTGGTGATATCGAGCTTGATTAAAGCAATGTCTTGATTAGAATCCTTGGCCCAATTGAGGCCCAGAATAGCTGTCACCACATTGTCCAGAATGAATCTGTCTTTAAGATATGCTGCCTGAGAGGAGCTGATGATCTTGTCCAACAAGAGCTTGAGCCTCCTAGCAATAGTCCCTGAGATTAACTTGTAGATGACATTTGATAAAGAAATTGGCCTGTAATCCGAAAAGGAAGCTGGCATATCCACCTTAGGAATAAACGTTATAAAGCTGGTATTGATTCTGACATCCAGACATTTTTTGTCCCTAAATTCATTGGCTAAGCATGTGATGCTATCCCCAAGAATTGGCCAGGCCTTTAAGAAGAATTCAACTGGGAGGCCATCTGGCCCTGGAGTCTTGCCTTTATCCATCTCCCGGGCAGTATGAAGGAGCTCAATATTAGTGAAAGGCTTATCAATAAAGTCATTGTCCTCGCTGGTGACCTTAGCCTGAAGATTTATGAAATCGTCCATACTGTTATAATGACAATCATGATTGGTACACATAATGTTGGTGAAATGCTCTGTGGCAGCTTTTTTAATTTGGCCTTCCTCCATGATTACTTCATACCCAACCTCAATATCAAAAATATGGTTTTTCTTGATCCTCCCCTTTGCTTTGGCAAAGAAAAACTTCGAGCTACATCTTTCATCATCCTTGATTTCTCTGATCTTGGCTTTGAGCCTCCATCCCTGGGCAATTCTGGTCTCTTCTCTCTCAATATCAGCCCTAATGTTATTCTTCATTGCCTCAGGTGCATGAGGGAGAGAATCCCTTAAATTCTAAAGTAAGGCCATTTTCTGCCTATGGATGCTCTTGCCCCACTTCTTGAGCCAGTTCTTGATAGCCTTGGAAACTGATATCCACCAGAACATCCATCCAGATGATTCCACAGGCTTAGGGAATCTGGATATAACCTGCTGTAACTTGTCCATAAAGTCATCCTGGTCCAAAAGATTAGTATTAAGCTTGAAATACGTGTTCTTTTTCTTGACCTCATTCCTATCTAAAATTGTCAGCTGTTGGGGATAATGATCAGAGAGGCTATAACCTTTCAGATTACTAACTCTATTACAAAAGTTCCAGAGATTCTCGGAAAGATATAACCTGTCATGTAGACATAGAGTAGGGTTACTTCTCTTATCCGTCCAACTATAAGAATTAGGATTCGTTCTAGTCAATAGCAGGTTGTGGTCGCAGATAAGATTCCTCCACGCATTCTTCTCCGAGCCCCCCAGAGGCCTGAAATTCTTATTCTTCATGAACTCATTAGTAACCATATTAAGATCACCTCCTAGAATACACTCATCAAAATCTAAGTTATCTAAACTATTTTTCACCATGTTCCACATACCTACCCTATCACCTGGATTATTAAAGGCATAGATATTAACTAAGGCCAATCTAGTTCTGAACAGAGTACACAAAAGGATCTGCCATCTACCATCCCTGCCATTAACCATATATATACAAATCAGACATATTAAGATTATTCCTCCATGCCACAACAATACCTGCAGAAGAATCATTAGCAGGAATAGACCAAAGATTAAACCCGGGATGGAGAGTTCTACTAATCATAACCTGATGATTGGAATCATGAATTTTGTGCTCTTGAATAAAAAGAATATCAGGATTTAGGGAAGAGATGCAAACTTTTAACCTATTCCTTTTGATACTATTATTAATATCCTGGAGGTTCCAGGTTATACAATTAATTCTTCTATCCATTAGTATTTATACTTCCCTACCACCTGTCCAGCCTGGATGGTGGATTTCCTTGGACTAGCTCTACTAGGACCATAATAAAATTTCTTCTTCCCTCTTCCTTTTTTCTTGTCTACCAATCTCCATCCCTCTTCTTCTGTATCTAATAAATCTTCCATTTTTTGTTCAAGATTGGTGGTCTCCCACTGCTGAGGAAAATTTGGGAGCTTGGGCAAAGAGAGAATAATGTCCCCTGTGTCAATTTTAACAGAAAAGTTGACATTCTCAATCGTAACCACCATACCATTGTCAATATTGACCTTCACTTGGCGAGGTTGATTCTTGAAGTTATTAGAATGGGCAATGGAATCGTTATCCGAATCAGGAATGACAGTCCTGGTAGGAGTCTGATTTCCTGAGCTAGAGCAGCTATCGATCTTCATCTCCTTGTTTGTTTTAGGAACCCAAACCTGCTTAATCTCATTTTGGTGCATAGGGCCCTTACCTTTAAAGCTATGATTAAGAACAGGGGTCTTGGAGTAGATGACCTTGAGGTCCATAAAACCATTTGCCGTGACCCTGATTTTAAAATTCTTATGCCAATCAGAAAGGATGGCTTTAGATATGCAAACTGACGAGTAATTGGTTTGAGGCAAGTTAACTTTAAGAACTTCACCCAGAGAACTAGATATAGTGATTAGATGAGAACGGGTCCAGAAAGCCGGAGGAAGATTTGGAAAAGTGATCCACGTAGAGGTGCGAATAATATCATCCTTCCCCGAAATGAAATCGGCAGTCCATCTCATGATATAAAAGGGCAAATTGAATATCAAATCGAGCTTCCTCCTAAGAATAGAGTGGACACTAATCTCCTCTCTGCACACCACCTGAAAAGTTTTGCTGTCAAGTTTCAGACTAGAGAGAATTGGGATATGCTGAGTCTTGGTAATCCACAACTTGACTTCGCTCTGCGGAGGGCAATTAAGCGGGAAGTGGATGAGAGTGGCTTTCCTGGAGAAAATGTCGGTAGCAGAGGAATCCTAGATCTCATAAAGATCAATGAAGTCACTGTTACCAACATTATTCAATTCAGAAACAGTTGGAGAGAATTTCAAAGCATCACTTTTCAAAAGAACATTCTTATAAGACATAGGAGAGTTCAACCTTTACGCTTTGTCACTTTTACCCATGACCGAAATTGTGTTTAATTTTGTCCTCTCCAATCTTTGGTTTTATAATGTTGAGCCCGAGAGTTTCACATCATTACAGTTCTCCAATCACAGGTATCGACCTCCACAGGGTTAAAGAAGCCGTTGCTATCTTTGATACTGCACTTCTTGGCATTCTTCTTAAGCCTCATCTGATAGACCTCCAGGGAGGTAATAACCTTCGGGATTTCTTCATTTTTTAAGCTCGCCGGAAAGCTCTCCCCATTGCCTTTCGATAATATGATCCTCGGCACCTTCCCATCTTCCGATAAGTCTGATGCTTGTCTTGGTAGACCCCTTTAAGCCGTCCCACTAAATAATTAAGTCCTTAACCTTAGCAACCAACTCGTCCATAGAAGCACGGAAGATACCATTCTTGAGGCTGCAGCAGTCGGATTCTGTGTGACCTTGTTTCACTGTGATCAGTTTGTAAAGGGAAGTGTCCATTTCTTGCAATCATAACCCTAGCATATTCCATATCCAGTCCCATTTTTCATTAGCCTGCCCTCCCAATTAAATACCCATGCGTAAGGCAGCCAGCTTTTGTTGATCTTTGATGATTTCAAAGCCCGAAAAATTTGAGTGCATTCCTCATCTTCTATATCAGTGCGTAAACCCGACGATCCAGCCATGCTATCCTTGGTCCTCATCTTGAAAGCCCTAGCCAAAACAATGCACAAACCAGAGGACGGACGGAAGGAGCCGGAAAGACAGAGACGGTTACCAAGAAAGGAAACTGTCTTTCCCTTTGCCCTCAGAGGCAAAGTCTCTAATTCAAACAATAACTGAAGCACTCCTCCCAAGAGCCTGAGAATCGAATGAAAAGATAACTCGTACCCGCTGCAGAGAAGCAAATCTAAGGACACTAATAGCCTACCAAGCAGGGGACCAGTGCTGGCACAGAATCCCAAGAACTCTGAAAAAGACCTAATTGGCTGCTGGGAATCTCCAAACGACCACCTCAATATCGCTGATATATTGGGCAGGTTGAAGATCGAAGAAGGTTGTCCAGTGATATAACGGTTCCACACCAAATTCAATGGGGGCACTCATAGTGAAGAGGTTTCTTTCAAATCTGCCTCCAAGGAATGGTTGGGAGTTGTGAGCAGCAACCCTCAGAGATCTCGTCCTGTCAAAACAAAGAATACACAGAAAGAAGGAATCGAACCCAATCCTACAAAACCCAATCCTTGAGTTAGAAACAGTAGCTAGTCTAATCAAATTTTCCACTAGGTTGATGGAGCCCTGGAATTCCTCAGAGATATGAGTGATTCCCAATCCCTGGAGAACAACTTCGAGCAAAACCTCATCCATTGGAGTTGGGGAACTCTCCCTGGGTTCAGGCAGTGGTACATCTAAGGTGCCTAACGTTCATCTTCCCCCGTCGAATCCCATTAATCACTGCATCACCAAATATAGCGGTCTGGTAATTCACTCTTTGAAGATATCAAAAGAATTTGTACCACCAAGTATCAGTCTGGAGTCTCCTGGAGAAGTCGATTCTTTTCTAGAAGATTACCCTACAGATTCCTTTTTTCCCTTATTTAAATCAAATCACTATTTCCTTTGATCATGATGATCTGCAATAGAGAGGAAGATAGATTCCAAAACTTAGAAGTTAGACATTTGCAACGAGGATACTTCATATCAGGAGGATAAAACCAAAAGCAAAGAGAAGAATGGAAATAAGGATACCTTCAAAAATATAAAAAAAGAAGGTGCAATGGCAATAGAACAATGGATCTGAAAAGAAGCAAGAAGAAGGCAACCAACTTCAGCAGAGAAAGGAGCCAAAGGGAGGTTGTTATAAATGTGAGGGAAAGCATTATATAAGGGATTGGCCATTTGGAGAAGAGGAATAACAAAAGCCAAAGCCCCCAAACCTCAAAAGGTTACTCAAAGATCCATTTTTGTCATGTACACGTCACCATGTGTGCCATTTTTCTTGATTTTGTTGTCCTATATGATTCAAATCCTTTCTTGACATAAATAAGTCAAGAAACTTGCATTTGATCCGAATTTTCTTCAAATTCTTTGCTGGCCTTGTAGGAGCCCAGGTATTCAAATTCCTCTCACTAAATGCTTCATATAGATGTCAAATTCTTCACGATTCTAAAGCGGGATCAAAGAATTACTTGTGGTTTTCTTCAAGGATCATTCTCAGAGCTCTGGTATCACTTTGTATACTAAATTAAGAACACGTATCACTTTTGTGGATAATGAGGTAAGGAAATGGCTTGCATGTATGGTCATCCAGAAACAAGAGCATGTAGCGGCAAGCACTGTGACTAGGTTCAAAAAATGGGCCACACAAGTTGCTGCGGACCAAGGTAAATGGATGAGAAGCAGGAGAATCAGAAGGAGAAAAATGAGCGCGGGTAATTTTTCCCTGCATCCATGCAGAGCAAGCTTGTTCTAGAAATTTGTTGTTGTCACATGACAATTTAATGGAGATGGTGCCAACTAGAATCCCCCACTAAGAGTTGTTATCGCTCATATGGACATACCTATGAGAAGGGAAGGGATGATAGGGTTGGAAAATATGCTTGAAGGAAGTCGTCTGTGGCATATGACTCTAGAATCAAGGTACCAGGCATTATCCATTGTGTCAGAAGGAAGGCTATCAAGGATGGCACTGCTGAAAAGATATTCAAATGAAGCAGATGGAGTGGGCAAGAGATGGGGAAGTGCTTCAAAGATTAGAGGTTTTACAGATTCTTGAGCTACATTTCGTTGTTTGATTGATGGAAAGATTGGGGCATTTGGTTGATACACGGGAATTTGGAGTGGTGGCAGTATGGACAAAATGTCCAATTTTCTGACATCTATAACAGGTAAGAATACTGCGATCCAAATTGGGGCATCTTGAAGGAATTTTAGAGGCTGCCAGCATCATAGAATCAATGGGAGACTTGAGGTGTCCTTGTCGGAGTGCTTTAGCTTTGACTCGATCTATGGCAACTTCAAAAGTATAATCAGGGATACGTCCTTCAAGGTTGATAATTAAGTCTTCATATGCAGATGGGAGACTATTGAGAAGAAGGCAGTCTCATCATTGGTGATGACCACTCCTATGGCATCAGGAGCATCCATTATAGTCCTTATATGGCAAATATGATCCATGACATCACCTCCTTTAGATAGATGGAGATTATATAGTGCTTTCCTCAAAGCAACATGGTTGCCAACCATTTTTGATGCGTAATGGTTATCCAAGATCAAAAGCATGTCATAGGCATATTGGGACCCTTCACAAGCATGCAGGAGTATCATGGAGGCTAGTACATATAAGCAACCGAGTCTTGCGGTCTTTCTCATTCAGATCAGAGAGATTTTCATTCAACACAATCTTAAGCATGTTAGTTGCACTTGAAACAGAGGCCTTGAGTAGCAGAGGCTTACTTTCTATAATTTCTTGTTCTTCAAAGGTCATTTGGAGGCCACACCACATTTGATAATCTTTCCCCTCAAATCATGGAAGAAGGCCATTTAGTGGGTGGGTGGGTGGGTGGGTGTGGGTGGGTGTGTGGGGGTGTGTGTGTGTGTGTGTGTGTGTGTGTGTGTGTGTGTGTGTGTGTGTGTGTGTGTGTGTGTGTGTGAGAGAGAGAGAGAGAGAGAGAGAGAGAGAGAGAGAGAGAGAGAGAGAGAGAGAGCTCTCCCACATGTTCATAAATTTTATGGGAGAGTTAACGAGAGAAAGCGAGAGGGGCGAGAGAGATGAGAGTGGGAAAAACCCACTCTCACCTTTTCGTAAGTGAGAGAGGTTTTTTGGCTTAACTAGTCGTTGGGCCGTTTCGCATCGGCATGCACCAGTTAAGGCTTTCCCCCTCCTTTCCATTTGCGGGCAGGGTATTGACAGATTTCCAGGTTTTGAGTTGAGTTCATGCGGGAAGGGTCCAGATTTTCAGGTTTGCTGCTACTTCATGCGGGCAACTTTTTGGATTATCGGAGCTTCCAGCTTTTTGGATTAACGGAGCTTCCAACGAAAAACCAGCTTGCAACGAAAAACCAGCACAAGTGACTTTGGGAGTCCAAAATAACAACGGAATTCATATTATTGCAGTCGCCATAGCTTCTATCGTAGTCAACAAAACCCAATCAGTTTTTCGTCTGCCTCGAATCCAAGACCAGGACTACCATAATAAGAGCTTCTTCTATTTTTGTGTTATTGCTTCTTTGCATGGGCTTAAAGGATTGATTAACCCACCGACCTGTCTAAACAGCCCAAGAAACCCATTAAAAAAAAGCTCTTTGGTGTCGTTCACAAAGATCTTGAGCATTCTGTAAGATTCTGCCTTGCATTCAAAGGACTACAGAAAAGAACTCGGAGCTACAGAGGAAAAGGAAGGGATTTTGTGCAAAACTTTGGCGCCCAACTAAGCATAAGAATTAGAAGACATGAGAATTAGAAGAGATATGAAAACCAGAAGAGTAAACAGGGGTCGATTTGCAAGGCGCCGGATCAAAAAGCACCACGCCTGTCTTTTTTTTCCTTCTTGAGCTCTACTACATTACGGACTCATTGAACTCACAAAACCAACTTCGATCTTCCACGGTTCTGCAACTTCGATCTTCCACAGTTCTGCAGAGCTTTTGATCTTGCAGAGGTCGATTTCCCCCTTCTTATTTTTTTTCCCTCCTAACTAAGCCCCCCAAGACCTTTTGCCCATGCATGCCCCTCGCCCACGTCCGCCCGTAAAAAAAAATGCTAACTAAGGGGGGCTAAGACGTGAGAGATTATTATCTCACGCCTCTCATAGAATACGATAATTTTATCTCTCTCATAGATAGCGAGAGATAAAATATTTGCATGCATGTGGGAAAGCTAAGAAGAGAGAGAGAGAGAGAGAGAGAGAGAGAGAGAGAGAGAGAGAGAGAGAGAGAGAGAGAGAGAGAGAGAGAGAGAGAGAGAGAGAGAGAGAGAGAGAGAGAGAGAGAGAGAGAGAGAGAGAGAGAGAGAGAGAGAGAGAGAGAGAGAAGAGATGAATGAATGAACGGATGTGAATGAAAAGTGAATAATCAGTATGGAATGAACGGATGTGAATGAAAGAAATCTAGGAAGGAAGTCGGGTGACAAAAATTGAATAGACCGGATTTTGAGGTTGAATATCTGAGTCAAAGTCAAATCCAAAGTCCACTTGTTGTTGAATCCGGTCGAGATTCCCCTTATAACCAATTCCAAGAAATCATGGGAGTTGGTGATAAAAAGAAAGCCTTTCACCACTTGTTGATTTAAAGGAGCAACCTTGCCAAAAGATCAACACTAAAAGGGAGATGGCGGTTTAGGATCTTCTGAAAAAAGGTTTTAGGAGGTGCCATGTGAGGTGTCGTTTGTCATTTACGTATGTATCTCTCTTCTTGGGTGTCGGATTTGGGCGATTTTTGGTGTGTTGGAGAGCTCGGACTGTAAGCTTTTAAATTCGGCATATGAAATCAGGCAGCCCAACATCGAATCGATGCGGATTTGGGGTTTCCCATTTCGGCCTCTATGGTTAAACCTAGTATGTCTTCCTCGGTTGTTATTTCTTACACAATTCTGCTTCCATGGCACGAGGATATCCTTCTATTGCTTTCCCTTCTATTTTTGCCTCCCCTGTGCAATCTAGTGCTTCTGCAATTCCTCCTTCCTTACTTGCTAACTCACGTCTCAATCCTCTTGCTTTTGCACATCCATCTGCTAGTGTATCCACTAATTTGCAACAATTCCTACCTCTCTATGGGAGTATTACGTCTATGGGAGGCCTCGAAGCCTATTAGATGACAATTTTAAATGTCATTGTAAAATCATAGATGAGTTTCTGAGTCCACATCTAGCTCATCGCTCTCACTCAAACTGTCATTATCATCAACATTATGGTTATGCATAAAAACTTCTCTAGGAATAATATGTCCCCATCTAGCCACTTCCACACTTAAATGATGTGAACTAAGCCGAATCCTGCAAATAGCATGTCTTTTTTGGATAGAAATATTTTCCCTCAGGTGCCCTGCCATTTCCAACGTGGGGTTAATTTCTGCTTGGACAAAATCATTTTGGTCTTGGGCTACGACCACATCTTCTTATCTACCTTCCTGGATATCCATTGTCTTAAATCAGATTTTACTAAGACCACTTCATCCCATTGTATATCCCATTTATTGAGCCACTTCTTGACATCTTAAAACAAACCATTCTCCTTGCTGGCTAACAAAGCCCTGGTGTAATTCTAGTGTCATCCATGAGTAAAACCTTCGTAAAATACGTAATGCATCTAAGGATCGCTTCCCCTTCCAAAGGCATAGACCACATTATGCTAATATCATAAAGTAAGGTGTTTGGAATTTAACTCCTAATTCCAGTCTCAATTTTTTTTTAAGACCTGCTCAATATCATCCCATAAGCATTGTGGCAAACTTGGTCCCCAAATTTCACATCCATATAAGACTACGCTCTGCACAAATGACTGAAAGAGTCTCACCTTAAGATTCCATGACCAAAGGTGTGTTCTCCTACATATGCTCTGCAATGCATATAAAGCTCTTTGTCCACCATCAATTCATTGTGTAATGTATGCATTCCATCTATGATTCCTGCTAAATACAAGGCCTAAATATTTGTATGAATCACACATAGTTACCACGCTCCCCTTATATCTGAAGATGGGTTCTTATTTAGGCGCTCTTAGTCATAATACTCGTTTTTTTAGGTTCACTTGCATACCTGTTTGATCACAAAAATCAGCCAACCCTTCCAAGTGTTTTTGCATATGATTCTTAGAGCGTGCAAAAATGACTACATCATCTGCATACATTAGCAATTGGATCACATGTCCATGTATTTCCATTCCCCTTGGGCAATTCTTAAGCAACCAATCCTCTAAACTATTAATAAAAAGTCCAAACAATGTGGAGAATAGCAGACATCCCTGTTTGACCCCAAGATTACTTTCAACATGGTCCCGATATCCAATGAAAATGGTAAAAAATGCACACGCACTTTTTCATACAGAACTTGGACTGCATCTCTAAGCTCCTTGGGCACCTTCAACTTATCCAACCTTTCCCACAATTGGTCACGTGGCACCTTATCAAATACTTTTTTAAAGTCCACAATGCCATGTAAACTGGTTTTTCAGTATCTTTAACCATGTCAAATATAGTTTTTAACACTAATAGATGGTCTAAAGTAGCCCTTCCTGCTCTAAAACATGTTTGTGACTCTGCACGCTTTTGATTGTGCTTTGCCCAAATACTTATCTTTTTTTCTAAGATAGTGGCAAAAAGCTTAGAAGATAGACTACTTACCATAATGGTTCGATAAGTGTTTGCATCATGCCTCGCCCCACCTTTATATATGGGAACCACCCTGTTCCGACACCAATCAAGTGGAAACCCCTATCTCATAGCCAGTGTAAATATTTTTGCAACTAAAGGATGGATACAAGTACCTGCCCATTTTAGATGCTCTATGCTTAATCCGAAGACATCATGTGCTTTACCATTAGCCAAATAAGTTATGCTCTCTGCCACCTCCTCTTACAGAATGACCGGTTCGACCTTATACTCCCTCCCTCGGGGGAATATCTCGCACTATGATATAGATTAATAACATGTCTCCAAATATCATGTGCTGAAAGAGGGATATCAGCTTGTTTATTCTTTCTTAGAGCATTTCAAAAGAGCTTGGCTCATCCAAGTATCGCAAGCATAAGAGTTGTTGCCGATTTTTAATGAACTGTAAACTTCTTAAACCGCACAATGCGCTTATATTGATGCTTAAATGAGTCTTTATCACTCAAACCACTTTTCTTCCATCTGAATTTTGCCTCCACGACATTCCCCGGTCAAACTAGGATTTGCATGGTAATCCCTTTCGACTCTCGTGAGATGTGAAAGTCTCTTGTGCCGCCTCTTCCAACACCGGGTGCAATTGCTTACTTATAGTGGCCAAATCACCACCCCAATGCAAGCAAGACAATTCAACACAGGCTTGATAGTTGGCATGTAACAATGGCCTTAACACATAAGGCTTCTCCGCAATGGAGGAAACAACCCCGGGATGGCTGATCCGTAGACTAAAAGACAATCGGCTGTGATCCAATTCAAGCTCTTCATCACTGACTACAAAATCTAATATCCCTTCCAAAGTCTCTTCCGCCATTGCCAGATAGTCCATTGTGCTTCTAGCTCTGCATGTATTCTTCAAAGTATCTGGGAGCCTACTTAATCCATTACAGATCATGAGGTTTGTGCTGCTACATAGGCTGAAAAATTGCCTACCAAATTTAGTCACTACCGGATCCTTAGAATCCCTCTTCCTGCCATATAATTTCAGCTCATCATCACTCATAGATTCTAACCACAATGGATCTTTGTTTCCTGTGTAAGAAATAGTTTATAGACACCCAGCCCTTCCGTTGAAATCTCCTGCTAGAATTACGCCTTTCTCCCCGGTAATGCATAATATCTTGCTCCAATGCAAAGAACAAGTCATCACTAGAAGCTTCCGTCTCTGTGCATATTTTCTTATGTCTGGGAGCAAAATAACAAATAGCCATATAGTACAAAACATGACACCTTTCAATTCATGCCAGATATACTAATTATTTTTATCTTTTCTAATACCTTGTATCAAATCTCTAAAAAGCGGTCTGATATAACATGCTACTCCTCCATTCCCTGTATCTCCATCTTTAAATCTTTTATTAGAATAGAATAGAATAGAATACATTAATGTCCCTTGTGCCATGAGGCCCCTGGACTTGTGTAGCATGGGCGAGCTCCCTAAAAAAAAGGGTGCTACTAGCACATCACGCTGTTATGATGTAGCCTTTTCTGAAGGCTGACTTTTTTCTTTTATTACCAGCATCCCGCTTTACCTCGGCTTCGTGGCCGTGCAGTGATGCGTCGTTATCAATCAGCTTTTAACTGAGCAATTTGTGTGGGGCTTTATGACCCGTTTTGTACATGTCATATTACGAACCCTCTTTCACTGTGCACTTCTCTGTGTCTGGTCGTCATTCTTTGGATCGCGTCTGCCAAATCCCGGGCGATTATTCGCCGTCATCGGCACCGTGGACTGGTTCCCCATCTTATATTTCACGTATCGTCCCTGATGTCTCCGTAGATCGGGCAATCGTTAATCATATGATTCTCATCCTCTATTCTCCCACTGTCACAGATTCTACATATCCTGTCCTCCTTGTCTATCCCTCTCCACCTGTCTTTTTCGATTCTTAGATCATGACTTCCCATCCTGAATCTAGCCAGGATATCTCTTCTGTTTTTCCCCAATATGTTATCCCGGTACATCTGGTGTCCTATTTGCTGATCTGGATTAAAAACTTGCGTGAGCCAATCTGTCTTGGGTCCTGTGTGTCTTTGCAGCCATGCTCTTGTCGCTCTGTCTGCCCACTCCTCATTCCACTGCCCTTCTTTTATTAGGTCACTCAGGTTTAATCCCATCTGTCTGGTCCATGTTGCCACCTCTTTAAACCATCCACTGCCTGCGAGGATGTGTGATTTTGCTGATTCGGTGATTGCAATGCTAGACAGTTTCCCTTGTATATCTCCTGCATTGTCTCTGAGCAGGTACCTTATGGTTCTCTCCCATGCTCTCACCTCCATCGGTTTTTGCCCTGTTTCGAGGATCATGATTGTCAGTGGCGTATTTGTCCTTACCATGAATTCCTGTCTGTGCCATTGCCTAAGAATTCCTTCCTGCTTTTCTCAATTTAAATGCATTAGACCCGCCCCCATGCTTCTCGCCTGTATAATCGAGTGGTGGCTACCGCAGCCGAATAGGTAACATTTGATGTCCCGGTCGGTTATTCTACTTACATTCTGAGAGTTCTTCATGTTGAAGTAGCTTCCTATAGCTGATTGGAACTGGCGCGTTAGCTCCTTTGGCCCATTTCCACGTGCCATCGCATCATACCCTAGATATCGTGATACATTTGCTTCCTCTATCTCTTTTTCTTTATATCTGAAAGGTTTATGCCTGTTCTTATGTCCAAAGATGACTATCTTAGTTTTTGCTAGATTTACGGTCAGCCCTGTCTCTTCACAGAATTGTTCTAGAATTTTGAGCAGTCTCGCATCGATCCGAGACATCGGATCGCCATTCTAGAATGGGACGAGCATGCATGATGTGCATGCATGCGGGCGGTGCCTCTCAGCAGTACCTTATTCTCTTTGAATTGTTTCCAGGCAGGGGAGGGGCTTCTTCCTGCCTGGTTTAGCCAATTTGGCGTTTCTTTCATGATATCCTTTTCCGGCCTTTGGCCTCGTCCTGTGACCTTCGTCCTCGATCCTCGTTTGTAAGGAAGTTCTCTGGTAGTCGGGCGCTTTGTTGGTTTCTGCGAGTCCCATTCTAGAATCGCATCGATCCGAGACATCGGATCGCCATTCTAGAATGGGACGAGCATGCATGATGTGCATGCATGCGGGCGGTGCATGCCCGTTTGGGTTGGGAGTTCGCTATTTCAGGCGCGTTTCTGCATCCACGTCTCATCGGCGCTTCCTCTTCTCTCAGCAGTACCTTATTCTCTTTGAACCCACCCTCCCCCCCTTTCTTTGTTTATTGTATTTTGTACAAGTTTCTGTTTATCATGTTTTCCACCCGCTGGGTGATGCTTTTTTCCACCCGCTGGGTGATGCTATTCTCTGGTATGTTTGTGTTGTCTCGTTTGTTGTGTTGGTGATGTGCGAGTACAGGTTGGCCCGGCGGCATCTGTTTCGACTTCTCCATGCGGGGTTTTGGGGCGATTCTATGCCTTACGTTTGTCTAAGCCCCTTGCGAAGGCTTATCACTAGGTTTTTCCTCGAAAACCCGAAAGGGAGGGTTTTTAATCCGGTGATAAGCTTTCGGCGGTACATCGACCACTCATCTATTAGCATTGTATTTTTTTGGGGTCCAAATGATATAATTGGATTTTCCCTTTATTTTTCGTGGGTAGTTCGCATGTGGCGGCTACCCACTGTCCACCATTGTAGAAAATCTGCTGAGATGAATGAGAAGCCTATCTATCGGGCGCTTTGTTGGTTTCTGCGAGTCCCATTCTAGAATGTGCATTCCTTTGTTTTTTGTGGCCATCATACTGAGATCATCAGCATATAGCATTATCCGTACCTTCGTGTCTCCTAGTGTGGGGGCATATTCGTCCCCTTCTTGTTCTACTATGTATCCTGCGGTAAATAGATCTATGTATATTCCAAACAGAGTTGGGGATAACAGGTAGCCCTACTTTACACCGGTGTCACAGATTATCGGCTGTCCTTCTTGTTCCATCTTAGCATACACCTTATGGTATAATCTTGCGATTGATCCTACCATATTTATCGGGGCTTGCATGTCTATCAATCTTTTTAATAGCTTCTCCCTCGGGACTGTATCAAATGCTTTTCTGAAATCTACAAAGCAACAGATGATCTTCCTTCCCTGCGCTTTGTTCTGCTCTATTAATATCCGAAGAGTCACAAGATGATCTGTGGTTGAGTGTTCCGGCCTGAACCCCTGTCCCATCCTTTGTGTTTGAGTCCCCTCCAAAATCTTCGGGGCTGTTTTTTCAGCAATTTTCCCATATACCATTGGTGCTGTAGCAGGTTATTGTATCTTTTCTTCTTCAGTAATCTTATGTATGCTGCCTTTTCTTTCCGGTATGTCTCCTTTCCCCTGTGTCCTCTTGTTTTCCTTTTTTGCTCTCTACACTCGTCATCATACTATACTGACGCTCTGAATGCCCTGTTCTTCCTGATTTTGATCCTTTTCCCAAACACCTCTGTTGCTACCCTTACTATGATGTCATTGAGGGTGTTTCCATTATCACTCGCGTTGTGTTTTCCCCAATCCCATTTTCCCATTTCCTCCTTGACTACTTGAATGAAGGTTTCTGCGTATTTCTCCTGGAATTGAATCCTCACTCTGTCTTTCTTATCCTCCTTTCTTTCTGTGCTATCTATCTGTGGCGTCTCATCCAGTCTGATTGTTAATTTGATCGGTCTATGGCTTTCCCTTTTTCCAGTCGGCCATTCTTGTAGCATTAGTCCTTATATCTTTCTCGCTGCTTGGTCGTTCAAGATTATATAGTCCACTATGCTCTTACCATGTGTATTTTGGCTCATAAAACCTCCCGATCCCCTCCATTTCTTCACGCCATTAGCTATGATCATCCCTGTTGCCGTGCAGACTTCCAACAGTAATTCGCCTCTAGCATTGACCTCTATCTTATCCTCCGTATCTCTCTGCCATTCCTGTGTTCTTGCCGTGTACATTATCTGACTATCTTTCTCATCCGTGTGTGTGCTTTGTGCCTGTTCCTGTCTGGTTCTGGCATTTAGATCTCCTACTATAATCATTGGTCCCTGCTCTTTCCATTTCATTACATTCTCTCCTAGTTCCAGCAATTCTAGCTTATCACTGTTTGGCGGATAATATGTAATTATCAGAACTACTTCTTGTTTGTTTTTCAATTGGATATTCAAGACCATATATCTTTTATTGATATCTGAATGTAACATACATGCATTGTTAGCTATACTATTCTTTATATAACAAGCCAGACCTGCACTCCCCCTCCCTATCTTGAAATCCCTGTCTTTCCAGCACGTGAACAGCTGGTATCCTTCTTCCTCTGGCAGCCTTTTGGCGTTATGCTCCCATGTTTCCGCCAAGCATATTATGTCACAGCCGTGGGCACCTTCTAGTCTTTCTCCATCATCCCATGGGTACCCGGTACAGTTCCAGTACCATAATGTCAGCGTCTTTTCCCCCGAGGTTGCTCCTTCGGGGTCTCCATGTTTTCTGTACCATTGCCTGTTCTCCTTGGTCTTCCTCTGGTCTTCTTCTTTTCGACAGTTCTTGTTGTGGACCGGAGTCGCCGAAGAGAGCTCGCCATGGATCCAACTCCAAGCATGCGAGAGCTTTCGGGGAGATTAGGTTCCAGCAGTGTATAAATTTATTAATCCGACGAGCACCTTTCAAATGGCTGTACAAGATGGATTTGAGAATCATGCCAGAAATACTGAGATGCTGCCAATAAGCTTTTGAGGCTGAATTGATACAACTTTTCGAGGAATCGAATTTGTGTGCAATCCATGCTAAAGGAGTTACCATAATGCCAAAAGATATGTACCTTGTAAAAAGGATCAAGAAGGATAGAGCTTTGGGACCCAATTAAATCAGAAATTTGTTTCCAAAATGCAATATAACTTCTTTTAATTAATATGTAGTTTGTTTTCCCGAGTACGCTATAGAAAATTTTAGTTAAAAATTAGTTATCTGTGGGAAAAATTTGTGAAGTCACTCCCATCGTAAAATGGCCCCTTTGACACTTTCGGGAAGCCCTCTGTGACCGACAAGATTTTAGAGGGAATAATTTTTTTCCAGCATAAGATAACTTGCTAGACCATTGCGAATCGACCATCCCGTACAATTTCGTGGTTTCCATAAAAACTTATGAAGACTTGGTTGAAAAAGGTGTGAATCACTCACACCATGAAAACGACCTCTCTGACACTTTCGATGAGCCTCTCAGGTGACCTCCATCAATTCTAAGCCTATACTTAACCAAATTCGACCAAACAAACTGCAAAATTGAGTTTTTTGGCCATGTTCCAGTTCACTTCATATGTCAAACAACCTATTTAGGCACTCTAGACCACCCAAAAGCTCAATTCTCCAAATTTTAGGGTTTGGCACAGAAAGCGAGGCAAACTCACTTACTTAAACAAGCCACAGTCTTTTCGGCTACAATTACCCTAGATCATACCCTTGAGCGATTTTGCAAACCACTCCTCCTTTTTCCCAGTAGCGCTTTGTACCACAGTCTATAGCTATGGCCCCTTCAGACTTTGTCAGATGGTACAATGATCAGACCACATGACGGTAGCACCCATTGAGAGGGCCTCTCAAGTCTTTAACCACACTTATCACCTCCATGCTACCTTATCTAGAACCAACTCCTATGACAACATCTTAACCCAATACCATGAGCGAGTGCAAGGGCACGAAATGGGGCTATTTGATAGAACAGGTAGATCGGTCTCTTTTAGTATCCTGCAAGCAAAGCTTAGTTGATGACAAACTCTCTAAACACACACTTTCCACCAAGATGATTAACAGAATCCTAAAATATAGACTTGAGATACTTAAATCGTAGATATATCTCAGCAACAGTCGTGTGAGCGATCTTCATGCACTAAAAGTCTCTCAACCAACGGGGTTAGCCATCCTTGAGATTCCTCGACCTTGTACCTCTCAATACCAAGCAGGATCAAGCCTTCATTCAGGAGCTCGACATGTACAAATACTTGATAGAGGGCACATCAACAAGAGACTTGCACCTGGAAGATGACATCGAGCAAGAAATTCAAGGGGATGTGGATGAAACATGTTTAGCGTAGCACCTCAGGAGATATGTCTCAAGAAGGGAAGAAACTCCTTTGCTAGCTACACAACCCCCTAGGGACATCACAAGTTTGAACCCAATCATCATTGAAGATGAGGAGTACCTTTTTGCAAACGATATTTTACAATTTCCTGCTGCATCGAGGAGGGACTCTGCATTGGCGAAGTTCTCTCACTGCTCTGCAACGACGAGCAAAATGACTTCGCCGACTACTCGTACCAGGAGTTCCCATACCAAGTAACAGAGCATCATTCTTATGCAAGCGACTCATTGTCAAACATGGACTCTTCAACAGCCCATGATAAGTGAAGAGGAGTTCCAAGCAACTCAAGCTCGACTTCTCAGGAGCAAGAGCGCAGTGTCGACGAAAATATCATCAAAGCGCGCGACTACAACCTTTAGGGTAGAACGAGGGGCACATTGACCTCAAAAACGTCATGACAATGTAGAGGGATCATGATGATCTTTTGGCACTTGATATTGGGAGCAGAGCAGCTCAGAGAACAGGAACAAGCTCAAGAGCTGCAGCATTTAGAAGGCAAGATCACTGAAGTACTACGTAGCAGCACTCACCAGAGGTCAAATAGTGGTCTTCCATAGGAATTATACCTCAAAAGGTGAGGAGGCAGTATACCTCTTGGTAGCCTTGTCCGGCTTCGGCAAGCATGCAAATATGAGGGATAACAGCGACCATGCTATCTTGATCAAAAGATCAGTGGCATTGCATAAGCTCGATTTTGCACGGGGAGAGCTATGAGATGCTCCACTCGCAATACCAGAACTCCCTGCTCACAAATCGAGAAAGGCCGTAAAAGGAGGATAGTCAAGGAACATTCTTAAGAACCTCAGTCTCGGGTTGAGACTCAAGGATATCAATGAGCATTTCAAATTCAAGTGTTGTTAGCAAGAATAGCTCCTCTGACATTCTAAGTATTTTTAAGTGTTTTATCTTATGTTGGTATACCATATTTTGACCTTGTAATTATTAAGTGAATTATATAGTACGCAAGTTATATACAACCGTATTTCGTCTTGATTTCCTCTATAATCAAAATAATTAACATAGCAGCAACATACAATGAACTTTTGAATAATAAGCATGTAGGATTAATACTTGCCGCTAGAGACTTCGGTTCGACCTCACGGATCCATGAGAATCACGGTCAAGGATGCAATTGGCAACCTAGAAACTTGTCGGCATGGGACACGAAGAAGAAGATCGTCCACGGAAGTGCTTGGTATATAGATCGCAACCCGGATGGTGCAACTTGTGCAATAGGCTACCCCACTTATCGAACTTAGGAGTATGGGTCAATGCCACCTCCACCATCACCTCCTCAAGGGTAGAACAAGAGGACCAACCAAAAGAGGAGCTCGCATCAGTAGCACCCAGGAACAGGAAAAGGAAGAGAAAAAAAAAGGGAGCCGGGCCCGATAGCGGGGCAGCGGCAATTCACAACTCCAAGAAAAGTGGCGATCAGCATTTGAGCTTCATAATTGGTCACATCTGCGACCTGCTGCATCACCAAATATATATATATATTTTTTTATTGAAAGCCGATGAGTATATTTATGTATAAATAATATTACAAGAAGTACTTTTTACAGGGAAGTATAACCCATTAGTAAAAGGAGGTCAGTAAAATAAAGAGATATAGTCATGAGATAGATACTATTTTTTATAGCAGACAAGTCCTGATATGGGAACCAAGGAGTAAACAGATTAAAAGGGGGATCTGAGATTGAAGTTGTTGATTTTCCGGCCTCTCCCTCTAACCATAACCGTAAGGACACAAGAGGTGCATAAGCATGATTCAGCTTTAGCCATATTAAACCTTCCCTTACTGTCTTTGGCCTCGCACAATAGGGCTCTCCTAACATCGGGGTTCTGATCACAGCAGCAATTGCAGAGACAGGGTTTCATCATGCCCATATATGTTCGGGGGCCCGAACACCTCGAGCCATTCCTGATTGGCGCTAGGATCAATCTCCCTCCGTTTGATTTTCCGCACCAGTACAAAGATAATTCCTGAAATCGAAATAAGAACCATGAGTAGATATTAAGTAGCAGCATTAATCCAATTAATGTCATAGTTTATCTGCTTGATCACAGCTTCTGGACGCGTAATTTCATAATTGAAAATGAAGTTATTACGCCCTTTCCATATTCTCCATAGCAGAATGTATATTCTCCAGTCATTCAGATTATCAGGCATGAAAAAGTCCAGAGGGAATTCAAAGAGGAGAGGTCATAGCCAAAAAGGTTGGAAGCCAAATCAAGCACCCATTCCGACCAAATGCATGTCCTAAAAAGATGATCCTCATCCTCTTTTTGCCCCAAACACCTAGGACAGGCATCAGAGCTGGTCATCTGCATCCTATATCGTTTCTGATTCGTTGCCAGCGCCTTGTGCCATAATTGGGCCTCATCTTGGGGTATATTGGGCTGGTCCTCATCTTGGGGTATATTGGGCTGGTCCACATGAACTTTAGATTCTTGGAGCACCTGTCAGCCACTGTTTGCCATTTGTTGTGTAGAGATATAATATGCTCCCTTATGAGGAATCTATAGGCCATTCTGACAGTTAGCACAGTTTTACCATGGTAATTCCAATTACATTCCTCATTGGACCATTCTCCATGAAGTAACGTGGTACAAATATTATTATAGAGATTCTCGCAGTTCTCTCCTTCTTCAGCTAAGATTGAATCCCTGAAGGGGGTGATACCATCCTTCATTGAATAAGTCTCTAATGAGAGTGATTCCTTTGATGCCTCCAGAGCTTGGCTTGATCTGGAAAATGACATGCTAAACATAAAGAAGAGTCATTAGTAAGAATAGCAGGGTTCCAAAAAATAGATTGGTCCATAGAAAGCCCCTCCTTCCAGGTGAACATGCCCCTGACAGAGTTCCACGCCTTAATCCACTTCTTGATCAAAGCTGGGGTGGATCTAGAGACAGTGAAAGGAAAGTAGATAGAATGAGGTAGAGCTACTTGCTGTCTCCAGCCAAAAGACTGACCCTTGCTCAAGTAGTGTATAATAATAATTGAAATCGGGTGTTTAATCAAATTATGGGCTGCTTTAAAGAAATACTTGGCAGCAAGAGCTAAGCCCTGTTTCTTAATATCGATAACCCCGAGGCCACCATCCTTCTTCTTCTTGCAACACTCTGCCACAGCAACTGGAGTCCAACACTTTCTGTTCTTCCCACAGGATATAAATCTGCCAATAATGCTCTGCAGCTTGTTAGAAACCTTTTTGGGAGCAAGAATTACTGAAGACTGATAGACATGAGAAGAGGATATAACAGGACTAGCAATGATAGCCCGACCCTGCTTAGATATGTACTTCGAATTAAGATTGTCCACCTTCCTTTGAAACTTCTCAATGATATCAGTCCATATATCCGAGAGGCTACCTTTTAAAGCATAAGGAATACCAAGAATTTTGGAAGAATTGGTAGGAACAATATACTTACAGCCCAGGAGATCAGCCGTTTGCTCTCCTTTTACCTGATCTTTGGCTAAGACCTTCGACTTGATAGGATTAACCTTACAGCCCGATGCAGTTCCGAATTCCTCCAGAATAATTTGAGTATTAATGATAGATTGGTGATCCATCTAGACCAGTAGGAAAGTATCATCTGCAAAATGGCCATTCAGAATCTGATCCATTTCACCATTATCCGGGAGGTTTAAACCTTGGATCAGGTTAGAATTTTTAGCTTCCTCCATCTTTCCATGAAGGGCTTCCATGATAATTAAGAAGAGGAAAGGGCTCGAGGACACCCTTGCTTAACCCCCCTCTTCAGAGGAAAAAAAAGGGCTACACTCCCCATTAATCAGAACCGAAGATCTTGAGTTAATAAGAATAGCTCTGAAGATAAGGATTACCTCATTGGAGAAGCCCATGGCACTCCAGCATTTAAAGAGGAAGCTCCAACTTACAATGTCGAAAGCTTTGGTGATATCGAGTTTGATTAAAGCAATGTCTTGATTAGAATCCTTCGCCCAATTGAGGCCCAAAATAGCTTTAAGATATGTTGCTTGGGAGGAGCTGATGATCTTGTCCAACACGGGCTTGAGCCTCCTAGCAATAGTCCCTGAGATTACCTTGTAGATGACATTTGATAAAGAAATTGGCCTGTAATCCAAAAAGGAAGCTGGCATATCCACCTTAGGAATAAGAAGCTTATAAAGCTGGTATTGATTCAGGCGTCCAGACATTTTTTGTCCCTAAATTCATTGGCTAAGCATGTGATGCTATCCCCAAGAATTGGCCAGGCTTTTAAAAAGAATTCAACCGGAGGCCATCTGGCCCTGGAGTCTTGCCTTTATCCATCTCCCGGGTAGTATGAAGGAGCTCAATATTAGTAAAAGGCTTATCAATAAAATCATTGTCCTCGCTGGTGACCTTAGCCTGAAGATTTATGAATTCGTCCATATTGTTATAATGACAATCATGATTGGTACCCATAATGTTGGTGAAGTGCTCCGTGGCAGCCTTTTTAATTTGGCCTTCCTCCATGATTACTTCATCCCCAACCTTAATATAAAAAACTTCGATCCTTCCCTTTGCTTTGGCAAAGAAAAACTTCGAGCTACATCTTTCATCATCCTTGATTTCTCTGATCTTGGCTTTGAGCCTCCATCCCTGGGCAATTCTGGTCTCTTCTCTCTCAATATCAGCCCTAATGTTATTCTTCATTGCCTCAGGTGCATGAGGGAGAGAATCCCTTAAATTCTGAAGTAAGGCCATTTTCTGCCTATGGATGCTCTTGCCCCACTTCTTGAGCCAGTTCTTGATAGCCTTGGAAACTGATATCCACCAGAACATCCATCCAGATGATCCCACAGGCTTAGGGAATCTGGATATAACCTGCTGTAACTTGTCCATAAAGTCATCCTGGTCCAAAAGATTAGTATTAAGCTTGAAATACGTGTTCTTTTTCTTGACCTCATTCCTATCTAAAATTGTCAGCTGTTGGGGATAATGATCAGAGAGGCTATAACCTTTCAGATTACTAACTCTATTACAAAAGTTCCAGAGATTCTCGGAAAGATATAACATGTCATGTAGACATAGAGTAGGGTTACTTCTCTTATCCGTCCAACTATAAGAATTAGGATTCGTTCTAGTCAATAGCAGGTTGTGGCCGCAGATAAGATTCCTCCACGCATTCTTCTCCTGAGCCCCCAGAGGCCTGAAATTCTTATTCTTCATGAACTCATTAGTAACCATATTAAGATCACCTCCTAGAATACACTCATCAAAATCTAAGTTATCTAAACTATTTTTCACCATGTTCCACATACCTACCCTATCACCTGGATTATTAAAGGCATAGATATTAACTAAGGCCAATCTAGTTCTGAACAGAGTACACAAAAGGATCTGCCATCTACCATCCCTGCCATTAACCATATATATACAAATCAGACATATTAAGATTATTCCTCCATGCCACAACAATACCTGCAGAAGAATCATTAGCAGGAATAGACCAAAGATTAAACCCGGGATGGAGAGTTCTACTAATCATAACCTGATGATTGGAATCATGAATTTTGTGCTCTTGAATAAAAAGAATATCAGGATTTAGGGAAGAGATGCAAACTTTTAACCTATTCCTTTTGATACTATTATTAATATCCTGGAGGTTCCAGGTTATACAATTAATTCTTCTATCCATTAGTATTTATACTT
Source organism: Isoetes taiwanensis (assembly GCA_021234155.1). Classification (NCBI taxonomy): domain Eukaryota; kingdom Viridiplantae; phylum Streptophyta; class Lycopodiopsida; order Isoetales; family Isoetaceae; genus Isoetes; species Isoetes taiwanensis. The sequence goes on along the minus strand of JAJEKV010000029.1, from coordinate 2,276,018 downwards.
CCCTACCACCGTCCCAGCCTGGATGGTGGATTTCCTTAGACTAGCTCTACTAGGACCATAATAAAATTTCTTCTTCCCTCTTCCTTTTTTCTTGTCTACCAATCTCCATCCCTCTTCTTCTGTATCTAATAAATCTTCCATTTTTTGTTCAAGATTGGTGGTCTCCCACTGCTGAGGAAAATTTGGGAGCTTGGGCAAAGAGAGAATAATGTCCCCTGTGTCAATTTTAACAGAAAAGTTGACATTCTCAATCGTAACCACCATACCATTGTCAATATTGACCTTCACTTGGCGAGGTTGATTCTCGAAGTTATTAGAATGGGCAATGGAATCTTTATCCGAATCAGGAATGACAGTCCTGGTAGGAGTCTGATTTCCTGAGCTAGAGCAGCTATCGATCTTCATCTCCTTGTTTGTTTTAGGAACCCAAACCTGCTTAATCTCATTTTGGTGCATAGGGCCCTTACCTTTAAAGCTATGATTAAGAACAGGGGTCTTGGAGTAGATGACCTTGAGGTCCATAAAACCATTTGCCGTGACCCTGATTTTAAAATTCTTATGCCAATCAGAAAGGATGGCTTTAGATATGCAAACTGACGAGTAATTGGTTTGAGGCAAGTTAACTTTAAGAATTTCACCCAGAGAACTAGATATAGTGATTAGATGAGAACGGGTCCAGAAAGCCGGAGGAAGATTTGGAAAAGTGATCCACGTAGAGGTGCGAATAATATCATCCTTCCCCGAAATGAAATCGGCAGTCCATCTCATGATATAAAAGGGCAAATTGAATATCAAATCGAGCTTCCTCCTAAGAATAGAGTGGACACTAATCTCCTCTCTGCACACCACCTGAAAAGTTTTGCTGTCAAGTTTCAGACTAGAGAGAATTGGGATATGCTGAGTCTTGGTAATCCACAACTTGACTTCGCTCTGCGGAGGGCAATTAAGCGGGAAGTGGATGAGAGTGGCTTTCCTGGAGAAAATGTCGGTAGCAGAGGAATCCTAGATCTCATAAAGATCAATGAAGTCACTGTTACCAACATTATTCAATTCAGAAACAGTTGGAGAGAATTTCAAAGCATCACTTTTCAAAAGAACATTCTTATAAGACATAGGAGAGTTCAGACCTTTCGCTTTGTCACTTTTACCCATGACCGGAATTGTGTTGCGAATTTTGTCCTCTCCAATCTTTGGTTTTTATAATGTTGAGCCCAGAGAGTTTCACATCATTACAGTTCTCCAATCACAGGTATCGACCTCCACAGGGTTAAAGAAGCCGTTGCTATCTTTGATACTGCACTTCTTGGCATTCTTCTTAAGCCTCATCTGATAGACCTCCAGGGAGGTAATAACCTTCGGGATTTCTTCATTTTTTAAGCTCACCGTGAAAGCTCTCCTGTGCCTTTCGATAATATGATCCTCGGCACCTTCCCATCTTCTGATAAGTCTGATGCTTGTCTTGGTAGACCCCTTTAAGCCGTCCCACTAAATAATTAAGTCCTTAACCTTAGCAACCAACTCGTCCATAGAAGCACGGAAGATACCATTCTTGAGGCTGCAGCAGTCGGATTCTGTGTGACCTTGTTTCACTGTGATCAGTTTGTAAAGGGAAGTGTCCATTTCTTGCACGAACCCTAGCATATTCCATATCCAGTCCCGATCATTAGCCTGCCCTCCCAATTAAATACCCATGCGAGGAAATCGTGACTTTTTGTTGATCTTTGATGATTTCGAAAGCCAGAAAATTTGAGTCCATTCCTCATCTTCTATATCAGTGCGTAAACCCGACGATCCATCCATGCTATCCTTGGTCCTCATCTTGAAAGCCCTAGCCAAAACAATGCACAAACCCGGAGGGGGCCGGACGGAAGGAGCCCTGAAAGACGAGCGGTTACCAAGAAAGGAAATCTGTCTTTCCCTTTGCCCTCGAGGCAAAGTCTCTAATTCAAACAATAACTGAAGCACTCCTCCCAAGAGCACGAGAATCGAATGAAAAGATAACTTCGTACCATTGCCGCAGAAGCAAATCTAAGGACACTAATAGCCTACCAAGCGGGGGACCCGGTCTTTGGCACGTAATCCCAAGAACTCGAAAAAGACCTAATTGGCTGCTTTGGGAATCTCCAAACGACCACCTCAATATCACTGATATATTGGGCAGGTTGAAGATCGAAAGAAGGTTGTCCAATGATATAACGGTTCCACACCAAATTCAATGGGGGCACTCATAGTGAAGAGGTTTCTTTCAAATCGCCTCCAAGAAATGGTTGGGAGTTGTGAGCAGCAACCCTCAGAGATCTCGTCCTGTCAAAACAAAGAATACACAGAAAGAAGGAATCGAACCCAATCCTACAAAACCCAATCCTTGAGTTAGAAACAGTAGCTAGTCTAATCAAACTTTCCACTAGGTTGATGGAGCCCTGGAATTCCTCAGAGATATGAGTGATTCCCAATCCCTGGAGAACAACTTGAGCAAAACCTCATCCATTGGGTTGGGGAACTCTCCCCGGTTCGGCGTTGGTACATCTAAGGTGCCTAACGTTCATCTTCCCCCGTCGAATCCCATTAATCACTGCATCACCAAATATAGCGGTCTGGTAATTTACTCTTTGAAGATATCAAAAGAATTTGTACCACCAAGTATCAGTCTGGAGTCTCCTGGAGAAGTCGATTCTTTTCTAGAAGATTACCCTACAGATTCCTTTTTTCCCTTATTTAAATCAAATCACTATTTCCTTTGATCATGATGATCTGCAATAGAGAGGAAGATAGATTCCAAAACTTAGAAGTTAGACATTTGCAACGAGGATACTTCATATCAGGAGGATAAAACCAAAAGCAAAGAGAAGAATGGAAATAAGGATACCTTCAAAAATATAAAAAAAGAAGGTGCAATGGCAAGAACAATGGATCTGAAAAGAAGCAAGAAGAAGGCAACCAACTTCAGCAGAGAAAGGAGCCAAAGGGAGGTTGTTATAAATGTGAGGGAAAGCATTATATAAGGGATTGGCCATTTGGAGAAGAGGAATAACAAAAGCCAAAGCCCCCAAACCTCAAAAGGTTACTCAAAGATCCATTTTTGTCATGTACACGTCACCATGTGTGCCATTTTTCTTGATTTTGTTGTCCTATATGATTCAAATCCTTTCTTGACATAAATAAGTCAAGAAACTTGCATTTGATCCGAATTTTCTTCAAATTCTTTGCTGGCCTTGTAGGAGCCCAGGTATTCAAATTCCTCTCACTAAATGCTTCATATAGATGTCAAATTCTTCACGATTCTAAAGCGGGATCAAAGAATTACTTGTGGTTTTCTTCAAGGATCATTCTCAGAGCTCTGGTATCACTTTGTATACTAAATTAAGAACACGTATCACTTTTGTGGATAATGAGGTAAGGAAATGGCTTGCATGTATGGTCATCCAGAAACAAGAGCATGTAGCGGCAAGCACTGTGACTAGGTTCAAAAAATGGGCCACACAAGTTGCTGCGGACCAAGGTAAATGGATGAGAAGCAGGAGAATCAGAAGGAGAAAAATGAGCTGGGTAATTTTTCCCCTGCATCCCATGCAGAACAAAGCTTGTTCTAGAAATTTGTTGTTGTCACATGACAATTTAATGGAGATGGTGCCAACTAGAATCCCCACTAAGAGTTGTTATCGCTCATATGGACATACCTATGAGAAGGGAAGGGATGATAGGGTTGGAAAATATGCTTGAAGGAAGTCGTCTGTGGCATATGACTCTAGAATCAAGGTACCAGGCATTATCCATTGTGTCAGAAGGAAGGCTATCAAGGATGGCACTGCTGAAAAGATATTCAAATGAAGCAGATGGAGTGGGCAAGAGATGGGGAAGTGCTTCAAAGATTAGAGGTTTTACAGATTCTTGAGCTACATTTCGTTGTTTGATTGATGGAAAGATTGGGGCATTTGGTTGATACACGGGAATTTGGAGTGGTGGCAGTATGGACAAAATGTCCAATTTTCTGACATCTATAACAGGTAAGAATACTGCGATCCAAATTGGGGCATCTTGAAGGAATTTTAGAGGCTGCCAGCATCATAGAATCAATGGGAGACTTGAGGTGTCCTTGTCGGAGTGCTTTAGCTTTGACTTGATCTATGGCAACTTCAAAAGTATAATCAGGGATACGTCCTTCAAGGTTGATAATTAAGTCTTCATATGCAGATGGGAGACTATTGAGAAGAAGGCAGTCTCATCATTGGTGATGACCACTCCTATGGCATCAGGAGCATCCATTATAGTCCTTATATGGCAAATATGATCCATGACATCACCTCCTTTAGATAGATGGAGATTATATAGTGCTTTCCTCAAAGCAACATGGTTGCCAACCATTTTTGATGCGTAATGGTTATCCAAGATCAAAAGCATGTCATAGGCATATTGGGACCCTTCACAAGCGTGCAGGAGTATCATGGAGGCTAGTACATATAAGCAACCGAGTCTTGCGGTCTTTCTCATTCAGATCAGAGAGATTTTCATTCAACACAATCTTAAGCATGTTAGTTGCACTTGAAACAGAGGCGCAGAGTAGCAGAGGCGACTTTCTATAATTTCTTGTTCTCCAAGGTCATTTGGAGGCCACACCTGCACATTTGATAATATTTCCCCTCAAATCATGGAAGAAGGCCATTTAGTGGGTGGGTGGGTGGGTGGGTGGGGGTGGGTGGGTGTGTGTGTGTGTGTGTGTGTGTGTGTGTGTGTGTGTGTGAGAGAGAGAGAGAGAGAGAGAGAGAGAGAGAGAGAGAGAGAGAGAGAGAGAGAGAGAGAGAGAGAGAGAGAGAGAGAGAGAGAGAGAGAGAGAGAGAGAGATCCTACAAATAAGAAAAGTGAATAATCAGGGCGGGAATGAACGGATGTGAATGAAAGAAATCTAGGAAGGAAGTCGGGGTGACAAAAATTGAATAGACTGGATTTTGAGGTTGAATATCGGAGTCAAAGTCAAATCCAAAGTCCATTGTTGTTGAATCCGAAGTCGAGATTCCCCCTTATAACCAATTCCAAGAAATCATGGGAGTTGGTGATAAAAAAGAAAGCCTTTCACCACTTGTTGATTTAAAGGAGCAACCTTGCCAAAAGATCAACACTAAAAAGGAGATGGCGGTTTAGGATCTTCGAAAAAAGGTTTTAGGAGGCGCCATGTGAGGTGTCGTTTGTCATTTCTGTATGTATCTCTCTTCTTGGATGTCGGATTTGGACGATTTTTGGTGTGTTGGAGAGCTCGGACTGTAAGCTTTTCGTCGGCATATGAAATCAGGCAGCCCAACATCGAATCAGTGCGGATTTGGGGTTTCCCATTTCGGCCTCTATGGTTAAACCTAGTATGTCTTCCTCAGTTGTTATTTCTTCTGTCAATTCTGCTTCCATGGCACGAGGATATCCTTCTATTGCTTTCCCTTCTATTTTTGCCTCCCCTGTGCAATCTAGTGCTTCTGCAATTCCTCCTTCCTTACTTGCTAACTCACGTCTCAATCCTCTTGCTTTTGCACATCCATCTGCTAGTGTATCCACTAATTTGCAACAATTCCTACCTCTCTATGGGAGTATTACGTCTATGGGAGGCCTCGAAGCCTATTAGATGACAATTTAAAATGTCATTGTAAAATCATAGATGAGTTTCTGAGTCCACATCTAGCTCATCGCTCTCACTCAAACTGTCATTATCATCAACATTATGGTTATGCGTACAAACTTCTCTAGGAATAATATGTCCCCATCTATCCACTTCCACACCTAAATGATGTGAACTAAGCCGAATCCTGCAAATAACATGTCTTTTTTGGATAGAAATATTTTCCCTCAGGTTCCCTGCCATTTCCAACGTGGGGTTAATATTCTGCTTATACAAAATCATTTTGGTATTGGGCTGCGACCACATCTTCTTATCTACCTTCCTGGATATCCATTGTCTTAAATCAGATTTTACTAAGACCACTTCATCCCATTGTATATCCCATTTATTGAGCCACTTCTTCATATCTTGAAACAAACCATTCTTCTTGCTGGCTAACAAAGCCCTCTGTGTAATTCTAGTGTCATCCATGAGTAACACCTTCTTAAAATACGTAATGCATCTAAGGATCGCTTCCCCTTCCAAAGGCATGAGACCACATTTTGCTAACATCATAGAGTAAGCTGTTTGGGTTTTAACTCCTAATTCCAGTCTCAAAAATTTTTTTAAGACCTGCTCAATATCATCCCATAAGCATTGTGGCAAACTTGGTCCCCAAATTTCACATCCATATAAGACTACGCTCTGCACAAATGACTGAAAGAGTCTCACCTTAAGATTCCATGACCAAAGGTGTGTTCTCCTACATATGCTCTGCAATGCATATAAAGCTCTTTGTCCACCATCAATTCATTGTGTAATGTATGCATTCCATCTATGATTCCTGCTAAATACAAGGCCTAAATATTTGTATGAATCACACATAGTTACCACGCCCCCTTATATCTCCAAGATGGGTTCTTATTTAGGCGCTCTTAGTCATAATACTCGTTTTTAGGTTCACTTGCATACCTGTTTGATCACAAAAATCAGCCAACCCTTCCAAGTGTTTTTGCATATGATTCTTAGAGCGTGCAAAAATGACTACATCATCTGCATACATTAGCAATTGGATCACATATCCATGTATTTCCATTCCCCTTGGGCAATTCTTAAGCAACCAATCCTCTAAACTATTAATAAAAAGTCCAAACAATGTGGAGAATAGCAGACATCCCTGTTTGACCCCAAGATTACTTTCAACATGGTCCTGGATATCCAATGAAAATGGTAAAAATGCATAATGCACTTTTTCATACAGAACTTGGACTGCATCTCTAAGCTCCTTGGGCACCTTCAACTTATCCAACCTTTCCCACAATTGGTCACGTGGCACCTTATCAAATGCTTTTTTAAAGTCCACAATGCCATGTAAACTGGTCTTTCAGTATCTTTAACCATGTCAAATATAGTTTTTAACACTAATAGATGGTCTAAAGTAGCCCTTCCTGCTCTAAAACATGTTTGTGACTCTGCACGCTTTTGATTGTGCTTTGCCCAAATACTTATCTTTTTTTTCTAAGATAGTGGCAAAAGCTTAGAAGATAGACTACTTACCATAATGGTTCGATAAGTGTTTGCATCATGCCTCGCCCCACCTTTATATATGGGAACCACCCTTCGACACCCAATCAAGTGGAAACCCCTATCTCATAGCCGATGTAAATATTTTTGCAACTAAAGGATGGATACAAGTACCTGCCCATTTTAGATGCTCTATGCTTAATCCGAAGACATCATGTGCTTTACCATTAGCCAAATAAGTTATGCTCTCTGCCACCTCCTCTTCTGTAATGACCAGTTCTGACCTTATACTCCCTCCCTCAGTGGGAATATCTGCACTATGATATAGATTAATAACATGTCTCCAAATATCATGTGCTGAAAGAGGGATATCAGCTTGTTTATTCTTTCTTAGAGCATTTCAAAAGAGCTTCGGCTCATCCGAGTATCGCAAGCATAAGAGTTGTTGCCGATTTTTAATGAACTGTCGCTTCTTAAACCGCACAATCATTAGGGTTTTTTTGAGATTAAAAAAGGGCCTTCAAAACATGCCAACTAAGCCAAATGAAGATAAATAAACTACCAATCAGAAATCAGAGCCTGACGGGTCCAGTCAGCAAAACTGTTATAACTAACTCACTGGATCATATTTTCTAGCATAACTATTGATAGAAAAGTCCAAATGAGCTCTCGTTTAGTGCAATAGATAGATCTCGTCGAGATCTTTCTAATCTTAGGTGCTTTGAACATATTTTAACCACTTATGATTGTCAAAACCCCAAAAAATATGGTTTTTACCATTTTTTACTATCTTACGAGACTAAAAGATATGCAAAACCACCCAAGGTTGGAAAGATCTCAATGAGACCTATCTATTGCACCAAACAAGAGCTCATTTGGACTTTTCTATCAACACTTATGCTAGAAAATGTGATCCAGTGAGTTAGTTATAACTATTTTGCTGACTGGATTACCAGTTCTGTTTTCTGATTGGTAGTTCATATAGCTTAGTCAGCAGTTCTTAGAAGGCCCTTTTATGATCTCAAAAAATCCCTAATGGCGCTTATATTGATGCTTAAATGAGTCTTTATCACTCAAACCACTTTTCTTCCATCTGAATTTTGCCTCACGACATTCCTGGTCAAACTAGGATTTGCATGGTAATCCCTTTCTGACTCTGTGAGATGTGAAAGTCTCTTATGCCGCCTCTTCCAACACCGGGTGCAATTGCTTACTTATAGTGGCCAAATCACCACCCCAATGCAAGCAAGACAATTCAACACAGGCTTGATAGTTGGCATGTAACAATGGCCTTAACACATAAGGCTTCTCCGCAATGAAGGAAACAACCCCGGGATGGCTGATCCGTAGACTAAAAGACAATCGGCTGTGATCCAATTCAAGCTCTTCATCACTGACTACAAAATCTAATATCCCTTCCAAAGTCTCTTCCGCCATTGCCAGATAGTCCATTGTGCTTCTAGCTCTGCATGTATTCTTCAAAGTATCACGGGAGCCTACTTAATCCATTACGGATCATGAGGTTTGTCTTTGCTACACAGCTGAAAATTGCCTACCAAATTTAGTCACTACCGGATCCTTAGAATCCCTCTTCCTACCATATAATTTCAGCTCATCATCACTCATAGATTCTAACCACAATGGATCTTTGTTTCCTGTGTAAGAAATAGTTTATAGACACCCAGCCCTTCCGTTGAAATCTCCTGCTAGAATTCTGTTGCCTTTCTCCCGGTAATGCATAATATCTTGCTCCAATGCAAAGAACAAGTCATCACTAGAAGCTTCCCTCTCGGCATATTTTCTTATGTCAGGAGCAAAATAACAAATAGCCATATAGTACAAAACATGACACCTTTCAATTCATGCCAGATATACTAATTATTTTTATCTTTTCTAATACCTTGTATCAAATCTCTAAAAAGCGGTCTGATATAACATGCTACTCCTCCATTCCCTGTATCTCCATCTTTAAATCTTTTATTAGAATAGAATAGAATAGAATACATTAATGTCCCTTGTGCCATGAGGCCCCTGGACTTGTGTAGCATGGGCGAGCTCCCTAAAAAAAAGGGTGCTACTAGCACATCACGCTGTTATGATGTAGCCTTTTCAGAAGGCTGACTTTTTTCTTTTATTACCAGCATCCCGCTTTACCTCGGCCGTGGCGCGTGCGGTGATCGTCGTCGTTATCAATCGACTTTTAAGCGAAAGCAATTTGTGTGGGGCTTTATGACCCGTTTTGTACATGTCATATTACGAACCCCACTTTCACTGTGCACTTCTACGTATGCGGTGGGTCATTCTTTGGATCGCGTCTGTCAAATCCGGGCGATTACGTCATCGCCATCGACTGTGGGACTGGTTCCCCCATCTTATATTTACGTATCTGTCCCTCGATGTCTCCGTAGATCGGGCAATCGTTAATCATATGATTCTCATCCTCTATTCTCCCAACGTCACCGATTCTACATATCCCCGTCCTCCTTGTCTATCCCTCTCCACTGTCTTTTTTCGATTCTTAGATCATGACTTCCCATCCCCGAATCTAGCGGGGATATCTCTTACATTTTTCCCCAATATGTTATCCGGTACATCCGGTGTCCTATTTGCTGATCTGGATTAAAAACTTGCGTGAGCCAATGTCTTTGGGTCACTGTCTTTGCGGCCATGCTCTTGTCGCTCTCTGCGCCCCTCCTCATTCCCTTTGCCCTTCTTTTTTTATTAGGTCACTCGGGTTTAATCCCATCTGTGCGGTCCATGTTGCCACCTCTTTAAACCATCCAACGCGCTGCGGGATGTGTGATTTTGCTGATTCGGTGATTGCAATGCTAGGCGGTTTCCCTTGTATATCTCCCCGCATTGTCTACGGCGGGTACCTTATGGTTCTCTCCCATGCTCTCACCTCCATCGGTTTTGCCCCTGTTTCGGGGATCATGATTGTCGATTAAGCGTGTTTGTCCTTACCACAATTCACATGCATTGCCATTGCCTAAGAATTCCTTCTGCTTTTCCCAATTTAAATCTGCGGTAGACACGCCCCATGCTTCGCCTGTATAATCGGAGTGGTGGCTACCGCCGCTGCCGAATAGGTAACATTTGATGTCGGTCGGTTATTCTATTTCTATTCTGAAGTTCTTCATGTTGAAGTAGCTTCCTATAGCTGATTGGAACCTGGCGTTAGCTCCTTTGGCCCATTTCCCTGTGCCATGCGCATCATACCCTAGATATCGTGATACGTTGCTTCCTCTATCTCTTTTTCTTTATATCTGAAAGGTTTATGCATTTCTTATGTCCAAAGATGACTATCTTAGTTTTTGCTAGATTTACGGTCAGCCCTGTCTCTTCACAAAATTGTTCTAGAATTTTGAGCAATCTGTGCATTCCTTTGTTTTTTGTGGCCATCATACTGAGATCATCAGCATATAGCATTATCCGTACCTTCGTGTCTCCTAGTGTGGGGGCATATTCGTCCCCTTCTTCGTTACGCTATGTATCCTGCTGCGGTAGCATCTATGTATATTCCAAAGCGAGTTGGGGATAACGGGTAGCCCTGCTTTACACCGGTGTCACAGATTATCGGGCTGTCCTTCTTGTTCCATCTTAGCATACACCTTATGGTATAATCTTGCGATTGATCCTACCATATTTATCGGGGCTTGCATGTCTATCAATCTTTTTAATAGCTTCTCCCTCGGGACTGTATCAAATGCTTTTCTGAAATCTACAAAGCAACAGATGATCTTCCTTCCCTGCGCTTTGTTACGCTCTATTAATATCCAGAAGAGTCACAAGATGATCTGTGGTTGAGTGTTCCGGCCTGAACCCTGCTTGCCCTTGTGCTCTCATATTTCCTTCTTACGCCCATTTCTTTAATTTGTTATCCAAGTACCTTTCCAAACCATTTTGCGAAAAATCGAGCTTACCATTATCGTCCTATAGTTCCACGGATCCCGTCTATTTCTGCGCCAGATGTAGAGGTATGACTACGTTGTATGTCCATCATGCGGAAGTTACGTATGTATGATTCCATTGAAAATGTCTCGTGACACAATGCGCCAATTTACGTCTCGGCACACTTTAGCAATTCCACGGTCGGTAGGTATAGATCCGGTGCTTTATGGTTAGCCATCCTGTTTAGGGCTAGCATTACCTCTAGCATGTTGAAGCATGGTTTGTCCGGATCCTGCAGTATTGGTATTGGTACCGGAGGTGCCCCTGTCTTATACAATTTGTCCAGGTAACTCTCCCATCCCTCGGTTCCAATGCCATCTTGTTCATTCCTTGCCTTCATATTGCTGTCCCATCCTTTGTGTTTGAGTCCCCTCAAAATCTTGGGCTGTTTTTTTTCAGCAATTTTCCCATATACCATTGGTCTTTATAGCGGGTTATTGTATCTTTTCTTCTTGATAATCTTATGTATCTTTGCCTTTTCTTTCCGTATGTCTCCTTTCCCTGTGTCCTCTTGTTTTCCTTTTTTGCTCTCTACACTCGTCATCATACTATCTTGGCCTTCTGAATACCCTTTGTTCTTCCTGATTTTGATCCTTTTCCCAAACACCTCTGTTGCTACCCTTACTATGATGTCATTGAGGGTGTTTCCATTATCACTCGCGTTGTGTTTTCCCCAATCCCATTTTCCCATTTCCTCCTTGACTACTTGAATGAAGGTTTTACTGCGTATTTCTCACGGAATTGAATCCTCACTCTGTCTTTCTTATCCTCCTTTCTTTTACATGCTATCTATATGTGGCGTCTCATCGGTCGATTGTTAATTTGATCGGTCTATGGCTTTCCCTTTTTTCGATCGGCCATTCTTGTAGCATTAGTCCTTATATCTTTCCCCTTTGCTTGGTCGTTCAAGATTATATAGTCCACTATGCTCTTACCATGTGTATTTTGGCTCATAAAACCTCCCGATCCCTCCATTTCTTCACGCCATTAGCTATGATCATCCCCATTTGCCGTCTGCGGACTTCCAACGATGAATTAGCCTCTAGCATTGACCTCTATCTTATCCTCTGTATCTCTCGCCATTCACGTGTTCTTCTTGCCGTGTACATTATCGACTATCTTTCTCATCCGTGTGTGTGTGTGCTTTGTGCACTTCTTCACATGCAGTTCGGCATTTAGATCTCCTACTATAATCATTGGTCCCTGCTCTTTCCATTTCATTACATTCTCTCCTAGTTCCAGCAATTCTAGCTTATCAGCTTTTTGGCGGATAATATGTAATTATCGAACTACTTCTTGTTTGTTTTCAATTGGATAGTCAAGACCATATATCTTTTATTGATATCCGAATGTAACATACATGCATTGTTAGCTATACTATTCTTTATATAACAAGCCAGACCTGCACTCCCCCTCCCTATCTTGAAATCCACGTCTTTCCGGCCGCGTGAGCAATTGGTATCCTTCTTCCTCTAGCAGCCTTTTGGCGTTATGCTCCCATGTTTACGCCAAGCATATTATGTCACGGTAGTGGGCACCTTCTAGTCTTTCTCCATCATCCCATGGGTGCCGGTGCAGTTCGGTACCATAATATCGGCGTCTTTTCCCCGAGGTTGCTCCTTGGGGGTCTCCATGTTTTTACGTACCATTGCACGTTCTCCTTGGTCTTCCTCTGGCCTTCATTGTCGGGGTTGGCCCTCCGAACCCTGCTTGTGTTGCTCTGTTCTCCCGCCGTTAAAGCTCTCCTGTGCCTTTCGATAATATGATCCTCGGCACCTTCCCATCTTCTGATAAGTCTGATGCTTGTCTTGGTAGACCCCTTTAAGCCGTCCCCTGAATAATTAAGTCCTTAACCTTAGCAAGCAACTTCGTCCATAGAAGCCGCGGAAGATACCATTCACGAGGCTGCGGCGGTCGGATTACGTGTGACATTGTTTCACTTGTGATCGGTTTGTAAAGGGAAGTGTCCATTTCTTTTTGCGAACCCCAAATATTCCATATCCGGTCCGATCATTAGCCTGCCCTCCCAATTAAATGCCCATGCGGAAGGGCAGCACTTTTTGTTGATCTTTGATGATTTGAAAGCCGAAAAATTTGAGTCCATTCCTCATCTTCTATATCGGTCGTAAAACCCGACGATCCAGCCATGCTATCCTTGGTCCTCATCTTGAAAGCCCTAGCCAAAACAATGCACAAACCAAAGGGCCGGACGGAAGGAGCGGAAAGAGCAGAGACGGTTACCAAGAAAGGAAATCTTTCCCTTTGCCCTCGGAGGCAAAGTCTCTAATTCAAACAATAACTGAAGCACTCCTCCCAAGAGCACGAGAATCGACCGAAAAGATAACTTCGTACCATTGCCGCGGAGAAGCAAATCTAAGGACACTAATAGCCTACCAAGCGGGGGGGACCGGTCTTTGGCACGTAATCCCAAGAACTCTGAAAAAGACCTAATTGGCTCTTTGGGAATCTCCAAACGACCACCTCAATATCGCTGATATATTGGGCGGGTTGAAGATCGAAGAAGGTTGTCCATGATATAACGGTTCCACACCAAATTCAATGGGGGCACTCATAGTGAAGAGGTTTCTTTCAAATCTGCCTCCAAGAAATGGTTGGGAGTTGTGAGCAGCAACCCTCAGAGATCTCGTCCTGTCAAAACAAAGAATACACAGAAAGAAGGAATCGAACCCAATCCTACAAAACCCAATCCTTGAGTTAGAAACAGTAGCTAGTCTAATCAAATTTTCCACTAGGTTGATGGAGCCCTGGAATTCCTGAGAGATATGAGTAATTCCCAATCCACGGAGAACAACTTGAGCAAAACCTCATCCATTGGGTTGGGGAACTCTCCACAGGTTGAGGCGATTGGTACATCTAAGGCGCCTAACGTTCATCTTCCCCCGTCGAATCCCATTAATCACTGCATCACCAAATATAGCGGTCTGGTAATTCACTCTTTGAAGATATCAAAAGAATTTGTACCACCAAGTATCGATGTCACGAGTCTCACGGAGAAGTCGATTCTTTTCTAGAAGATTACCCTCTGATTCCTTTTTTTCCCTTATTTAAATCAAATCACTATTTCCTTTGATCATGATGATCTGCAATAGAGAGGAAGATAGATTCCAAAACTTAGAAGTTAGACATTTGCAACGAGGATACTTCATATCAGGAGGATAAAACCAAAAGCAAAGAGAAGAATGGAAATAAGGATACCTTCAAAAATATAAAAAAAGAAGGTGCAATGGCAAGAACAATGGATCTGAAAAGAAGCAAGAAGAAGGCAACCAACTTCAGCGAGAGAAAGGAGCCAAAGGGAGGTTGTTATAAATGTGAGGAAAGCATTATATAAAGGGATTGGCCATTTGGAGAAGAGGAATAACAAAAGCCAAAGCCCCAAACCTCAAAAGGTTACTCAAAGATCCATTTTGTCATGTACACGTCACCATGTGTGCCATTTTTCTTGATTTTGTTGTCCTATATGATTCAAATCCTTTCTTGACATAAATAAGTCAAGAAACTTGCATTTGATCCGAATTTTCTTCAAATTCTTTGCTGGCCTTGTAGGAGCCCAGTGTATTCAAATTCCTCTCACTAAATGCTTCATATAGATGTCAAATTCTTCACGATTCTAAAGCGGGATCAAAGAATTACTTGTGGTTTTCTTCAAGGATCATTCTCAGAGCTCTGGTATCACTTTGTATACTAAATTAAGAACATTATCACTTTTGTGGATAATGAGGTAAGGAAATGGCTTGCATGTATGGTCATCCGAAACAAGAGCATGTAGCGGCAAACAATTTGTGACTAGGTTCAAAAAAATGGGCCACACAAGTTCTTTGCGGACCAAGGTAAATGGATGAGAAGCGGGGAGAATCGGAAGGAGAAAAATGGCTGGTAATTTTCCCCTGCATCCATGCAGAGCAAGCTTGTTCTAGAAATTTGTTGTTGTCACATGACAATTTAATGGAGATGGTGCCAACTAGAATCCCCCACTAAGAGTTGTTATCGCTCATATGGACATACCTATGAGAAGGGAAGGGATGATAGGGTTGGAAAATATGCTTGAAGGAAGTCGTCTGTGGCATATGACTCTAGAATCAAGGTACCAGGCATTATCCATTGTGTCAGAAGGAAGGCTATCAAGGATGGCACTGCTGAAAAGATATTCAAATGAAGCAGATGGAGTGGGCAAGAGATGGGGAAGTGCTTCAAAGATTAGAGGTTTTGCAGATTCTTGAGCTACATTTCGTTGTTTGATTGATGGAAAGATTGGGGCATTTGGTTGATACACGGGAATTTGGAGTGGTGGCAGTATGGACAAAATGTCCAATTTTCTGACATCTATAACAGGTAAGAATACTGCGATCCAAATTGGGGCATCTTGAAGGAATTTTAGAGGCTGCCATCATCATAGAATCAATGGGAGACTTGAGGTGTCCTTGTCGGAGTGCTTTAGCTTTGACTCGATCTACGGCAACTTCAAAAGTATAATCAGAGATACGTCCTTCAAGGTTGATAATTAAGTCTTCATATGCAGATGGAAGACTATTGAGAAGAAGGCAGTCTCATCATTGGTGATGACCACTCCTATGGCATCAGGAGCATCCATTATAGTCCTTATATGGCAAATATGATCCATGACATCACCTCCTTTAGATAGATGGAGATTATATAGTGCTTTCCTCAAAGCAACATGGTTGCCAACCATTTTTGATGCGTAATGGTTATCCAAGATCAAAAGCATGTCATAGGCATATTGGGACCCTTCACAAGCGTGCAGGAGTATCATGGAGGCTAGTACATATAAGCAACCGAGTCTTGCGGTCTTTCTCATTCAGATCAGAGAGATTTTCATTCAACACAATCTTTTTTTTTTTTTGAAGAACTGTGTCAGCAATATATTAAAAGAATGATAATGTTACAAAGCAAGTGAGGAGGAAGGAGAACTGCCCCAAAGAGACAGTGATACCTTGACACTCCACAACAACTGCAACTCTACTGCTGTACAAACTGGCCATCACCATCTACCACACCCAAGAAGTCCCGCCAAATGGAAAACTTCCGCTCTACTAATCCCGGGAACACCAAAAAGCTTTGAAATAGCTTGTACACGAGTCGAGAATCGAGAGGCCGCAGTCTCTGAATCCCCCTGAAAGATCCACAACCGCCGCCCGCTTCCAAATCAACCACACCAACCAAGCCCGCCTACGGATGCAAGGCTTGCTTTGCGTCTGGCGGCCAAGCACCGGGATATACATGAAGCGGCAATTGTTGGCTATTCAATCTCACACGAAACAGAGCCACGACCCAATCCCGGGCAACACGCAAAGTGAGGGCATAAAACCGGACAATGCTCCACGGTCTCACGATGAAGGCCACAACAAGGGCAAAGGGGCTCACACCCGGCCTAAACCCCGACTCACAAGGACATTCACCCACGATCTGGCGGTGCACCACCGCCCACGAAGCACCCAGAACCTTCCGGTGGGGGAAGTGAGCTCCATGTCCACGTCCAAACCGGCGCCATCGAGAACCGGAAGCTGCGAGAGACCACTTGTGCGAAGGGGGCGAGTGTCATGAATAGCCAACACCGGTAACAAGACCGCACAAAACAAGAAGATACAACATCCGGATGAACCTTCCAAACCTGCACCACCACATCACCACGAGGGACTATAGGTATGTGTAGCGGAATACTCCCCCACTTGTTCCCGGATAGCCCCGGTCACTGTCCTTCGGTGGCGAGCTCGAAAGAACTCCCACAAAGCTAGTGACCATCCCAATACCAATCCTCCAAGGTGAGCCCTGAGCAGCTCGCCTCCAACGAACTCAAGTCCAGAGCATGCACGCGGCGGCACCAAGGGGCAAATCTGCTTGGGGTAGAGGAACCCACAAGAAAGGAGAAGAGTGGTGATAAACTGAGGCATAATCTAGCTGGAAGAGCACACGCACGTGATCCCAAGCCCACAACACCCCCGTGAGAAAAGGGGATGCATGTGGGAAAGGCCGGAGACCATACAACAGTGCCCAGGACAACTCTACATGCACAGACGACTTTCCAAATGCCACACAATGGCGAAGAGATTGCCACAATAGTGCCGCACCGGGAGAAGATGCTCCATCCTGCGCGAGAATGCTCCAAATAAACTTAGAGACCAACACCTTACTAATTCAACACAATCTTAAGCATGCTAGTTGCACTTGAAACAGAGGCGCAGAGTAGCAGAGGCGACTTTCTATAATTTCTTATTCTCCAAGGTCATTTGGAGGCGCCACCTGCACATTTGATAATCTTTCCCCTCAAATCATGGAAGAAGGCGCCATTTAGTGGGTGGGTGGGTGGGTGGGTGGGTGGGTGGGTGGGTGGGGGTGGGTGGGGTGTGTGTGTGTGTGTGTGTGTGTGTGTGTGTGTGTGTGTGTGAGAGAGAGAGAGAGAGAGAGAGAGAGAGAGAGAGAGAGAGAGAGAGAGAGAGAGAGAGAGAGAGAGAGAGCTCTCCCACATGTTTATAAATTTTATGGGAGAGTTAACGAGAGAAAGCGAGAGGCGAGAGAGATGAGAGTGGGAAAAACCCACTCTCACCTTTTAAAGTGTGAGAGGTTTTTTGGCTTAACTAGTCGTTGGGCGTTTAAATCGGCATGCACCGGTTAAGGCTTTCCCCTCCCCCTCCATTTCTTGGCGGGGGTATTGACAGATTTCCGTGTTTTGAGTTGAGTTCATGCGGGGAAGGGTCCAGATTTTCAGGTTTCTTTGCTACTTCATGCGGGCAACTTTTTGGATTATCGAGCTTCCAGCTTTTTGGATTAACGGACTTCCAACGAAAAACCAGCTTGCAACGAAAAACCAGCACAAGTGACTTTGGGAGTCCAAAATAACAACGGAATTACATATTATTGCGATCGCCATAGCTTCTATAAAGTCAACAAAGCCCAATCGGTTTTTAAATGCGCCCGAATCCAAGACCGGGACTACCATAATCCCATCGATCCAGAGACATCGGATCGCCATTCTAGAATGGGACGAGCATGCATGTTTTGCATGCATGCGGTAGCGCATGCCCATTACAGTTGGGAGTTCGCTATTTTAGGCGCATTTACGCCCGACTTCTCATCGGCGCTTCCTCTTCTCTCTCCAGCGGTACCTTATTCTCTTTGAATTGTTTCGAGGCGGGGGGGGGGCTTAGATCTGCTGGTTTTGGCCAATTGGCGTTTCTTTCCTGCTGTCCTTTTCGGCCTTTAGCCTTCATCCTGTGACCTTAGTCCTCGATCCTAGTTTGTTAAGGAAGTCCTTTGGTATTGGGGCGGTTTGTTGGTTTCATGCGAGTCCCATTCTAGAATCCCATCGATCCGAGACATCGGATCGCCATTCTAGAATGGGGCGAGCATGCACATATTTTTGCATGCATGCGGGCGGGCGCATGCCCATTACAGTTGGGAGTTAAGCTATTTTAGGCATTTACGCCCGACTTTTCATCGGCGCTTCCTCTTCTCTCTCCCGATTACCTTATTCTCTTTGAACCCACCCTCCCCCTTCTTTGTTATTGTATTTTTATCGCGTGGCACGGCGTAATCAACCCTCCACTCACGGGAGGTTTGTTTTGTCTTGTTGTTTTGTTGGTGATGTGCGGTCTGCGGGTTTAGCGGCGGCATCTCTTTCGACTTTTCCATTCGTTGGTTTTGGGGTGATTTTATGCCTTCCGTTTGTCCAAGCCCCTTGCGAAGGCTTATCATCACTAGGGTTTTTCCTCGAAAACCCGAAAGGGCGGGGTTTTTTAATCCCGGTGATAAGCTTTCGGCAGGTACACTAGCCCAGTCTCTATTAGCATTGTATTTTGTTGGGGTCCAAATGATATAATTGGATTTTCCCTTTATTTTTTATGGGTAGTTCGCATGTGTGCGGCTACCCACTATCCACCATTGTAGAAAATCTGCTGAGATGAATGAGAAGCAAGTCGGTTTGTTGGTTTCATGCGAGTCCCATTCTAGAATAAGAGCTTCTTCTATTTTTGTGTTATTGCTTCTTTGCATGGGCTTAAAGGATTGATTAACCCGCCGACCTGTCTAAATAGCCCAAGAAACCCATTAAAAAAAAGTTCTTTGGTGTCGTTCACAAAGATCTTGAGCATTCTGTAAGATTCTGCCTTGCATTCAAAGGACTCAGAAAAGAACTCGGAGCTAGAGGGAAAAGGAAGGGATTTTGTGCAAAACTTTGGCGCCCAACTAAGCATAAGAATTAGAAGACATGAGAATTAGAAGAGATATGAAAACCAGAAGAGTAAACAGGGGTCGATTTGCAAGGCGCCGGATCAAAAAGCACCACGCCTGTCTTTTTTTTCCCTTCTTGAGCTCTACTACATTCTGGACTGCTGGAACTCACAAAACCAACTTCGATCTTCCACGGTTCTGCAACTTCAATCTTCCACAGTTCTGCAGAGCTTTTGATCTTGCAGAGGTCGATTTCCCCCTTCTTATTTTTTTTTCCCTCCTAACTAAGCCCTGCCCTTTTTGCCCATGCCTGCATGCCCCGTCAGTAAAAAAAAAAATGCTAACTAAGGGGGGCTAAGACGTGAGAGATTATTATCTCTCACGCCTCTCTCATAGAATACGTATAAATTTTATCTCTCGCCGTATAGCGCGAGAGATAAAATATTTGCATGCATGTGGGAAAGCTATAAAATATTAGAGAGAGAGAGAGAGAGAGAGAGAGAGAGAGAGAGAGAGAGAGAGAGAGAGAGAGAGAGAGAGAGAGAGAGAGAGAGAGAGAGAGAGAGAGAGAGAGAGAGAGAGAGAGATCCTACAAATAAGAAAAGTGAATAATCAGGGCGGGAATGAACGGATGTGAATGAAAGAAATCTAGGAAGGAAGTCGGGGTGACAAAAATTGAATAGACTGGATTTTGAGGTTGAATATCGGAGTCAAAGTCAAATCCAAAGTCCACTGTTGTTGAATCCGAAGTCGAGATTCCCCCTTATAACCAATTCCAAGAAATCATGGGAGTTGGTGATAAAAAAGAAAGCCTTTCATCACTTGTTGATTTAAAGGAGCAACCTTGCCAAAAGATCAACACTAAAAGGGAGATGGCAGTTTAGGATCTTACGAAAAAGGTTTTAGGAGGCGCCATGTGAGGTGTCGTTTGTCATTTCTGTATGTATCTCTCTTCTTGGGTGTCGGATTTGGACGATTTTTGGTGTGTTGGAGAGCTTCGGTTGTAAGCTTTTCGTCGGCATATGAAATCAGGCAGCCCAACATCGGAATCAGTGCCGGATTTGGGGTTTCCTATTTCGGCCTCTATGGTTAAACCTAGTATGTCTTCCTCAGTTGTTATTTCTTCTGTCAATTCTGCTTCCATGGCACGAGGATATCCTTCTATTGCTTTCCCTTCTATTTTTGCCTCCCCTGTGCAATCTAGTGCTTCTGCAATTCCTTCTTCCTTACTTGCTAACTCACGTCTCAATCCTCTTGCTTTTGCACATCCATCTGCTAGTGTATCCACTAATTTGCAACAATTCCTACCTCTCTATGGGAGTATTACGTCTATGGGAGGCCTCGAAGGCCTATTAGATGACAATTTTAAATGTCATTGTAAAATCATAGATGAGTTTCTGAGTCCACATCTAGCTCATTGCTCTCACTCAAACTGTCATTATCATCAACATTATGGTTATGCGTACAAACTTCTCTAGGAATAATATGTCCCCATCTATCCACTTCCACACCTAAATTATGTGAACTAAGCCGAATCCTGCAAATAACATGTCTTTTTTGGATAGAAATATTTTCCCTCAGGTTCCCTGCCATTTCCAACGTGGGGTTAATATTCTGCTTATACAAAATCATTTTGGTATTGGGCTGCGACCACACCTTCTTATCTACCTTCCTGGATATCCCTTGTCTTAAATCAGATTTTACTAAGACCACTTCATCCCATTGTATATCCCATTTATTGAGCCACTTCTTCACATCTTGAAACAAACCATTCTTCTTGCTGGCTAACAAAGCCCTCTGTGTAATTCTAGTGTCATCCATGAGTAACACCTTCTTAAAATACGTAATGCATCTAAGGATCGCTTCCCCTTCCAAAGGCATGAGACCACATTTTGCTAACATCATAGAGTAAGCTGTTTGGGTTTTAACTCCTAATTCCAGTCTCAAAATTTTTTTTAAGACCTGCTCAATATCATCCCATAAGCATTGTGGCAAACTTGGTCCCCAAATTTCACATCCATATAAGACTACGCTCTGCACAAATGGTGAAAAGAGTCTCACCTTAAGATTCCATGACCAAAGGTGTGTTCTCCTACATATGCTCTGCAATGCATATAAAGCTCTTTGTCCACCATCAATTCATTGTGTAATGTATGCATTCCATCTATGATTCCTGCTAAATACAAGGCCTAAATATTTGTATGAATCACACATAGTTACCACGCTCCCCTTATATCTGAAGATGGGTTCTTATTTAGGCGCTCTTAGTCATAATACTCGTTTTTTTAGGTTCACTTGCATACCTGTTTGATCACAAAAATCAGCCAACCCTTCCAAGTGTTTTTGCATATGATTCTTAGAGCGTGCAAAAATGACTACATCATCTGCATACATTAGCAATTGGATCACATATCCATGTATTTCCATTCCCCTTGGGCAATTCTTAAGCAACCAATCCTCTAAACTATTAATAAAAAGTCCAAACAATGTGGAGAATAGCGGACATCCCTGTTTGACCCCAAGATTACTTTCAACATGGTCCTGGATATCCAATGAAAATGGTAAAAAATGCACACGCACTTTTTCATACAGAACTTGGACTGCATCTCTAAGCTCCTTGGGCACCTTCAACTTATCCAACCTTTCCCACAATTGGTCACGTGGCACCTTATCAAATGCTTTTTTAAAGTCCACAATGCCATGTAAACTGGTTTTTCAGTATCTTTAACCATATCAAATATAGTTTTTAACACTAATAGATGGTCTAAAGTAGCCCTTCCTGCTCTAAAACATGTTTGTGACTCTGCACGCTTTTGATTGTGCTCTGCCCAAATACTTATCTTTTTTTCTAAGATAGTGGCAAAAAGCTTAGAAGATACACTACTTACCATAATGGTTCGATAAGTGTTTGCATCATGCCTCGCCCCACCTTTATATATGGGAACCACCCTGTTCCGACACCAATCAAGTGGAAACCCCTATCTCATAGCCAGTGTAAATATTTTTGCAACTAAAGGATGGATACAAGTACCTGCCCATTTTAGATGCTCTATGCTTAATCCGAAGACATCATGTGCTTTACCATTAGCCAAATAAGTTATGCTCTCTGCCACCTCCTCTTCTGTAATGACCAGTTCTGACCTTATACTCCCTCCCTCAGTGGGAATATCTGCACTATGATATAGATTAATAACATGTCTCCAAATATCATGTGCTGAAAGAGGGATATCAGCTTGTTTATTCTTTCTTAGAGCATTTCAAAAGAGCTTCGGCTCATCCAAGTATCGCAAGCATAAGAGTTGTTGCCGATTTTTAATGAACTGTCGCTTCTTAAACCGCACAATGCGCTTATATTGATGCTTAAATGAGTCTTTATCACTCAAACCACTTTTCTTCCATCTGAATTTTGCCTCACGACATTCCTGGTCAAACTAGGATTTGCATGGTAATCCCTTTCTGACTCTGTGAGATGTGAAAGTCTCTTGTGCCGCCTCTTCCAACACCGGGTGCAATTGCTTACTTATAGTGGCCAAATCACCACCCCAATGCAAGCAAGACAATTCAACACAGGCTTGATAGTTGGCATGTAACAATGGCCTTAACACATAAGGCTTCTCCGCAATGGAGGAAACAACCCCGGGATGGCTGATCCGTAGACTAAAAGACAATCGGCTGTGATCCAATTCAAGCTCTTCATCACTGACTACAAAATCTAATATCCCTTCCAAAGTCTCTTCCGCCATTGCCAGATAGTCCATTGTGCTTCTAGCTCTGCATGTATTCTTCAAAGTATCTGGGAGCCTACTTAATCCATTCTGAGATCATGAGGTTTGTCTTTGCTACACGGGCTGAAAAATTGCCTACCAAATTTAGTCACTACCGGATCCTTAGAATCCCTCTTCCTGCCATATAATTTCAGCTCATCATCACTCATAGATTCTAACCACAATGGATCTTTGTTTCCTGTGTAAGAAATAGTTTATAGACACCCAGCCCTTCCGTTGAAATCTCCTCTTTAAATTCTGTTGCCTTTCTCCACGGTAATGCATAATATCTTGCTCCAATGCAAAGAACAAGTCATCACTAGAAGCTTCCGTCTCTGTGCATATTTTCTTATGTCCGGGGAGCAAAATAACAAATAGCCATATAGTACAAAACATGACACCTTTCAATTCATGCGGATATACTAATTATTTTTATCTTTTCTAATACCTTGTATCAAATCTCTAAAAGCGGTCCCGATATAACATGCTACTCCTCCATTCCCCAGATCTCCATCTTTAAATCTTTTATTAGAATAGAATAGAATAGAATACATTAATGTCCCTTGTGCCATGAGGCCCCTGGACTTGTGTAGCATGGGCGAGCTCCCTAAAAAAAAGGGTGCTACTAGCACATCACGCTGTTATGATGTAGCCTTTTCTGAAGGCTGACTTTTTTCTTTTATTACCAGCATCCCGCTTTACCTCGGCTTCGTGGCCGTGCAGTGATGCGTCGTTATCAATCAGCTTTTAACTGAGCAATTTGTGTGGGGCTTTATGACCCGTTTTGTACATGTCATATTACGAACCCTCTTTCACTGTGCACTTCTCTGTGTCTGGTCGTCATTCTTTGGATCGCGTCTGCCAAATCCCGGAGCGATTCTGTCATCGTCATCAGCCTGTGGACTGGTTCCCTCCATCTTATATTTCTGTATCTGTCCCTGATGTCTCCGTAGATCGGGCAATCGTTAATCATATGATTCTCATCCTCTATTCTCCCACCGTCACAGATTCTACATATCCTGTCCCCGGGGGGTTCACCTAGATTATGGGGTATGAAACATGTGAGTGCACCAAATGGGTTTTTTTATTGCCTCTCTGGTACTGTATACATAAGAAAAATATAAGTTTTTTATAGTTTGAATGTCGTACGGATACCAGAGGGAGTGTGATGGCGCCAGTGTTCGATTCGTATTCATACTGTAAGGGTCCATCATTTTTGGTGATCTTCTACTATTGGGAATTCTGTGATAATATGAATAATATATATTATACATGTAAAAAATAATAGAATAGAATAGAATAGAATAGAGATATCGTATATGTATGGAAGGGGTTGTCAAGTAAAAGTGTTTTAGGCAAGTACTTATATGATATGGGTTGCATTTTTTTTACAAATAATGTAGTCGTATACAAAGGGTTTTTCATATGGAACTGTCGTATACAATGGGTTTTTTGGCAACCTAAGGAACGCACATGGCATATATACCTATAATAGAGGTGAATCCCCCGGGATCCTGTCCTCCTTGTCTATCCCTCTCCACCTGTCTTTTTCGATTCTTAGATCATGACTTCCCATCCTGAATCTAGCCAGGATATCTCTTCTGTTTTTCCCCAATATGTTATCCCGGTACATCTGGTGTCCTATTTGCTGATCTGGATTAAAAACTTGCGTGAGCCAGTCTGTCTTGGGTCCTGTGTGTCTTTGCAGCCATGCTCTTGTCGCTCTGTCTGCCCACTCCTCATTCTACTGCCCTTCTTTTATTAGGTCACTTTCGGGTTTAATCCCATCATGCGGTCCATGTTGCCACCTCTTTAAACCATCCACTTTGCATGAGGGATGTGTGATTTTGCTGATTCGGTGATTGCAATGCTAGACGGTTTCCCTTGTATATCTCCCCGCATTGTCTCGGCGGGGTGTACCTTATGGTTCTCTCCCCATGCTCTCACCTCCATCGGTTTTGCCCCTGTTTTGAGGATCATGATTGTCGGTGATGTATTTGTCCTTACCACAATTCACATGCATTGCCATTGCCTAAGAATTCCTTCTGCTTTTCCCAATTTACATGCATTGGACCTGGCCCCCATGCTTCGCCTGTATAATCGAGTGGTGGCTACCGCTGCCCGACAGAATAGGTAACATTTGATGTCCCAAATCGGTTATTCTACTTACATTCTGAAGTTCTTCATGTTGAAGTAGCTTCCTATAGCTGATTGGAACTGGCGTTAGCTCCTTTGGCCCATTTCCACATTGCCATGCGCATCATACCCTAGATATCGTATTACATTTGCTTCCTCTATCTCTTTTTCTTTATATCTGAAAGGTTTATGCCTGTTCTTATGTCCAAAGATGACTATCTTAGTTTTTGCTAGATTTACGGTCAGCCCTGTCTCTTCACAGAATTGTTCTAGAATTTTGAGCAATCTGTGCATTCCTTTGTTTTTTGTGGCCATCATACTGAGATCATCAGCATATAGCATTATCCGTACCTTCGTGTCTCCTAGTGTGGGGGCATATTCGTCCCCTTGCTGTTCTGCTATGTATCCCTGCAGCGCATCTATGTATATTCCAAACAGAGTTGGGGGTAACAGGCACCCCTGCTTTACACCGGTGTCACAGATTATCGGCTGTCCTTCTTGTTCCATCTTAGCATACACCTTATGGTATAATCTTGCGATTGATCCTACCATATTTATCGGGGCTTGCATGTCTATCAATCTTTTTAATAGCTTCTCCCTCGGGACTGTATCAAATGCTTTTCTGAAATCTACAAAGCAACAGATGATCTTCCTTCCCTGCGCTTTGTTCTGCTCTATTAATATCCGAAGAGTCACAAGATGATATGTGGTTGAGTGTTCCGGCCTGAACCTGAGTGGGGCATCTTGAAGGAATTTTAGAGGCTGCCAGCATCATAGAATCAATGGGAGACTTGAGGTGTCCTTGTCGGAGTGCTTTAGCTTTGACTCGATCTATGGCAACTTCAAAAGTATAATCAGGGATACGTCCTTCAAGGTTGATAATTAAGTCTTCATATGCAGATGGGAGACTATTGAGAAGAAGGCAGTCTCATCATTGGTGATGACCACTCCTATGGCATCAGGAGCATCCATTATAGTCCTTATATGGCAAATATGATCCATGACATCACCTCCTTTAGATAGATGGAGATTATATAGTGCTTTCCTCAAAGCAACATGGTTGCCAACCATTTTTGATGCGTAATGGTTATCCAAGATCAAAAGCATGTCATAGGCATATTGGGACCCTTCACAAGCGTGCAGGAGTATCATGGAGGCTAGTACATATAAGCAACCGAGTCTTGCGGTCTTTCTCATTCAGATCAGAGAGATTTTCATTCAACACAATCTTAAGCATGTTAGTTGCACTTGAAACAGAGGCGCAGAGTAGCAGAGGCGACTTTCTATAATTTCTTGTTCTCCAAGGTCATTTGGAGGCGCCACCTGCACATTTGATAATCTTTCCCCTCAAATCATGGAAGAAGGCGCCATTTAGTGGGTGGGTGGGTGGGTGTGTGGGTGTGTGTGTGTGTGTGTGTGTGAGAGAGAGAGAGAGAGAGAGAGAGAGAGAGAGAGAGAGAGAGAGAGAGAGAGAGAGAGAGAGAGAGAGAGAGAGAGAGAGAGAGAGAGAGAGAGAGAGAGAGAGAGAGAGAGATCCTACAAATAAGAAAAGTGAATAATCAGTATGGAATGAACGGATGTGAATGAAAGAAATCTAGGAAGGAAGTCGGGGTGACAAAAATTGAATAGACTGGATTTTGAGGTTGAATATCGGAGTCAAAGTCAAATCCAAAGTCCATTGTTGTTGAATCCGAAGTCGAGATTCCCCCTTATAACCAATTCCAAGAAATCATGGGAGTTGGTGATAAAAAAGAAAGCCTTTCACCACTTGTTGATTTAAAGGAGCAACCTTGCCAAAAGATCAACACTAAAAGGGAGATGGCAGTTTAGGATCTTACGAAAAAGGTTTTAGGAGGCGCCATGTGAGGTGTCGTTTGTCATTTCTGTATGTATCTCTCTTCTTGGATGTCGGATTTGGACGATTTTTGGTGTGTTGGAGAGCTCGGACTGTAAGCTTTTCGTCGGCATATGAAATCAGGCAGCCCAACATCGGAATCAGTGCCGGATTTGGGGTTTCCCATTTCGGCCTCTATGGTTAAACCTAGTATGTCTTCCTCAGTTGTTATTTCTTCTGTCAATTCTGCTTCCATGGCACGAGGATATCCTTCTATTGCTTTCCCTTCTATTTTTGCCTCCCCTGTGCAATCTAGTGCTTCTGCAATTCCTCCTTCCTTACTTGCTAACTCACGTCTCAATCCTCTTGCTTTTGCACATCCATCTGCTAGTGTATCCACTAATTTGCAACAATTCCTACCTCTCTATGGGAGTATTACGTCTATGGGAGGCCTCGAAGCCTATTAGATGACAATTTTAAATGTCATTGTAAAATCATAGATGAGTTTCTGAGTCCACATCTAGCTCATCGCTCTCACTCAAACTGTCATTATCATCAACATTATGGTTATGCGTACAAACTTCTCTAGGAATAATATGTCCCCATCTATCCACTTCCACACCTAAATGATGTGAACTAAGCCGAATCCTGCAAATAACATGTCTTTTTTGGATAGAAATATTTTCCCTCAGGTTCCCTGCCATTTCCAACGTGGGGTTAATATTCTGCTTATACAAAATCATTTTGGTATTGGGCTGCGACCACATCTTCTTATCTACCTTCCTGGATATCCATTGTCTTAAATCAGATTTTACTAAGACCACTTCATCCCATTGTATATCCCATTTATTGAGCCACTTCTTCATATCTTGAAACAAACCATTCTTCTTGCTGGCTAACAAAGCCCTCTGTGTAATTCTAGTGTCATCCATGAGTAACACCTTCTTAAAATACGTAATGCATCTAAGGATCGCTTCCCCTTCCAAAGGCATGAGACCACATTTTGCTAACATCATAGAGTAAGTTTGTTTGGGTTTTAACTCCTAATTCCAGTCTCAAAAATTTTTTTAAGACCTGCTCAATATCATCCCATAAGCATTGTGGCAAACTTGGTCCCCAAATTTCACATCCATATAAGACTACGCTCTGCACAAAGGACTGAAAGAGTCTCACCTTAAGATTCCATGACCAAAGGTGTGTTCTCCTACATATGCTCTGCAATGCATATAAAGCTCTTTGTCCACCATCAATTCATTGTGTAATGTATGCATTCCATCTATGATTCCTGCTAAATACAAGGCCTAAATATTTGTATGAATCACACATAGTTACCACGCTCCCCTTATATCTGAAGATGGGTTCTTATTTAGGCGCTCTTAGTCATAATACTCGTTTTTTTAGGTTCACTTGCATACCTGTTTGATCACAAAAATCAGCCAACCCTTCCAAGTGTTTTTGCATATGATTCTTAGAGCGTGCAAAAATGACTACATCATCTGCATACATTAGCAATTGGATCACATGTCCATGTATTTCCATTCCCCTTGGGCAATTCTTAAGCAACCAATCCTCTAAACTATTAATAAAAAGTCCAAACAATGTGGAGAATAGCAGACATCCCTGTTTGACCCCAAGATTACTTTCAACATGGTCCTGGATATCCAATGAAAATGGTAAAAAATGCACACGCACTTTTTCATACAGAACTTGGACTGCATCTCTAAGCTCCTTGGGCACCTTCAACTTATCCAACCTTTCCCACAATTGGTCACGTGGCACCTTATCAAATACTTTTTTAAAGTCCACAATGCCATGTAAACTGGTTTTTCAGTATCTTTAACCATGTCAAATATAGTTTTTAACACTAATAGATGGTCTAAAGTAGCCCTTCCTGCTCTAAAACATGTTTGTGACTCTGCACGCTTTTGATTGTGCTTTGCCCAAATACTTATCTTTTTTTCTAAGATAGTGGCAAAAAGCTTAGAAGATAGACTACTTACCATAATGGTTCGATAAGTGTTTGCATCATGCCTCGCCCCACCTTTATATATGGGAACCACCACCGTTCACACCAATCAAGTGGAAACCCTATCTCATAGCGGGTGTAAATATTTTTGCAACTAAAGGATGGATACAAGTACCTGCCCATTTTAGATGCTCTATGCTTAATCCGAAGACATCATGTGCTTTACCATTAGCCAAATAAGTTATGCTCTCTGCCACCTCCTCTTCTGTAATGACCAGTTCTGACCTTATACTCCCTCCCTCAGTGGGAATATCTGCACTATGATATAGATTAATAACATGTCTCCAAATATCATGTGCTGAAAGAGGGATATCAGCTTGTTTATTCTTTCTTAGAGCATTTCAAAAGAGCTTCGGCTCATCCAAGTATCATAAGCATAAGAGTTGTTGCCGATTTTTAATGAACTGTAAACTTCTTAAACCGCACAATGCGCTTATATATTGATGCTTAAATGAGTCTTTATCCTCAAACCACTTTTCTTCCATCTGAATTTTGCCTCCACGACATTCCTGGTCAAACTAGGATTTGCATGGTAATCCCTTTCTGACTCTGTGAGATGTGAAAGTCTCTTATGCCGCCTCTTCCAACACCGGGTGCAATTGCTTACTTATAGTGGCCAAATCACCACCCCAATGCAAGCAAGACAATTCAACACAGGCTTGATAGTTGGCATGTAACAATGGCCTTAACACATAAGGCTTCTCCGCAATGGAGGAAACAACCCCGGGATGGCTGATCCGTAGACTAAAAGACAATCGGCTGTGATCCAATTCAAGCTCTTCATCACTGACTACAAAATCTAATATCCCTTCCAAAGTCTCTTCCGCCATTGCCAGATAGTCCATTGTGCTTCTAGCTCTGCATGTATTCTTCAAAGTATCTGGGAGCCTACTTAATCCATTACAGATCATGAGGTTTGTGCTGCTACACAGGCTGAAAAATTGCCTACCAAATTTAGTCACTACCGGATCCTTAGAATCCCTCTTCCTGCCATATAATTTCAGCTCATCATCACTCATAGATTCTAACCACAATGGATCTTTGTTTCCTGTGTAAGAAATAGTTTATAGACACCCAGCCCTTCCGTTGAAATCTCCTGCTAGAATTACGCTGCCTTTCTCCTGGTAATGCATAATATCTTGCTCCAATGCAAAGAACAAGTCATCACTAGAAGCTTCCGTCTCTGTGCATATTTTCTTATGTCTGGGAGCAAAATAACAAATAGCCATATAGTACAAAACATGACACCTTTCAATTCATGCCAGATATACTAATTATTTTTATCTTTTCTAATACCTTGTATCAAATCTCTAAAAAGCGGTCTGATATAACATGCTACTCCTCCATTCCCTGTATCTCCATCTTTAAATCTTTTATTAGAATAGAATAGAATAGAATACATTAATGTCCCTTGTGCCATGAGGCCCCTGGACTTGTGTAGCATGGGCGAGCTCCCTAAAAAAAAGGGTGCTACTAGCACATCACGCTGTTATGATGTAGCCTTTTCTGAAGGCTGACTTTTTTCTTTTATTACCAGCATCCCGCTTTACCTCGGCTTCGTGGCCATGCAGTGATGCGTCGTTATCAATCAGCTTTTAACTGAGCAATTTGTGTGGGGCTTTATGACCCGTTTTGTACATGTCATATTACGAACCCTCTTTCACTGTGCACTTCTCTGTGTCTGGTCGTCATTCTTTGGATCGCGTCTGCCAAATCCCGGAGCGATTCTGTCATCGTCATCAGCCTGTGGACTGGTTCCCCCCATCTTATATTTCTGTATCTGTCCCTGATGTCTCCGTAGATCGGGCAATCGTTAATCATATGATTCTCATCCTCTATTCTCCCACCGTCACAAATTCTACATATCCTGTCCTCCTTGTCTATCCCTCTCCACCTGTCTTTTTCGATTCTTAGATCATGACTTCCCATCCTGAATCTAGCCAGGATATCTCTTCTGTTTTTCCCCAATATGTTATCCCGGTACATCTGGTGTCCTATTTGCTGATCTGGATTAAAAACTTGCGTGAGCCAATCTGTCTTGGGTCCTGTGTGTCTTTGCAGCCATGCTCTTGTCGCTCTGTCTGCCCACTCCTCATTCCACTGCCCTTCTTTTATTAGGTCACTTTCGGGTTTAATCCCATCCATGCGGTCCATGTTGCCACCTCTTTAAACCATCCACTGCCTGCGAGGATGTGTGATTTTGCTGATTCGGTGATTGCAATGCTAGACAGTTTCCCTTGTATATCTCCTGCATTGTCTCTGAGCAGGTACCTTATGGTTCTCTCCCATGCTCTCACCTCCATCGGTTTTTGCCCTGTTTCGAGGATCATGATTGTCAGTGGCGTATTTGTCCTTACCCTGAATTCCTGTCTGTGCCATTGCCTAAGAATTCCTTCCTGCTTTTCCCAATTTCTGTCTGTTAGACCTGGCCCCCATGCTTCTGCCCTGTATAACTGAGTGGTGGCTACCGCTGCACTGAATAGGTAACATTTGATGTCCCAGTCAGTTATTCTACTTCTGTTACAGAAGTTCTTCATGTTGAAGTAGCTTCCTATAGCTGATTGGAACCTGGCGTTAGCTCCTTTGGCCCATTTCCCTGTGCCATGCGCATCATACCCTAGATATCTGTATTCTGTTGCTTCCTCTATCTCTTTTTCTTTATATCTGAAAGGTTTATGCCTGTTCTTATGTCCAAAGATGACTATCTTAGTTTTTGCTAGATTTACGGTCAGCCCTGTCTCTTCACAGAATTGTTCTAGAATTTTGAGCAGTCTGTGCATTCCTTTGTTTTTTGTGGCCATCATACTGAGATCATCAGCATATAGCATTATCCGTACCTTCGTGTCTCCTAGTGTGGGGGCATATTCGTCCCCTTACTGTTCTGCTATGTATCCCTGCAGCGCATCTATGTATATTCCAAACAGAGTTGGGGATAACAGGTAGCCCTACTTTACACCGGTGTCACAGATTATCGGCTGTCCTTCTTGTTCCATCTTAGCATACACCTTATGGTATAATCTTGCGATTGATCCTACCATATTTATCGGGGCTTGCATGTCTATCAATCTTTTTAATAGCTTCTCCCTCGGGACTG
This sequence comes from Isoetes taiwanensis, assembly GCA_021234155.1. Taxonomy (NCBI): domain Eukaryota; kingdom Viridiplantae; phylum Streptophyta; class Lycopodiopsida; order Isoetales; family Isoetaceae; genus Isoetes; species Isoetes taiwanensis. Next base: position 2,243,906 of record JAJEKV010000029.1, on the reverse strand, counting down.
TATCAAATGCTTTTCTGAAATCTACAAAGCAACAGATGATCTTCCTTCCCTGCGCTTTGTTCTGCTCTATTAATATCCGAAGAGTCACAAGATGATCTGTGGTTGAGTGTTCCGGCCTGAACCCTGCTTGCCCTTGTGCTCTCATATTTCCTTCTTCTGCCCATTTCTTTAATTTGTTATCCAGTACCTTTCCAAACCATTTTGCGAAAATCGAGCTTACCATTATCGTCCTATAGTTCCCTGGATCCTGTCTATTTCCTGCCGTATGTAGAGGTATGACTCTGTTGTATGTCCATCTGTCTGGAAGTTCTGTATGTATGATTCCATTGAAAATGTCTGTGACCTGTCTGCCAATTTCTGTCTCAGCACACTTTAGCAATTCCACGGTCAGGCCGTATAGATCCGGTGCTTTATGGTTAGCCATCCTGTTTAGGGCTAGCATTACCTCTAGCATGTTGAAGCATGGTTTGTCCGGGTCCTGCAGTATTGGTATTGGTACTGGAGGTGCCCCTGTCTTATACAATTTGTCCAGGTAACTCTCCCATCCCTCGGTTCCAATGCCATCTTGTTCATTCCTTGCCTTCATATTGCTGTCCCATCCTTTGTGTTTGAGTCCCCTCCAAAATCTTCGGGGCTGTTTTTTCAGCAATTTTCCCATATACCATTGGTGCTGTAGCAGGTTATTGTATCTTTTCTTCTTCAGTAATCTTATGTATGCTGCCTTTTCTTTCCGGTATGTCTCCTTTCCCCTGTGTCCTCTTGTTTTCCTTTTTTGCTCTCTACACTCGTCATCATACTATACTGACGCTCTGAATGCCCTGTTCTTCCTGATTTTGATCCTTTTCCCAAACACCTCTGTTGCTACCCTTACTATGATGTCATTGAGGGTGTTTCCATTATCACTCGCGTTGTGTTTTCCCCAATCCCATTTTCCCATTTCCTCCTTGACTACTTGAATGAAGGTTTCTGCGTATTTCTCCTGGAATTGAATCCTCACTCTGTCTTTCTTATCCTCCTTTCTTTCTGTGCTATCTATCTGTGGCGTCTCATCCAGTCTGATTGTTAATTTGATCGGTCTATGGCTTTCCCTTTTTCCAGTCGGCCATTCTTGTAGCATTAGTCCTTATATCTTTCCCGCTGCTTGGTCGTTCAAGATTATATAGTCCACTATGCTCTTACCATGTGTATTTTGGCTCATAAAACCTCCCGATCCCCTCCATTTCTTCACGCCATTAGCTATGATCATCCCTGTTGCCGTGCAGACTTCCAACAGTAATTCGCCTCTAGCATTGACCTCTATCTTATCCTCTGTATCTCTCTGCCATTCCTGTGTTCTTGCCGTGTACATTATCTGACTATCTTTCTCATCCGTGTGTGTGCTTTGTGCCTGTTCCTGTCTGGTTCTGGCATTTAGATCTCCTACTATAATCATTGGTCCCTGCTCTTTCCATTTCATTACATTCTCTCCTAGTTCCAGCAATTCTAGCTTATCACTGTTTGGCGGATAATATGTAATTATCAGAACTACTTCTTGTTTGTTTTTCAATTGGATATTCAAGACCATATATCTTTTATTGATATCTGAATGTAACATACATGCATTGTTAGCTATACTATTCTTTATATAACAAGCCAGACCTGCACTCCCCCTCCCTATCTTGAAATCCCTGTCTTTCCAGCACGTGAACAGCTGGTATCCTTCTTCCTCTGGCAGCCTTTTGGCGTTATGCTCCCATGTTTCCGCCAAGCATATTATGTCACAGCCGTGGGCACCTTCTAGTCTTTCTCCATCATCCCATGGGTACCCGGTACAGTTCCAGTACCATAATGTCAGCGTCTTTTCCCCCGAGGTTGCTCCTTCGGGGTCTCCATGTTTTCTGTACCATTGCCTGTTCTCCTTGGTCTTCCTCTGGTCTTCATTGTCGGGGTTGGCCCTCCGAACCCTGCTTGTGTTGCTCTGTTCTCCCGCCGTTAAAGCTCTCCTGTGCCTTTCGATAATATGATCCTCGGCACCTTCCCATCTTCTGATAAGTCTGATGCTTGTCTTGGTAGACCCCTTTAAGCCGTCCCACTGAATAATTAAGTCCTTAACCTTAGCAAGCAACTCGTCCATAGAAGCACGGAAGATACCATTCCTGAGGCTGCAGCAGTCGGATTCTGTGTGACATTGTTTCACTGTGATCAGTTTGTAAAGGGAAGTGTCCATTTCTTGCACGAACCCCAGCATATTCCATATCCAGTCCCGATCATTAGCCTGCCCTCCCAATTAAATGCCCATGCAGAAGGCAGCAGCTTTTTGTTGATCTTTGATGATTTCGAAAGCCAGAAAATTTGAGTCCATTCCTCATCTTCTATATCAGTGCGTAAACCCGACGATCCAGCCATGCTATCCTTGGTCCTCATCTTGAAAGCCCTAGCCAAAACAATGCACAAACCAGAGGACGGACGGAAGGAGCCGGAAAGACAGAGACGGTTACCAAGAAAGGAAACTGTCTTTCCCTTTGCCCTCAGAGGCAAAGTCTCTAATTCAAACAATAACTGAAGCACTCCTCCCAAGAGCCTGAGAATCGACTGAAAAGATAACTCGTACCCGCTGCAGAGAAGCAAATCTAAGGACACTAATAGCCTACCAAGCAGGGGACCAGTGCTGGCACAGAATCCCAAGAACTCTGAAAAAGACCTAATTGGCTGCTGGGAATCTCCAAACGACCACCTCAATATCGCTGATATATTGGGCAGGTTGAAGATCGAAGAAGGTTGTCCAGTGATATAACGGTTCCACACCAAATTCAATGGGGGCACTCATAGTGAAGAGGTTTCTTTCAAATCTGCCTCCAAGAAATGGTTGGGAGTTGTGAGCAGCAACCCTCAGAGATCTCGTCCTGTCAAAACAAAGAATACACAGAAAGAAGGAATCGAACCCAATCCTACAAAACCCAATCCTTGAGTTAGAAACAGTAGCTAGTCTAATCAAATTTTCCACTAGGTTGATGGAGCCCTGGAATTCCTGAGAGATATGAGTAATTCCCAATCCCTGGAGAACAACTTCGAGCAAAACCTCATCCATTGGAGTTGGGGAACTCTCCCTGGGTTGAGGCAGTGGTACATCTAAGGCGCCTAACGTTCATCTTCCCCCGTCGAATCCCATTAATCACTGCATCACCAAATATAGCGGTCTGGTAATTCACTCTTTGAAGATATCAAAAGAATTTGTACCACCAAGTATCAGTCTGGAGTCTCCTGGAGAAGTCGATTCTTTTCTAGAAGATTACCCTACAGATTCCTTTTTTCCCTTATTTAAATCAAATCACTATTTCCTTTGATCATGATGATCTGCAATAGAGAGGAAGATAGATTCCAAAACTTAGAAGTTAGACATTTGCAACGAGGATACTTCATATCAGGAGGATAAAACCAAAAGCAAAGAGAAGAATGGAAATAAGGATACCTTCAAAAATATAAAAAAAGAAGGTGCAATGGCAAGAACAATGGATCTGAAAAGAAGCAAGAAGAAGGCAACCAACTTCAGCAGAGAAAGGAGCCAAAGGGAGGTTGTTATAAATGTGAGGGAAAGCATTATATAAGGGATTGGCCATTTGGAGAAGAGGAATAACAAAAGCCAAAGCCCCCAAACCTCAAAAGGTTACTCAAAGATCCATTTTTGTCATGTACACGTCACCATGTGTGCCATTTTTCTTGATTTTGTTGTCCTATATGATTCAAATCCTTTCTTGACATAAATAAGTCAAGAAACTTGCATTTGATCCGAATTTTCTTCAAATTCTTTGCTGGCCTTGTAGGAGCCCAGTGTATTCAAATTCCTCTCACTAAATGCTTCATATAGATGTCAAATTCTTCACGATTCTAAAGCGGGATCAAAGAATTACTTGTGGTTTTCTTCAAGGATCATTCTCAGAGCTCTGGTATCACTTTGTATACTAAATTAAGAACACGTATCACTTTTGTGGATAATGAGGTAAGGAAATGGCTTGCATGTATGGTCATCCAGAAACAAGAGCATGTAGCGGCAAGCACTGTGACTAGGTTCAAAAAATGGGCCACACAAGTTGCTGCGGACCAAGGTAAATGGATGAGAAGCGGGGAGAATCGGAAGGAGAAAAATGAGCTGGTAATTTTCCCCGCATCCATGCAGAAAAGCTTGTTCTAGAAATTTGTTGTTGTCACATGACAATTTAATGGAGATGGTGCCAACTAGAATCCCCCACTAAGAGTTGTTATCGCTCATATGGACATACCTATGAGAAGGGAAGGGATGATAGGGTTGGAAAATATGCTTGAAGGAAGTCGTCTGTGGCATATGACTCTAGAATGAAGGTACCAGGCATTATCCATTGTGTCAGAAGGAAGGCTATCAAGGATGGCACTGCTGAAAAGATATTCAAATGAAGCAGATGGAGTGGGCAAGAGATGGGGAAGTGCTTCAAAGATTAGAGGTTTTGCAGATTCTTGAGCTACATTTCGTTGTTTGATTGATGGAAAGATTGGGGCATTTGGTTGATACACGGGAATTTGGAGTGGTGGCAGTATGGACAAAATGTCCAATTTTCTGACATCTATAACAGGTAAGAATACTGCGATCCAAATTGGGGCATCTTGAAGGAATTTTAGAGGCTGCCATCATCATAGAATCAATGGGAGACTTGAGGTGTCCTTGTCGGAGTGCTTTAGCTTTGACTCGATCTACGGCAACTTCAAAAGTATAATCAGAGATACGTCCTTCAAGGTTGATAATTAAGTCTTCATATGCAGATGGAAGACTATTGAGAAGAAGGCAGTCTCATCATTGGTGATGACCACTCCTATGGCATCAGGAGCATCCATTATAGTCCTTATATGGCAAATATGATCCATGACATCACCTCCTTTAGATAGATGGAGATTATATAGTGCTTTCCTCAAAGCAACATGGTTGCCAACCATTTTTGATGCGTAATGGTTATCCAAGATCAAAAGCATGTCATAGGCATATTGGGACCCTTCACAAGCGCAAGGGAGTATCATGGAGGCTAGTACATATAAGCAACCGAAGTCTTGGGTCTTTCTCATTCAGATCGAGAGATTTTCATTCAACACAATCTTTTTTTTTTTTTTTTTTTTTTTGAAGAACTGTGTCGGCAATATATTAAAAGAATGATAATGTTACAAAGCAAGTGAGGAGGAAGGAGAACTGCCCCAAAGAGACAGTGATACCTTGACACTCCACAACAACTGCAACTCTACTGCTGTACAAACTGGCCATCACCATCTACCACACCCAAGAAGTCCCGCCAAATGGAAAACTTCCGCTCTACTAATCCCGGAACACCAAAAGCTTTGAAATAGCTTGTACCGAAGTCGAGGAATCGAGAGGCTGCAGTCGCTGAATCCCCCGAAGATCCACAACCGCCGCCGCCTCCAAATCAACCACACCAACCAAGCCACGCCACGATGCAAGGCTTGCTGCCGCACGAGCGCCAAGCACCGTGATATACATGAAGCAGAATTGTTGGCTATTCAATCTCACCAAAAACAGAGCCCCGACCCAATCCCGCAACCCGCAAGTGAGGGCATAAAACCGCATAATGCTCCACAGTCTCACGATGAAGGCCACAACAAGGGCAAAGAGGGCTCACACCCGCCTAAACCGACTCACAAGGACATTCACCCCGATACAGCGGTGCACCACCGCCACGTATAACCCGAACCTTCTGGTGGGGAAATGAGCTCCATGTCCACGCCCAAACCGAAATACCATCGAAACCCTAAGCTGCAGAGACCACTTGCCCGAAGGGGCAGAGTGTCATGAATAGCCAACACCCTGGTAACAAGACCGCGACAAAACAAGAAGATACAACATCTGGATGAACCTTCCAAACCTGCACCACCACATCACCCTGAGGGACTATAGGTATGTGTAGCGGAATACTCCCCGCCACTTGTTCCCGTGATAGCCCTGGCCACCGCCCTTCAGCGAAAAGCGAAGCTCGAAAAGAACTCCCACAAAGCTAGCTGACCATCCCAATACCAATCCTCCAAGGTGAGCACGCGGCAGCTTCGCCTCCAACGGCCTCAAGGTCCGAAAGCATGCACAAGGCAGGCCAAAGGGCAAGTACGCTAGGGGTAGAGGAACCCACAAGAAAGGAGAAGAGTGGTGATAAATTGAGGCATAATCTAGCTGGAAGAGCACACGCACGTGATCCCAAGCCCACAACACCCCCGTGAGAAAAGGGGATGCATGTGGGAAAGGCCGGAGACCATACAACAGTGCCCAGGGCAACTCTACATGCACAGACGACTTTCCAAATGCCACACAATGGCGAAGAGATTGCCACAATAGTGCCGCACCAGGAGAAGATGCTCCATCCTGCAGAATGCTCCAAATAAACTTAGAGACCAACACCTTACTAATTCAACACAATCTTAAGCATGCTAGTTGCACTTGAAACAGAGGCGCAGAGTAGCAGAGGCGACTTTCTATAATTTCTTATTCTCCAAGGTCATTTGGAGGCTTCACCCACACATTTGATAATCTTTCCCCTCAAATCATGGAAGAAGGCCATTTATTTAGTGGGTGGGTGGGTGGGTGGGTGGGTGGGTGGGTGGGTGGGTGTGTGTGTGTGTGTGTGTGTGTGTGTGTGTGTGTGTGTGTGTGTGTGTGTGTGTGTGTGTGAGAGAGAGAGAGAGAGAGAGAGAGAGAGAGAGAGAGAGAGAGAGAGAGAGAGAGAGAGAGAGAGAGAGAGAGAGAGCTCTCCCACATGTTCATAAATTTTATGGGAGAGTTAACGAGAGAAAGCGAGAGGGGCGAGAGAGATGAGAGTGGGAAAAACCCACTCTCACCTTTTCGTAAGTGAGAGAGGTTTTTTGGCTTAACTAGTCGTTGGGCCGTTTCGCATCGGCATGCACCAGTTAAGGCTTTCCCCCTCCTTTCCAGGGTATTGACAGATTTCCAGGTTTTGAGTTGAGTTCATGCGGGAAGGGTCCAGATTTTCAAGTTTGCTGCTACTTCATGCGGGCAACTTTTTGGATTATCAGAGCTTCCAGCTTTTTGGATTAACGGAGCTTCCAACGAAAAACCAGCTTGCAACGAAAAACCAGCACAAGTGACTTTGGGAGTCCAAAATAACAACGGAATTCATATTATTGCAGTCGCCATAGCTTAAAACCCAATCAGTTTTTCGTCTGCCTCGAATCCAAGACCAGGACTACCATAATCCCATCGATCCGAGACATCGGATCGCCATTCTAGAATGGGACGAGCATGCATGTTTTGCATGCATGCGGGCGGCGCATGCCCATTCTGGTTGGGAGTTCGCTATTTTAGGCGCATTTCTGCTTCGACTTCTCATCGGCGCTTCCTCTTCTCTCTCAGCAGTACCTTATTCTCTTTGAATTGTTTCCAGGCAGGGGAGGGGCTTCGTCCTGCCTGGTTTGGCCAATTTGGCATTTCTTTCCTGCTGTCCTTTTCGGCCTTTAGCCTTCATCCTGTGACCTTCGTCCTCGATCCTAGTTTGTTAAGGAAGTCCTTTGGTATTCGGGCGGTTTGTTGGTTTCATGCGAGTCCCATTCTAGAATCCCATCGATCCGAGACATCGGATCGCCATTCTAGAATGGGACGAGCATGCATGTTTTGCATGCATGCGGGCGGCGCATGCCCATTCTGGTTGGGAGTTCGCTATTTTAGGCGCATTTCTGCTTCGACTTTTCATCGGCGCTTCCTCTTCTCTCTCAGCAGTACCTTATTCTCTTTGAACCCACCCTCCCCCTTCTTTGTTATTGTATTTTTATCGCGGGCACGCCACAGAATCAGCCCCTCCACTCTGGGAGGTTTGTTTTGTCTTGTTGTTTTGTTGGTGATGTGCAGGTACAGGTTAGCGAGCGGCATCTCTTTCGACTTTTCCATTCGTTGGTTTTGGGAGCGATTTTATGCCTTCCGTTTGTCCAAGCCCCTTGCCGAAGGCTTATCACTAGGGTTTTTCCTCGAAAACCCGAAAGGGCGGGGTTTTTTAATCCCGGTGATAAGCTTTCGGCAGGTACACTAGCCCAGTCTCTATTAGCATTGTATTTTGTTGGGGTCCAAATGATATAATTGGATTTTCCCTTTATTTTTTATGGGTAGTTCGCATGTGTGCGGCTACCCACTATCCACCATTGTAGAAAATCTGCTGAGATGAATGAGAAGCAAGTCGGTTTGTTGGTTTCATGCGAGTCCCATTCTAGAATAAGAGCTTCTTCTATTTTTGTGTTATTGCTTCTTTGCATGGGCTTAAAGGATTGATTAACCCGCCGACCTGTCTAAATAGCCCAAGAAACCCATTAAAAAAAAGCTCTTTGGTGTCGTTCACAAAGATCTTGAGCATTCTGTAAGATTCTGCCTTGCATTCAAAGGACTACAGAAAAGAACTCGGAGCTACAGAGGAAAAGGAAGGGATTTTGTGCAAAACTTTGGCGCCCAACTAAGCATAAGAATTAGAAGACATGAGAATTAGAAGAGATATGAAAACCAGAAGAGTAAACAGGGGTCGATTTGCAAGGCGCCGGATCAAAAAGCACCACGCCTGTCTTTTTTTTCCCTTCTTGAGCTCTACTACATTCTGGACTGCTGGAACTCACAAAACCAACTTCGATCTTCCACGGTTCTGCAACTTCAATCTTCCACAGTTCTGCAGAGCTTTTGATCTTGCAGAGGTCGATTTCCCCCTTCTTATTTTTTTTTCCCTCCTAACTAAGCCTGCCCGCACCTGCCCATGCCTGCCCGCCCATGTCCGTAAAAAAAAAATGCTAACTAAGGGGGGCTAAGACGTGAGAGATTATTATCTCTCACGCCTCTCTCATAGAATACGTATAAATTTTATCTCTCGCCGTATAGCGCGAGAGATAAAATATTTGCATGCATGTGGGAAAGCTAAGAAGAGAGAGAGAGAGAGAGAGAGAGAGAGAGAGAGAGAGAGAGAGAGAGAGAGAGAGAGAGAGAGAGAGAGAGAGAGAGAGAGAGAGAGAGAGAGAGAGAGAGAGAGAGAGAGAGAGAGAGAGAGAGAGATCCTACAAATAAGAAAAGTGAATAATCAGGGCGGGAATGAACGGATGTGAATGAAAGAAATCTAGGAAGGAAGTCGGGGTGACAAAAATTGAATAGACTGGATTTTGAGGTTGAATATCGGAGTCAAAGTCAAATCCAAAGTCCACTGTTGTTGAATCCGAAGTCGAGATTCCCCCTTATAACCAATTCCAAGAAATCATGGGAGTTGGTGATAAAAAAGAAAGCCTTTCATCACTTGTTGATTTAAAGGAGCAACCTTGCCAAAAGATCAACACTAAAAGGGAGATGGCAGTTTAGGATCTTACGAAAAAGGTTTTAGGAGGCGCCATGTGAGGTGTCGTTTGTCATTTCTGTATGTATCTCTCTTCTTGGGTGTCAGATTTGGACGATTTTTGGTGTGTTGGAGAGCTCGGACTGTAAGCTTTTCGTCGGCATATGAAATCAGGCAGCCCAACATCGGAATCAGTGCCGGATTTGGGGTTTCCTATTTCGGCCTCTATGGTTAAACCTAGTATGTCTTCCTCAGTTGTTATTTCTTCTGTCAATTCTGCTTCCATGGCACGAGGATATCCTTCTATTGCTTTCCCTTCTATTTTTGCCTCCCCTGTGCAATCTAGTGCTTCGCAATTCCTCCTTCCTTACTTGCTAACTCACGCCTCAATCCTCTTGCTTTTGCACATCCATCCGCTAGTGTATCCACTAATTTGCAACAATTCCTACCTCTCTATGGGAGTATTATTGCCTATGGGAGGCCTCGAAGGCCTATTAGATGACAATTTTAAATGTCATTGTAAAATCATAGATGAGTTTCTGAGTCCACATCTAGCTCATTGCTCTCACTCAAACTGTCATTATCATCAACATTATGGTTATGCGTACAAACTTCTCTAGGAATAATATGTCCCCATCTATCCACTTCCACACCTAAATTATGTGAACTAAGCCGAATCCTGCAAATAACATGTCTTTTTTGGATAGAAATATTTTCCCTCAGGTTCCCTGCCATTTCCAACGTGGGGTTAATATTCTGCTTATACAAAATCATTTTGGTATTGGGCTGCGACCACACCTTCTTATCTACCTTCCTGGATATCCATTGTCTTAAATCAGATTTTACTAAGACCACTTCATCCCATTGTATATCCCATTTATTGAGCCACTTCTTCACATCTTGAAACAAACCATTCTCCTTGCCGGGCTAACAAAGCCCTCTCATGTAATTCTAGTGTCATCCATGAGTAACACCTTCTTAAAATACGTAATGCATCTAAGGATCGCTTCCCCTTCCAAAGGCATGAGACCACATTTTGCTAACATCATAGAGTAAGCTGTTTGGGTTTTAACTCCTAATTCCAGTCTCAAAATTTTTTTTAAGACCTGCTCAATATCATCCCATAAGCATTGTGGCAAACTTGGTCCCCAAATTTCACATCCATATAAGACTACGCTCTCACAAATGACCTGAAAGAGTCTCACCTTAAGATTCCATGACCAAAGGTGTGTTCTCCTACATATGCTCTGCAATGCATATAAAGCTCTTTGTCCACCATCAATTCATTGTGTAATGTATGCATTCCATCTATGATTCCTGCTAAATACAAGGCCTAAATATTTGTATGAATCACACATAGTTACCACGCCCCTTATATCCTGAAGATGGGTTCTTATTTAGGCTCTTAGTCATAATACTTTCGTTTTTTAGGTTCACTTGCATACCTGTTTGATCACAAAAATCAGCCAACCCTTCCAAGTGTTTTTGCATATGATTCTTAGAGCGTGCAAAAATGACTACATCATCTGCATACATTAGCAATTGGATCACATATCCATGTATTTCCATTCCCCTTGGGCAATTCTTAAGCAACCAATCCTCTAAACTATTAATAAAAAGTCCAAACAATGTGGAGAATAGCGGACATCCCTGTTTGACCCCAAGATTACTTTCAACATGGTCCTGGATATCCAATGAAAATGGTAAAAAATGCACACGCACTTTTTCATACAGAACTTGGACTGCATCTCTAAGCTCCTTGGGCACCTTCAACTTATCCAACCTTTCCCACAATTGGTCACGTGGCACCTTATCAAATGCTTTTTTAAAGTCCACAATGCCATGTAAACTGGTTTTTCAGTATCTTTAACCATATCAAATATAGTTTTTAACACTAATAGATGGTCTAAAGTAGCCCTTCCTGCTCTAAAACATGTTTGTGACTCTGCACGCTTTTGATTGTGCTCTGCCCAAATACTTATCTTTTTTTTTCTAAGATAGTGGCAAAAAAGCTTAGAAGATAGACTACTTACCATAATGGTTCGATAAGTGTTTGCATCATGCCTCGCCCACCCTTTATATATATGGGAACCACCCTGTTCCGACACCAATCAAGTGGAAACCCCTATCTCATAGCCAGTGTAAATATTTTTGCAACTAAAGGATGGATACAAGTACCTGCCCATTTTAGATGCTCTATGCTTAATCCGAAGACATCATGTGCTTTACCATTAGCCAAATAAGTTATGCTCTCTGCCACCTCCTCTTCTGTAATGACCAGTTCTGACCTTATACTCCCTCCCTCAGTGGGAATATCTGCACTATGATACAGATTAATAACATGTCTCCAAATATCATGTGCTGAAAGAGGGATATCAGCTTGTTTATTCTTTCTTAGAGCATTTCAAAAGAGCTTCGGCTCATCCAAGTATCGCAAGCATAAGAGTTGTTGCCAATTTTTAATGAACTGTCGCTTCTTAAACCGCACAATGCGCTTATATTGATGCTTAAATGAGTCTTTATCACTCAAACCACTTTTCTTCCATCTGAATTTTGCCTCACGACATTCCTGGTCAAACTAGGATTTGCATGGTAATCCCTTTCTGACTCTGTGAGATGTGAAAGTCTCTTGTGCCGCCTCTTCCAACACCGGGTGCAATTGCTTACTTATAGTGGCCAAATCACCACCCCAATGCAAGCAAGACAATTCAACACAGGCTTGATAGTTGGCATGTAACAATGGCCTTAACACATAAGGCTTCTCCGCAATGGAGGAAACAACCCCGGGATGGCTGATCCGTAGACTAAAAGACAATCGGCTGTGATCCAATTCAAGCTCTTCATCACTGACTACAAAATCTAATATCCCTTCCAAAGTCTCTTCCGCCATTGCCAGATAGTCCATTGTGCTTCTAGCTCTGCATGTATTCTTCAAAGTATCTGGGAGCCTACTTAATCCATTACAGATCATGAGGTTTGTGCTGCTACACAAAGGAAAAATTGCCTACCAAATTTAGTCAATACCGGATCCTTAGAATCCCTCTTCCTGCCATATAATTTCAGCTCATCATCACTCATAGATTCTAACCACAATGGATCTTTGTTTCCTGTGTAAGAAATAGTTTATAGACACCCAGCCCTTCCGTTGAAATCTCCTGCTAGAATTACGCTGCCTTTCTCCTGGTAATGCATAATATCTTGCTTTAATGCAAAGAACAAGTCATCACTAGAAGCTTCCGTCTCTGTGCATATTTTCTTATGTCTGGGAGCAAAATAACAAATAGCCATATAGTACAAAACATGACACCTTTCAATTCATGCCAGATATACTAATTATTTTTATCTTTTCTAATACCTTGTATCAAATCTCTAAAAAGCGGTCTGATATAACATGCTACTCCTCCATTCCCTGTATCTCCATCTTTAAATCTTTTATTAGAATAGAATAGAATAGAATACATTAATGTCCCTTGTGCCATGAGGCCCCTGGACTTGTGTAGCATGGGCGAGCTCCCTAAAAAAAAGGGTGCTACTAGCACATCACGCTGTTATGATGTAGCCTTTTCTGAAGGCTGACTTTTTTCTTTTATTACCAGCATCCCGCTTTACCTCGGCTTCGTGGCCGTGCAGTGATGCGTCGTTATCAATCAGCTTTTAACTGAGCAATTTGTGTGGGGCTTTATGACCCGTTTTGTACATGTCATATTACGAACCCTCTTTCACTGTGCACTTCTCTGTGTCTGGTCGTCATTCTTTGGATCGCGTCTGCCAAATCCCGGAGCGATTCTGTCATCGTCATCAGCCTGTGGACTGGTTCCCCCCATCTTATATTTCTGTATCTGTCCCTGATGTCTCCGTAGATCGGGCAATCGTTAATCATATGATTCTCATCCTCTATTCTCCCACCGTCACAGATTCTACATATCCTGTCCCCATCCTGTCCTCCTTGTCTATCCCTCTCCACCTGTCTTTTTCGATTCTTAGATCATGACTTCCCATCCTGAATCTAGCCAGGATATCTCTTCTGTTTTTCCCCAATATGTTATCCCGGTACATCTGGTGTCCTATTTGCTGATCTGGATTAAAAACTTGCGTGAGCCAGTCTGTCTTGGGTCCTGTGTGTCTTTGCAGCCATGCTCTTGTCGCTCTGTCTGCCCACTCCTCATTCTACTGCCCTTCTTTTATTAGGTCACTCTGGTTTAATCCCATCTATCTGGTCCATGTTGCCACCTCTTTAAACCATCCACTGCCTGCGAGGATGTGTGATTTTGCTGATTCGGTGATTGCAATGCTAGACAGTTTCCCTTGTATATCTCCTGCATTGTCTCTGAGCAGGTACCTTATGGTTCTCTCCCATGCTCTCACCTCCATCGGTTTTTGCCCTGTTTCGAGGATCATGATTGTCAGTGGCGTATTTGTCCTTACCCTGAATTCCTGTCTGTGCCATTGCCTAAGAATTCCTTCCTGCTTTTCCCAATTTCTGTCTGTTAGACCTGGCCCCCATGCTTCTGCCCTGTATAACTGAGTGGTGGCTACCGCTGCACTGAATAGGTAACATTTGATGTCCCAGTCAGTTATTCTACTTCTGTTACAGAAGTTCTTCATGTTGAAGTAGCTTCCTATAGCTGATTGGAACCTGGCGTTAGCTCCTTTGGCCCATTTCCCTGTGCCATGCGCATCATACCCTAGATATCTGTATTCTGTTGCTTCCTCTATCTCTTTTTCTTTATATCTGAAAGGTTTATGCCTGTTCTTATGTCCAAAGATGACTATCTTAGTTTTTGCTAGATTTACGGTCAGCCCTGTCTCTTCACAGAATTGTTCTAGAATTTTGAGCAGTCTGTGCATTCCTTTGTTTTTTGTGGCCATCATACTGAGATCATCAGCATATAGCATTATCCGTACCTTCGTGTCTCCTAGTGTGGGGGCATATTCGTCCCCTTGCTGTTCTGCTATGTATCCCTGCAGCGCATCTATGTATATTCCAAACAGAGTTGGGGATAACAGGCACCCCTGCTTTACACCGGTGTCACAGATTATCGGCTGTCCTTCTTGTTCCATCTTAGCATACACCTTATGGTATAATCTTGCGATTGATCCTACCATATTTATCGGGGCTTGCATGTCTATCAATCTTTTTAATAGCTTCTCCCTCGGGACTGTATCAAATGCTTTTCTGAAATCTACAAAGCAACAGATGATCTTCCTTCCCTGCGCTTTGTTCTGCTCTATTAATATCCGAAGAGTTACAAGATGATATGTGGTTGAGTGTTCCGGCCTGAACCCTGCTTGCCCTTGTGCTCTCATATTTCCTTCTTCTGCCCATTTCTTTAATTTGTTATCCAGTACCTTTCCAAACCATTTTGCGAAAATCGAGCTTACCATTATCGTCCTATAGTTCCCTGGATCCTGTCTATTTCCTGCCGTATGTAGAGGTATGACTCTGTTGTATGTCCATCTGTCTGGAAGTTCTGTATGTATGATGCCATTGAAAATGTCTGTGACCTGTCTGCCAATTTCTGTCTCAGCACACTTTAGCAATTCCACGGTCAGGCCGTATAGATCCGGTGCTTTATGGTTAGCCATCCTGTTTAGGGCTAGCATTACCTCTAGCATGTTGAAGCATGGTTTGTCCGGGTCCTGCAGTATTGGTGGTACCGGAGGTGCCCCTGTCTTATACAATTTGTCCAGGTAACTCTCCCATCCCTCGGTTCCAATGCCATCTTGTTCATTCCTTGCCTTCATATTGTTGTCCCATCCTTTGTGTTTGAGTCCCCTCCAAAATCTTCGGGGCTGTTTTTTCAGCAATTTTCCCATATACCATTGGTGTTGTAGCAGGTTATTGTATCTTTTCTTCTTCAGTAATCTTATGTATGCTGCCTTTTCTCTCCGGTATGTCTCCTTTCCCCTGTGTCCTCTTGTTTTCCTTTTTTGCTCTCTACACTCGTCATCATACCATACTGACGCTCTGAATGCCCTGTTCTTCCTGATTTTGATCCTTTTCCCAAACACCTCTGTTGCTACCCTTACTATGATGTCATTGAGGGTGTTTCCATTATCACTCGCGTTGTGTTTTCCCCAATTTCATTTTCCCATTTCCTCCTTGACTACTTGAATGAAGGTTTACCGTATTTCTCCACGGAATTGAATCCTCACTCTGTCTTTCTTATCCTCCTTTCTTTCTGTGCTATCTATCTGTGGCGTCTCATCCAGTCTGATTGTTAATTTGATCGGTCTATGGCTTTCCCTTTTTCCAGTCGGCCATTCTTGTAGCATTAGTCCTTATATCTTTCCCACTGCTTGGTCGTTCAAGATTATATAGTCCACTATGCTCTTACCATGTGTATTTTGGCTCATAAAACCTCCCGATCCCCTCCATTTCTTCACGCCATTAGCTATGATCATCCCTGTTGCCGTGCAGACTTCCAACAGTAATTCGCCTCTAGCATTGACCTCTATCTTATCCTCTGTATCTCTCTGCCATTCCTGTGTTCTTGCCGTGTACATTATCTGACCATCTTTCTCATCCGTGTGTGTGCTTTGTGCCTGTTCCTGTCTGGTTCTGGCATTTAGATCTCTTACTATAATCATTGGTCCCTGCTCTTTCCATTTCATTACATTCTCTCCTAGTTCCAGCAATTCTAGCTTATCACTGTTTGGCGGATAATATGTAATTATCAGAACTACTTCTTGTTTGTTTTCAATTGGATATTCAAGACCATATATCTTTTATTGATATCTGAATGTAACATACATGCATTGTTAGCTATACTATTCTTTATATAACAAGCCAGATCTGCACTCCCCCTCCCTATCTTGAAATCCCTGTCTTTCCGGCCGTTGAGCAAATTGGTATCCTTCTTCCTCTGGCAGCCTTTTGGCGTTATGCTCCCATGTTTCCGCCAAGCATATTATGTCACAGCCGTGGGCACCTTCTAGTCTTTCTCCATCATCCCATGGGTACCCGGTACAGTTCCAGTACCATAATGTCAGCGTCTTTTCCCCCGAGGTTGCTCCTTCGGGGTCTCCATGTTTTCTGTACCATTGCCTGTTCTCCTTGGTCTTCCTCTGGTCTTCATTGTCGGGGTTGGCCCTCCGAACCCTGCTTGTGTTGCTCGGTCTTCGTTTCCCCCGCTTCCGCTTCTTCCTGTTGCTCTGTTCTGGTTCCCCTCTAACGTGATCACTCTCAGTGCTCCCCCCTGCAATCTGCTCTCTAGCCCCTGTTGTATTGACTTCAGGGGGTGTATGTTTTCCTTTTCTGCTTCCGTTGGTTTTGCTATCCCTTGCATCCCAACTGTCTGTTCTTGCAGTTGAGTCGCTTGTTCTCTTACCCTCTTGTGTATGTAGACTTTGCCATTCTTGACCCCCGCCTGTATCCCTGCTTGGTTCAGCTCCCTAGCTTTGGCTAATTCCCTGTGTAACCCCTGTCTCTGCATCACCGTTAAGGACTCCTGTACTTTGATTCCATTCCTCAATCTGGATCCCATCTGCGGATCCTTGCCTTGGTTGCCAGGTTTATATGCCTCGATCTCCCCCTCCATTGGCCTGATCTCAATGTCAGGTTTATATGCCTCGATCTCCCCCTCCATTGGCCTGATCGTATGGCTTTGACGATGACGCCCCTGTGTTCCTTGAACACCGTCTCTATCACTTCTGCAGTAACTCGATATATATCCTCGTTAGGTCTCTCCGCTATTCCAATTAGCCTAACATCATGCTTAATTTTATTTTGCTCCTCATATTCCATTAAATGTGGCTTTATCCTATCAAATGACTCCCATGCATCTAGCTCAACATTTGATTTCTCTAATTCAACCAACCTTTGCAGGATCTTTGCTTTCTCCTCTTCGATCTCGTCCATTCTGCGCTGCATTTCCTCGTTCGTCTTCTCCATCCCTCCTACTCTCACATCCATGCTAGTGATGGCTATTTTGTTGCTGTTGCACGTTTCAGCCAGTGCGTTGAGTGCATCCAAGTTCGGGATCTTTGATTCCAGCCGCTTATCCATCTGTGCCAGGAAATCCCTAAGATCCTGTTGGCTCACTGGAGCTCTTGCCGCATCCAATCTCCTCTGCTGGCTGCCGTTGATAATATCGGCCATAGCTCTTGTTTGCAAGAAAGCTCTGTGGTGACTTTTGGCAGTGCGCTCGTACTAGACTCTCTCTTGTAAGATAGCCGTGGTCTCTCCCTAAGACTATATATTTCCTGCTTCTAAACGGTATTTTTATTCATAATTACCGTTTTGATTTGAATTTCAAAATTTCAAAATGGCCATAATTATTCCGCCCGTCTCTTTTTATTGTTATTCAACTCCCTTTGTCTGTTGCCCAAGGTTGATCCTTTCGGGGTTTTTCGGGGCTGATTAGTTTGGTAGCTGCCTGTCTGCATTGATTGCGTTAGTATTTCGTCCTTCTTAACTTCTGTACTTCTGTATCTCTGTATCTTTGTAGTTCTGTATTTCTGTGTTTCTGTACATGTGTCATTTTGGTGGACTGGAACCAGGGGGGCCGTGCCCACGCTCTCCTGGTCTATGGCGGGGGTTAAACCCCTCAGTCCATAATTTGCCCCCCTATCCATAGTGTCGGTAATTTCATCACCTGAGGTATTTTTCATACCCCGCTAGAAGTCATATGTTGTTCTCCAGATATTTTAGTGAGTTTTTAGTGGTCCGGGTTACCAGTTGGTGGGTCCAGCCCTCGCTATCCTGGTGTACGGCGGAGGCTTAGCCTCTCTGTCCCGTAACTTGCCCCGTCCACCTTTTACTCTGTGTCGACAGAAATCGGCGAATGAGGTATTCTTCATACCCCGCTAAAAAGTCATATGCCGTTCTCCAAGTGTTAACGAGTTTTTGGTGGTCCGGGTTACCAGTTGGTGGGTCTAGCCCTCGCTATCCTGGTGTACGGCGGAGGCTTAGCCTCTCTGTCTCGTAGCTTGCCCCGTCCTTCTTTTTGTTCTTTGTGTGTACCTTCATTGGTCCCACCTTACCTTTACCCTTACGAGGTTTGTTCAGCATGGCATAGTATCCTTGTCCTTTGCTTATCTGTCGCCCCTCATCTTGTATTTCCCTTGGTTTCGACATGTTCGCCACCCTTTTGTTCTGAGTCGATATCTGTCGCGGTATGGTCCATTTTCTCTAATTTTTGCATCGTACCTTTTCTATTATATTGCCCAATGTATCCCGGTGTCGTCTGTAATGCTTACTGACCTTGTATATATCTGCTGGTGTAGCTCATCAGCATTATACTCCCACATTATTCCCTACTATGTTCTACGTTGTTAGAATCCATAATTTCCCATACCTTCGTTCATTGTCTCCGTGGGATATAATACTTTGGATCAGAATCAATTCATCACTGAGGTAATTTTAAGAATACACAATGAAGCTACTTTACCAGTGACAGCTATTACTTCAGATGTTCTTCATTCAAAAATTCTCTAAACAGAGATAATACATATGTATCCATACATCATTGAAAACATTTTCAAGCATTCAGCTATGCTTAATGCGTAATGCATGAATTCCTCTCAATCGGCCTGTTTCCTTTCTTCCTGCATATTGCATCTATTTAGTTCATTTAGGCAGTCCTGCTCAGCCGAGGGCTGCTACAGGTTACCCATCCTATTGACCGGGATCATACGTAAAGCAAAAGCTAAAGATAACTGATTTAAAACAAAAGATGAGAATAGAACTATTAGAAAGACAAAAAGATACTAAGACTAAGCTCTAAACTTATCCACCTCGGGCCTCTTCCATTTTCCTTTCTTCCCGCCTCCTCCTTGCTGCGTCATTCCATATCTTTTCCATATCTTTTTACTTCTTCTGCTTCTTTTCTGTTGAAGTCTCCCCAATTTTGATCACTTTTTCCAGGTTCCTGTGCATGTATGCTTGGCATAGAAAATCTACAGGGTTTTTTCTCGCAATAAAAGATGCACACTTTGCCATAGTCACCAATCATGAGGCTATGCTGGTATCTCTTCGCTTTTTGTATGGCTGCATACATTTGCAGTCTATTGAAGCATTGCATTACTCGATCCAGATCCTGGCGTCGGACTGTGTCATTCTTGTCGGAAAGAACCCCCAGAACATCCAAAAGTTGGAGACTATACCCTGAATCCTTCATTGCCTGTGCATGGTGGATGCGGTCGCAGAACAAGCAGTGAACGCGCCCACAGTTAATGCATGATCCTAAACCTTTATCCAGGCAGAGGCAATCAGGGTCGCAGATACACCATGGATTCAAGTCTTCAAGATCCGGATTATATGGCACAGTAAGATTTCCTGGGACTCCTGATCTCGACCGCTTCCTATCCCCATCTTCTTCCCTGACAATCTTTTTCCCCTTATCCATGAAGAGTTCCGAGGCCTGATGGTGCTGCTGGTTCGGGCGCCGCACTGTAATCGGAGCTCAGAGCTCGGAGAATTCAAAGGGCAACGCGAGCTTGGAACACTCGGAGCGCTCGGGAACGGGACTTCACTACCCACCTTCTTCTTAATATAAATTACTTAGGGTTACGAAATCTTTCCATATTCCCGCTTCTTTATTACGACCGTCTATCTTAATTACTAGTCTTGTCTTATCTTGTCTTCCTTATTTTCGTATGCGTGTACCGCCATCTGTCTGCTACCTGTTATCCCTGACCTCCGTACGATGTCCTCCCGTAAGCTATAATAATGATTATTATTACCTTATTACCCCCCCTAAAGCTGGTTATTGTAATAATTACTATGGCCCAATTAATAGGTGTTAATTTCCCATATTGTAATTTATGACTTTTACTTTCTCGTGTTTTCCCATATTTTATCACGTCTCCCCCATATGTATCCTTTACCAGATGTTTCCGTACCTTTGGTCACCCACCATATTGAACTGTTATTATTTGTAACCTTTAACACTTAGTCCAAATTGAGTTAAGGATCATAGAATTTAAATTCACGAGAGCAAATACGTGGCTAACTTCCTGAATAGACGGGTAAGTAAATAGATAAATGTCATCCTCATCCCCGAAAAACGCTAATTAAAATAATTTAATTTAAATGAATGAATACAGATCGCGTTAACGGCTCTATATTTTGAAATCACCGGACGCCAAATTTCCAATTTCCCTTTCGTCCGTATTTCTCTGTGTTCTCCTGTTATTTCGATC
Organism: Isoetes taiwanensis; assembly: GCA_021234155.1. NCBI lineage: Eukaryota > Viridiplantae > Streptophyta > Lycopodiopsida > Isoetales > Isoetaceae > Isoetes > Isoetes taiwanensis. The sequence goes on along the minus strand of JAJEKV010000029.1, from coordinate 2,223,453 downwards.
TCCCTACTCACGATCATACCGTAATTCTTAGAGCCGATAGTACTCCTTGCTGCAATCCGCTACTATGTTTTATTTCCGACAAATTGTATTGATAAATGTTCTGAGGATATTTATCCCCCGTTGATCAAAGAACCTTTCTTACATTTTACTACAGTACTATCTATGAATTTACAACATCCATATATATGATTTGAACGAACACTTGCATGGGTGTGTACACCTACCTGACATCGCCCCGCCCTGTTAAGACATCGCCCATCACCCATCGCCCATCGCTTATCAAATTGCTTATCATGGATGAATGCCTAAAAGATTGATGAACGGTCAAGGTTGATTGATATTATAAACTGAATAAGCCATATCAAAGCCTTCAATATCAGGCAAAGCATACAAATCATGTTCTTTTGTTTCCACAAAACAAATAATATCAACATTATCTAGAATTGTCTGCATGCTAATTACCTTACCAATAGTGAGTCTGTTTATATTCCAGACCCCTATTCTAAGGCCTCTCGCGTCTATCTGTTCAATCACAGCCTTCCCTTTGGCCCAGTTCACTTTCTGATTATTTTGCCTTGCCTCTTTAAACTTAGCAATTTCTTGCTTCTTCTAAGGCATTTGGCCTTTGGTAAAATCATCGTTCACCCATACAAATTTTCCTTTCAGTGTGTATCTCTGTTTTAGTACCTGAAAATGATCTTCCCTGTTGGCAAACTTCACCAGAATGTGGCGTGTCCCACGATCCTTCTTTCAAATCTGGAAAGCATCCACAAAATCTGCTCTAGTTATCTTCATTTCTTTTCTCAGAGAGAGAGAGAGAGAGAGAGAGAGAGAGAGAGAGAGAGAGAGAGAGAGAGAGAGAGAGAGAGAGAGAGAGAGAGAGAGAGAGAGAGAGAGAGAGAGAGAGAGAGAGAGAGAGAGAGAGAGAGAGAGAGAGAGAGAGAGAGAGAGAGAGAGAGAGAGATGAAATGAAATGAAATGTATTATGTCTATGGGAGGCCTCTCAGGCCTAACAGACGACAAATTTTAGACATCATCATAGAATAGTAGATGAGTCTCTGAGTCCTCATCTAGCTCCTCACTTTCACTCATACTCTCATTATCATCCAATAAAACATTCAAACTTTTTACATAAGTTTCTCTATATTGTAAGGTTTCTATCATATAAGACCCTAGTTTATCTGCCTTTAATGAAAAGAGCGTACTAAGATCATCTGCTACTATGTCAAATCTGGTTCTTATCAAAGTGTATGATGGGCATTTTAAAAGGAAATGCTCTTCATCTTCTACCTCTCCTCCACCACAAATTTTACAATCTCGCATTGTGCGCGGGATATGTTGCCCCCATCTCCCCACTTCGACCCCAAGACGATGTGAACTAAGACGCATTCTGCAGATGTTATGTCTTTTCTTGATAGAAATATTCTCCTGCAAGTAAGCAGCTATATCTAGATTAGGGTTCATATTTTGTCTATATAATACCATCTTAGTCCTGGGATTCTGCCATAATTTTGTCTTTACTTTCACATGAACCCACTGCCTGAGCTTCTTATCATCAGCTAAGACTGCATCTTCCCATTTGATATCCCACTTGCTGAACCATCTCTTTACATCTGCAAACCATCCCTTTTCCTCGCTAGCTAACATGGCGGAGTGTGGGAGTCTAACATTATCCATAAGTCTCACTTTCTTTAGATATCTGATACATCTAAGGATCGCTTCACCTTCGAGTGGCATGAACCCGCATTCAGCTAGCATCATCGGGTATGGCTTCACACCCAATTCCAGGCGCAAATTTTTTTTCAATACTTGCTCAACGTCTTCCCATAAGCATTGTGGCAGGCTCGGTCCCCAAATTTCACACCCATATAGAACAACACTCTGAACTAATGACTGAAAAAGTCTCATTTTGAGCTGCCATGACCATAAGAATATTTTTCTGCACATACTTTGCATAGCATACAGGGCCTTTAGCCCGCCTTCAGTTCTTTGTGCAATACATGTATTCCACTTGTGATTCCTGCTTATTGTTAGTCCCAAGTACTTATACGTTTCACATGTTTTTATAATGCTGCCCTTATACTTGAATGGAAAATCTTGCTTAAGAGCTCCAACGGTCATGATATTTGTTTTTTCCAAGTTCACTTGCATGCCTGTTTCATCACAAAATCTCACCAAACTATCCAAATGCCGTTGCATGTGCTCTCTGTGCGTGCAAAAATAACAACATCATCTGCATACATGAGCAACTGAATCACATACCCATTTAATTCCGTGCCTCCATTGCCATTTTGTTGCAGCCACCCTTCGAGACTGTCAATGAATAGACCAAACAATGTCGGGGACATTGGACATCCTTGCTTAACTCCAACATTGCTTTCAACACAATCTGGCATATCTAGAGAGAGAGGAAACGATAATTGGACCAGTACCTTCTCATATAACACATAGACTGCATGTCTTAAAGGCTCGGGCACCTGTAATTTTTCTAGTCTTTCCCAAAGTTTCACTCTCGGGACTTTATCAAAACTTTTTTGAAGTCAACAAAAGAGACATAAACTGGTTTTTTCGTACCTTTCACTGAGTCAAAGATGGACTTCAAGGTAAGCAAATGATCTATGGTAGATCTACGTGGTCGGAATCCTGCCTGAGTTTCAGCCCGCACGCCATGCTCTTCTGCCCACTTACTTATCTTATTCTCCAGAATTGTGGCTAATAGTTTTGAAAACACGCTGCTCACCATAAGAGTTCTGTAGTTATTGACATCAGTTATTGAGCCACTTTTATGTATGGGAACCACTCTATTCAATTGCCATTTTCGGGGAAACCCTTCTTTCATAGCTGCAGTGAACATTTTTGCAATCATTTTATGGAGATTCTAGCAACACGTTATAAAATGATATTGGAATCTTCTTGAGCATCAGCAATAACTTTCATCAAAGTTTGTTCAAACCAAGAAGTCAAGACATTTGATAAAACACAGCAGAAAACATGATTATTCAAAAGAACTCAAAGACATTTGCATCATATGCTTAAAACACAGCAGAAAACATCCTTAAACGAACTCGAATGGCATAACATGATATGAAATGATACTGCAATCTTCTGAGCATCAGCAATAACTTGTTCATCAAAGATTATCAAAGGAATATATTTGCATGCATCACATACTCCATAAAACACAGCAAAAATCATGCTTGAACTTGCCGATCAAACATCTTTTGCACATGTTTCAAAACCGGAAACATTCAAAACACTAAATATTGAGCCAATCTATACATTACAATTAGCAAGACAAACATGGAGAGTACGCGGCACCAGTAATAACTCGGTTATCATCGTAGCATTTTCCATCATATGTTTACATGAACAGATCAGAACCCAGGAAAGTCATCAAGACATTCAAAGCAAAAGCTATTCTGCGAATTTAAGCACTAGAGGAAGAAGCAGAAAAACAAAATGCCGTTAAATCTTGACAGATACCATTTCCTGAGAAGCAAGACATCTAAATACAAACAACTCAAATACTCAGAAAGCACGCGGAAGAGAAATGGTGAAGAAAGACGCTGCAAATAGACCTTAAATACTCATTTGCCTTCAACGACTATGAAATTTTCAAATCAAAATACCTTGCTCCTATTCATTCCCAAAGGTTCTTTTTTCCGCTTCTATTTTGTAAAATACCTTGTGTTTAGAAGAGGCTTTATCGCCCAAAATTCAAAATTTTGCATCATAATACAGAATTAAAGCATACGCTAGGGGAACATACTAGGCACGGCCACATGACCTTTTTCTAGGTAACCCCTTCCTTTTTCAAATTTAGGGGGTGGAGGCCCCCCACTTAAATGCGGAGGTCAGATTTGTGTACCCCTCCTTTTAGCCCCCCTCCAGGGCCTGCAACGGCTAGCTAATGGGAAGGCAGCCGACCTCGATGGTATGCAGGCCGAGTTACTCAAGTGGGCAGGGCAGCCGCTTGTGCCGGTCCTCACTACCCTGTTCAACAGAGCATTGCAGGAGGGTTTCCCCCGACAATGGACCACAAGCAGGGTTGTTCCCATTCACAAGGCGGGCGACCCACACTGTCTGGCCAATTACCGGACGATCATGGTCGGGCTTCGGTTATTTGCCAAACCGTTGGCGGCATTCTCGAAAGCAGCAGTTGACCCGGCCGGGCGTAGGCGGCGCGATATGCCTCACCTCACGTAAAGGCTTCGACCCCGCCACTCAACGATTGACCATATCTTTACGCTGCGGGCACTGATTGAAGACAGCCGGAATCATCGGCTGGACTTGTATTGCTGCTTTGTGGACTTCGCAAAGGCTTTTGATCCTGGTCCCCGAAAAGTCGTAGGCTAGATCTGGCGTCAATCGGGGCTCCCGCCGCCTCGCGTAATGCCATATCTGAAGTTGTATGAGAGTTGTTTTGGCGTGGATGCGTACCGGCCGGGCCAAGCATTCACCAAGTAGTATCGGTCCCGCGGGGGTGCCCCCTCTCGCCAACACTTTTGGCCTCTACATTGATCGGTTAGAGCCCGGCTTATCGAGCATGGGGATGGCATACGACTTTTGCACCAGGTCATCCGCCACTCATCTATCGCGACGATGTTGGCCTGCTGGCCCACACCCCAGAAGCTATGCGCCTCACCGGATGCCCTAGACACATTTTGTCGCTACGACATGCGGCGTCAATCTGGCCAAGACCGGGTGGTTCTCATATCCTCTTCACGTCACCCCATGCCTCCCGCACACTCACATATCGGGGACAGCACATGGACATCACGCCCACCTACAAGTACCTAGGGGTGGAGTTCCCCTCCTCGCTCTGGCGGGAGGCGTCTATCCGCTTCGGGTGACAGCAGCCGGAAAGCTTTATGCCATGCGTAACAACAATCACCACCAGTGCAGAGCTATATGATTGGGGACATCGGTCACATCCGTTCGGGGTCGAAATTGCCCTTCAGACGGGTCGAGGTTTGGGGCCCGCCGCCTTTGGCAACTGAATGACTTGGAGCAGGTGCGTAAGGCATTTTTGGCATGGGCACTTGGGGTGAAACCTTCAAATCCCCTATCGATTTCTCAGCTGCGGAAACTGGATTCTTACGCTTCACGGGCAAAATTTGATAGACACATCGCCTCTATTTTCGTAAAGTGGTTACTATGGGTGATGCTCGGCTCCGCGCACTGGGCTTTACACCGTGGCCATGAGTCCGCGGCGGCTTAGGGCCCTGTTGGAGGGGTAAGAGAGATCGGTGGTTCGCCAGATGGAACGCATGGTGAGCACGCATGCGCATACCGGGCGCGCGCCGCCGATCGTCGGATACCTGCGGGAGTACCTAGATGCTTGTTTCCTTGGCAAGCTCACGGGACCCCATTGCTCTAGAGCAGGTCAAAATGGCCCATTACAAGGAGCACATCAACCCGTGTTAGCCCGGGCCCACGCTACTGCGTTCCCGGCTGCCCCCTAAAAAGCGCTTGACTCATTGCCTCCATTCGCACGGTGCCCACCATCTTCGCATCGAGGCGGGCGGTGGATTGGGGAGCCCCGCCAGGACGGGCTCTGTCGATCTGCCAAGCGGGTGCCATTGAGGATGAGTCTCACACTTTCGAGTTGCCCGGTTCGTTCAGTCCGGGCCAGATCACGCTCCCTTAGTACGGCGGGCGTGCCCTTGCATTTGCTGATGAACACACCGTCAGTACGTGCCCTGGGGTCATACATCCAGGAGGTACTGGACCTGCGAGGTCACCTTTGCCCCCGCCTGGCTGTCCGCTGACTAGGCACTACGGGGGTGGTGCATGACTGTATATATTGGGATGTTTCTGCATTTTATATGATTAGCACCGGTTTGTCGGAGGCTGATTGCTGCCACGGTTTTTCCCTCGAAAACCCTTCGGGGCGGGGGTTTTTTAATCCGGGCAGTAATCCGCTTGCTGCGTTTTTGTATTGGGTCCCATAGATCGATTGGTCTCCGTGGACGATAAAAGTACCTTCCTTCCTTCCTTATAATTTCCTTAAGACTTTTGGAGGCCCTCTCCTTTTTGTTGGAGGCCCCCTTCTCTCCAGTATGGGGAAACGTACATGGAGGGGGTAAGGAAAACCGTCATGTGGCCGTGCCTACTATTTTTTGTCCACCCCCTGTTTAAATTACAGGTATATCTATGGTATATATCGAGGTCTTTGGCATGTTAAAGCCATATCAAAGAAAAAAAAAGAGGGTAGCCTACGCTGTGTTTTTGTGGACTTAGGCAGATATTTTGTGATTTAGGCCTAGTTTAAACACGATGGTGGATGACAAGTACTAGAATCGGGGAAACATATGGATCAAAACCTTCCTATTTTTGTGGTTCTTTGGAATCATTGTGGAAAGCCTTGCCCCCGTCATTAAGTTGTTACTTCTAAACCTTTGCTATGAAGAACTTATTTGCTTCCATCACCAAAGTATAGCTACAAAGATGGACTCATGCCATTTTCTTCCTGGGAGACTGTTACGCACTTTGTTTCAGTTCCATCCAATGGCCCACACAGATCGTACAGCCAGTTGCTGGTGGATCCCTTTGGGTGACGGCCAGGCAGATTGTCCCTTGGTCTCTTCTGTCCATCCATTGACGCAACGTCGGTGGCGAGCAGCGGGTGTGCTCGCGGTGTCTGCATGGTATAATGAGACAAGATTGTTGACGTGGAATGAGTTCAAATTGAAGTTCCTCCTCCTTCGGTGGGACCGTGGGGGAAAAAGTAGCTGTTACACTTCCTCCACACCCACAAAACGTGGCTCCCCAGCTCTGGGTGGTTCATGGCAGTGTTAAGGAGGAGCACCTGGTGCACTCGATGTATGTAATCCTGCTTCATCATGAAGAGTTGCCTCCATCGCCAAAGTGGCCTTTGGCTATCCCTGAGCCTCATCGAAAAGCAGTCTGGCGATGGGTATGGGATAATTGCTCCATCCTAAGCTATCTATTTTATGGTGGCAGATCATTCATAGATGCGAGCGGGTAAACACTGTTGTTAATCGATTTCGTCCAGAAGTCTCTGTGATCTGCCCTCTTTGCATACAGAGGAATGAGACAATTAAGCACTGCTTTTTCTTGTGTCACCATGCTCGACTTGCTTGGCAGTGGCTTTTGAGCCTTTTTTATTGTGACTTGAATAGTCAGCAGGTCCTACTATCAGTCTATCCTAGTTCTTGGGACAAGTTGGCAAAGAGGGCATTCCATTTAGCATCTGCTTGGATCATCTGGTCCATCTGGAAGAGACGAAATATCCTCATCTTCAAGAGACAGGTCTTTTCAGATACGCAAGTGCTTAGCGATGCTCGTAGTCGCATTGTAAAGGCGTACAAGTGTTCTTCCTTAAAGGAGGACGTCAAGAGTGTCATTTGGGAGCGATATCTGCAGATTCAGACTTACTCATAGCAAACAGTTGTGCTTGTGGTGATATATATTCTCTGCTTTTCTATGTTATGTATTTGGTGGGTAGTGTTGCTCTAGTGGACATCTTCTCCACTGGGTTTTGAGTCCCCCATGTACTCTTTATATTCTTTTGAGTAGTAAAGGTCCATGTTCATAAAAAAAAAAAAAAAAAAAAAATCTTCTTGGGAGTGCTTGAGTATGGCAATTATTTTCTTGACTATATCTATCTATCTTGTTAATTTGGGATTTTCAGGTTTGGCAAAAAATATTTTTGGATTTTATTTTAGTTGATTTCCCTAAGGTTTTGAAACTTTTGGCTGCCGGGAAGAAGTCCCGATATTCCAAAAATCCAAAAAAGTTTCTAAAGTTTTCGGGCATAGAAGAAATTGTAACTAGAACTACGTTCGAACTTTCTGTATTTGGGCATGCATGCCACGAATCTTTCCCCTTTCCAGGGTTCGTGCAGCAACAGATGTTCTGTTCTAGAAGGGCTAGGTTGTCTTTAACTTGCAATTCCGGCCACACTGGCTTGGGTTAAAGAACATAGTTGGTTGATTTTTGGAGACTCTGTAGGTGTGACTGAGAACTTACAGGCAGATAGACCTGGCTGAATTAGGTGTATTTTTCCTTTCTTTATCATTTGCTTTTGTTTGATTATCTTCTCCATCTCAGATACAAAAGTAGTGGATTGTGCTTTAGAATCGAAGCCGATAGAAGAAATCCCCTTATTTATTTGGAAACTGTCATTGGCATGTATGAATCTCATGCAGCATCCAACTTCGTAGGAAAAGCGCAAGTATTTCAACGGAGCTTTAGGCAACCGTCGATTTTCTTCTTCAGGTTTGTTTTCTAACTTATCTTTTCCAACATTTATTAAGAAGGTAAGGAGGAGAATGCTCCCCAGTTATGTTTAGAAGTCATTGCTTGCTCTTCATGACTCTTTACAAGGCATACTCATGTACTTTGCTGAACAATCTATAATCCTCTACCATTTTGTTGGGATCCATCTCACATCATTGAGGACAAAAGTAATAGTGCACCAGATCTATATTTTCTGGTTTAGGTGTAATCTATCGAATCTTTAACGTGCAATTTAGGTCCCGTGTTAGCTGAAACAATTTCTTTTTGAAGTGTTCTGGCATCAGGACAATTGTAAATATTCAATGTTGGTATTAGTGCTTGACTGACGTAGAGACTCTGAGATCACGCAATTGAGGCAAGGAACTGATACTTGAAATCACTATGGTTTAGTTGTTTCTTATAAAACATAACTATATCTTGATAGGTGCTGACAAGTGAAGGGGATTGCGAAAATTACGGTATATTGCTTTCGTTTGAATCGTTACGTATCTGTACTCTCTGTTTATGCTCAGCTTATTTTGTGGGCACCATCCTGCATTCTCATGCAGAACTTCATACCCTCTCTATCATGCCAACCTCTTTAGAATGTGCCTAATTCCTCCAACAAATGGGTTCAAAAAATCCATTGATATTGCTCTGTGGAAGTTTGAGAGCACACGGCACTGATATTGATGCTTCTGGGCACTGCGAGCTTATCAAAGACTTGATTACTGGAACCTCACAGGCTGATTGTGAAGTCTGATTATTTATTCTACCACTAGAGGCTTTGGGACTGGTATTTTTAAGGATGATCAGACATGAGAACATGCAGTTCTTGCTTTCACATTAAATCATTGTGGTTTAGTTACTTTCATAAAATAGAACCATATCTTCATAGGTGCTAAAGTGAAGGGGATTGTGAATATTACAGTATATTGTTTGAGTTTGAACCGTTACTTATGTGTACTCTCTACTTATGCTCAGCTTATTTTGTGGTCACCATCCTGCATTCTCATGCAGACTTTATATCCTCTCTATCATGCCAATTTAGTTAGAATATGCATAATTCGTCCAACAAAATGAGTTCACAAAATCCACTGATATTGCTTTGTGGAAGTTTGAGAGCACAAAGTATTACTGCACTGTTATTGATGCTTCTAGGCAATGTGAGTTTTTCTAAAACTTGATTACTGGAACCTCACAGGTTGATTGTGCAGTCTGATCATGCATTCTACCTCTAGAGGCTTTGGGGCTGGTATTTTTCTAAGGATGGTCAGACATGAGAACATGCAGTTCTCGCTTTCACATTGCAAAATGTCTCAGCAGGCTTCCATATGTTGGCAACAAGAAGAAGGGTGACCATTCAAATGCTAGAATCAAAGGTAAAGAAGCTAAAATCTTTGTATCAAAGAATCTGCTAATGTATGTTAAATGTGGGAGCATATGCAAGCTCTTTCAGTCTTCGACAAGATGCCTTGACACAGTTTGGTCTCTTGGAATACAGTGATATCTGGTATATGGAGAGGATTACCAAATGTGCCCTTTATTTATTTTCTCCCATGCAAGGTGAAGGTTTTAGACCAAATGCTCTAAGTTATGTTACTGTAAAGTTTGGAGCAGATAAGGTATTGGTTTCAGTCTTACATGTACTTAATACTCTACATTTTTAAAACTAGAGGCATAGTGAGTACAACTCTAACTTAGGGAGACCAAATAGATCTGTTATAGTTTCCTACAAATCGGTTCTATGCAAATCATAAGCTTCCTAGACCTGTCTGTTTTGGCAGATATGAAAGTAAGCTGGTTATTTCATTACTCTTTGCACATATGCTTTCCCTATGTATAGATTTGAACAACTCAGGATCTATATCTTATTTGCAAAGTGATGCATGATCCTTTTGTATTGTTTTGTTAGAACTTGTAGTGTGAAGCGAGAATTGAAAAGGTACTGGTTTCAATTTTACATGTGGTTTCAATTTTACATGTATTTATCATTTGTATTTAAGAAATGGAGGAGCAAAAGGTAAACTCTAATTGTTTTGTAGGCTCATAAATTCTTATTCTTTGCACACATTCATTTACATTTATATTGCATGTGATGGCATAAACTAAGGCAATGGACTACTTATAGTTGTTGATATGCTCCTACATCCAAAAAGAAAAGGCCTCTAACATAGAAAAATCCTCTACCTTTAAGTATAACTGAAATAACCCACTGTTGAAATTCTTAAATGACATAACCCGTGAGTTTAATGGCCAATTGTTAAAATCGACTTGAATAATTGACTAAGAAAGACCTCTTAATACATAAATATTAATCAAAATAATTAGGTGACTTTAAAATCGACTTATTTTGAACAAAAAGGAATGCCCCTTACTGAAATAACATGTTGGATTCTTAAATGATTGGATTCTTAAATGATTGATCGTGCTAACTGAAGTAACCACTTGATTTTAATAGTCAGTTGAGTCCAATAGCCAATTTTGTTGAAGAACATATTTTCTAAGCCAATTTCGTTGAAGAAGATACTAGATATAAGTGCTGGGGGTGTACCAATAGTAGACCACTTAAATCATAGACAAGGAAACATTGAAACTCAAAACTCAACAAAAATTAGTGGGCACATTGTTTAAATTGGCATTCATAGATGCATTGGCAAGAACCACGAATTAGGTCCTCAATCGCTAAGGACCATGTATCAAAAACCATGCATTAGATCCCTCAATTGGTTGGTTCCTTTGCTTGGACATAGCATTTAGGAAATGAAAGATATTCGTTGCAATACAATGCCTTTGTTCTTTATAGTGTTGTAGTATTTAATGTTAAGAGCACCAAATGATTAATTTTGTCTTTGTGATTGATTTCATCACCAAATATATCAATCCCATGACAACTCTAAAAAAACTTGAGCTATCTATAATTTTGTAATAAGCAAATGTTCCCACTTTTCATGTTTTACCATCCACAAATTGATATGGGTTGTAACATTATGAATGGTTGCTAAGGTTGACAATGATGCGCACCTATTGAATTATTTATCTACATCATTTTGAAGAACTCTCCATAGATAATTTCTCCTTAGATCATTTCTTCTTGGTGCCTCATTTCTTACTTGCAGTATTGTCAGTGTATCAAGCCATGATTGTCTAGAGCAATGACACAAGTTGCACTTGCTCTCCACAGCCCACTTCAAGATGTTACTAAAGCCCGGCAACGCCGGGCATTCATAACTAGTTAAAGTAAAGGCGTGCTAGTTGGAGCTCTGCTAGGATTCTTGATATTAGACTATAATGTATATTGATCAACGTGTTGTGACTTGGTCCAAATGTAGTTGCCTGAGTACAGGAATGTGAAGTAATAGATGCTTTCCAATTCATTTATAGCTATTTTGAATGGGAATATACAAACCTTATGAAGTTGTTCCGATTAAGCAGTATTTCGTTAATTAGAGAAATTTGGTTTTCTCGATCGAGACGAAATAGGTCGCAGTACCATCCTAGAAAGCGAAAAGTTGTTATTGTCAAGCAAATTGCAATGACAGCGAGCACACTTTTCGCTCGCAATATTATTATCTGCGGGCAAAGCACTTATGGGCCTGCCTTCATTGTGTTGGAACACAAAACTTTCAACAGCTATAATGTTGAAAGTGCTCGTGGAAATCGCCATGGCGATGTTTTTGACCAGATAAGGAAGGTGTGATAGCTCAGTGCAAGCTTTATGGGAGGAGTTTAATATCATTCCCAGATTACTAAACATGTCGAGAAGATCGCGATGGCGATCTTCCCGACAAGTTCAGTAATACTTTTCGGATATGAATACACAATTTTCGGATAATAATACACAAGGTTAGTATTTCTAATCAGTAAAAAAATGTAAGAAAATATACAATCTCAAAAAAGCAGAAGACTTTTATAATATTTCCTAGTCTTTACATGATCTTCAACATCCATTAAAGCCAGATAACTTCACTAATCTTGAGTCTCTTGCACAGAATCTGGAATAATGCCAAGATCCTTGGCCATTCTATCTGCATGTGCATTACCTAAGGCAAGGGTCTGCGAGAGATTCATTTCCGAATATCCTGTAACCGAAGGAATTTCTACTCCATGAGCACTGTGTATCCAACAATTCCCCCCGTAGCTCACTAGCGAATTCAGGATTATCTAGTAATTTCCTTCTCTTGCTTCCTTCTATATTTTCTGGGTCTTCAAACTGAGTGTCGGATTCAGAGGTACCCACGTTTCAAACTGGGATGATTGTTTGTTGATCATACCAGTTATTAATGGCATTGCCATTTCAAATTTCTGGTTTAGTACCTCGAGCTTTTCAAATGTCTTATCAAGTGCAGCGGAGTCCTTTTCCGTCTTCTCTAGCAGAGCCCGTGTCTCCTCTAGCCTCTCTTCAAAACCTTTCTGATCTAACTGGTCCAGGATCGTTTCCATGTTACTCAGATCGGTCGATTGAGTTATTTTGATGTTTGGCACGTCTTCTGCGTCAGGGACTTCCTTCTGTTCCTCTTCTTCTGCTTCACAGTTTGGCCTTGCCATTTTCTCCAAGGTCTCGAAGAACGATCTCAAAAACCTGCAGACCTTGTCGTCATACTCCAAGGAAACGCTACGTTTCCCTTGCATCAGAGCCACTCTAGAAGCAGTCCCCGCGGAAAAGAAGTCAAGAACAGCTCCATCATCGTGAACCAACTCCTTGACCATGGCATAAATATACGACGTCTTAGCCTGGCCTTTGAGAACAAAATCCCCTTCCATAGCTGCCCATGAGAACTTTGGCTTGCCTGCGAAGTATTCCTAATACTTTTTCTTTGTTTTCGCGTCCACCTCCTCATTATCTGTGATTGGATACTTTGGTAGAGGTGTGCCTCTTGGTGCATTGGTCCCCTGAGTTAGACGCAGCTCCAACCTGGGTTGCACATGCAAGATACGCGCCTCACTTCTATTGATCGTCACATGGGTGACGTAGTATTGAAATTCTTTTATCATTTTCTTGCTAACCCAGCCCTGTTCTTCATAAGCACCCGTGGAGACATGCGAACTCCCCTGGATTTGACTTTGGCTGTACAAGCAGTTTGGCAAATGAACTGATCTCAAGAGCATGATGATGTGATCCTGTTGAAAAGATCCGTGTATTTTTTTACTTCCCACACAGTGCTGAAACTGCGCATATCAATAAAAACCATGGTAGCATTTTCCGATACTTGCCCCGCACAAGAACACCAGATTTTATTACTGCTTTCACAATGTTCATCATTTCTTTCTGTTTCCTTGCTTCTTCGGGTTTGAGTATAGCTAGTATAGCTTCTAGGAAAACAGTGGGAAGATTTCCCTGGACGTGATCCTTGTTATAGTTGGCCTTGATATAATCAAAATCCATACCTGCTATATCAAGTAGCCTCTCTTCATTGAGTTCAGGGAATACTGCCACAAGCTCCTCCATGCTGCCGTATTTTTTATCTAGCAAGCAATTGGCATAGGATAGTACCTCACGGTGCATCAAGGTCAGAGTTCTTATGTCTAAGGCCCTCTGCTTACAGTCATGCCTGCCGGTATAACCAGGTTGCACCTTTAAATATGTCTTTCCCAAAAGAATCTCATCCATAAGCTGGGCTACATCCGCATTGTTCATGCCACGAAGGTACCTGAGAAATGTTTTATTGAAAAAATCTTTTGTGGGCTTCTCTGGCAGTTCTCCATGATCATCTGATAGCTTCCGTGCTGCCCACTTATTTACAACTTCCATGAACTTTGCCCATGGTTCGTCGTGCATAAATAAAAACTGATTTTCGTCTTTGAGTTCTTTGACCTTCAATGTAGTAGTGGCCACCTAAACAAAATCCTGCAATGAAATACTCGTTAGGATCGCGGTCGCGATCTGTTTCAGCAAAAAATGAATAGGCTAACCTTCCAAGCTGATGACACTGCTGTTCCCGTTGGTCCCTGTGGAGGACAACCGAAAGCCTTGTGCTGATTACGCAGCTGTTGAAGCTTCTCCACAATTGGCTCTCTATAAACAGTGTCTGCAATTATGTCGTTGCATTGAATAGATAATTGAATATATTCCTTGTTCGACAGGTTTCCATTGAGCACCCGTGTTCTTCTCGTGGCATAGACTTTTGCAAATTCCATGCATTGTTCAATGCTGCCCATCACAGAGCAAAGGATCTGAGCAGCAAAAATGCTGTGGTTTCCAGAAATAATGTAGAATTTTTTGTTCTGAAGCTCCTCAGGTCTCGACCAAGTTATTATTTTTCTGCGAAACAAAGTAATTTAATACATCACAGTAATGTATGTATACAAAGTACTTACTTTGTGATGGGGTCAAAAGGCACAACATCTGCCGGTGTAAGAACCTCCGTAGGGCACTTCTTAAAGCTCCTTATTAGAGTTTGCACATGGTCGTTAGAATGAAATCTGCGCGTCATTGTAGCTGGAGCTGTCTCGCAGTCGAAGATACTTACTTTCGTGAACCAATTCACCCCCATAGGATAAATTTTTCTAAACTCTTCGAGTTTTTGTGCTGTTTGTTCTGCAAGTTTTTTCTCCTCAGCAGGGTTGAACTTGAGTTCCTCAGGCATACGAGTATCAGAAGGCCAAGTTATTGCACTTGATGTGGCAGTTGGGACACCTGATGAGGTAGGTGTAGATGATGTAGAAGGCTGGCTCTTATCATCTACATTTAAAAAACGAAGTTTAATCTTGAAAATATTTTATTTCTTTTGTACTGGTTCTGCCGTTTCAGTAGAATGTACTATAGGAGGAGGCATGAGCAATTTCGGAGCAGTAGGATCTACAACTGCTGAAGATATTGGATTAGCTGAGCAGGTCATAACTGGATCCTTCGGTGCAGATGATTCACCAACTGCAGCCAATGGAGCAACAGTCCTTTTCTTAGCAACTGCACGCAACCAGTTAGTATCTATACGCGAGGGTAGCTCGTTGTCCCTAGTAGCCTTTAAGGCACAAGAAGGAGGCTTTTTATCTGCTGACAATCCCTTTCTGCACTTGCTGAAGCCGACAAGAAGATCTTTGTTGCACTTAATACCAGAGAGAGACAAAGAATCATATGATGGCAGAATCCAACCATAGCCCTTTGCACTAGTTGGCACACCTTTGCCACTAGCTGGCTTGTTCAGTTTGCTTGCGACCATGATGGACGGGTCGTAGTTCTACCATCTCAGGATGTACTCCACAAACTGCAACTGTTGCGTGTCCTCAACGCTACATATAATGGCATCCTGGACGTTATTCTTTGTACCCTCCCACATGGCTACGATGATGCCCAACTGTTCGAAGTCATCTAGGCCCTTACCTGTCCTGAAGAAGAGGCAGAGGTCCTTCCTGCGGTCCCCTTTGATATGCGGTTCGGTATCGCTTGGGCAATCTCCATGCACCACTTTCGACTTTTGTCTGGAGTTACTATTCGCATGGGTTCAACATTTGGACCTCGAAAGAGGTCAAGTGCTGCATGAAGATGATGAAAGATGTCAATAAACATCTCAAAACTTACTTTCTTTTTCTTTTTGCAAATATACTTTCTTTTTCTTTTGCAAATATCCAACCAACAACTTCTTTTAATACATTTAAAGGCGATCTCGTTGCAAGCTATATGGTTTCATTTAGATGTGATTCTTATATTCACATGCGTGGTGACTTCTGTATTGAGAGCTGTTGGATAAGCATATTTGCAAGTTGTGCCTGCCTTTGGACCATAGATAGTGATCCTTATATGTGGGATATGCCGTATGGTGAGATTAGTAAGATATTACAATTGAAGAAAATGCGAGATGAGTAAGATATGGTACATGTATTGTATACAATTATAGAGAGAGAAAAATGGCTCTTGCTACCTTACATCACCCCTCATGTAAATATACACCCAAATAAAGGGGGTTTTAGGGGGATTTTAATCTTAAATATTGAGGGCTACAAAAAAATATGGGCCCCTTCGGGGCCAAAGAAAAAAGGGGGAGGAGGGCTAAATAAAATTTATAGGCAACTCCCTAGGGGTGTGTTTCACAATGAGGATCTATTACATGGGAGATGGTAATTAAGGCCTACTCCATTTGCTTTAATATATATATCAATAGCAATGTTATCATTTGCTTTAATTTACATATTAATAGTAACTAGATACGTATGTCTGGCAATGTCGGGCACTAGTCGTGAACATGCGAAATATGTAAAGCATGTGAAATGTGTAAATTTAACAAAATGATTAGGTCGAATGGAAATGATAGGATAAAAGAAAATGGATGAAATGGAATGGAATGCATAGATTGAAGTATTATGGATGGTTGCCGCGGGAAAACTTTAACTTGCAACACTAAGGCAATGAAAATCGGGCAAGAAATTTAAATTTAAGTACGAATTGATAAGTTTGCATTGCTTCCAAATATCGAAATGTACGGTAAAAACCCCTATCTGCCAATTATTCATGTTCTAAAGGACAGGAGCGCTTGTCCGTCCTTTAATGCCAACAACTATAATGGTAGTTAATTGGTAGGTTGTTACTCTTCAAAGGGAATCTAGCTCTAAATGTAATGGAATGTGTAGACAGCATGTGTAGAGTTACAAGTAATGGATAGTTAACACCAGTGTGCTTGGAAGTGTAGCTAGATTGACTTGTGGAAATGTTGCATTATCTATGAACAAAGATGCAAGTGAGGGTGGAGATGAGATTAGACCATAATCTTTTTACTATTTATCTTGGGCTCGTTGGAAAGCTTATCGAACGAGCTTTCCGTCGGTGTATGATTTGTATGGTGTTTCCTCTGTTTTAGTCGCCGGAATCCACCTGACAGTCCCGGCCCTCTATGGCGACCCCTGACAGCATGCATGCGCTGAAGAAAAGAGCCCGCAATTTGGATACCTCGTCCCCATCAGAGCAGGTATCACAGGCTGAGGCAATCAGGGTTGTACAGGAACAGGCCGGTTCCCTCCAGGCTAAGCTGGCAAGCTTGGAGGCATCACGGGACCATCTGCCAGGGGCTGCGCTCAAGAAGCAGCTTCTCCAATAGAAGGAGCGAATTTCCCTTGTGGAAGTTCGGCTCTGGGGATTATGATTGCGGGGGAGCCCAAAAGGCTAATGACCGGATAAGAGGGGAGATACAAGCAACAACGCAGCTAGTCACGAGAGATGGGGCACCGCTTGATAAGGTCCACCAGCCAGTGGATGGAAGACATGGCGCAAGCACGGCCGACATGAAGGGGTTGCCGCAGCCAGATTGTACAAGTCACAAGCATGGCTGGTCGGATAGATGCTAAGGAAAAGGATGTGGAAGCGGTGCGGGGGGTAGGCTCCAATTCCTTGATGAAGCAAAGGCGCATGTGCAGGAGATGTCGAAAGATGCTTACATATAGAGAACCATATGGCCCACTTACACCAGAAGAGATCACGGGACCTCCGAATGGAGGTGCAACGAGTCCGGAGTGCACCACAGTCATCTGCACCAGCACCCCCTATACCAGAGGCCGAGGTGGCTCAGGGAATCAGGCGGGTACTTCATGAGGAGCAAGACATCCAGGCACGCCGCCTCAACCTTATTGTGCGGGGATTGCCGGAGGAGCAAGGCGAGGATTTGCCAGGTAAGCTTACCACCCTGGTACTTGCAAAGCTCCAATTACGATTTGGTTATCAAGAGTCCAATCAGGGTCGGAGGACCGAGCATGAGACCTCGGCTAGTTAAGTTTGCAGTCTTGGATTGGGAGGCAAAATCTTTGTTGTTGCACCGCACAGTCCACTTGAAAGGTACGTCCATATACCTGGATCTGGATCTCACGCCACTGCAACAACGGGAAAGAAGCCAAGAGTTGGTCAAGATAAGAGAGATTTGACAAGCTGGAGGGGCTCTTGGTTTGGTTAATGGCAAGATGAAGGTATATGTGCCTCCCTCGTCCGGGCGATTCGCGAGGCGAGGCATTCCCACCTAACAAATTTGCGTCACAGGGGCGAGCGGTCCAGAACATCGTGCCGCATGTGGCCGTGGAGAGGGCGGATTGAGGCCTTCCACAACCGCAAAGACATCCATCGTGGTCCCATCGCCAGGCTGCCCGAAAGTTATTCCAACCACGCAGCCGGCCCTCGGGCACTCGGATGGATCCACACGCGCGGTCGGCATAGGGAAAGTGTCTTCGCATTGTTTCCCGAATTGTAGGGGCTTCCCATGGCGTAAGGGCGGTGGCTTGAATGGGATCGCGGCATTATGGACATCGCCTTCCCCGCAGGGAGACATGGGAGTATGAAGGGCATCGATTGCCAGACATTCGAGGATATCAGCATTTCTCACTTGCTAATGAGCGCCATGGCAGACGCGGGTACGGTGGAGTGGCTTGCTACTTTAGGGACGCCTTAGCATGCAAGATCACACTTCAGAAGTCTGATGCATTTAACCGCTACATGTGGGTAATGGTATTAGAGCCTGGTCATGTCCCATTGTTTCTTGCTAGCTGCTACATTCCCCATGCGGGGCTCTAAGTTCTACCAGTACATGATGCGGATTACCATGTCCGTGATGCCGTATAGGGAACTGTATGATGACATAGACCGCTATAGACAGCAGGGACAGGTGTTTTTGCTAGGAGATTTCAATGCTCGTACGGCGCAGTTGCAGTCGGTGACCTTCCAAGGTGACGCTAATGCTGATCCGCTTTGGCTTGAGACAGCCGCTATTCAGCATACACGGCACTCCCAGGATATGGTGGCTAGACCATTTGGCAGGCAGCTGGTCCAGCTCTGCCAGGTTTTTGACATGGTAATTTGTAATGGTATGCAGCGATGGCCACACTCAGGGGGTGTTACTTGCAGGAGTGATAGGCAGGATGGGGGAGCTAGTGTGTTGGATTACCTTCTCGCTCCGGTAGCAGCACTTGACATGGTTACACACTTCTCCATTGGCACAAGCACAGGGGATGAGGAGGCTTTGTCAGATCACTACCCGCTTTATGTCACGCTGAATTGGGAGCACTCAATAGTGGAGACACCGCAAAGGGGCGGGAGGGTTACCATACATCCCACGCCATCGCGCGGGGGACAGATGAATCTGTGTTGGTGCGGGAGTTCTGGGGGGGTTTGATAGCTTTTACACACTGCAAGACAGGTGTGCATGGCTGGTGAGGGCGCTGCTTGCAGCTGCTGGGGCTTCCTTTGCAATGAAGGGCCCTCCAAGGAGGGACACCGCGCATTTTCCTGAGAACCCGTGGTTTGATGCTGATTGCAAGGCTCTAAAGAGCCACCGCTGTGCTTGGTCATAGATCCACAGTTTCGCCACAGCCCCGCAAGACTATAAGCTCTTCCTAAAAGCCAAGAAGGGGAGATACATGGCGTAAAACCCGTGGAGCGCTTTGATATGCTCATGGCGAGCCAAAAGCTTTTGGCGTAAGGTGTTATACCGTAGCGCCGGGTGGTCGGTAATGTAAGTGTGGAGCAATGGATGCACCGCTTGCGGGAGTTATATGACCCCTCGAGAGCTAATGCCGGGTCCCGGATCGGTAGGAGAGGTGCCGCAGCTCCACGCGGGAGGATGTCCGGCCAGGGTCTCGTGCATCCGGCGAATGGCAAGGCAAAGGATTTACAGGGGGCGCAGTCGAAGCCGTTGAAATGGGGTGGCCCATCGTGGTAGGGCCCCCGGCGGTGATCATCAACCGTGCTCGGCGAGGGGCTCCCCGTGAGTGGATGGTTAGTAAGGTTGTTCCCGCATAAAGCCGGTAATAAGGATGAGCCAAATAATTACCGGATGATTATGGTAAGCTCGTTGTTTGCAAAGCTCCCGGCGGGGTGGTGGAGAAGAAACTCACTAAGTGGGCGAGGAGGCGGGGGTGCGGGCAATTGGCCAGGCGGGCTTTCGCCCCACCTCCTCCACGATCGACCATATCTTCACTTTGAGGGTGTTGATGGAGGCAAGCCGAATGCGCAACAGACTTGTATTGCTTGCTTTGTAGATTTTAAGACCGCATATGATACCATCCCCGGAGACATCTTTGTGGGCGAGAGGTTGCAAGACTTGGCGAGTTCCACGGAGTTGCGTAATGGGGTGCACCAGCTTTTATGATGGGATTCATGCTTTGCCTTTGCCTTATGAAGATCGGGCGGTAGCTAGCACTATGGGAGTTAAGCAGGGCTGCCCGTTGTCTCCAACGCTTTTTGGGTTGTACATTGATAGCTTGGAGACGTGGATGCAGCACCATGGGGGAGCCGGGGTGCAATTATTTGAGGCGACCTCTGTGAGCCAGTTGCTATATGCGGATGATGTAGCTTTGCTAGCCCACACGGCCAGCAGTATGCAGCAGCATTTGGATGCCCTCAGTGGGTTCTGTGGGGCAACGGGAATGACAGTGAACTTGCACAAAACTAAGCTTCTCGCGATCCTGTCCTCGCAACACCCTATCCCGAAAGTTATATTACGGGGGGCGGGGAAGTGGAGATGGTCGCGAGCTTCAAGTATCCGGGAATTGATTTCACTACTAACATGCCGTGGGATGAGTGTGTGGAGAGGAGAGCCGCGCAGGTCGGAAGGCTTTATATGCGATTAAAAAAACAGCGTGTTGCCGGATAGATCTCGTGGATCGGGCGAGAGCACACCGTTTAGGGCTTTGGTCGAGCAGTCGGTGCTGCTATATGGGGTGGAGGTTTGGGGCCCGCCAGTTAGCAAAAACACGTGGGATAGGTTGGAAAGGGTGCGTAAAAGCTTTCTTGACATATAGCTTGGGAGTGAAGGACACCGCATCCGTGTCGAGATTTTGTTGTATGAGACGGGGTTCGCCTTTACAACGATTCGCTATCTTGCGCAGCATCTTACTTGCTTCCATAAGGTGGATGGGATGGATGAGCATCGCTTGCCCCCCACAGTCGTGTTGTTAACGCAGGGGGCCCCCAAATGGGCTGAAGAGGGTATGGCACGAAACAATTGTAAGGGATGGTTTAGGACCAACGGATGGTGGCACCGGGCATTCTGATGCGCAGAATGGGCAATTGGATGCGGGCTATGCTGCCACCCTGTGGGATGCCTCTACTCTTGCAAAGCCCAAGACAGAGCACTATCACGCTCAAATTAATCCCGGCCTTGAGCATGGACCCCATCGGTACTAGAAAGCACACATCTCTGTGAAGAAACGGAGAGCTATTGCTGCCATAAGGACGGGTTCCCATTACCTCAGAATTGAAACAGGTCGCTGGGGGGTGAATGGCGGGCACGGGATCCCCAGGGAGGAGAGGATATGTCAGTGTTGTGAGATGCACGTGATAGAGGATGAGCACCATGCCCTCCAAATGGTGCCCCCGGATATGCCCATGTCCGGCGGTGCACACCGATCTTAGATGCTCGACACACGCTACATCGCCACTCGCATCACCTATGGTAGCGCGACTGGGAGCCTACATCCTGCAGATTTCGGCCCGTCCGACTTGCTCTTGAGGGGGCATGGTATTTGAGAGCCTACCGTTAGGGTTTTCCTCCCAAGTGGGGGTTTTTTCATCCCGGTAGTAGGGTTCTCTTTGTCTGATTACATTGTTTGTTTTGGTGTTGGGGTTTTGGCTTTTTGCCTGTTTTCTCGCATGTACCGCCTCATAGGCCTCGGCCTCCGTGGGCGTTAAAATAAACTTCCTTCCTCATGGAATTGTCGAGGCTTCCCTTGGCGTAAGGGGGACGATCCCCGAACTCCGTGGCGTGGGGTATGGATCTCATCTTCCTCATGGAGACATGGGAGCATCTTTGGCCGCGAGCTACGATTTGCGGGTTACCAACATTTCTCGGTCTTCAATACATGTACAGGACAGCGGGGTCATGGTGGAGTGGCTTGCTACTACCGGACAACCTTGGCACATTCGGTTACCTCCGAGAAGACGCATGACACAACCCGGTACTTCTGGGTTCGTGTGCATAATACCAGTGGCAACCCTCTTTTTCTGGCCGCCTGTTATTTCCCTCACGCAGACAGCACCTTCTATCGCAGCCACCCCGATGCGGATAGGATGGACCCGTATGTCGATCTATATGATGACATACAAAGCAAAGATCGCTAGCTTAGGTAGGGTCGTCCTTCTTGGAGATTTCAATGCACGGACAGAGTAGAGCAGCCCATGCAACTTGACCCCCTCGGCGACGATGTCCTGCAGCCTACGCCCGAAGTAGCCTCCCCGCCACGCTGGTCGGATGACGGCCGTGTCACTTTCGCTTTGGCGCGATTGCTCTTCTGCTATGTGGCATTTTTGACTTGATAATTTGCAATGGCCTTTCACGGTGGGCCCTGATTCTCGCAAGTGCACATGCGCATGGGACAATCGGGGGGAGGGTCTAGTGTGGTGGACTATGTGCTTGTAGTTGCGCAAAGATATGCATCTCATCGGTCGTTTTGGTGGGCACAGGGCGGTCGGGATGAGGAGGTCGACTTCGGATCACCTCCCACTTTATTTGGACCTGATTTGGCGAGCCGCCGTAACCCCCACTATGCCAGCCCCTCGCCCTCGGTTGAGACTTCGATTATGAGCAGGCGGGGACTACTGGCCGAGATGCTCATGGGCGCCCTCCCGTAATTCTGCACCCTCCACACTAGAGCGCAGACAGACCAGTGACTTCGCTATTACGGGATGCACGGCCGGGCAGGTGCTTTGGCAGACCCCCTCCCCGCGTCGCCGCTCGGGGTCAGCAACATTCCCTCGTAACCGATGGTTTGATCACGGTTCAAAGAACGCATAGCGGCAGCTTCGCCACATTCGGATCCAGTGCCGCTTGCGAGGCCACCACCGCGATCACGCGCCCATCCATCCGGAAGGACACAAAGGCGCGGTACCTTGCCAAGCATCGTGGGAGATGTTCGGCCTGGGCCGACACTCATCCTCGAACCTTTTGGCGCCAGAGTGCTTGAAGGCCAGCCCGGCCCTCGGGGGGACATCACACCCGGCGGGGGGAACGATTACTTGCAAAGCAGCTCTATGACCCGCCCGAGGGGCAGCGTGCGCCCATACCCCCACAGGATGGCCCCCATTGGTTCGTGGGCGAGGATGTTGAGGAGGGCCCACAACGGCTAGCTAATGGGAAGGCGGTGACCTCGATGGTATGCGGGCCGAAGTTACTCAAGTGGGCGGGGCAGCCGCTTGTGCCGGGTCCTCACTACCCTGCTCAACGAGCATTGCGGGAGGGTTTCCCCGACAATGGACCACAAGCGGGGTTGTTCCCATTCACAAGGCGGGCGACCCACACCGTCCGCCAATTCACCGGACGATCATGGTCGGGCTTCGGTTTTGCCAAACCGCTATCGGCATTCTCGAAAGCGGCGATTGACCGGTGGGCGGCGGCGGATGTGCGCGAGCCCTCACACAAAAGGCGGGGCTTCGACCCCCGCCACTCAACGATTGACCATATCTTTACGCCTGCGGCATCGATTGAAGACAGTAGGAATCATCGGCCGGACTTGTATTGTCGCTTTGTGGACTTCGCAAAGGCTTTTGATACTGGTCCCCCGAAAAGCCGTAGGCTAGACTGCGTCGGTTTGGGGCTCCGCTGCCCGCGAGAATGCCATATACAAGTTGTATGAGAGTTGTTTTGGCAGGATGCAGTAGAAGGGCCAAGCATTCACCAGTAGTATCGGGTCCCAGGGGTTGCCCCCTCTCGCCAACACTTTTGGCCTCTACATTGTCGATTAGAGCCCGGCTTCTCGAGCATGGGGGATGGCATACAACTTTTGCACCAGGTCATCCGCCCGGCTCATCTATGCGACGATGTTGGCTCAAGGCCCACACCCCCCGCTATGCGCCTCACCCGATGCCCTAGACACATTTTGTCGGGCTACGGACATGCTGGCGTCAATCCGCCAAGACCGGGTGGTTCTCATATCCTCTTCCGCCACCCCATGCCTCCTGCACTCACATATCGGGGGACGGCTGTGGGCGCCACGCCCACCTACAAGTACCTAGGGGGTGGAGTTCCCCTCCTCGCTCTGGCGGGAGGCGTCTATCCGCTTCTTGGTGACAGCCCAGGCCGGAAAGCTTTTATGCCATGCGTAACAACAAATCACCGGTAGAGCTATATGATTGGGGCCATCGGTCACATCTGTAGAGGCGGGTCGAGCTGTCCTTTGTATGCGGGTCGAGGTTTGGGGCCCGGCCGCCTCTTTGGCGACTGGAATGACTTGGAGCAGTGCGTAAGGCATTTTTGGCACGGGCACTTGGGGTGAAACCTTCGGTCCCCTATCGGTTCTCGCTGCGTGAAATGGATTCTTGCCGCTTCAGCCGGGCAGCCCTTGATAGACACATCGCCTATTTTCGTAGAAAGTGGTTACTATGGGTGATGCTCGGCTCCCGCACTGGGCTTATACTTGTGGCCATGAGTCCGCAAAATGCTTAGGGCCCGTTGGAGGGGTAAGAGAGATCGCTGGTTTGCCGGATGGAACGTCTGCGGGAGCACGAGTCGTCTGGTGAAATGCCAAAGAACCGATCGTGGCGACTGCGGGAGTACCTAGATGCTTGTTTCCTTGGCAAGCTCTGGGACCCCATTGCTCTAGAGCAGGTCAAAATGGCCCATTACAAGGAGCACATCAACCCGTGTTAGCGGGGCCCACAGCTCTACCGCGTTCCTACCGCCCCCCAAAGCCTTGACTCATTGCCTCCATTCGCACAGGTGCCCACCATCTTCGCATCGAGATGAGCAGGTGGATTGGGGAGCCCCGCCAGGACAGGCTCTGTCAGTGCTGTCAAACGGGTGCCATTGAGGATGAGTCTCACACTTTCCAGAGTTGCCCGGTGTTCGGTCGGTCCCGGGCGGATACACTCCCTTAGTAATGCGGCGGACGTGCCCTTGCATTTGCTTGATGAACACACCGCCGTCGATCGTGCCACGGGGTCATACATCCAGAGGTACGGACCTGCGAGGTCACCTTTGCCCCGCCTTGGCTGTCCGCTGACTAGGCACTACGGGGGTGGTGCATGACTGTATATATTGGGATGTTTCTGCATTTTATATGATTAGCACAGTTTGTCAGCAGGCTGATTGCTGCCACGGTTTTTCCCTCGAAAACACTTCGGGGCGGGGGTTTTTTAATCCGGGCAGTAATCCGCTTGCTGTGTTTTTGTATTGGGTCCCATAGACCGATTGGTCTCCGTGGACGATAAAAGTACCTTCCTTCCTTCCTTCCTTCCTTCCTTCCTTCCTTTTGAAATGTGAGATATATACACCTAGGGCAGCGGCAGAGTATCCACTTTTCTGAGCAAGGCTTTTTCATACAGGAACTTCCGACCAGGGTTGCCCTTAAGGCCAAATTTGTCTACGCATAATTTAGAAGGTCGGGCGAATAATAGAGTTGCAAGATTAGTTATGCTGGCGAACTAGATGAATTTTTTTTATAGAAATCTAGGCGAATCATGGCCAATATTATTTGGCCAAGATTTAAGTGTCTTTATTTTCCAAGTGCAATTTCTGTCGTGAAATTTTATTCATCAGCATCCATATTTAATCAAGGACACAAACACATTGTAACCATAGTTGCATGATGCAATACTACAACTTAACCTTTGCAAATGAGAACGTGGCTTATCCTTGTAGATAAAATAAATCTATGAAAAGGGAGGTCTGTAAAAAAATGCTCTCCAATGCATCCTTAGAAGAAGTATTTGAAACACGTTAGCTACAAAAATGACTCTTAAAATTATCATATGTACCTGGATGGATATGGAGAATAGATTAGATTATGAAGAAAGCCTAGAATATTAGGCGATTCCTTAAGAAATCTTCGAGAAGGAGGGTAGAGGATAAGGCGAATCCATATTTATGATGCTTAGTGGATTTGGCGAATTTTCAAGTGGAGTGAGATTTGTTTGTAGAAAAGTTGGCTAATTTTATTTTTTTTATCTATAACGGGCCCTACTAAACCATAGCATCAAAATTTCTTGATACCCTTAAAAAATAGCCTTTTGGCAAACTTTCGTCCTTAAGGGCTACCCTGCTTCCGACATCAGAATAAATGTACTAGTCCTCAACACTGTTGTTTGTTGTCAATAGTGTTGTCTGATTTTCATTCTTTGATAGCTCGTAATCTTCCAGATGAGGAGAAAAAAGGGTACAGAGAAATACAATGGGACGACAAAGAAGCTTGTGGGGGCTATCTTGTTAAATTTTGCCCTCATGGCCCTTTTTTTAACATAAAAAGCGACCTATTATTTTAGGTTTTGTTAAAATTAGTAGGAGCAGCGGCCGGAGCAAATCGCTAAGGCAAAAAAGCTGCATTTGATGATGCCATCTCCCAAGATCTAGCAGCTCTCGGATGTAAGCTTCTAGGTGTTGGTGTATTGATTCCTTACCAAGATTTCGATAGATGCTCTGTTGAATCATAAGTCTAGGGACCCATTTCTTCCTAGATTCCGAAGCTGTGCTACCTCCATTAAAAGGCATATTAACTGATGATATTTCGGATAACATAACATCTTCACAACATCCTGATATGTAGGGCAATGCTCTATGAGGATCTTTACCACTATCGTTGGCCAGTCTACAATGCATTCAACTTCAGCAAAAAATTTGTCCTGTATCTAGATTTTGCAGAGATTGTACTTTTTTTTTTTTAAGTTGAAAGGGTATAAGAACAAAATATGAAAGAAAAACAACATTCATTTAAATTGGATTTATGTCAGGATTTTGGACCATTTTGGCACTGCAACTTTTTCCCGGGTTAGTAAATTTGCATCGAGAATGTGACTTTTTTTTATAACAGCACAACATGATTGCGTTAAAAATTGAAAATATTTTACGTATGTATATCGAGTGACATGATGTCAATTACTTCTCAGAAGTGACGCCTAGTGATATCATAGCTTTCTTCCTCACTTCCACAGGTATTGTAACCCTAGCAGTCTTGTTTGGGATGACCTTTGGGGTCCATGGAAATAAAATAGTATCTAACTCAACCCAATCATCCCCTTCAATAGGGTTTCTCTTCCATCTCTTTGTCCAACAATCTCTATCAGTGCTCGAAAAGCATCTAAAGATAGATGCGTCAGATGCGTAGATCTAAAGCATCGCAAGCATCGAAACATCTAAACTTTTAGATGCGGATAAGATGCGTCTGTATTAAAAGTAAAAATTCTCCTAAATCTATAACAGCCTTGCCTTGATCATCAGATCCATTGTTACCTACCTCAATACCTCGAAAACAAATTAGATCATAATCATTAGAGCAACAAATCTTGACTCTTGATAGATCAAAAACTGTTTTCATGTTTTCAACTCAATATAGTTTTCAGCATAATTAAAGAGTAAAAAGACTATCATTATACATAGTTATAGCTAAGACTATACTCTATAGATAGAATTACGGATTGCATAACGAAACTAAAAAAACCAAACAAGTACTAGTAGTCTTCTTCATCTTCCTCACTTCCTTCATCTTCTCCATCCTCCTCACTAACACTAATTTCATCGTTGCTTGCCCACTCATGCTCATCATCATCTGTATTGGATTCACTACTATGAGTACTATCCACTTCGTCTTCATCCTCTTCAAATTCAGTTTACTCTTCCACTTGTAAATCAATTGCCTCTTCATCTCCTACCGTGAGATCTTGCATACTTATTACATTGCCACCACATCCTCCTCTTCCTCTTCCCCGTCTTCCACGTCCTCTTCCTTGCCCTCTTCCTCGCCCTCTTTGGCTGCTAGAAGTAGTATTAGTGTTAGTGAATTTCTTGGCACGAGTAGACCTCCTTGTGCCAGAGCACTCAAGAAATAAACTTCTATATAATTCCTCCTCTTCTCTATTAACAGGAGGCAACTCCGGAACTTTGTAGACGTCAATCTCATTAGGGTCCACCTGTGTTTCAATTACAAAGAATGAAATAAAATCACTTACTTTATTGCATATAACTCAAATAGAAATAACTTTCTTACCTGCTTAGGCTCTCGTAGCGTCTTATATTTTCGTAAGGCCCTCAAGTTCTCCCTGCAGTAGACTAATCTATGCAAGGTATCCGTCTTCAAGCAGTTTCTCTTTTTTGTATGAATAAGAGAATGTGCAGACCAATTTCTCTCAACTGCACCAGTAGAACAATCCTGGCATACACAATTTTTTAATGGAAAAAAGAGAAATCAGAAATTAAAGAACGAGTAAAAAGGAAAGGGAAAATATTTATATAAATCATTTTCATTACTAAATGAAAAGTAATCATTTAATGGAGAATAATCACCTGAGATAACACTCTAAGAGCCAACGTTTGGAGCTCAGGTGTGCATCCGCCATATTTCTCCCACCATGAAACTGGCTTTGCCATAGCAGTACGGGATTGAGCCATAGGATTATTAAAATCACCCAAGTTCCCTCGAAACTGAAGAAGTTCATCATATAACTTGTCGGCCTTCTCGTGATCCCCATCAAAAAGGCGCACCAAGTACGCCACCCAACCAGAATGAAGCTCTTGATTCAATACAGTAGAGCCATCTCTCCATAAAGGATGGAGTAGGTGAGCCACAACATGAATTGGGCGATGGAACCATTCTTTTCGCGCAGTCACCTTATCCTTGATAGCCCGAATCCTATTAAAATTTGCAAAACAATAAATGTACATAATATTAACCTTCTTCGTCTAAATAGTCTCAATAGGAAGAGAAAAAAAAGTATGCAAGGCTTGATAATTTACCTGCTTTTCATAGATGCATCCTTATCTTTCAAGCGCACTTCAAGTACCTCGTTGATGCGATTCATAAATTCATAGAGCAAGCCCAATGTGGCACCCTCCCTATCCGTGAGGCATAGAACTGAGTACACTGGACGTATAATTTCCATGATGTCTTCAAAGTCCTTCAAGTTACTACGATCCAATACCAATAGCTGAATTGCTTCACATTCTGGTAGTGTTCTTTCTTTCCAAGTACTCCACTCATTTGAAACAACAGTTTGTCTCAAACCATCCCATGCATGGATTAAACAATCAATCATAATAAATCTTGATCCGAATCTAGTCTTTGCAGGTTTCACAAGCTCTTTGGTGGCATATTTCCGATATATTGACAAGGCCTTCTTCTTTCTTGAAAAAGGAGTAACAATTTGCTCACCAACCTTTATAGCCGCCTTTATCCATGGAATAGCACCAATATCTTTCAATAGCAAATTCAAGCTGTGTGATGCACAAGGAGTCCACACTATGGTATTGTATCTCTTCTCTATCAACTTTCCCATAAGTACGCAATTTGAGCCATTATCTGTGAGTATTTGGACAATATTTTGCGGTCCAACTTCATCAATTACCTCCTTCATCTTCTCGAACAAGAGCTCTCCAGTGACAATCACTCCCGCACCACTCATATCATATGATGTCTTGTATACTGTGCCAAATGCAGAAGAAATCATAACATTGTAAAGACCTCTTTTCTTTATATCCACCCACCCATCTGTCATCAAACTACATCCATAACGTGTCCACTTTTTCTCAATTACACCAATCTCTCTTGAAATATCATCATAAGTGGTAGGAATTATTTTATGATTAAGAGTTGATGAAGAAGGACCCGTGATCTTTGTACCCACTTGCGTTAATGTCTCTACCATACTTTTCCAGCTAGGGGTATCAAGAATTGCAAATGGAATATTGCACTCAATTAACATCTTACCTACTTCCATCTCCGCCAACTGAATCCACTTCTTCTGCCAACCGATTTGAGTCCTTGAAAGAGTTGATTGTCGCATGTTCAAATGCCTAGAAGAAGAGAGTGCTTCAACTATCTCTTCTTCTTCTTGTATAAAAGCCACTGAAGAAGAACAACCGACAGAATTTCTAGTTCTCTTTGTTGCTGGTTGTGACGTCCCCTACTCCTTATACGATGCCCGCATCGTATTCGAAGGAGGAGCATTCCCCCTGGCAGCTGCCTGACAGGGGCCATCCACCTGACTCCACTCCCATGGGGGCAGAGCCAGCAAGGGAAGAGTGGATGTGTCATTCATCCGTCTTCCATCGGATCGACCTATCTGCGGAAGCGTAACAAACAAACGTGAGCACAACTAATAATATACAACACAATCACCATAACAATAGCAACATCACAGAGTCAGCAATACCTTCATAACAATAATACAAAGGAAAGATCCTACCCAGGGCTCGGACTCAAGGGGGATGACTGACGGCTAGGCCTCCAGAGTTCATTGCAGACAGAATTCATGGTAATGGATTTGGCTGGCATAGAACATGGCTTAGGGTAGTCCACTCCATCCGCCCCTCCCGTGCACACTTTGCAGAGTAGGCTGAAAAGTGTTGGGACTTGGCCGTAGCCTGCCGGGTGAATAGCCAGAGGGGCTACTACTGCTG
This sequence comes from Isoetes taiwanensis, assembly GCA_021234155.1. Lineage (NCBI taxonomy): Eukaryota > Viridiplantae > Streptophyta > Lycopodiopsida > Isoetales > Isoetaceae > Isoetes > Isoetes taiwanensis. Next base: position 2,192,920 of record JAJEKV010000029.1, on the reverse strand, counting down.
GGTTGCATCTCCCCAACCCCGATGAGGCAGGAAGAGAGCTGCCTCTCCTCCAGAGGTATCCATGCTCATCGCAGGCGGCTAGAGGGCCACTGCCCTTATTCGACTTGAACTCACTGGAAGGTCATATCCACCACCCCACGAGTGTCGAGCTCATGCCTTGCCCACACGCAAAGGACAAGCCATTAAGCCTAGCCAGGCCAAAGACCCCCGATAGGCTTTACTACCGGGGGGGTCGGTCCAGCGATGAGACAAGTTCCTCCTTATCAACCCGGCTTGCCCCTTCACCCACGACCCGGTGGGCTCCTCGCATTACCGGGGGCCGCATTTATGTGGGAACTAAGGTGCTATGCTAGGAGCATCTTCTACACACGACCTTTTAGGTCTCTACCCCCTTCCCACAACAAGGAGATCACAGAGTGGAATACATGCAATATCACAGAACAGAGATAGAGAATCATATCAATCTATCTACTTAACATCCAATGTTAGGTTCATTCGTTAGAGTCTCAGATCTAGGGATCTACAAGGCTTCCAGAGATGATCTAACATACTAAACCGGCATATTGCCACGCCTAAAGACGGTTTTCCACAACAGAACAACTAGATACCTGCTCCTTGGCTTGCTCCCCGATCCTCGAAGGCGTCCATGCTCCCGATCTTGTCGAAGAAGGCAAATGCTACTCAACAACTTTGTTGTGCAAATCCGACTTTTGAGCTTTGGCAATGCGATTCGAACCTTACCTTGGCCGAATTGGCCCAGGAAAGCCCTGAATGCGAAAGAGGAAAGGAAGCTCTAGAAAACCCTAATTGGCAAAGTGAAAGGAGAGCTAGGTCCAGGGTTTTAGCCCTTATATAGACCCTATCTAGGTTAGGGCATCCACATGGGCAAATGGCTTTAAGCCATTTGGAAATGGATGAACAAGGAACCTTTTGTTGTGTATGTTTAATTACATACCCAACATCCAAGGTTGCCCCCTAGGTGCAACCTTTAGCTCCTAGGTGCAACGTTGTCCTACTCTCAAGTACATGTCACTTGTGACATGTACGTGTGACGTGGCAGTATAATATACGTATTGGGGCGTATATTATGCTGGAACGTCACATTCTCCCCACCTTGACTTGATGCTGTCCTCAGCATCACGCGTCTCCCCACCTTGGGTACCTGCATATCCTGCAATTACAACACTTACATATCCATATTATATTAATCACCTCAGGTAATATTTATAGTTTACTGTAATTGTACTATGGTGAGAGGCTCTTCCGTCCTCTACTTCATAATCGACTATAAACAAAATTAACATCAATTATAGCTTTAAGGTTTTAACTAAAAACTTCTCGTCGCCTCCTCACAACACATTATGGCAAAACTATGCGTTGTGAGTTCTTGTAGCGCTACCCTCCTGCCGCTCGGTCCTTCTAGTTGCCTGCAGGATGTACGCTACGTTAGTACATATTTAATTATTATTATAAGGGTTGGTTGTAAGGGAACCACCCATTAAATACAATTATATGGATGCAAGGCATATCTCTTCGGCATAGGAAGATTATGTTTCTCCCATCCTGGCCGAAGAGACAGCGCCCTATTATGCCTATATGCCGCTCATGCCTACACCTGTAGTTGCCTAGCGTGGGACTTGGGTCCTTCCCGTATATGGGGCGTGAAGGGCCCTCCCCCGTAGGCATTGACTAGAGGTGATTTTCCTATCAATGCATACCTGAATGACCTCTTTTCTCTCGAGGTCGTCTACTTCCGTGGGACAGAAGTAGACTTCTAACCTACCTTCCACTCAAACAAGCGGAAACGCGGTCATGCCTACATTGACATTACACCACGCCCTAGAGAGCACCGTAGTGGTCTCATCATCGGTAACAACGCATGCAACCCATGCCTAGCATAGGCTGCATGCGTAGATTAGCCTTAGCTACACATGCTTAAATCCAAACCCAAATCGACATGCCTGAGCCGATTTCTTGGTTGCTGATGTCGACTACTTCGGTGACGAGCCGACCCTTGCATTGCTCCATAAACTCGGGGTACTGTTTCTTAAGATCTGACTCAAGTACCCACGTAGCGTCTTCCACTGGTAAGTGCTTCCACTTCACAAGGTATTGGAGGAATTTTGACCTTCTTGTCTTCTTATAAGATCTATTAAGAAGGACTTCCTAACGATTTCAATATGCTCGTCGTCAGTCATTTCTAAAAACTCATTTGTCTCCAATACTTCCTCGGGGTTTGGGGTGTGCCTCTTTAGCAAACTTACGTGGAAAACCTTATGTATCTTAAGATGTGCTGGCAAGTCCAACTTGTAGGATTGGTTACCTACTCTCTTCTCTATTCTGAAGGGTCCAGCCCATCTTGGAGCAAGCTTCTTGCAATTGCCGATGCGGAGCTTGGCCTGCTTGACTTTGATCTTCAACCACACTTTGTCTCCCACTTCAAATTCTCTTACCGTCCTATGCTTGTCGGCGATGCTTTTCTGCCTGCTTCTTGCTGCAAGGAGATATCCTCTCACTTCCTCCACCAAGTCTTGCATTTCCGAAAGCATCTGCTGGGAGACTTCCACCTTGGACACAGGGTTGTGCCAAGTATCTGGGGTAAGACACTGATACCCGTAATTAATCATAAAAGGACTCATCTGCGATGACTCCTGCTTGGTGCTGTTGTAGGCAAACTCTACTAGGTAGATGAGATCATCCCACTTGGATTGCTTGTTCCATACATAGCTTCTTAACATATCTTCGATGATCCTGTTTGTCCTCTCCGTCTGACCATCTGTTTGGGGATGATATGCCGTGCTCATCGAAAGCTTTGTCTGGATAGTGGTGAATAGGTCCTGCCAAAAGGCACTCATAAACTTGGAGTCTCTATCCGAGATTATCTCCCTTGGCATGCCATGGAGCCTAAAAATCTCCTTAACAAATAGGTTGGTTGTGTCTAATGCCGTATCTGTTGTCCTGCACGGCACAAAGTGTGCCATCTTTGACAACTTATCTACTACCACCATCAAGGCATCTTTGCCCCTTGCTGTTCTTGGGAGTCCTGTAATAAAATCCATACTTATCACCTCCCACTTAGCATTTGGCACGGGCAATGGTTCCAAGGCACCTGGGATCCGGAGCTGTTCCGCTTTGTCTGCTGGCATATCTGGCACTCTCTAATATATCTTGCTATTTCCTTCTTCATGCCGGGCCAATAATAACTGCTTCTAATCTTGAAATATGTCTTCATGAACCCCGTGATGCCCCTGCTATGGGACTATTGTGTGTATCATTCAAAATAAGCTTTCTAACTTGCGAAGATTTTGGTACACACAATTTGTTTTATAATATAGCAAGTTTCCTTCCTTCTTGTAGTGCTGAACATCTCCCTTTCCTTGTCGGGTCCTGGCCTCTTTGGAAAGGCTCGCCCAAACTTCCTTGAAGTCGAGGTCCGTCGGCAATGTTTCCTCAATCTTCTTGCCAAACTCACTTACGAGTGTTGATATGGCGTTACAATGAATTCTGGTTGCCAATGGCTTCCTGGAAAGGGCATCCGCAACCACATTGAGCTTCCCTGGCTTATAACTTATCTCAAAGTCATATTCTTCCAAGAATTCCATCCATCTCCTTTGCCTCAAATTAAGGAGCGGCTGCGTAAATATGTATTGGAGGCTTTGATGATCTGTGTCTAACTGGAATTTCCTTCCTAATAAATAATGCCTCCAAATTCTTAAAGCCCTTACTATAGCCAGGAGCTCATGATCATGCGTTGGGTAGCGCTGCTCGGCGTCGTTCAACTTCTTGGAATCATAGGCCACTACTCTTTCCTCCTGCATGAGGACTGCGCCTGTTGCTATCCTGCTAGCATCTGTTGCTACAAGCTTATCTTTGGTCGGATCTGGCAAGACCAATACTGGCGCCGTCGTCAAAGCTTCCTTCAGTGTCTCAAATGCTTTCTGGGCCTTGTTTTGCCAATGGGCTGCCCAATCTTTTATCTTCCCACCTTTTGTGAGATCCATTAATGGCGCTGCTACCTTGGCAAAATTCTTCACAAATCTTCTATAATAGCCTGCTAGCCCTAGGAAGCTTCTGACTTCATGCGTATTCTTTGGTGCCGGCCAGCCGATCACAGCTTCTATCTTCGCAGGGTCTGTGGAAATGCCTTCTGCTGTGATCACGTGCCCCAAGTACTCCACTCTTTCCGTTGCGAAGTGGCACTTCGATAACTTCGCAAAGAGTTGATGCCTTCTTAACTTTTCAAGCACCTTCCTCAAGTGTTGGGCGTGCTCCTCCACAGACTTACTGTAAACCAAGATATCGTCGAAGAAGACTATGATGAAGGAATCTAGAAATTCGCGGAAGACGTCGTTCATTAACCTCATGAATGTTGCTGGTGCATTAGACAATCCAAAGGGCATAACTGTGAACTCATAGTGCCCATATCTTGTCCTGAACGCTGTCTTATGAATGTCTTCCTCCTTGATCCTAATCTGGTGATATCCTGATCTGAGATCTATTTTGGAGAAGATCTTTGCTCCCTGCAACTGATCCATTAAGTCATCTGACCTAGGCAAGGCATACTTATTTTTGATGGTGTGCTTATTTAACTGGCGGTAATCAATGCACATCCTAAGGCTCCCATCCTTCTTCTTCACAAAGAGAATAGGGGCTCCGAACGGGGAGACACTAGGTCTTATGAACCCTAGGTCTAGCAATTCTTGCAACTCGCTTCTTTAACTCACTGTCAACTCCTCGGTTGACATCCTATAAGGTGCCTTGCTTGTAGGCTTCGTCCCGGTTCAAGTGCTATTTCACACTTTCGACTCCTCTATAGGGCGGAAGCTGCTTAATCTCATCAGGGAACAAGTCGTGAAATTCCTCGATCAACTTTGCTATTGGCCTGGGGAGCTTGCTAGATTCTTTGATCTCTTTATTTCTCCCCGGCTCCTGATCTTGGAGCTCAAGCTTAAGGAGATAGGCCACCTGCTGCTTTCTTATGCACTTAAGCAATTTTTCACTACTCATGCATTGCATGATTGGGGTTACTTCTTTACCTCGCGGATTTCGATGACTTTGCCCTCTGGCGTTGTTAAGGTCACCTTACGTTTCCCACAATCGATGATTGCTCCTGCTGGTCCAAGATATTCCATTCCAATAATGAGATCATACTTGCCTATATTCATGACTTCTGCTCCCAATGCAACATTAACACCTGGCAAGTCTACATTGAAGTTTATTCTCTTCCCTGCTGTATGCCTAATTGCTCCATTGGCTAACACCACTAGCCTGGGCTTGGACTTTAACGGCTTTAACTTCAACATGCTTACCATCCTAGGGGATGCAAAATTATGACTGCTTCCAGAGTCTATCAGTACTATAAAGGATTTCTCTTGGGCTTTTCCGGTCGTTGAGATTACCTTATACTGGCTTTCTGCATTCCCTGTATCAATAGCTGCAAAGATGTGACACTCACCATGGATGTAATCCCGTGCTTCGTCGTCCGTCGTGCGATCCGATGGTGTCTCCCATCCCAGCTCGCCAATGCCGCATTCATAATCGGGGGCAATTGTTGGTCCTATGCCTGGCTGGAAGCATCTCAAAACACAACCGCTTCTCTATACATTCCTCGCTTCTTCTCCTTGGGAATGGATCGCAGAAATTGCCTCACCGCTTGGGAGTAGTTAGACTTGGCTCCTTGCTCCTTGAAGCTTACCTGTTTCTTTTCCTGCTTGCCACTACTTGTGTTGCCTTGCTTCCCATAATTTGAATTGTACTTTGCGTCTTGCTAGCTCTTTGGGCTTGCCGCCCTTGGGCTATAGCCCCCTGCGTGTGCTCTTCCCTTATCCCGGAAATATTGCTGTCTTGATGCCTCGCTCTTGTGGACTGTTCCTTGCAAACTTATGGCCTTTGCTTCGCCTCGACCACGGACTTGGGTTTATTGCCCTTACAAGCTTGCGGATCTCATCGTTCAAGCCTTCAATATAGCCTTCCACCGCATGCTTTTCACTCAACTTTGGCACATAAAGCCTTAGTCTCATGAATTCCTCCGTGTATTTCTGGACTGATTTGTTGCCCTGTTGCAGCCTATAGAACTGCTGCATCATGTTGCACTTATGTTCTCTTGGTACATAATGATGTTTGAACGCCTTGGCGAACTTCCTGAATTTGCAACTGTCCCTGCTCAGCCCATGTGCTTTGGCATACCCCTTCCACCAAATTCTGGCTGCACCCTTGAGGTTTGCTGTTGCTACCCTGCCTTTGTCTTTATCTTTCATGCCATAGGCGTTGCCATACTCACTCATCTCATCCAGCCATGCCTCTGCTTCCATTCCGGATCTGTTTTCCCCTGAAAACTGCTCTAACTTTCTGGCTTTCCACACATTACTAAGGGCGGAGTCAACTTTCTTCTGATAATCAGTCTGTGATCTGTCCCCTCCGCGGTTTGGATCTGCCGGCCGACCTCGTGCCTCTTCTTCCTGCTCTTCCGATGCCGAGTCTGTATCCGAGCTGGAGCTTGAGGATCCCGAGCTAGGAGATCTTCTCCCTCTGCTTCTCTTCCTTCGTTGCACTGTTCGGCCAGCTGGCGTTTCCGGCAAGGGCACATTCTGGTCCTGTCCTCCTATTGCTGCTGCCCCTGCTAGCAATGCCCTTATGTCGTGGATGTCAGATCTGATTTGGGATAGCTCCTCCTCCGGTGTTCTGGCTTCAATTCAGGCAAAATTCCTCGGAAGCGCCTTGGCGGGTAATGCGTTCTTGTTCTCGGCTGCTGTGTTCATCAAGGTTTCTAGGTACTCTAGGCGCATGCACATTAGAGTACATTCTGATCATTAGTTCTTGTTTTGTGTGTTACATTGTTTTACTTGTTTATACAATTTGAGGGAGCAATTATATACAAAAAGAGATATATATTATATTCATATATATATACTAAATCTTTTACATGCAATTTAATAAACTTTTACTCTTCAAACTTCTTGAGGTAGTCAGGGTGGTCCTCCAAAAATTTCTTCACTTGGGCCGTACCTAATGACCTCCCCCAAGTTCCCCGAGAATATTTGTTGGCGTCCCTCCTTGAGTCTTGCCTCCATGTCTGCAATTCTCCTATCCGATGTATACGCAGCTGTCACTGCCAATCTGCCCTGCCGCCTATAAGGGATTGCAAAGTCGAAGATGGTCAATGCAATCGCTCTCTTGATCAGGACAACATGGTCGATGTTTGGAGGTAATCGTGCATGGTGTCCGAACCCTGAGAGGGCGATAAGCATAAAGACCCCTTCCTCACCTCTTGGGCTAAATTGGCGGTGAATAACCGCTATTCTTCCGTCCAGCAGCAACGGCAGGTAGTATCTGAGCGCCTTATCATGCCCTGTTTCTTCGGCAGACGAGGAAGTTGCCCTGTGCCTTCCCGCGAAGTCATCCACTGGTATCTCCTCTAGCTCTCTGAAGTCTTGGTGCACCAGCCTCCTTAGGTTGATACTGCCTCCATGCTGCTTCAGGATGGGTGTTGGCGAGCTCGGTAATAATGCTGATGTGGACTTGCCTTTGATGCCCATTTGTTCTTGAATTGCCATGAACTCCTCCTCCGAGGGCAATTCCCTTTCGGCCATCATCTGTCTGATGCCTGCGTAAGCTTCTATATCTGATGATGTCTCGCCGGTGAAGGTCCTGGCTTCTCTTATGCTGATAGGGAAGTCCTGAGCTTCTCGATCGATGAAGTCGTCGAGATCTGCCTGCTGTCGTAGAAGGTGTAAAATCTCATCCACCCTAAGGCCTCTGTCGCGGCACTGTGGAAGATTCTTGATGTCGTGAAGGGTTAGATATGCCTCGCCTGCTATGAACACCGGCGTCAAGCTTGTAATGCCCCCCGCCTGCAGTGGTGGGGCTCTTCTTGTTGCTTTCAGCCCCTCTTCAAGTTTTGGATCTCTTTGTTCCGCTTGCTTTGCCTCTTTCTTCGTTCTAGATCCGAGGTCTTCTTCCGGTCTGATTCAGTATTCATCCTCCTCCTCTTCTTCTTGCTTTCGTGCTTTCGAGTCGCATCCGTTCCTCCTCTGCTGCGGCCATGGCTATGGGTTCAACTTCTAAAGGTCGCGACCGGGGTTCCCCTATCTGGGTTTGACCCCGAAGAGATAGAAAGATGGCTACAGTTGCTGTATAGGAGAAGTACCTCCTCCTATTGACAGAGATGGACATGTAGTTGGGAAGGCGGACTGCTTTATTCTCTAAGTACTTATCTACATTTGGGATATCTTGCAGGGCTGACTTGAGGGCAGTGTTAGGTGCAAAATACCCTACACAAGGTGGGAGTTCTACCAAAAAGGGTCCTATCTTGGCATGGAACTCAGACATGATGTTCTGGTAGAAGGGAGTGGCGTTGATGGTGGCCTCAATGTCAAGTTCCCTTCGGAAGACACTGAAGACAGATTCGATGTCAGCTTCAGCCACATGAGCTGTGGCGCTGTACCATCGCTTGAATGAAGAAGTGGCCATGAGCACTGAGGAGCCGGGGATGACAGACAGATGCAGAAGCGCCCTAAGGATCAGGGAAATCGGCTTGGAGCAGAGAGCGAGGTTGGAAGGTGCAAATGACACTTGGGTTCCCCTTTATAGGCAAAACCCTAATTTTCGGAAAATTCTAGGTTTACAATTCCCTGACTTTCTGGGGTCTAGAGGTATGATTTGTAGGCTAATTGAGCTTGGAAATGCTCCTAAGGGTCCCTAAATGATTTTGGTTCGTCTAAGGACAACTTGGATCAATTCGGACGAGACCACTCACACAGTGCGCCAGGGTGGGATCGGTTTGCAAACCGAACTGGTTGGGGCGCACTCTGTGAGGGGTGGGCTGCTGTTTAGGTCACTAATGATGCTAAACTAGAGAACTAAAGACATAATCCTGGATATCTCATCGAGATAAGTAGGATTGAGCCTTTACTCGCCTTATTTGGGCAAGTTGTAGTGGAGTTTGGGGTTCGACCACTCACACAGTGCGCCAGGGTGGAATCGGATTCCAAACCAAATGGGTCTGGGCGCACTCTGTGAGGGGTGGAGCTCCATTTGACTCGGCGTTGGCCAATTTGGACAGATTAGGGGTCAATTCCTACTAACTAGGGTGAGCTAGGTCGAATAGTATACCTACTTTCTGCATTTAGGCAAGATTTGGCACCAAACCATGCTCAACCACTCACACAGTGCGCCAGGGTGGGATCGGTTTGCAAACCGAATGGGTTGGGGCGCACTCTGTGAGGGGTGGGATCAAAATGCCTGGTTTGTTCCGAACTTTGCTATTTCTAAATGTAGAATTCGGCAATACACCCTATTTAAACTCGATTGGACTTATTTATTTATCAAAATTATAGACTTATACCAAAGAAAAGGTCATTTACAATAGTTCAGGGGCCCTCCTTCTTAATAAACTGAGCTAGTCTAATATCTTTGGGCATACAAGTCACTCTCTTAGCGTGTTGAGCACACGCGACAGAGTCTTCAGTAATGTAATGATGTCTTTGCTCCGACGCCTCTGCGGTCGAAAGCAACATGTCGTCCGTGACCCGTTTGGATGGGTCGAACTCCTGCAAAATCTCCCTCGTTAGACGTGCAAAGGGGGCTCTGGGAATGAGGAAGCCATAGCTCTGCTGGAAGTGCTTGATTTCTTGGGCCGCCCTCGCGAATTTTGAGTCCGCCGGCCTCTTCATCGGCTTCTTCGGAGGGGTTGGCTGTTCCGGTGGGCGCTTCAACGTGTTCTTCTTCGTTGGCCGACCTCCCTCAATGGTCTTCACTCTGTGTTCTTCGTAGTATTTGGAGTATTCTTCGTGCATTTTCATGTACGCAGTATACTCCTTTAGCTCCTTCCGGTACTTCAAGTCCCGCTTCAGCGCATAGGACTCCCTCTGCGGCCTTGGTTTCTTGGTGCTGTCGCTGGGGTGCTTCGGCGACGGCCATTTAGGATAGGGCGGTGCATTAGCCACAGGGTCTTCCTCCTCCGGTATTGGGTTTGAAGGGCCCGAAGTCTCTCCTGGTTCGTGTCCTCCCGCTCCCTCCTCAAGTTCGGAGTCAGACGAAGATGGGGGCTTCTCAGGATCCGGCTCCTGTATGGTCACTCCCGCGGCCGGTGTCTTCTTCTTCTTCGGCTTCTCCGCCGGCACTTCCGGGTCCTTACCTTTCTCCGCCCTCACCTTCTCCCGCTCCTCTTTGCGCTTCCTCCTTTCTTCCCTCCTCTGTCTTCGTTCTTCCTTTTCCTTCCGACGCTCCGCCTTGGATTTCCTCGGCTCGCCTTCTTCCCTTTCCCTCTTTTTCTTCTTCGGTTCCGGCTCTGGTTCCTCATTATCCCCGAAGATCTCCCTCAGCAGCTCCCTCCGCAGTTCCGCCGCCGCGTCCGCCTCCCAATCAAGGTTCTCCGATACCTGTTCCTGCTCCTCAGGGTTAGGGTTAGGTGGTTCAACCGGTGCCTCCTCTTCCCCGATGTGCACTTGCCTCCGTCTGGCCTTCTGTCGGACGGCTCGCTCTTGGGCGCTCACATAACCGGGTGGCACAACCTTGCGGGCAGTCTGTTTCGTCCGTGCCATGCTTTTGTTTGTCGGGTTTCGAGCTTTGGCGCCTGAAGATCGTCTTCTTGGGCGAGCTGTTCTCCGGGAAAGGTGGGGGTAAAATGGAAACCCTAATTTTCTATTTATAGGGAGGTGGGATTTAGGGTTGGGACCTGCAATTCATATGGGGAAAAAAAACAAACTAGGGCATTAGCGAAGGTACGAGGCATTCATTTGGGTTCACCATACTTCAAAACACCCACCACTCACACAGTGCGCCTGGGCCAGATTGGATTACCAACCGAAAGGGTCTGGGCGCACTCTGTGAGGGGTCGACTGTTTTCGAGGCTATTTTACAATTTACAGGGAGTTTCTTAGTGTTATAACATACAAACCTATCTAGAACTAAGGAAATAAGCCAAACTACACCATTATCTTAATTAATTGGGACACCTAACTATGTCAACGGAGGTCAACCACTCACACAGTGCGCCTGGGCGGAATCGGTTTGCGAACCGAATGGTGCTGGGCGCACTCTGTGAGGGGTGGCCTATTTTTTTGGCAATTTAGGTTGGGAAAGATGCTACACTTCACTAGCAACCTATCATGGAGCTAAAATCTACCCAAAAATTGGAAATTTTCCCAATTGTTCGAGCTCTTGCTTGGGTGGCTATACCCCAAGACTCGAATCTACTGTTAGTCCTAAGGGAAAAATGGCCGATTCTTTCGATCTTGGATGCCAAGATCATGCTCGATACCACCGCGTGGCGTCCCTACTCCGTATCACGATGCCCGCATCGTATTCAAGGAGGAGCATTTCCCCAAATTTGCGGCGGGGGGCCATCCACCGACTCCACTCCCATGGGGCGAGCCCGGCAAAGGGAAGAGTGGATGTGTCATTCATCCGCCTTCCATCGGATCGACCTATCTGCGGAAGCGTAACAAACAAACGTGAGCACAACTAATAATATACAACACAATCACCATAACAATAGCAACATCACGAGTCGGCAATACCTTCATAACAATAATACAAAGGAAAGATCCTACCCGGGCTCCGGACTCAAGGGGATGACCGACGGCTAGGCCTCGAGTTCATTGCGGGCGAAATTCATGGCAATGGATTTGGCTGGCATAGAACATGGCTTAGGGTAGTCCACTCCATCCGCCCCTCCCGTGCACACTTTGCAGAGTAGGCTGAAAAGTGTTGGGACTTGGCCGTAGCCTGCCGGGTGAGTAGCCAGAGGGGCTACTACTGCTGGGTTGCATCTCCCCAACCCCCCGATGAGGCGGGAAGAGAGCTGCCTCTCCTCCAGGAGGTATCCATGCTCATCGCAGGGCGCTAGAGGGCCACTTTGCCCTTATTCGACTTGAACTCACTGGAAGGTCATATCCACCACCCCACGAGTGTCGAGCTCATGCCTTGCCCACACGCAGTGACAAGCCATTAAGCCTAGCCAGCAAAGACCCCCGATAGGCTTTACTACCAGAGGGGTCAGTCCGCGATGAGACAAGTTCCTCCTTATCAACCGGCCTTGCCCTTCACACCCACACCCGGTGGGCTCCACGTGCCGGGGCGCATTTATGTGGGAACTAAGGTGCTATGCTAGGAGCATCTTCTACCACGACCTTTAGGTCTCTACCCCCTTCCCACAACAAGGAGATCACAGAGTGGAATACATGCAATATCACGCGAGCGTAGATAGAGAATCATATCAATCTATCTACTTAACATCCAATGTTAGGTTCATTCGTTAGAGTCTCAGATCTAGGGATCTACAAGGCTTCCAGAGATGATCTAACATACTAAACCGGCATATTGCCACGCCTAAAGACGGTTTTGCACAACAGAACAACTAGATACCTGCTCCTTGGCTTGCTCCTGATCCTCGGAAGGCGTCCATGCTCCTGATCTTGCCGAAGACAGCTGCTACTCAGCAACCTGTTGTGCAAATCCGACTTTTCGGAGCCTGGCAATGCGATTTCGAACCTTACCTTGGCCGAATTGGCCCAGGAAAGCCCTGAATGCGAAAGAGGAAAGGAAGCTCTAGAAAACCCTAATTGGCAAAGTGAAAGGAGAGCTAGGTCTAGGGTTTTAGCCCTTATATAGACCCTATCTAGGTTAGGGCATCCACATGGGCAAATGGCTTTAAGCCATTTGGAAATGGATGAACAAGGAACCTTTTGTTGTGTATGTTTAATTACATACCCAACATCCAAGGTTGCCCCCTAGGTGCAACCTTTAGCTCCTAGGTGCAACGTTGTCCTACTCTCAAGTACATGTCACTTGTGACATGTACGTGTGACGTGGCAGTATAATATACGTATTGGGGCGTATATTATGCTGGAACGTCACACTGGTGCTGTTGGACTTGTTGCAAGAGGACGAGGAGGTAGAGACACATTTATTGAAGAACTTACAGGTGGAGGAGATGGAACTGGAATTCTGCTAGTTGCACGAGTTGATCTAATTGTTGAGGATTCCTCAAGCCATCCTTTATCTGCATTCTGTGTTCGAATTCGTGTCTTTAATTCTGCTGGGCATTCCTCACACCCTACAATTCCGTAGCCTCCAACACTTGCAAGATGCGCTTGTAACTTTGTAATTGTGCCAGTAGAAGACATGTTGCAAAATTTGCATGTGAATCGCTTATTTCCACTACCTTTGCTGGCTCCCATGACCTTGGAATGATTAGAACAGACTTCATTCCACAACTTATTCTCTTCTTTTGGCATCTTTTTCTGAACTGATCTGAAATTCTGATATAATTACTGTTGTAGAAAAATTCGTTGCTGCTCTCTCTGTTCTGTCTGTTTACTGTTACAGTTACAGAAAATATGTGTTCTTTCAAACCTGCTGTCTGTCTATCAAAACTTCAAAAGAACAGAGGAGAGCTGAGAGAAAACCTGTGAATTCTGTTTATCAAACAAGGACTGTTACTGTACCTCTGTTTTTCCTTCAGCTGACCCACCAATCCGGCAGACCCAAAATCCTTTGCAGCAGACCCAATCCGGCCTAAATCCTTTGCAGAATGCAGACCCAATCCGGCAGCATATAGATGGATGGAATCGGAATGCAGGGAGAGATCAGAGAAGCTAAAATGTACCTGTTTCAGCAGACAAAAAAGGATCCGTTTTTGGGCTCTACGGTTGAATAGCATGGTTGAATAGCATCCTTGGGGCCTTGCATGCTGAATCCTGAAGCAAATCACCCCGCAACTTCCAAATCCGGGTCGAAATCGTGCTAGTTTTTGCGGCAGAGGTAAACCTAACGGGCCAGAAGAAATAGGGCTAAAAAAAAAATTTTATTAAAAAAAGTCAAAACGCATCTTACGTTAGATGCGGTATAGATGTGCAGATCCGGATCTAAAGGATCTCATCTTTAGATGCGCGCATCTAACGAGCAATGGTCTCTATACCTTTCTTCCTCTGCCACTGCATTTAACTGGTGCACTGGACACCACCACTCCACACGAACTTTGTTCACATTGCGGTCACCCACTTCTTTGCAAACATCTGAGATGGTATAACCCATCCACACAGGGTATATCTCTTTGCGCTCTGGTACTATAAGTGCAAATTGATGGCAAAGCAAGTCATCTTTGGGATCATAATCCTCCAGCTTGAGATATTTAGGCCTTCCTTTCCTAGGACCAACATAATGTTTTTCAGCAGCTGGAGGAGCCATCGATTTGCGAATACTACTAACTACATCATCAACTTCCTCAGGTGTTATCAAGTCTCTCCACCTAGTCTTAGGTAGCAATCCATCTTTCAGTTCATCAGAGGATGTGTCTACTTGTCCCAATAATCCATGTACCTGTGTCTAATAATCTATCAATGCAAGGTTGGTATCATCGGGGTTATTTTTCCAATACTTGACGTATTCAGAAATGCCGTCCAATGTGATTTGCAATTAATCCACCTCTGCAAAAGGCTTAAGAGCTTTTGGTTGACCCCTTGGAAGCTTAGGTTTACCATTTTCATCTTCGTGCTATATAGGTACTCCCTCATCTGGCCTCCATTTATCATCCGAAGGTCTCATCTTCCATTGCATTATTGGCTTATTTCTCATGACCCAGAAAGTGTACTGAAGAGGTCTAGATTGACCTTCCATATCAAGAGCATAACCTTCGATAAATTTCTTCCAATCAGGCACTTCTTGTATGATCAAACCTATAGGAGAAGGTGAAATGCATTCACTAAGAACTTCCATTAGTCTAGGAAGATTGGTCACAGTTCGAGATTACACTATACTTCCCAAACAATGCATCCACATCCTCATGAGTATGTCCAGGCATTAAGAACCCTAAATTCACCCTTTCAAAGACACCCACAGCTGTTAAATAAGATAGGAATGAGAACATATACCTGTTTTTATTCTGTCCAGCACAATTGTCAAGTTGGAGGAGGAACTTTAGTGGTAGATCTTGAGGTTGGGGACGTGAACTTGAGGCTCCAACATGTTCAGAAGCACCTGACTTCCTAAACCTTGCTTTAGTAAACTTCTCTAAATTATTAGGCTTTCTATCCAACAATGCATTGAAGAGTGGTTGGCTACCACCTCCAGGGTTGTGGAGGTCACCAGAATAACCACTCTCATAGTTCCTCAAGCACCTCATCACACTTCCAATATGAAAATCAGGACCATCACTCCACAATTGCAAACTAAAATGGCCATAATAAATTGGCACCGAGCTATGCACTATTGCACCTGTCAGAGAGACTTGCATAGGATAAGCTCTATTGATTTGCCTGAATATGTAACTATACTGTGGCAAACAAATCTTCGATTGATCCATCTTGTCATGTATAATACAAACATAGTTATTGGGTTCCAAACATGATAATGTTCTCCACATCCAATAAGTGGATCTACATGATAGTTGGTCTGTCATGTGATCTTTCATTTGCTCCCTTATCTTAGCCTTTTGGCTTGGTTGCCTGGTCTTATCCAGAATCTCTTTCAACTTAGCACACAAGTTGCACTTTGCAAAGTTGTTCAAAATGTCTATAGTGACATGCTTGAAGTGCTTGCTCCATAGTCTACTGAAGCTGGGTTGAGATATTGCAGGTACCATTAGTTCTCGAAGCAAAGCATTCATTTCCTCCAATATGCTCTTCTGGGTACAATGGGATGGCAATATCTTCTCGAGAACTATTTTTCCCTGTTGATCTTTCCTACTTTTATGTGGCATATTCTCAGCATTGAATTCAACATATTTATCAAAAACCTTCCTAGCAGCCAGGATCTAGAAGTTGGCCTCAACATGCCATTATTTCCATGTAATGCAATTTTGCTCCCCTTTGCATGACTTGCTTGCCAATTTTGCCAAGATGAAATTGGAATGCCATGAATATTTATCCATGCAACTTTACATATCCATGCCCCTAGTAGTGGGTATTTTTTTTTCTTTGGATATTTTTCATCTTGAAGTGCAAGCTCGTGAATATGTAAGTCCTCCTCTCATCACAAGTATACTCTTGGAAGGTGGCTCTTGCTTCCACCAATTCATCAATTTCAAACTTCTGAACACAATTCTCCCAACAACATTCCATTCCCCTTACCGTAGTCATAGCTTCACGTGAACAATCACTACTTGACTTGGACCTCTTGCTAGGATAATGTTTCACCACTGAGTGTGCCCTCTTCTCTGAAAATGTGGTCCTGGCAGCTAGGAGGTGCATTAAGAAAATTAGTGTCATCCACAACCTCTGGCTCTGGTAAAAGGAATTCTCCTATAAACTCAATGCAGGCTATAGACCATGGCATGATGCATGGAACCTTCAATTATTTAATACAAGCAGTGCAATCCTGGTGATTTGACCCTTTTTCCTTCCATTTTTCTTCTAAACTTGTTACGGCCATACCCACTTTATCCTCTCCTAACCTTTCATCATTGACAGCTTGGATAGGATCAGCTAGTATGATAGTTCACCTACTAACTCCTTATTGCATTGGTGCTTCACTTTCACCTTCTTATTCTTCCAATCCAACCTACTGTAGAGGATAATTTGCTTAGTAGTCTCAGCCTCAACACTGGGTGGTCCACACCATTGACCTACAAGAACAATGTTAACAATGGGGTAACAATGTGATAAGAACATGTGATAACAATGTTGATACATGTTGGGGGTGATAGGCAATACATTTTTACCTTTTTTAGGATCCACACTGTGACGTTCCAGCACAGTATACGGTCCCAGGGCATATACTGTACTGCCTCGTCACGCGTACACGCCACCCCGACTGACGTGTACGCCGACGTGTAGCCAAGCAGGTAGCACCCTAGGGGGCAACTTGCAAGGTGTGTTCATTTATTTATGTGCACATTTACCCATGTGCACATTTATCTAGGTACACATTTTCCCATGTGGACACTTTATGCCACCTAGTTAATAAAGGCAAGTGGGCCATACCCAATTATCCCACATGCTTAAAGGGATAATTGGAAACCCTAGCCCTAACCCCTTGTCTATTTAGGTAAAAGAAATCCTAACTTGCTATTTTCGTTCATGCCATTTTAGGGCTTACTTACTCCAGGAGTCAAACCCGCCTCCCAGACTCTGTCTGAGCGATCTAGCTCATTAGTTTTCCTTTTTAGCTTCATCTTCTAGCAGCTCAGCAGGATGGTCGAGTTCAGAGCAGGAGGAGCGAGCCAAGGATCAGGTATTTTGTCAATTTAATAGCCTAAACCGTCTCCTAGTCATTGAATCAGTAGGTTTAGCCTATTAAATCGCCCATAGCAGCCATCTAGATCCTCAGATACCAAGCTCTAACTAAAGAACCTAACTCTATGATATAGATTAGATCTTGTTCTTTAGTTCTCTGTGTGGACTCATTGTATTGGGAAGGGGGGTAGAGACCCTAAAGCCTGGTAGTTGATGCTCCTAGCTAGCCTCTTTAGCACACTGTAAATTCGTCCTGTGTACAAGAACCACACCTGGTTGTGGGTGAAGGGACTAGACTGGCTCACAAGGAGGTTCATGTCCTGACTCATGAGAATGATCCCTCTGGTGTGTAAGGCCTACCGGGGATTCTAATGGCTTGCCACTGCGTGTGGGCAAGGCATGGGCTCGACACCCGTGGAGTGATGCGTCGCTCTCCATTAGGTTCAAGTCGAATAAGGGCAGTGGCCCTCTAGTCACCTTGAGTCAGCATGTAGATCTCTGGAGGGAGTGATCCCTACCTGCCCCCATCGGAACTGGGGAGATGCAACCCAGGAATAGCCCCCTTGGCTATGCATCGGGCGGGCTACAGTTAGGTCCCAACACTTTTCAACCTACTCTGCAAAGTGTGCACAGGAGGGGCGGATGGAGTGGACTACCCTAAGCCATGTTCTTATGCCAGCCAAATCCATTGCCATGAATTCTGTATGCTATGACCTCTGGAGACCCAAGTCGTCAGTCATCCCCTTCGAGTCTGAGCCTTGGGTAGGATCCCCATATGTGATGTGCTGATCTTTGTCTATGCAGATATGTGATGAGCCATCCTTCGAGATGGTTATGTGATGTTGTTGTTGTATACTGACATGTATGTTTACGCTTTCGCAGCTAGGTAGGCCCTGAGGGAGACAGGGTAAAATGACCCCTTCATTCTTCCCACTGGAACTCATCAAGGTTGCAGTGATACGTAGAGGGCCCTGTATCAGTATGGAGCTGGTATGGGGGATGAACTCCGGTTTGTATACAGTGAGTGCACCGTATACGAGCAATGTTCTTGGAGACCAAGAGCAATGTTCTTGGAGACCAAGAGCAAAGCACTGGCCATGCTCCCAGTAGTACTACTTGATAGGATTCTCAAACCTCGAAAAGTGGGAAAAATTTTTCCTCATTTTTGTAGTATATGCTAAGCTAGTAACAGTTAGGCGAATTGGAACATAAAAAGACGAATTGGAACATAAAAACATTAGGCGAATTGGAACATAAAAAAGTTGAGCCAAATCTTTTTAAGGTAAAAATGTCTCACACCATGCGCCAGAGCACAAACCTAAAATTTAGGTCGAGCCCTGGGCGCATCATGCGAGACATTAGGCCATAATCACCTTAATACTTGATGAATTTTAATAAGGTAACATGCTAGATTGAGTTTTAAGGTAAGAATTAGCTAGATTTGTATATTATATCCCTAGGAATATGCCTAGAAGTTACATAATTTAGTCAAAAATGCACAATGTCTCACACCATGCACCAGAAGCTTGATCTAATTATTAGCTCGGGCCTCCAGCGCATCACGTGAGACCAGTACTTAGGAAACTCTGAAATAAGTACATGTTTTAAGTCAATAGGTGCCTTGGCACATTAAAAAGAGCAACTTAAATTTTGACCTAAAATTGGCCAAGCTATAAATAGAACTAGACCCCCCTCATTTGTACGTTCCCTCTTTAGAAAATTGCTCCCGCCTTTTGAGGCGATTTTTGGGTGCCCGACCTTCGATCGACGAACCGTAAGACATGGCGAGAACCAAACAAACTGCTAGGGTTCCTCAAGGAGACGAAACCGCCAGCGCCCTACTCCAGCGGATGCTTCAGGAGCGTCTTCTTGCCAGAGGAGACCAACCTTCGTCGAGTGACGGGACAGAGTCAGAGGAGCACCAAGCAAAAGGATCCCAGCAGGAAGCACAAGACGACCCGGCCAACATCATCGACCAGGAGGTAGACCAGCAGGGGGACGAAGAGGAGGTGCACTCGGATGCCGCAACCGAAGTGCTTGAGGAAGAAGGAGACGACCAAATCCAGAGAGTCCTCGAGCAGATGGAGAGGGAGAAGCAACAAAAGGTGGAGCAGGAGCGGGACGCCAAGGTACATGAAGAGCAGAGGGAGCCAAACCCCGAGCCGACCGAGGAGGAGCAGCTCGAGGTATGGATCCGGATGCACGAAGCAAAAGAGCGGTGCCGAGCGAAGAAAAAGGCGGAGAAGAAGAGGAAGAGGGAGGAGAAGGAGGCCAAGGAGGCCGAGGAAAAGAAGCAGAAGAAGGGCAAACACGTGGAGGAGCCCAAGAGGAAGTTGAAGAAGACGCCAAACATTAAAGTAGTCATCACGGAACGGCCAGCCGACCAGCCCGTCTCCTCAGACGACTCGGAAGACGAGGACTTCAACCCCAATCTTGAGGGTGGGAGTTCTTCCAAGCCCCCAGGTGAAGAGCAGGGAGCACAGGACCAGGAGCAGCCAGAGCAGGCGCAGGCACCCCCGCCATACCCGACTTGGGATAGGAAGAAAGCACCACGACCTGCCCAGGAATCCTACGTGATAGACCCTATCAGGGTCTACCAGAAGAAGCTGAAGGAGCACAACGAGTTCATGAAGAAGTGGGAGGCTTACAACTCCTATGCGAATAAGGTCACATTCATCATAGGGGGACATCCAACGAAGAAGCAGACGCTCAAGCCGCCGCCAGAGAAGCCCAAACCTCCGAAGAAGCCGCCGAAGAGGAAAGCCCAGTCGAAGCTGAATCGAGCAATAAGGGAGATCTGGCAGTTCCAGAGGAGTTTCGGCTTCCTTATCCCCCGTGCTCCCTTCGCCAGGCTAGTAAAAGAAGTTGTCCAAGAATATAGCACCGAAATGAGGGTAACAGGTGAGATGCTGCTAGCCCTACAAGAAGCAGCAGAGCAGAAACTCGTGCAGCATTTTGAAGACGCAATAGCATGCACGGTACACGCAAAAAGGGTAACCTTAATGAGGAAAGATATGCACTTGGCCAGTCATATCGAAGGAGAGCCTTATTAATTTTGTAAATGATAAAATTTTATTTAATACAAAGTGTTTTTGAGTAGATTATATGTATAAATGTACTTAACTAAGTTGAATTAGCAAGTAATGGCTTTTGTTTCAGTCAGATTGGACATATTTAGAGCAATTACTGAGGAATATCTCACACCATGCGCCAGAGGCCAAACCTAAAATTTAGGTCGAACCCTGGGCGCATCGTGTGAGACCTTCACATCTAAACTAGACCAAAACACCTCCAAATCGACCAAGTAAGGAGTCAATCTTGCCTAAAACGATGAGACTAGCATGATTTGACCCTTAGTTCACCCAGATTGGACAAGTATTGACCAAGATAGGCCAAATGTCTCACACCATGCGCCAGAAGCCAAATCTAAAAATTAGGTCGAGCCCCAGGCGCATGGTGTGAGACCTTCTAGCATTTTCTCTTCCATACAACACCCAATTGACCTTTAGATTGTTGCAATAGGTTCATTAGACCATCCTATTCATGCATAAAACCTCAAAGTAGCTTTCCAATCCTCTTTTTGACCTCAAGATAGGTAAGAATCGCCCAACACTAAGATTGTTTCGAGCTATCCAAAAATTAGGGTTTTTTCCCTTGTCTATAAATAGGCCCTCATTTCTCACTTAGCATCCTACTGCTCCTGACACTTAGGCGATTTTTCAACTCCCTTAGGTGCTTCAGCAACTGTTTGACATCCCAACTCACTCAAGCTCCATGGCAACTGCTGATTTTAGGCGATGGTACAGCACCAGTGCCCATGTAGCTGAGGCAGACATCGATGCAATTTTTCAGGTTTTCCGAAAAGAGATAGATATCCAAGCCACATTGCAAGCAACCCCAGCTTACAGGGAAGTTATGACTGAATTTCAAGCTAGGCTAGGACCGTCCCTAGTACAGCTTCCCCCATGCACATGATATTTTGTCCCCAGGCAGTCCCTCCAAGCAGCCTTAGGTGATGTCCCCAACATCGCCAAATATCTGACCAATAAAGCTCAGAGGTTACCAGATTACATGGTCCTAATAGCTAATAGGAACAAGTATTTCTCATACACCGCTGCCCTAGCCATTTTCCTTTCCCACCGGGCCCAGAATCTCATGGGCGAAACCTCGATCCCCCCCATGGAGGTAGACCCCTTAGCCTCTTCAGCAGAAGGTCAACTACGACTGCAGTACCAAGCAGAACAAGAGGGAAGAACGGATGATGAAGCGATCGACTCTGACGACGAAGAATACGTCGAGCTCGACCCTGAAGAAGAGCGTAAGCTAGCGTAACGAGGGCTGCCAATTTTTCGGCGGGGACCGCGGACTCACGAGAATCCCCCTCCCTCCGGGGCTAGGTATCACAAGCCTAGCCCCCATCATCATCAACGGCCAGGAATACTTATTCCTGAGCGACATCCAGAACCTCCCGGAATGCAGAGAAAGGGAGTACCGACATGACGAGTTCTCAGTATCTCATCGCGGCAAATGGCCCGGTCTGGATGACTTCATCGGCCGGAGGCTCCGGAGCTTCCCACTCCAGGTCAGAGAAGCCGACACCTACACCGGGGAGTCGACTTCGGACATTCAGGCGTATAGCAGCATCCGCCAAATGATGGAAGCTCGGGACCTGCCATCTGAAGAAGAGTTTTATGCCATCCAAGAACGGATGGGGATCCATGGCAAGACCACGAACATTCTGATGCCAAGTTCTTCGACACCAGTTGTAACGGACCTGGCCACTTGATGGGTAGCATGCGTATTTAAATACGCATGTATACATGCATTGCATGCATGCATGCGTGCATGCATGTGTAGAGAGCTTAAAAGCAAGGGTTTTCTTGTGTTTTTTAGAAGGAGCCTTGCAAAGCTTTTGTAGGAGGCCAGAGACGAATTGCAGAGCATAGAAGGAATCTGTTGGAGACACCAAAGAGGCAAGAGCTTGGAGATCACATCAAGAACGGCATCAAACATCTTCTTACAGGTGGGGTTTTGTTGAGTTAATCTGAGGTACATGGGCTGATATCATTGGATTTATGCATGAATTGTTAAGAAGGTTTGGCTATGTATGTTCGAGAAAGTATGGCATGCAGAAACATCCAGAGGAACGAAAGATGGAATAGAAGCTAATCTAGATGCATGGTAATTATCCTAAAAGAGCCTGGAGTAGGCCGAAATTGATGCAGGAGGAATCTAGTTGAGAAGTTATGGGCTGCAACAACGGTTTTTTCATGCAACAGATGGAATCGTCGCCGACGGAGCCAGAAGATCTGGAAACATCCCGATATGACATGGAACAGGCCGATTTGGACATTAGTACCCCGATGCATTGTGGGCAGCTCCGAAAAGTTGCAACCCCGTCTGTAACCTGATCTGTTTGTTGGTTGTTTCGTTGTTTTATTTGTCCTTTTCCTTGATGTCTTGTTAACAAATGTCATGTACACCTTAAATAAAGTTATAAGAAGTGGATAAATAAATATACAAGGAGTATAAGGGAAACTATGGAAGTACAAGGGTAGGGATCTAGCACAGACTATCCACAATAGTAAGTTCAGTACAGATGCAGGAGATAGGTCTGATTTGATTATTAGTTATTTAAGTATGCTTTGTTGAATTAAACAAGATAAGGTCCTAAAGTAACATGAGGCATTGAACGAGTGGTTCCTGGAGATGGGGCCTGGTTTTATGGTAAGTTGGCAGAGGCTATATCCAGTTGCGGTCATGAGGTCCTGTGGATTTTTTAGCACGCCAGCCTAACCAAGCGTGCAACCCTCCTTGCAATTCTAGGCTATCCACGTAGCATGTCCACCTCATTAAAAATTGATGTGGCAGTAATTTCCACCGTTAGATTCCTTTTTTCTACAGGGAAATTAAAAAAATAGCTAAAAAAAGCGCCGAGATGAAAAACGTCACTAATAATGCCTTTTCGTTTCTTCCTTGTTCCGACCTTTTCTTTAACGCGGCATTGGTGTGGAGCCGAGAGTTGTTCTTGTCTCTGGATGTTCAAGGGCTGATCCTACATCATCATCTTTTTGCAATAGCTGTAAAAGTTCCAAAACCTCCATACCATAGTCTAAGCATTCCGGTATGTATCTATTCTTTTACATTTTCTCTTATGCATTTGAGCTTGGTTATTTCCGGCATGCTAAACGTTAGTTACCATATCCGTGCTCAACAAATGATAGCGTTCTACAGATCTATTACAGGTAGCGAGCTACAGATCTATTACGGCCGTTGAGACTTCGGCTGCCGCTAGACCAGGGCCCGCTGTCAATAATGCGATTATTCCCATGCTTTCTCTGCTGACTGCAGTGCCGTAAAATATCAAGTGGGTTCGTGCACCCTGCTGTGGATTACTCTATACCTGTAGCTTTTGGCAAGGAAATGACAAATGCTCGCTTGTTCATGTTGTTTATTCATCTGGATTTATGTTGCATCTATCCTTGCGTTGGATATCATCTGAATAATAACACTGGGAAAGTATGTGCAGGCATGCAACAAAGGAAATGATGTGTATGAAATGCTTAGAAATTCAGCCTGTTGCTGCCACATGTGCAACACCTTCATGTAATGCTTATAGCATGGCTAGTTACTTCTGTAACATCTGCAAATTCCTCGACAATGACAAACATGGCTTGTTTTGGTTCCACGAGAAACCCCGCTATGATTGCGGATGATGACATTATATCCTGCCAGACTAAGAGTGCATTCTCGTGTAACCATTTCTTGAAATAATTCCCAAGCTTCATCTGCTCTGTTCTCTTTGTAGAAGTCACTGAGTTGCGTTCATTGTTTGCAGAAGCCTCTTAGCATCATCTAATCGTTTCTGATGGCAAAGATCATCTAGCAAGACAAGGTACGAGATACCCCACTATATGTTTCGTGTTCTTCTTTTGTGCTACCCTGCAGCTATCTGACAGTCCCAATAACATATTCCACTCCAATAAAGCTTGATCTTGGATATCATAATGGCACATGTGGTTATCTGGTATTCCTAGTGTTACCTAATGCCTAGAGTTAGCAGAAGTTATCAGAAGTTTGCAGAAGTTATCTAATGCCTAAAAAGTTATCTGATATAGATTCGTCAATCAAGGGACGTAGAGATAGATCCCTGCATTGTATAATAACAGGCAGTAAATAGAGAATGTTTTGTTCTATGTTAGCTTAATTAAATGGGTCTTGTAACATACCTTTGCGTGGATCCAGCTTTGATGCGACAAGAGTATGCATCATTCCCATATGATTTGCATACTAAATTACAAGGCCAGAAGCGCATCTGTATTGGAGCAGGAGTCTAGTGCTCTTACTTGTTTGTGGTACATGGAACATCGTCAATATTATTTCCTAAGCTAAGCCTAACATAAGGACTAAGCCTCTGGACAGAGAAATATTAATAAGCAGTCTTTGAGCACTCTCAGTTGTGATTCCGATGATGACATGAGAAACGCCACCATGATTGCCCTTGATGACATTATATACTGCCAGACTAGGAGTGCATTTTCTTGTAACCATTTCTTGAAATAATTGCCAAGCTTCATCTGCTCTGTTCTCTTTGTAGAAGTCACTAATAAGCATGGCATATACAGTTGCACTTGGGGGACAATTAGTTGCATTCATTGTTTGCAAAAGCCCCTTAGCATCATCTAATCATTTATGATGGCAAAGACCATCTAGCAAGACAAGGTACGAGATACTCCACCATATATTTGCTGTTCTTGTTTTGTGCTACCCTGCAGCTATCTGACATTCCCAATAACATATTCCAGTCCAATAAAGCTTGATCTTGGATTTTATAACGTAAGGACTATGCTTGCCCCTTTGGACAGAGTAATATTAATAAGCACTCTCAATTGTAGAATTTTCGTAGTTTTTTGGCCAGGCAAAATTCTATAGCCAATGTACACAAATCTAATATGGAGTATGTAGGGATCAGGAATGAGGTTTTTGTACAACCTTACTCAGCTTGATCTTTCTGGAAATTTGAAATTGACTGGCACAATTCCGTTATCTGGGCTGTCTGATCTCTGGTCCATTAGCTTGGGCAATAATCAAATTACTCATCTGCCATCAAACATGAGCCATTTTACTAGGTTGTCTTATCTCTCAGTGTACAGTAATAAGCTCAGTTTTGATAGTGTTGCAGGGGTAGCAACACTTCCATCTTTGTTTTACCTAGTGCTTTCCGATTGTGGTTTCACTGGGAATATCACAAACATATTTGCTTCAAGTATCTATATTTTAGAGCTAAGCCAGAACGTCATAACTGGGTTTGAAACTAATCTGATTATTTGATACAGCTTGAGCAGAAGAAATTTTTCCATTTCGTTGCCTCGTTGGTACAGAGTAAAACTTTCGTCATCACTTCGAATTTCAAAACTAGCATCTTTCTGTCCTTTTTTATGTTTATGATACACATTTTTCGTTATCTATTATCTATCAAATTTGCAAGGCATTAGTCTGGTCTTTCAAAGGATGGATCCCACTACACTTATGGCCCTTCTTTCCATGCATTCATCCCAGAGATACTGGCTCACATTTCCTTAGCTTAATAATGATATCTTGCCTTGTGAATCGCCATTTCTCGTCTCAACATTTTGCAGCAAATGACATAGCAAGTTGGCTGTCTGGCCTCCTTTTGGCGTTTCGAGTTTTTGTTTGATAATAAGACATCTCCAGACGTTGAATTATATGAAGCATAAATTATTCATGTTGGTTCACGGTCTGTTGAAGGTTTTTCGTTTGGATACCTCACAGCTTGGCCACTTATCTCTGAATCATCTCAGGAACCCAAGAAGACGTGGCCATGGCTTCTATGCCCTTGTGCACAAAGACTGGATTGTATGTACGGAACATGTTGTTGCCTAGAAGGTGCATTTGCTTTGTTTATGCATATGAGTCAGCAAAATGTGATTACATATACTGCATTGATAGTGGCATACTCCCAGAATGGGTATGGGACATGACAATGTGGCAGCTTGCATGATGCATGTTGGGTTTTTTGCAAGATGTATCAGCGAAATGTTAGTAATTCAGTTCAATTCCTGATTGAATAGTTTATGTGCATCCTTACTTGACCGCACTGCATAAATACCATATTTATAAAATTCAATGGACCACATTTGCTGTACATGCCTATGACTATGTTGCTCAGTTCTAAGAAGACGCTTAAGTTGCCCTTTCTAAAGTTGCTCATTCTATCTCTTTCTTAGGTGTTCATGGCTTCGGCAGATAAAACTGCTAAAACTTGGGACATATCAGATACCAGTTAGTTGGTTGCCTGTGGCTGAAAGATTATTCGATCTCAATTTCTTTGAATGGCCAAATAAACTTTTGATCAACCGAAAATGCCGCAACCCCACAAAGGGTGCTTTCTGGACACATGAAGATCACTGCAATAGCATTGGCATTGACAGATCATGGCACTGACATTTATTCTGGCAGCTATGGTGGAGTAATAGTAGGGCTTCCTTTGTCAGTATGAGATGAAATAATTGAACAACATTACTTTTTTGCTTGCTGTTGGATCTGAACTGTTGACATGTGGACTCAACAAGGTAATGTAAATGGAATTACTATTAATTTTGATGGTTTAACATGTGTATTTATGTTAAACAGTTTGCATGGGATTAATCAACAGTTTCAAAGAGCAGCTTTGGTTTGTGAAAAATTTGGCTTGGATGCAATTGATCTTGGAGAGCCTTGCAAAGACCGTGATTGGAATAAAATTGCCTTAGTTCACACATAAACAGAAATTAGTACTTTTGTCCTGGCTATTTTGTTACTGGGGACTAAAGGAACACAGTACTACCATGATCTCAGGTGGTGAAAAATGTCATTGCCTTGCTAACAAGCCTGAGGCACAGCGGGTAAATCAATTGGTAATTGCCTAACTGCAATGTTGAATACAGGGATTAACTTGAAATTTGTAGTACAGGCAGCTGATTATGTTGAAAAACAGTCAAGCGTTTGTTAACAGAAACATGTGTTTCTTTTAAAGCATTCGACATGAAACCAAGCAAGATAAAGAATTACTGAAACATCAATCCCTTCAAAGAAAGTATTGCATGCCAAGCAAATGACCATTTGCCAAATACTTCTAATTCCTGAAAACTCATTTGATGCTCAAATCATACGCCCCAATTCCTCTCAAAAACATGCGGATGTTTTGTTAGATGTATCGATTACTTAATGAGCATGACAGTTTACTTGGATGACTATGTAGATTGGTAAATACCATCTTAATTAGCATGTCAGTTTACTTAGATGACTATGTAGATTGGTAAATACCATTGTTACAACAAATGCATCTTGCCAAATTCCACAACTCAATATACCACAACTTAATATTATCACTAAAAATAATGCCGCCAAACTTAAATGCCTAATAAATTTGACCTAACCAAGACTGTTTTTGTGTGCACAACAACCATAAAAGTTAAAAAAAAAAGGAAAAAAAGGGACCTTTATTACATTGCATAACTCGACCACAGCCCCTGGCGTGCCTTTTTGCTAGTTTTTTTTTTTTTTTTTTTGAAAGATGCAATTAACTAATATTAATCGAGAATAAATACAAGATTAGCGCTATTAGGGTACAGGTCCTGTGGATTTTTAAGCCAGAAGTGCAAGATTTGGAGTTTCCACATTAAGACGCATTAATAAATCTTAAGCTATGGAAAGTGGGTTTTTAATTAGAATATTAAAAAACCTTAGCTACCAATGGTTCAAAAAGAAATAGATGTTGGAACTTTGGAGATCTCGAGAAGTTGGGCCGGGAGAGCAATATGAGGTATATGGAGTGTCCAGATGAGGCTATGGCGTGGAGCACTGTTAGTCTAAGTGTATACATGTAAGTTTCTAAGTTGTTGCATTGTATTTTATCAAAGGCATCATAGCTAATGGATTATCCCCATGGGAGAATGGTTATGAGGCAAGTATTGCATTGTGTGGATTGGTAGTATCTTTCCTTGTTCAGCAAAGTACGTAGGCGTCGGAGCTACATCAATGATAGGCATGCTTGCGACTTCATCGACGTGATTAGATTGTGATCATCACCCGTGTCAGTAAGTTTAGCTACTCCGACATGGTATTGGATGAGAATTATACGTAAGAAGTATGGTAAGTTACTATGACCAACGGATTTATCAGAAGCTAATGTGGAGTTGCATTCCTTAATGGGGGGAATCGCCTTAGCGTAAGCTGCAAGTATTCTGAAAATGCTAAGTATGAGATATACTTCTATGTCATTGTAGGGTTCATGATTGGGAAAGCTACTTCAACATGGGCAGTTGTATGGGCAACTTCGGCAAGTGGCTAGGGTATGGTTTAGACACATGTATATGGTAAATAACTAATGAACAACACGTGTCATCATCTCAGTCATTGTGTCACAGTATCTTGGTCTTTGCATTGTTCCACTGTTGTCTTGGTATTTGATCATGTCTATTGGAACCTCCGGGGTCGGACTTCCAGGTTCGGTGGCCTGGGTTGCTCCGGCATGACTCATGTTTCTATGTTCTATGTATTTGTGCTCTGTGACACCGGGCGTTAGTTCTCCTGCCAGGGATTGCTACGTCAGTCAACTCTTGTGAACTCCCATGGTAAGAGGTCCTCCAAAGCCGGCGTGGGTGAGAGGGTATCTTGTCTGAGGTTCACCCCACCACCCGCCATCTGGGGGCTTGGAATGTAAGGTCGGCCGGGCAACATGCTTTAACGGGGGCTCAGATATAGGCCGGCCGAGCTTCCCATTGTCCCTGAGCTATGTTTATGATGATTTGGTATTTTGGCTATGTTCTTTGCTTCGCTGCTCATGTGTTATATTCCTTTGCATTAGGTTGTCATTGTCTTAGCACTTGTGCTCACGTGGATTTTCCATCTGTGTTTGTGCTTACCCAAGATTTGCAGAGTTTCCATGCATGCAGAGGCAGCCAGGGATCCCCACTTAGTCACGAGGACTAACCCCAGTGAGTGCATATGTGCAGTCAATGAGCAAGGCGGTGGTCAAGCTAACGGCAGCAGTGCAGTTGTGGCTCGTGGTTGAGCGAGAAGATTCTAGGGTTGAATTGCTAGAGTTGGATGTTATCTCTATCGAGAATGTTGATTTATTGGATGTTGACCTTACCTGATTATATTGAGTTTATAAACATTTGTTCATTGAATTTGGAGTAAGTTCGTTCAATTGAAAGGAAGATTTAATTCTTCACCAGTATTATCAACCTAGAATTATACAAGTTTGACAAGATCCCGAGTTGCCAGGAGGGTCAACTCGGCAGGCTCGTCACAGTTGGTATCAGAGCAATGTTGGATCTTTGGGAGTTGACATGGCAAATCAGAGAGTAAGTTGAGATTGTGGAATTATGATACTAATGGTTTTTCTTTTAGAGACATCAGGAGATGGTATCCTCAGAGGGAGGAGCAGTATCTGGAGGCTTGGTGGTTAGCAATAAAGTGATAAGGGAGAATTCTCCATGTAAGCGATGGAAGTAACTTTTGACAATGTTGAGGTACAGTTTCCCTTGTAGTTTGGTGAATACATGATCATAATAGTTATAAGGGATTTGAGAAGTGCTTGGATCTATGATTGACCCATGAGGACATGGGTTAATTTTTAGAAGGGGAGACTGTAACGGACCTGGCCACTTGATGGGGCAGCATGCGTATTTAAATACGCATGTATACATGCATTGCATGCATGCATGCGTGCATGCATGTGTAGAGAGCTTAAAAGCAAGGGTTTTCTTGTGTTTTTTAGAAGGAGCCTTGCAAAGCTTTTGTAGGAGGCTAGAGACGAATTGCAGAGCATAGAAGGATTCTGTTGGAGACACCAAAGAGGCAAGAGCTTGGAGATCACATCAAGAACGGCATCAAACATCTTCTTACAGGTGGGGTTTTGTTGAGTTAATCTGTGGTACATGGGCTGATATCATTGGATTTATGCATGAATTGTTAAGAAGGTTTGGCTATGTATGTTCGAGAAAGTATGGCATGCAGAAACATCCAGAGGAACGAAAGATGGAATAGAAGCTAATCTAGATGCATGGTAATTATCCTAAAAGAGCCTGGAGTAGGCCGAAATTGATGCAGGAGGAATCTAGTTGAGAAGTTATGGGCTGCAACAACGGTTTTTTCATGCAACAGATGGAATCGTCGCCGACGGAGCCAGAAGATCTGGAAACATCCCGATATGACATGGAACAGGCCGATTTGGACATTAGTACCCCGATGCATTGTGGGCAGCTCCGAAAAGTTGCAACCTTGTCTGTAACCTGATCTGTTTGTTGGTTGTTTCGTTGTTTTATTTGTCCTTTTCCTTGATGTCTTGTTAACAAATGTCATGTACACCTTAAATAAAGTTATAAGAAGTGGATAAATAAATATACAAGGAGTATAAGGGAAACTATGGAAGTACAAGGGTAGGGATCTAGCACAGACTATCCACAATAGTAAGTTCAAGATGATGCAGAGATAGGTCTGATTTGATTATTAGTTATTTAAGTATGCTTTGTTGAATTAAACAAGATAAGGTCCTAAAGTAACATGAGGCATTGAATGAGTGGTTCCTGGAGATGGGGCCTGGTTTTATGGTAAGTTGGCGAGGGCTATATCCGATTCTAAGGTCATGAGGTCCCATGGATTTTTAAGCCGTAAGTGCAAGATTTGGAGTTTCCACATTAAGACGCATTAATAAATCTTAAGCTATGGAAAGTGGGTTTTTAATTAGAATATTAAAAAACCTTAGCTACCAATGGTTCAAAAAGAAATAGATGTTGGAACTTTGGAGATCTCGAGAAGTTGGGCCGGGAGAGCAATATGAGGTATATGGAGTGTCCAGATGAGGCTATGGCGTGGAGCAATTGTTAGTCTAAGTGTATACATGTAAGTTTCTAAGTTGTTGCATTGTATTTTATCAAAGGCATCATAGCTAATGGATTATCCCCATGGGAGAATGGTTATGAGGCAAGTATTGCATTGTGTGGATTGGTAGTATCTTTCCTTGTTCAAAAAGAAAGCACGTGGCGGCGCGGAGCTACATCAATGATAGCCATGCTTGCGACTTCATCGACGTGATTAGATTGTGATCATCACCCGTGTCGCGAAGTTTAGCTACTCCGACATGGTATTGGATGAGAATTATAATGTAAGAAGTATGGTAAGTTACTATGACCAACGGATTTATCGGCTAATGTGGAGTTGCATTCCTTAATGGGGAATCGCCTTTAGCGTAAGTCGTGTAAGTATTGTGAAAATGCTAAGTATGAGATATACTTCTATGTCATTGTAGGGTTCATTGGGAAAGCTACTTCAACATGGGCAGTTGTATGGGCAACTTCGGCAAGTGGCTAGGGTATGGTTTAGACACATGTATATGGTAAATAACTAATGAACAACACATGTCATCATCTCAGTCATTGTGTCACAGTGTCTTGGTCTTTGCATTGTTCCACTGTTGTCTTGGTATTTGATCATGTCTATTGGAACCTCCGGGGTCGGACTTCCAGGTTCGGTGGCCTGGGTTGCTCCGGCATGACTCATGTTTCTATGTTCTATGTATTTGTGCTCTGTGACACCGGGCGTTAGTTCTCCTGCCAGGGATTGCTACGTCAGTCAACTCTTGTGAACTCCCATGGTAAGAGGTCCTCCAGTGCCAGACGTGGGCTGAGAGGGTATGCGCATACGAGGTTCACCCCACCACCCGCTACAGGGCTTGGAATGTAAGCTGGCTGGGCAACATGCTGCTAACGGGGCTTGTATATAGGCTGGCTGAGCTTCCCATTGTCCCGGAGCTATGTTTATGATGATTTGGTATTTTGGCTATGTTCTTTGGTTATGTTGCTCATGTGTTATATTCCTTTGCATTAGGTTGTCATTGTCTTAGCATTGTGCTCACGTAGGATTTTCCATCTGTGTTTGTGCTTACCCAAGATTTGCAGAGTTTCCATGCATGCAGAGGCAGCCAGGGATCCCCACTTAGTCACGAGGACTAATCCCAGTGAGTGCATATGTGCAGTCAATGAGCAAGGCGGTGTCAAGCTAACGGTAGCAGTGCAGTTGTGGCTCGTGGTTGAGCGAGAAGATTCTAGGGTTGAATTGCTAGAGTTGGATGTTATCTCTATCGAGAATGTTGATTTATTGGATGTTGACCTTACCTGATTATATTGAGTTTATAAACATTTGTTCATTGAATTTGGAGTAAGTTCGTTCAATTGAAAGGAAGATTTAATTCTTCACCAGTATTATCAACCTAGAATTATAGAAGTTTGACAAGATCCCGAGTTGCCAGGAGGGTCAACTCGGCAGGCTCGTCACAGTTGGTATCAGAGCAATGTTGGATCTTTAGGAGTTGACATGGCAAATCAGAGAGTAAGTTGAGATTGTGGAATTATGATACTAATGGTTTTTCTTTTAGAGACATCAGGAGATGGTATCCTCAGAGGGAGGAGCAGTATCTGGAGGCTTGGTGGTTAGCAATAAAGTGATAAGGGAGAATTCTCCATGTAAGCGATGGAAGTAACTTTTGACAATGTTGAGGTACAGTTTCCCTTGTAGTTTGGTGAATACATGATCATAATAGTTATAAGGGATTTGAGAAGTGCTTGGATCTATGATTGACCCATGAGGACATGGGTTAATTTTTAGAAGGGGAGACTGTAACGGACCGGGCCACTTGATGGGGCAGCATGCGTATTTAAATACGCATGTATACATGCATTGCATGCATGTGTAGAGAGCTTAAAAGCAAGGGTTTTCTTGTGTTTTTTAGAAGGAGCCTTGCAAAGCTTTTGTAGGAGGCCAGAGACGAATTGCAGAGCATAGAAGGATTCTGTTGGAGATACCAAAGAGGCAAGAGCTTGGAGATCACATCAAGAACGGCATCAAACATCTTCTTACAGGTGGGGTTTTGTTGAGTTAGCTGATATCATTGGATTTATGCATGAATTGTTAAGAAGGTTTGGCTATGTATGTTCGAGAAAGTATGGCATGCAGAAACATCCAGAGGAACGAAAGATGGAATAGAAGCTAATCTAGATGCATGGTAATTATCCTAAAAGAGCCTGGAGTAGGCCAAAATTGATGCAAGAGGAATCTAGTTGAGAAGTTATGGGCTGCAACAACGGTTTTTTCATGCAACAGATGGAATCGTCGCCGACGGAGCCAGAAGATCTGGAAACATCCCGATATGACATGGAACATGCCGATTTGGACATTAGTACCCCGATGCATTGTGGGCAGCTCCGAAAAGTTGCAACCCCGTCTGTAACCTGATCTGTTTGTTGGTTGTTTCGTTGTTTTATTTGTCCTTTTCCTTGATGTCTTGTTAACAAATGTCATGTACACCTTAAATAAAGTTATAAGAAGTGGTACAAGGAGTATAAGGGAAACTATGGAAGTACAAGGGTAGGGATCTAGCACAGACTATCCACAATAGTAAGTTCAGTACAGATGCAGGAGATAGGTCTGATTTGATTATTAGTTATTTAAGTATGCTTTGTTGAATTAAACAAGATAAGGTCCTAAAGTAACATGAGGCATTGAACGAGTGGTTCCTGGAGATGGGGCCTGGTTTTATGGTAAGTTGGCAGAGGCTATATCCAGTTGCGGTCATGAAGTCCTGTGGATTTTTAAGCCAGAAGTGCAAGATTTGGAGTTTCCATATTAAGACGCATTAATAAATCTTAAGCTATGGAAAGTGGGTTTTTAATTAGAATATTAAAAAATCTTAGCTACCAATGGTTCAAAAAGAAATAGATGTTGGAACTTTGGAGATCTCGAGAAGTTGGGCCGGGAGAGCAATATGAGGTATATGGAGTGTCCAGATGAGGCTATGGCGTGGAGCACTGTTAGTCTAAGTGTATACATGTAAGTTTCTAAGTTGTTGCATTGTATTTTATCAAAGGCATCATAGCTAATGGATTATCCCCATGGGAGAATGGTTATGAGGCAAGTATTGCATTGTGTGGATTGGTAGTATCTTTCCTTGTTCAGCAACGTAGGCGTCGGAGCTACATCAATGATAGCCATGCTTGCGACTTCATCGACGTGATTAGATTGTGATCATCACCCGTGTCAGTAAGTTTAGCTACTCCGACATGGTATTGGATGAGAATTATACGTAAGAAGTATGGTAAGTTACTATGACCAACGGATTTATCGGTTAATGTGGAGTTGCATTCCTTAATGGGGAATCGCCTTTAGCGTAAAAGTTTGTAAGTATTGTGAAAATGCTAAGTATGAGATATACTTCTATGTCATTGTAGGGTTCATTGGGAAAGCTACTTCAACATGGGCAGTTGTATGGGCAACTTCGGCAAGTGGCTAGGGTATGGTTTAGACACATGTATATGGTAAATAACTAATGAACAACACATGTCATCATCTCACCATTGTGTCACAAAGGTCTTGGTCTTTGCATTGTTCCACCGTTGTCTTGGTATTTGATCATGTCTATTGAACCTCCGGGTCGGACTTCCGTGTTCGGTGGCCCTGGGTTGTCTCGCATGACTCATGTTTCTATGTTCTATGTATTTGTGCTCGCGGACACCGGGGCGTTAGTTCTCCTGCCAGGGGATTGCTACGCCAGTCAACTCTTGTGAACTCCCATGGTAAGAGGTCCTCCGGTGCGGGGCGACGGGCGAGAGGGTATGCGATACGAGGTTCACCCCACCACCCGCCATGGGGCTTGGAATGTAAGTCGGCCGGGCAACATGCTGCTAACGGGGCTTGTATATAGGCTGGCTGAGCTTCCCATTGTCCCAGAGCTATGTTTATGATGATTTGGTATTTTGGCTATGTTCTTTGCTTCTGTTGCTCATGTGTTATATTCCTTTGCATTAGGTTGTCATTGTCTTAGCACTGTGCTCACGTAGGATTTTCCATCTGTGTTTGTGCTTACCCAAGATTTGCAGAGTTTCCATGCATGCAGAGGCAGCCAGGGATCCCCACTTAGTCACGAGGACTAACCCCAGTGAGTGCATATGTGCAGTCAATGAGCAAGGCGGTGTCAAGCTAACGGTAGCAGTGCAGTTGTGGCTCGTGGTTGAGCGAGAAGATTCTAGGGTTGAATTGCTAGAGTTGGATGTTATCTCTATCGAGAATGTTGATTTATTGGATGTTGACCTTACCTGATTATATTGAGTTTATAAACATTTGTTCATTGAATTTGAAGTAAGTTCGTTCAATTGAAAGGAAGATTTAATTCTTCACCAGTATTATCAACCTAGAATTATAGAAGTTTGACAAGATCCCGAGTTGCCAGGAGGGTCAACTCGGCAGGCTCGTCACATAGCTCCGGGACAATGGGAAGCTCAGCCAGCCTATACACAGGCCCCGTTAGCAGCATGTTGCCCAGCCAGCTTACATTCCAAGCCCTGTAGCGGGTGGTGGGGTGAACCTCGTATGCGCATACCCTCTCAGCCCACGTCTGGCACTGGAGGACCTCTTACCATGGGAGTTCACAAGAGTTGACTGACGTAGCAATCCCTGGCAGGAGAACTAACGCCCGGTGTCACAGAGCACAAATACATAGAACATAGAAACATGAGTCATGCCGGAGCAACCCAGGCCACCGAACCTGGAAGTCCGACCCCGGAGGTTCCAATAGACATGATCAAATACCAAGACAACAGTGGAACAATGCAAAGACCAAGACACTGTGACACAATGACTGAGATGATGACATGTGTTGTTCATTAGTTATTTACCATATACATGTGTCTAAACCATACCCTAGCCACTTGCCGAAGTTGCCCATACAACTGCCCATGTTGAAGTAGCTTTCCCAATGAACCCTACAATGACATAGAAGTATATCTCATACTTAGCATTTTCACAATACTTACAGCTTACACTAAGGCGATTCCCCCCATTAAGGAATGCAACTCCACATTAGCTTCTGATAAATCCGTTGGTCATAGTAACTTACCATACTTCTTACGTATAATTCTCATCCAATACCATGTCGGAGTAGCTAAACTTACTGACACGGGTGATGATCACAATGTAATCACGTCGATGAAGTCGCAAGCATGGCTATCATTGATGTAGCTCCGACGCCTACGTACTTTGCTGAACAAGGAAAGATACTACCAATCCACACAATGCAATACTTGCCTCATAACCATTCTCCCATGGGGATAATCCATTAGCTATGATGCCTTTGATAAAATACAATGCAACAACTTAGAAACTTACATGTATACACTTAGACTAACAGTGCTCCACGCCATAGCCTCATCTGGACACTCCATATACCTCATATTACTCTCCCGGCCCAACTTCTCCAGATCTCCAAAGTTCCAACATCTATTTCTTTTTGAACCATTGTTAGCTAAGGTTTTTTAATATTCTAATTAAAAACCCACTTTCCATAGCTTAAGATTTATTAATGCGTCTTAATGTGGAAACTCCAAATCTTGCACTTCTGGCTTAAAAATCCACAGGACCTCATGACCGCAACTGGATATAGCCTCTGCCAACTTACCATAAAACCAGGCCCCATCTCCAGGAACCACTCGTTCAATGCCGCATGTTACTTTAAGACCTTATCTTGTTTAATTCAACAAAGCATACTTAAATAACTAATAATCAAATCAGACCTATCTCCTGCATCTGTACTGAACTTACTATTGTGGATAGCCTGTGCTAGATCCATGCCCTTGTACTTCTATAGTTTCCCTTATACTCCTTGTATATTTATTTATCCACTTCTTATAACTTTATTTAAGGTGTACATGACATTTGTTAACAAGACATCAAGGAAAAGGACAAATAAAACAACGAAACAACCAACAAACAAATCGGGTTACAGGCCGGGTTGCAACTTTTCGGAGCTGCCCACAATGCATCGGGGTTCTAATGCCCAAATCGGCCTGTTCCATGTCATATCGGGATGTTTCCGGATCTTCTGGCTCCGTCGGCGATGATTCCGTCTGTTGCATGAAAAAACCGTTGTTGCAGCCCATAACTTCTCAACTAGATTCCTCCTGCATCAATTTCGGCCTACTCCAGGCTCTTTTAGGATAATTACCATGCATCTAGATTAGCTTCTATTCCATCTTTCGTTCCTCTGGATGTTTCTGCATGCCATACTTTCTCGAACATACATAGCCAAACCTTCTTAATAATTCATGCATAAATCCAATGATATCAGCCCATGTACCTCAGATTAACTCAACAAAACCCCACCTGTAAGAAGATGTTTGATGCCGTTCTTGATGTGATCTCCAAGCTCTTGCCTCTTTGGTGTCTCCAACAGAATCCTTCTATGCTCTGCAATTCGTCTCTGGCCTCCTACAAAAGCTTTGCAAGGCTCCTTCTAAAAAACACAAGAAAACCCTTGCTTTTAAGCTCTCTACACATGCATGCACGCATGCATGCATGCAATGCATGTATACATGCGTATTTAAATACGCATGCTGCCCCATCAAGTGGCCAGGTCCGTTACAGTCTCCCCTTCTAAAAATTAACCCATGTCCTCATGGGTCAAACTGGGCAAAACCGTCTAGACGTTTATGAGTAGTCGCTTCTACCCATTTATGCCGGTGTCTCGGGAATGCCCCACAGGCACATTCAAGGTTCGAATACTCGAGCGGTCTACCATGGGCCCGTTACAGTCTCTCCCACTAGAACTATGCTCGTCCTCGAGCATCCAAGGCTATACCATATCTATGTCATATCATGTCACAATGATTACCAAGTCTTTGCAAATTACCCATGCATATAGGCACCCATGGAGACTCGAACTCGAGTCCTGCTCTGATGCCAACTGTGACATGATATGACATAGATATGGTATAGCCTTGGATGCTCGAGGACGAGCATAGTTCTAGTGGGAGAGACTGTAACGGGCCCATGGTAGACCGCTCGAGTATTCGAACCTTGAATGTGCCTGTGGGGCATTCCCGAGACACCGGCATAAATGGGTAGAAGCGACTACTCATAAACGTCTAGACGGTTTTGCCCAGTTGGTTAAGGGCATGTCGGTTAGGAACGTCACACCAGCCCCCACAGGTGTTCAGAGAAGAGGCGAGATCGACCTGCGGCGAATCACATCGACAGTCAGAGACGATGGAGAAATCACAGAAATCGACGTCGATGAGTATGCAGGGAGACAGAGAGCAGGAGCTCGAGGGGACGACGAATCAACAACGTCGCACAACGACAGGTCACTGAGATACTATCTTTCCCTGCTGATGGACGGGAGAATACCGCAAATTCAGCCCAAGGGGCGAAGAAGGAGTATTCATGCTCATCGCACTCTCAGGCTTTAGCAGGCATGCTCGGTTGGCTTCAAACACCGACTACGCCATCTTAGTCAAGAGAACGATGGCGCTTGACATCTTCGACTTCGCCGTACCCTACTGACGGCAGGGAAGACTAGCAGTAACCGCGGCTTACACTTCCGACCGCAGGGTAGAGGAATTGGTGACAGCCTTGCAGGGCGGGTCATCAACAAATATCCTCAGGAACTTGGGACGTTCGGTAGGAACAGCCCAAGTTAAGAAATTTCTCCAGGATAACCCATCCTACCGGCGATTTCAAGAATAGTTGGACTCTTGATCCCGGGGGCATTGTATTTAAGATATTACATATATATAAGTACATTTTCTTTTGCACTTTAAATGTTCTGTTGATGTATTTTGTCCCACAACTATACCAACAAACACATATAATGCAATAGAACAAATAAAGCTAACCGTAGGGCCATGATCTATATTTGTGTATGCAGCTAGAGATCCAGGCACAGGTGAACAAGAACGGCAACTCCGCAGGGAAGAGCAGACTCCACCCAGACCACACCCGGCAAGGAGCCTGTATGAAGCATTTGGCCCAATGACTCCTGAGGAAGAAATGTTGCAGATGAGAATGGACCTCGAGCAAATAAAGGCTTTCTTGGCAGCACAAGGAGGAGTTGGCCCAAACGACAATGTCCAACTGCCGGAAGCACCACCTCAGAAGAAGAGTAAGGACAAGAAGAGGAGCAAGAGAAGGAGGTCCCCCAGCACGGAATTCTCTGACACAAGCTCAGATTCGGACTCCGAGGAAGAGGAAGAGGAAGAGCAGGTGCAAGACCGTAGAGACGGCAGACACAGGGACCCAAAGGCCTCAGATTACCAGAAGAAGGTTGACTCAGCACTTAGCAATGTATGGAAAGCCAGAAAATTGGAACAGTTCTCGGGAGATAACAGGTCTAGGATGGAAGCAGAGGCATGGTTAGATGAGATGAGCGAGTATGGCAATGCCTATAGCATGAAGGGCAAGGACAAGGGCAGAGTGGCAACAGCCAGCCTTAAGGGAGCGGCACACATTTGGTGGAAGGGCTATGCCAGAGCACATGGCTTAAGCAGGGATAGTTGCAGGTTCAAAAAGTTTGCTAAGGCATTCAAGCGACATTATGTCCCGCGAGAATATAAGTCCAACATGATGCAGCTGTTCTACAGGTTGCAGCAAGGCAACAAATCAGTCCAGAAATATACAGAGGAATTCATGAGACTAAGGCTTTATGTGCCGAAGTTGAGTGAAAAGCACGCAGTAGAGAGCTATATTGAAGGATTGAATGAGGAGATCCGCAAGCTTGTAAGGGCAATAAACCCCAAGACGGTGTCAGAAGCAGAATCCAAGGCAATAAGCTTGCAAGGAACGGGGCCTCAGAACAACGGGCAGAGGCAGCAGTATTACCAGGATAAAGGCAAGGCAACAGGGAGGTATAGCCCTAGAGCAGCCAGCCCAGGTCCAGCTAAAGCCCCATATAGTGGCAACCATGGGAAGCAGCAGGAGAAGAAGCAGGTGTCCTTCAAGGACAAGCAGGAAGGGTCAAACTACTCCAAAGCAGTGCGGTCCTTCTTGCAAGCAATGCCCAAGGAGAAGAGACAGGAGTGCATAGAGAAGTAGCTTTGCTTCAGGTGCTTTCAGCCAGGCCACAGGACAGTGAACTGCCCCTTCGTCATGAGCGCAGCGCTAGCGGAGTTGGGTGGATGGGACACTCCGTCTGACGACGACGGCGAGGCAGCACGCGACCATATTCAGGGTAAGTGTCACATTTTTGCTGCCATAGATACAGAACAAGCAGAGAATCAATATAAGGTAATTTCCACAGTAGGGAAGGCCAAGGCCAAGTCTTTCATAGTCCTCATAGACTCCGGAAGTAGCCACAACTTTGCGTCCCCAAGAATGGTAGAGATGTTGAAGTTGGAACCGTTGAAGTCAAAGCCGAGGCCCCTAGTGTTAGCAAGTGGAGCAATAAGACACACGGCAGGCAAGAGGATAAACTTCAACATCGACTTGCCAGGAATTAACATCCAGATGGGGGCAGAAGTAATGGGTATCGGGAAGTATGACTTGATCATAGGAATGGAGTAACTTGGACCAGCAGGGGCCATCATTGATTGTGGAAAGCGGAAGGTGACCCTCACAGCGCCCAACGGCAAGATCATTGAGATCACAGGTAAAGAAGTTGTTCCCATCATGCAGTGTATGTCTAGTAAGCAGCTGCTCAAGTGCATCAAGAGCGAGCAGGTAGCATATATCTTCAAGCTTGAGATCGAAGAGCCCGAGTCAGAGGAAAGCAAGGAAGACAAGGTGCTCAGCAAGTTGCCCAAGCAGATAGCTAAGTTGATCACGGAGTTCCACGATCTCTTTCAAGATGAGATCGAGCAGCTCCCTCCTTATAGGGGAGTCGAGTGTGAGATAGCACTCGAACCAGGAACGAAGCCGACGAGCAAGGCTCCATACAGAATGACGATGCAGGAGCTGACGGAGCTAAAGAAGCAATTGCAGGAGTTACTCGACCTAGGCTTCATTAGACCTAGCGTCTCACCATTTGGCGCATCCATTCTTTTTGTGAAGAAGAA
Organism: Isoetes taiwanensis; assembly: GCA_021234155.1. Classification (NCBI taxonomy): domain Eukaryota; kingdom Viridiplantae; phylum Streptophyta; class Lycopodiopsida; order Isoetales; family Isoetaceae; genus Isoetes; species Isoetes taiwanensis. The sequence goes on along the minus strand of JAJEKV010000029.1, from coordinate 2,151,864 downwards.
GGATGGTAGCTTGAGGATGTGCATAGATTACAGGCAGTTGAACAAGCACACCATCAAGAACAAGTATGCGCTCCCCAGATCGGATGACTTAATGGATCAACTCCACATTAGGGATTTTTTGAGGTTATAAAAGGGCCTTCTAAGAACTGCTGACTAAGCTATATGAACTACCAATCAGAAAACAGAACTGGTAATCCAGTCAGCAAAACTGTTATAACTAACTCACTGGATCACATTTTCTAGCATAACTGTCGATAGAAAAGTCCAAATGATCTCTCGTTTAATGCAATAGATAGATCTCGTTGAGATCTTTCCAACCTTAGGTGCTTTGCACATATTTTAACCACTTATGATTGTCAAAACTCCAAAAAATATGGTTTTTACCATTTTTTACTATCCTACGAGGCTAACAGATATGCAAACCATCCAAGGTTGGAAAGATCTCAATGAGATCTATCTATTGCACCAAACCAGAGCTCATTTGGACTTTTCTATCAATACTTATGCTAGAAAATGTGATCCAGTGAGTTAGTTATAACTGTTTTGCTGACTGGATTACCAGTTCTGTTTTCTGATTGGTAGTTCATATAGCTTAGTCAGCAGTTCTTAGAAGGCCCTTTTATAACCTCAAAAAATCCCTAATGAGGGGCAAAAGTCTTCTCCAAAATTGACCTAAGGTCAGGCTATCATCAGATCAGGATAAAGAAAGAAGACATCCATAAAACCACCTTCAGAATGCGGTATGGGCACTATGAATTCACGGTAATGCCTTTCGGCTTATCGAACGCCCTAGCAACGTTCATGAGGCTCATGAACGACATCTTCAGGGAGTTCTTGGATACCTTTGTGATAGTATTCTTTGATGATATTCTGGTGTATAGTAGATCACTGGAGGAACACGTACAACACCTAAGGAGAGTGCTTGAGAAGTTAAGGAGGCACCAGTTGTACGCCAAGTTGTCGAAGTGCCAATTCGCAACGGAGAAGGTGGAATACCTGGGGCATGTGATCTCAGCAGAAGGAATCTCGACGGATCCTGCCAAGATTGAAGCAGTGATTCAGTGGTCGGCACCGAAGAATGTCCATGAGGTCAGAAGTTTTCTTGGCCTAGCAGGGTACTACAGGAAGTTTGTGAAGAACTTTGCAAAGATAGCGGCCCCGCTAACAGATTTGACGAGGGCGGAAAAAGTGAAGGATTGGGCGGATCATTGGCACAAGAAAGCCCAAGCAGGGTTTGAATTGTTGAAGGAAGCTTTGACAACCGTCCCCGTCCTGACCTTGCCAGACCCAAAGAAAGACAAGCTTGTGGCGACAGACGCAAGTAAGATAGCCACAGGTGCAGTGCTCACGCAGGAAGAGCGAGTAGTAGCGTATGATTCCCGGAAGATGAACGACACCGAAGTGCGCTACCCGACTCATGATCAGGAGTTGCTTGCAGTTGTCAGGGCACTAAGAATTTGGAGGCACTACCTCTTGGGAAGGAAGTTCCAGTTGGACACAGATCATCAGAGCCTCCAATATGTATTCACGCAACCACACCTTAACCTGGAGTTCCTCGAAGAGTATGACTTTGATATAGTCTATAAGCCGGGGAAGCTCAATGTGGTAGCAGATGCGCTTTCAAGGCATCCTCTGACAACTAGAGTGCATTGCAATGCAATTTCGACGCTCTCCAGTGACTTCGGGAAGAAGATCGAAGAAACCTTGCCAACAGATGCAGACTTCAAGGAAGTATGGGCGAGCTTGTGCAAGGAAGCAAGAACAGATAAGGAGAGGGAAACCTTCAAAAATTTTAAGAAGGAAGGTAACCTTCTGTACCATAAAAACAAATTGTGCGTGCCTGAATCATCAGGGGTAAGGAAGTTGATTTTCCACGACACCTACAACAGTCCAATAGCTGGCCATGCAGGATTTATGAAGACATATTTCAAAGTGCGCAACAGCTATTATTGGCCAGGAATGAAGAAGCAGGTAGCTCGCTACATCAAAGAGTGTCAGCTATGTCAGCAGACGAAGGCAGAGCAGCTTCGAATTCCAGGGGCATTAGAACCATTAGCGGTGCCAAATGCTAAGTGGGAGGTCATCAGCATGGACTTCATAACAGGGCTTCCAAGGACAGTAAGAGGGAATGATGCCTTGATGGTCGTGGTCGATAAGTTGTCGAAGATGGCACATTTTGTGCCTTGCAGGACCACAGACATAGCTATGGATATAGCGAAGCTCTTCACCAAGGAAATCTTCAGGTTCCATGGCATGCCGAGAGAGATCATCTCTGACAGAGACCCGAAGTTCATGAGTGCCTTTTGGCAAGATCTTTTTGCGACAATTCAGACGAAGCTGTCCATGAGCACAGCCTATCATCCTCAGACGGATGCGCAAACCGAGCGGACCAACAGAATTTTTGAGGATATGCTACGAAACTATGTCTGGAACAAGCAGAGTATGTGGGAAGAGTTTATTCACTTGGTGGAGTTCGCTTATAATAGCACCAAGCAGGAATCATCCCAGATGTCGCCGTTCATGATCAACTACGGCTACCAATGTCTAACCCCAGACACTTGGCACAATCCCGTGTCAAAAGTAGAGGTTTCGCAGCAAATGTTGGCCGACATGCAGCAGCTGGTAGAAGAGGTCCGGGGATATCTTCTTGCGGCAAGGAGTCGACAAAAGAGCGTCGCCGACAAGCATCGGACGGTCAGAGAGTTCCAAGTTGGCGACAACGTTTAGCTCAAGATCAAAGTGAAGCAGGCGAAGCTCCGCATCGGGAATTGTAAGAAGCTTGCTCCAAGGTGGCCTGGACCGTTCACAATAGTCAAGAGAGTAGGTAATCAATCCTACAAGTTGGATCTACCAGCATACCTAAAGATTCATAAAGTCTTCCACGTGAGTTTGTTGAAGAAGCATACTCCAAATCAAACCCGCCTCCCAGACTCTGTCTGAGCGATCTAGCTCATTAGTTTCCCTTTTTAGCTTCATCTTCTAGCAGCTCAGCAGGATGGTCGAGTTCAGAGCAGGAGGAGCGAGCCAAGGATCAGGTATTTTGTCAATTTAATAGCCTAAACCGTCTCCTAGTCATTGAATCAGTAGGTTTAGCCTATTAAATCGCCCATAGCAGCCATCTAGATCCCCAGATACCAAGCTCTAACAAAAGAACCTAACTCTATGATATAGATTAGATCTTATTCTTTAGTTCTCTGTGATATGTATGGATGATGTATCTCTGTGGACCCATTGTATTGGGAAGGGGGGTAGAGACCCTAAAGCCTGGTAGTTGATGCTCCTAGCTAGCCTCTTTAGCACACTGTAAATTCGGCCTGTGTACAAGAACCACACCTGGTTGTGGGTGAAGGGACTAGACTGGCTCACAAGGAGGTTCATGTCCTGACTCATGAGAATGATCCCTCTGGTGTGTAAGGCCTACCGGGGATTCCTGTGGACTAGGTCTAATGGCTTGCCACTGCGTGTGGGCAAGGCATGGGCTCGACACCCGTGGAGTGATGCGTCGCTCTCCATTGGGTTCAAGTCGAATAAGGGCAGTGGCCCTCTAGTCACCTTGAGTCAGCATGTAGATCTCTGGAGGGAGTGATCCCTACCTGCCCCATCGGAACTAGGGAGATGCAACCCAGGAATAGCCCCCTTGGCTATGCATCCGGCGGGCTACAGTCAGGTCCCAACACTTTGCATGAAGCAGAAAGCGAGAAAACACTTTCAAAATTCTTTTCCTGGCTGCTGCAATCCAAAAACTAGCGGGAGCAGGAGAAACAGATCCTCCTACTTCCGGATTGATGACATGGCACAACCTACTTCTAATTCTGATTGAATGAGATCGTCGAAGACCTAACCGTCAAACCAAACCGTCACTTACTGTTCTTGACGGGCCCAAAAAAAAATTGGAAAATGGCTCAAGCACCCCTAAAGCACTATGTGTCGCTGACAAAGGAAATGTCCCCCACCTATGCGCTTTCACCCTCTCCAACCATCGCCCTGAATTTTCGGCACCTTACCAGCTTAGCTCCCAAATCTGAAGAACATCCAGCTTAGTCCATCCTGCATCCAGAATCGGCCCATCCAAATCCCAGCTTAGCCCATCCTGCATCCAGAGTCGGCCTTTTTGAAGGCGAATCTTCGCCGTTTTTCTTTTTGGTTCCAATCTTTTTTCTTCTTAATCTTCTCCAATCGTCGCCGTTTTCAGATTTTTCTTCTTTCATCTCCAATCTTCTCCATCTGATGGCTCCAATCTCTGCCCCAAACACTGATTCGAATCTGATGGCTCCGATCTCTGCCCCAAACACAAAGCAAATGCAAAACCGAAGAAGAGAAATCGAAGGCATGCCTCTGCTGGCATCCATTGCAGATGGTAACACAGAACCAGGATGAACCCAGGCCTAGGCTTTCGGCTATGCACAGCATCACCACACTTTTGCTGCTCGCCTAAGCTGCTCGCCTCAATCGACTCCCCATGCCACTATCAATCTGTGATTTTTTATTCAAATAAGGAGCGCAGGCTACCTACCAGAAGCCTCCCTCCAATTTGAAGAGGGGAATCAGCTTCGGCCGAAACCCTTGCCTAGAAGACTGCCCAACTTGGATCCCTTGCTGCCGAAAAAAGAAAGGACAATGCATTCTTATCCTTCTTTTCTCAGACCATGCATAGAGACCAGAAAAAAAAAAAAAAAAACACATCCAAGAGCCGATCTTCATAGGCTGCATTGATTGCCCGACAAGCAGCTCGAATTGCTCAAAAAATACAGTTGGACTATTGTTTTGCATACAATACACACCCCAAATCTAAGGCAAAACCATGCGAGAAATACTTTCCCCAAATACCAAACGAAATAATTAGAACATTTGAATGTTTGTTTAGTGAAACATGAGATGTCATTTGAGCAGTTGTATTCAAGCTAGTACCTAGAAAGTAAAAGTTTTATAGGCTTCAACATACGTTTGTTGGCCTACGACTATGGCTTCTCTAACACGTTCTCTACTAACACATGCTTTTAAAGCTACAAACAAATGTGAGGACATGACATAAAAAAAGAAGCACTCAAGCTATTCAAAAAATGATAGAGCATTTCATGACTGGAATTTCATTCGAAAGGAAATTAAAGATACGATTTTACAAAATACACTTTTTCTGAAATAACTATGAAATATGGAGTCCAGACATGGCGGAGAATCACCAGATCAATTGTATAGGTCCTGTTCTAAATTGTTATTTCCAAAAATGGCATAAACTGTCACACATCTGACCATTCCTTATTCATCGAGAAACTATAAAACTTGGCTTTGATGTAGAACAACCATCAGACTGCTTCAACCAACAATAACAAAAATTAGATTCTCGATGTGCACACAGATGAGGTAAAGCAAGCTGCTTACTTTACAAAGCTCCAAAAAGAATTGCCCATACTCAGTTGTAGCCAACTTGGCTGGATCATCGTACTTTCTAATTAATGACCTTTTCCATTTGATAAGATTAGAATAACTTAAGAATGTAATAGTCAGTAACGAGATAAAAGATACTACTTACTCCAAGTCTCTGCAATCAACTCTCTCTATTTCCATTATATAGTCTTCCATGATAAACCAAGCTTTTCGGATCTTCTCGTCTAAACTTGCATTCCACTGCAGCTTATCTCCCTTATAGAGCCTACGTATGATATGACCTAAACATGAAATGGATACAAATGCAAGGTGAGACTCTTACTACAAAAATAGGTAAACCAAAGTGAATAAACTTACCCATTTTACATTTAAAGAATTTGCCCTGGTACTCTGCAGACTTAGCATAATATCCAATGCAATAATACTTATATCCTTCCCAGAAGTCCATGGCGCTGACCCATACCCAGAAAAAAATAACCTTCATAGTTAAAATGGGTAGATTGCATTAATGTCTAAAAGACAATTACCTGAAATACGTTTTCTCAAGCGTATGGCGCACATCCTATTGCAAAGAAAGCTAACTCAGAATTCAACGGTAATAATAGCAAATAAAATGACTAATGTCATGAGGACCTGATTTGCAACTCCATCCCCTAATCCATCAAGTTTTGCTTCAATAAGATCAGTAAGAGATGTAAGCTGGGACATAAGCCCATCAACTTCAACTTCCTGATCATTCTCACCTGCACAGATGAGCTAACATCAATTTCAAGGCATTAGCCTGCAACTTTGAATAACCACCCTACCATGATGATCTTTTACTTCATAGGGCTGCTTCTGCACCAATGGCTTTCCATGCCTCACATTTATCACCTCATCATGTGTTATTGCGTCAACTGCAGCTGCAGAATTTGTCGCAGGCCTGCACATGATTATCAAATGCATTAAGAATAATAGATAAACATGACACGGACAATGAATTTGCATGCTCCTACTTTTTTGAATATGTGCTAGATGTCTCGGTTACCATCGTTTTCTTCTGGCTTTGCTCTTCAGAAGTGCAAAATGTACCCTCAACTTTCTTTAGTTTTTCCATGATTTCGTCCACTGTTCAACTGATACCATTAAACCAAAACGCTCCATGTATGCACAAAATTATACCAGAATACTAGATACAACTTGCAAGACCTGATCAAGGAGAACTATGTATACCATTTCTCTTAGGACGTGATTCTGTAATAGTAGAAATGCATTTTGCTTGCACTGGTTCTTTACTACCTGCACAACTTCCTGCAAACAAGCATATCCCATGAATTTGAAACAGAGAGAGCAACAGACCACAAAATTCATCTTCATACCCATGCTCACTTGCAACCCCTGTACTTCAATATGGCCAGTAAGACATCCTGCACTTCCCATATCCGTGCCTCTAGTATATGAGACTTCTTGGATAACTTGGTGATCACTGTACCTTTGGTGTGCACCATTACGAACAAGACTACTGCTACCTTTATCCTGCTTGAGCCCTAAGTCCTTGCTCAACTCAGTATTATTATTTGCTGCTGCAAAGTTATAACATGCAAAAAAGGACATGAAATGAGAGAAATAACAATGCTGGCAAGAACCACAGTGAAGGCTCACACGTGAGATAATTTTTAACACCTAAGAATCAGCAGAGTAAAAACGAACGTGCTTATGCATGTCTAAATTGTGAATTTGTGCACTACAGGTACCTTTTATAGAAGAAAATCTCTTCTTCTGACTTTGATACAAATTTTCAGGATTCGCATCTGTTTTCACGTCCCTTGTACAGGGCTCGTTTAATTGAATAAGAAATTCCCCTAGTTCAATCTCTATATTTCCCTCCAAACTTTGGCTCTTTGCCAAGTATTCAGTAGCCAAATGGCCATTGTTTTCATCAAACAGAAAAGCCTGGATATAGAACAGTTAACATATTCTCTTAGAAAGGCACGGGAATAAATATTGCATAGCATGTTAGTACCTTCTTTTGCCCGTTCACATTTAGAATGCCATCTCGATAAATTTTTCTTTTGCGCGACTTGTGATTCGTATACAATACCTTAAACTTGTTCGTTATGTCCTGCAGATCCAATAAAATATGTGCTTCAAATTTTTGAATACTGAAGTTACTACATGGCAACAATGGCAGCAAATAACCAAGCGACTCGTATGTAAAATCTAGAACAATACTAAATTACTGCCGAATGACATACACGGAAAGACCGAATCTGCATCAGTACCTGCATCAGGACTTCTGCTTCCGGTGTTGCGCTGGATCACTGGTTTAACCCTTGAATTGAAGCATATTTGAATAAATTGCAGCGCCAAATTTCTGAGTACGCATTAATAATATTGGGTTGCCCTAAAGCGGGGGGTGGAATATTCTTATATTTAATGACATCTTCAGGTTTATCTCTATCTGTTTGGTGTTTTTTTTTTGTCCCGTCCTAATATTTCCGCGCCACAATCCATTTTCATATTGTTCTGCCATGTTTTTATTGGGAAGAATCCACTCTGTCCAGTGATGGTAAGCCATCGCGTTGTGCTATGGCGGTGGCCAGTGGATAGAGAAAATGCAATGAAATAGGAGGCAGGCAAAATATGCTTCCTTAGAAGCGTAGGGCATGAAGCTTCGGCATCTTTCGGTGCAAAAAAGGCGATGAATGGGTGTATTTTTAGTGCGGCCTGTTGTCGAAACTATTGCTACACTCAAGCTTCACAATGGCATCATATAATACGCTGCGCTAATGCTTTCCGACAGTGTTAGAAAATAAGAAATAGGTAAAAAAAAAAAAAAAAAAAAAAAAAAACTGGGGGCTGGATTCGACTCCTTTGCCACACATCCGGTGGTAAATTTGGAAGATCTCCAAGGATATTGAAGGGGCCGCTTAGTCCACTAGATGTTCAACAGATTATGAAAACTGAGAAACTGTACCCAGCTAATCAACTTCGTCCTGAGTAGCTTATGATGAATGAGAGAGCGCTTACTACTGAAGAAATAGGAGACTTGCTGGAGTGCAACATTGCTCAAACCTAGAAAGTACTGGTATGACAAGCTATTTGGGTTGTGGAGGAAGGTGAAAATTTGCAGCGTTTGTAAAACTAGTATTGTTATTTTTGTTTTTTCTAATTTTCGATCCAACGGGATGGAGGAAAGCTAGATATTTTTATTTTTTCTAATTTTCGATCCACGTCGGGGCACAAATCGCATAATTAGACCAGATCTTTTTGGCCACTCAAGGACGTACTTGCCTGGGTACGTAGATTAGAAACGGATAAATAAGCTCCTTTTGTTTGGTTTTGAAGGTTGTGGAAGAAGCACTATCTTTAAGCAGGGGATAGAGGATACAACATTGATTTTTTATATTAGCAATTCGTAGAACAACATTAGAAATTTTAGTTTGACTTTTGTCATATGCATGATTTTCTTATGACTCTTTGCCTCGAGAGTATTCCCTTCTTCTGACTCACTCCGCCAAATACAGGGGAGCTGTGAAGGAGAAATATTCGCGACGGCATTGGCCGCCGCAATAAATTTCTTGTAGTGTATAATGATGTTCTCACATGTTCACATTTCGCAAAATACCCTTTTCATGGTTTTCTTTGAAAGGACGGAAAAGATTATAAATACATGCTAGGGAACCCACCGGTCGGAGCTAGTTTCCAGCAGGAAACCGGCAGCACCGCGTCTGCTGGTTTCTCGTCGAAAATTGGCGATGACAGGTGGGTTCATGCATGTAAATCAATGCTTGGGCAAAACTTCGTTCATTTTTTTCCTTCCTTTGCTCTCTGGCAATGGTGCTTCTCGGGCAATGGCGCTTCTCTGGCTCTCGTTGTTTTCTAAGCCAATGTATGCGTTTTATTGTAGATATTGATGGAGGAAACCGCGTTGGCTTGGGAATTTCCTGAAATAAATCCCCTGGCGGCGCCGCCGCTCACGGGCAACCGCCAGGGGGTTTATTTCAGAAAACCCCCGAGCCAATGCAATTATGCCACGTAAATGTCTGCAAGGCAAAATTTTTACGTGGCAAAAAATTTAGGTCTACGGCAAGTTCTGGCCCTCTGTTTCTTGCGGATCCGGTCCTTGTTTCTGTGATATAAGCGACAAATGCCCCTGTTATATAATCCAGCCCTGCTTCTTGTTAGATAAGCAAGAAGATTGAAGATATAAGCAAGAAGATTGAAGATATAATGGAGAATTCGGTATCCATGTGGAGAATTTTCGATCTCTATTTACTTTAGATTTGGTTAAAATAGGTTCATTTATAAAAGCAGTAGAAGAGCATCGTACATTCATATTGAAATTGTAAAAGATAACAGTGTATTCAGGCTCCATGGCCTTCAAGGCCCCAGAGGGCATTGAATTTATTATTATTATTATAATCCGGCCCCTGTTTCTTGTTTCCTGTTTCTTGTCTGAAGGTTGAAGCAGAAGCTAAAGGTTCTTGTTATATAAGCAAGAAACGCCCCTATTCTTGCGGATCTGGCCCCTGTTTCTGTGATGCCCTTGCTTCTTGCAGATCTGAAGAACCGAGCTCCGGAGCTCTTGGCGAGCTTGCAAGGCGGTGGAAATCGCCGGATGCCGGCATTGCACCATTTCTTCCAGATCCTCCAGAGCTTTGGCGGCACCGCCTGAGCTCCCGACCAGGCTGGTTTCCTGTTTTAAACAAAGAGATAAAAAACAAGAAAATTCCGCTTTGCGGACGTTTACGTAGGCGTTTATATCTTTCTTGAAGTTTTCATAGATTCCTGACGATTTTTTGTTTACGGTGTAGGTTTCTATAGGGTTTTTGGGCTTCGAGTTCTTATGGCTTAGGCTTTTCTTCTTGTCCACGTCTTAGGCATTATGATTACAGAGAAAATGCAGAGACCGAGTTTTGCGGTATTGTTTATAGCATTATCGTTCTTTTTATGCAGAGACATAGCTTATAAAGTAGTTCGCAAGCGCTCGTTGCACCATGAAAGATTGATTTGGCTTGGTGCAAAAGCAGATTATAAGCTTTTGAATATATTTTTTGAATTCGTCAAGTCTGCTATTCAGAAGCTTGCATTTCTATTTCTGAGCTTTGAAATTCTGCGCATTATTGATGGACTTTGCAGATTTGTTGTATCACACAATGTGGAGTTAGGAATCAGTCTAGAAAATCTTCAAGTCGCCCTGCATTTGTATGGAAGGACTCAATTCGTATTTACTTATATGTTCTTGATTCCAAATTTTGGCACTGCCAATATTGGCAGAAGGTTAAAATCCCTACTGAAGAGATTCCGAATGGTATACGAAAGAAACAAGGTGCTGCGCACGGAGGGTTACCCTCCATGGCCGGAGAGTGAAGTGGCTTAAGTTGTAGTTGTAGACAATAGAGTGTTTGAATCGAAATTGCTATTTTAAAACATTCACATTTTGTGAAGGTGATGGTTCGCATTTGCATTACTAAGTTCTGCTTAGGTGTTGAGGTGTTGTTGGAGTAGGATGCAGTTGGACATATAGGGTAGAATTACCCTATATTTCCAAAAATTATCCCAAGAAGCCTCTAGATTCTCCAAGATTCTATGTGATTTTATGAGACTTAGCAAGATTCCATGAAGGCTTCCCCGAATTCCCTTAGGTTCTCCAAGATATTATATATATTCCCATAGATTGACTTAGATTCTCTTAAATTTTATGAGATACCTTTAGGTTCGCTTACATTCTTTTAGATTTTATAAGGTTTTCCTAGATTTTATGAAGGTTGTAAGGATTTGTGCATTATAATGAAGTTATAGTTGTTGCATGTTGATGTGGTAGTTACAATTGTTGCATGTTGATGTGTTAGTTACGATTGTTGCATGTCGATGTGGGAAGGGCTGCGATTAGTTTTATATGAAATTTATCCATGGAATTCAAGCACCATTGGGTTGATGCACATGTAAGAGACCATGTGAGAAGAGTTCATGGTTTATTAAGTATATTTGTTCTATCTATAATAATGTGTGAGAATAGTGGGGTGGGTGGTTGTTTGCTATCATTAATGTTTCTTCAAGTTTCATGATGCAAATAGAAGGAAGGAAGGAAGAAATGTAAGTGGGCCAAAAGAGTGTACATTAAGACGTTTTTTATGGTTCATGGTTATAGTGAAGGTTGTTTATTGTTTAAAGCAGTATTAAATAACCTAAAATGACTATTTATGGCTGTAAAAATTCCACGATTATACTAAGAAAACCTAAGGTAATTATTTATGATCCTAGAAATTCGATCATTCAGTAAATAAGTGGGTCGCCGCTAGGAGATCTAGTTGTTGTATAGGGTTTATTATTCGGAATTATATTGTTCTTGTGATGCAAGTGCAAGTAACGATCCAAAGAGATTTATTTTAGATGTAACGGGGCATAAGTTGCAGAATATGCAACGCTCAGCAGCATCTCTCCATGTGGGGCTCCAATAACTAAAGTCTATCCCCAAATAACATGCATGACCACATGGAAAATGAGCCCAACAATAACTAGTCACCCTAAATTTGCCAACTTAGATGCATTTCAATTTGATCTCAAACCCTGGATAAGTTACAAAGAACAATATCTTCGCCCATGTAGTAATGCATGTCAGAAGAAAAGTCTGAGCTCAAGAAACATGCATGACCGTGGGAGACAAAACACCTAGTTTATTCAACTGCATCACCTCCATAAATTCCAAATCATTACCGTAGCTAGCAAGCAAGCAAGTTCCATAATATGCACATCCTAGCACCAGCTCTCCATGCAAACATTCCCAGACTGTTCCCCTGCAATAAATCAAACCATCACATTAAACAGCGTGCAAGCAAGCTACACAATTTAATTTCATACCAAACCCTCTATAAGTTACAAAGAATACTATCTTCACCTATCTAGTAATCCACAACAGCATGTCCCTGCGAGGCAAAGCAACTAGTTTATCCAACTGTGTCACATGTTAAAGCAATTCGAAAGATTTAAAATCCAAGACTAAACATACTAGCCTAGTTAGATCTCACAAAGGATGGTAATGCAAGGCTGGGTTTAGTTCCACCCGGAGATCCAAAGATGCACACTCTAGCAACAAAGCTGCAAGGTAGATGCATGTCACGGAGGTCATTTCAAGAATATTACCCTGCATGGAAGTCTCAAGGCTATTTCCAGCAAAATCACATTGCGTAAATTATCCGAATGATCACTTTAAATAACATCATGGAGGCAAGCGTCAGAATATGCACAGCTTAGCAACATATTACCCTGCATGCCGATGACTATTTCCACCAAAATCGCATTGCATAAATAATCCGAATAATCACTTTAAATAGCATCATGGAGGCAAGCTTCAGAATATGTGAAAACATATATGGCAACCAAGGCATGCGTTTAATTCAAACTTGCAAGATAGATGCATATCACAAGCACCTAGTTTAATACCCCTAAGGCCAGGCAATAACGGGTCACAATAACTACTAATCTATCAAATAATTCTGTTTCCCTAAATAGAAGCCTAGATGTTTCTCACAGCAAAATTACATTGTACAAATTCCACAAATCATCGCCTTAGCTAGCGTGTAGATAAGCTCCAAAATATGCACGTTCTACCAGCACATCTTCTTGGATTCTTCGGACCTGTAAGAACCATAAGGACAATGGTATGCACAGCTTCGCAGCATAGATCAGTCATGCTAGCTCAGATGCATCGAACAGCGGATACAACAAATTTTAACAACAAAACTTTGGGAGAAAACAATTTTGGCAAGGGATCAGAAAACATATATGGCAACCTAGGCAATAGCCAATCACAATAACTAGAACACATTTGTTACCTGCTTGCCAGCAAAGCTTATAAGCCCACTTAAAAGATAAAGAAAATCACATGAAAGAAAATGCATGGCTTCATGGTTCAGGTAAGGTGACTTGTTCTACTACTGTAATGCAAAACAAGAGGACTTTCACTGACTTGCCTGATCAAACCCCTTTGGATCATCAGACGCCATTGTCATTTGACTGCCAAAAATTGGTTAATCTTCTTTAGCATGCCACTTTGTAGGCTAGAACATAGTAATACGTGCCAGCGAAGATAGCAATGTGTGAGACAAGATTTTAGCCATAATTTGATATCTTCTAACCTTCTCAAATCCAGAGAAGGATTCAGAATGTGAACTAATACAGTTGGGTTTGTAGATATATAGAAAAATCAACTGTAATGTTAAGAATGAACAAAAGAACATAGACTGGAAAAAGATTGTACCAACCACTTGCAGAGGTTGTACCAAATGCAGCAAGTCTTTAACAGATTCAAGCATCAAACCCTAAGATGGCAATTATGGACCAAGATACTCATAACAATACGATGGCTGTATGAAGCAAAGCCTATAGTAATTTTGCTGTCTTGTGTCCATAATTGATTTACGCGAATTGAATGCATACAGAGCAGATGGACGAGGAACGACAAAAAAAAACAATGAAGAAAAAAAATTGGTCGCAGCCATGTGCTATGATGGGACGGCATAGCACGAAAGAAAAAACATGAATTCAAACTGTTTCTGCACCATCTTTCATTAATCCAACTATAACAGGACGAGAATTCTTGTGATGAATATTTGAAACAGATTGAATCAACAGAAAATCTGCAAAAGAGGCAGAAAATTATCCGTGACCTTCTCTATCTCCGTGGCTCCGTGCCCATTTTTGGCCGAATTTCTGATTTTACTGGCCTTAGATTTGTAAAACTAGACATCTATATATTCAAGAAAACAATTTGGGCAGTTATCTCCTACTATAACTATGCCTCCTTGATTACTCGTTTCTCAAGAAATGTTATCTCACAAACTGATCAGAGAAGTCAAGGAGGTGTAACCCTTTATTACAGCTCCATATTGAAGAACATAACATCCTGCTGAAGAAATGTTAGAATGAGGCAGCATGTTACCAGGCATAAGGGCCTAATGGTGGCACAATAGTATGTTTCATACTTCCATTTAGAATGGAAAACATTTAGTGCCTGATATATTGTGCGCGTATAATAAGTAGAGTTAACAAAAGGAATAATGTCCTTAATCATGGCATTTAAACAATTATGAATAAGAAGAAAAGAGAAAAGAAAAAAACCTTTTTAGCACGCTTGACAACAAGAAGGGTACCATCTAGAAGTTTTCCCTTGTAAAGTACTCCAAAACCGTCATGTCCAATTATATTACTCTCCGCGAAATTTTGGGTAGCTTTAGTCAGCTGAGAAATGGAGTAGGGGACTCCTGAATTCGTTGTAAGAACTTCGTGGAAGAGCTGCCAGAAAATAACATCTCAGCTATAAAAGTTTATTAAGCGTACTATCATCCACATTGAGAAGGCAAACTTTCTTATCCTTTTTTTATAGCGTTCAATAAACAATCCTATTCAATGTGTTCTCCCAATGCTATGGAACGTTTTCTTAGTTGGTGAATGAATACATATAAAGAGGAACGCGTATATGGAAACAGTTTTGAATGTTAACTGTGTCCTATAAAAAAAAGAATTTGTAAACATACAGTGTTTGTTCGTGGGTATGGATTTGGACACCATTCAAAATTAGTTGGAATCTAACCAATTCTAGCCTAGATTTTCTAATACATGCATACCAGAAATTAGAAACACGAATAAACTTACACTTTGATCCGAAGGACTCCCCACCCTTTTTTCTAGCTGGGAAGCATGGAAACATGATTACACAAGCTAGCAAAGCCAATCCTCCACCAAATTCTGTCTTCATGATGATGTATATGGTTATTTATGGGCAATGGCTTGAATCAGTTCACACTCGAAGGATTTGATAAACGAGGAAATGGCAAGAGGGGCCAAAATCCTACGACAGAATTGCTGGAAATTGTAAACTAGAAGCTGCAGGAAAAATTCTGGTATGCCATGCCATAACCTAGGCTTGTCGGATCTACTGCTCGCCGGACATTGCCAGCTCCAAGGTCGGGTGCTAGTCAGCATCTCTTTCAGCAGAAAAGAGACGATAAAAATAAAATTGCAATTTGAGCGTGCATGTGCATCTGCTCATCGGGTCGAGAGTGCACGAAAAAAAAAGACCTCTCCGGTTAGCCGGTTTCGAGAGCGGCTGCCCACCAACAGAAGTGACCGAGAGTTTACAGCCAATCATAAGTTTGGAGCAGTCATCAGCATATCCTAAGGATATTCTAGCATATACCTAGGATATGCCAAAAGCCCACATAAACAAGGGTTTGCCCCCCTAGGGGCAACCCAAAAATCTTTGGGCGGCAATAGAATAGAATAGAATTGTTTTTATCGTCCACGGAGACCAATCGGCCTATGGGACCCAATACAAAAAGCGCAACAGTCACATTACTGCCCGGATTAAAAAACCCCCGCCCCGAAGGGTTTTCGAGGAAAAACCGTGGGCGACAATAAGACTAGCGACATCAATTAAATGGTTGGATCAGGGCATATCCGAGCCCTCAAGTCCAATACTTCTGAATGTATGATCCGAAAGTGAGCGCACCAAAGTCGTGCCCCGATTATCATGTGTAGCGGTGATCAGGTCTAATCAACCGAGCATAGCGTGTCCGAATCCGATCATATCTTTGGGCAGCTCGGAAAGTGTGACACTCATCCTCAACAACTCCCGCCCGCAAAGACCGACAAACCCTATCCCGACGTGGCTCCCCAATCCATCGACATTGCCTCAATCCGGAGATGGTGGGCACCGTCGCGAATGGAGGCGATATGCCCGCGCTTTTCATGGGCGATGATGTGACGTAGGTAGCGCCGTGGGCCTCGTTCTAATGTGGGATTTATGTGTCGCTTGTAATGTGCTTGTTTTGACTTGCTCCATAGCCCCGAATCCCAAAGCTTGCTTTGGAGAAACAAGCATCAAGATAACATCTCAGTCTGTCACGATCTGCCTCTGTTTCTACCTGGATGCACATGTGCTCCTGGAGATTCCATCTAGTTAGCCACTGCACTCTTTTATCCTTCCAATAATTCTTGAGTCGTTGTGGTCCCATTGCCACTGCATAAGCCAAGTGCGGTAGACGATCATCATCCATATTTACCACCTTCTGGAAATAGACGATGTGTCTATCAAGGGCGCTTCATTTGAAGTGGCGAAAACCCGTCTCTCGCAACAAAATTTGATATGGGACCGTGGATTTCACTCAAAAGTGCCCGCGCTAAGAAGGCCTTCTACACTTTTTGTTCTAAGTCGCTCCAAGTAGCAAGGGACACCACTGGGCCCCAGACTTCAACTCCGTACAAAAGAACGGGCTCTACCAATACCCTGAACAAATGTGCCTGATGCCCCCAATCATATAGTTCTGCTCTGTGGTTATTGTTCTGCATTGCATAGAGTGCTTTCCAGCCTGCTGCTACACGCAATCTTATGGAAGTGTCCCAGCATAGTGTAGAAGGAAACTCCACTCCCAGATACTTGTAGGTGGGTGTCACCTCCACTTGTTGCCCTCGATAAGTGAATGAAGGGGGCCTTGGATGGCGCGAGGATGAGATTAGGACCACCTTGGTCTTGGCCAGATTGACGTTCATGTCTGTGGCCTGGCAGAATGTATCCAGAGCATCTAAGTGAGACTGCATATCCTCTGGAGTGTGAGCTAAGAGGTCAACATCGTCTGCATAGATGAGTTGTCTGATGACCTGATGCAAAAGTTGGGTCCCGCCACCCCCATTGTCCATGAGCCAGTGTTCCAACTGGTCAATGTACAGACCAAACAATGTTGGGGAAAGAGGACATCCCTGGCGGACCCCAATACTGCTAGTGAATGGTTGTCCCGTCATCCGCATCTGGCCTGTACAACTCTCGTACAATCTATATACTGCATTTTGCATATCCACAGGAACCTCTAGTTGCCGCAATCTTTCCCATAACTTTTCCCGAGGCACGGTGTCAAAAGCCTTCGCAAAGTCAACAAAGCAACAATACAGGTCCCGCCGACGGTTTCTGCTATCCTCAACCAAAGTCCTCAATGTGAAGATATGGCAGTGCCACTTAGACTATTGGTAACGAAGGTTATTAGAAATAAACAAATAACATAAAAACAGGAATTTTGCCCTAGCAGTGGTTTACGAGAACTTTGTTGTCGTGGGCTTGTCCCTTTTCCCACTTACTCCTGCAAGAAGGAATTTGTATATTTTGAAATGTCCTAACCATCGCACGAGTAGATTACAAGGTATCCAATCGATAAGGTATCCAACCCATTAAACGTTAAGTGAAAATAAATCTAAGGAGATTAAACACAATGCTCAACTCTTGGGAAAAATTTGGGTTCAAGCTCCATTTAACACAATTAATGGAGCCCGGATCATCTCCGTCATAATCTAGTGTTGCAATAGAAAAGAGAATATGCAGTGTCAGCATGAATCTCGGACGGTTGAGAGGTTCTCAATGGGCTCAACAAAGAATCATGCAGATCCAATCATGTTTAGGTATAGAAGACCATTATTTATAGCAGTAGTATAGACGTTGCTTTTCACGCATTCATAAATCTGCTCTTGCTTTTGTCTCTTGTACCAGCGCCTGCCTTTCCGACTGGTTCTTGTTGTAGTCTTCTCTCAGATCAATACAAATGCCTTTATTTAACATGTTATGGGCCCACAATTTATTCAGAATACCCAAGCTGCCCTTTTATTTCTCATTGCTCATTGCTAACTGCTATTTCTGTGTGTTCTCGCTTTTGTTCTTTTATTTAGAAGGGGGGGGGGAGAGTCGCCCGAGGGAGGGGGACGGGGTGGGGATGATCTCTCTCTCTCTCTCTCTCTCTCTCTCTCTCTCTCTCTCTCTCTCTCTCTCTCTCTCTCTCTCTCTCTCTCTCTCTCTCTCTAGAAGCAGGAACTTTAACGAAATAGGTGGCCAGAAGCAGGTGCTTAAACGAAACAGAAGTTAGCTTCTTCAGGGCCCGAAACAGGGAAAACAGGCTGAGTTTTTGAATAAGAAGCTCTGATAGCATGACGACCAAGGTTAAAAACAAGACCACGAAACCTATTAAGACTGAACTTGCAGAGACTTCGAAGGCTAATAAGGCCAACAAGACAAAGAAACAAACAGTAAGAATGACTGCAGATGAAACCGAAATTGCTTCTGAGTCAGACTCTTCAGCCTCAGACCATGGATCAGACTCAGAAATAGCCTCTTCTGGTAATATGATTCAACAGGTAAAAGATATGCTCACGGAGTTTAAACAAACCTTCATTCAAGACTTCGTCAAGAATGCAATGGAAGAAATGCTGAAGGGATTGAAGGCAACTTTGGCAGAGGAATTTAAGAAAGAATTAGACAAGATCAAAGCTGATGGAGAAGAGACTGCAAGACAATTAAGAAACGAAATTGAGATGATCAAAGACAGGAAGAGCTATGAATCTGAAGCAGACCCTGCAGAACCCAAGGTGCCTGAAGATCTTAACATGCTGAGAACCCAATTCCAAGAGTACGTAGAGGAGCAAGAATGACGGCAACGATCTTTGAACCTTCGAATTGTTGGATTAACAGAGATTGAACATGAGAGTACGCAAGCAATAGTGGAAAAGTTTTTTGCATATGATCTACGAGTACAAGATGGAGGTATTGCAGAGGCCTTTCGGATTGGAAAAAAAGAAACAGGAACTCGTCATATTATTGTCAGATTTCTTAACAGGGATGCAAGACTTGCTGTGATAAAAAATCGCTACAAGCTGAAAGAAAAATTCATCTGGATCAATGATGACTTAACTAGAGAACAGATGACATTGAAAAAACAGGAACTTGAAAGAGCTAAAGAGGCAAAAGCTAACAATAAAAAAGTTTATTGGAAGAAGGGGAAAGCCATTATTGAAGAATAGGAAAACGCGGGGGCACTCAGAATCATAATCTGGAATATAAATAGGATCACAGTGGATAAGATTTTTAGTATGAAAGAGATCATAGATCAGGCTGATATGCTATGCTTCTTAGAAACAAAAGAACACGATCTTTATGAATTACCAGAAATTGATGGATTTGAAAGGATATACTCAGTGCGGAACCACAGATTTAGAGAAGGAGATAATGGCAATGGAGGAGTTGCATGCTATATCAGGCATAGATTCCGAGACCTAGTACATGGAATGAAAAGAGATCAAAACAATCAATATATTTGGCTCACAGTCCAAGGTACGAGAACATTCTTTTTAGCAGTATGTTATTATGCCCCAAGGCATAAACAGACATACCAAAACACAAATGCATGCAGTGAAGATATGTTTTTTGAGCTTGAGCAGGATATAATGAAATATCAAAGCAAAGGAGATATCATACTGGTAGATGACTTCAATTGTAGAACAGGAAATAGACAAGCAACTACTTACATAGGAGACCGTGATCCATTATGGCTTGATGCAATGGAAGATGGAGAGTTGAAAATTCAGGGCTGGTATAGAGAATCTGATGGTTCAATTGTTACTCGATCTGGTAGGCAGCTTCTTAACTTGTGCTGCAGCAGTGGGCTCCTTATATGCAATGGCATTGCAAAATTCCCTGAAACCACCAAATGCACCTGCAGAGGAAAGAGCGTGGTAGATTACGTGATAACATCTGACAAGACAATCAAGCAAATAACAGAATTTGTGGTTATGGATGAGCAGATTGAATCCGATCATACGCCCTTGGCTGTAATGCTTCCTATCAGCACATTAGAGATAACACAGGTCTCTAAAAAGGCTCACGTGATAAAAGTTAATCCAAAAATGGCTAAGCACTACCAAGAGACTGTGGACACCATGATTGCTAAAATGGATTGGTACGAAGATGCTACAAGCATTAGTGACAGCATTCATAAGATTCTCACAGAAGCATCTGAAAAAAGTTTCACTTCCCAGCGGGCAAAGAAAGGCTTGAAGTGCAATTCATGGTTTGATAAGGAATGTCAGGATGCAAAGAAGACAATCAAAAAATGTGAACGGGATCAGAAATACAGCCTAAGAAAGAAATATAGGAGTCTTGTTAGAATGAAGAAACGGAGATTTATCAGAAACCAACAAGAAACACTTTTGAATCAGTATCTTGGGGAACCCAAACTTTTCTGGAACAAGCTGAAAAACAAGAAACAACAGGAGGTCCCACTTGATGCTAGTGAATTATGGGACCATGTGGTTAAGCTATATTATGATAGCAGCATCCCCTTGGAAAAGAAAGTGGAATCAGATCTTATATTCACAGAAGAAGATGTGGTTGAAGGTGTTAAACACCTTGCAAATGGAAAAGCTAGAGACTTACATGGGCTGAATGCAGAACATCTGAAATGGGCTTTTTGCATGAGATGCTTGGGAGTGCTGATTAAAGATAGTGGTTAGCATGTTTATGTTTTTTGTTGCGAGCATATGATGCAATTCTAGGGTTTTGATTATATATGACGAACAAATTATTGCTGATGCTCAGAAATACTATATTTAGTGATACTGTGTAGTGCTAATAAAAATCCACCCTTTTCCTTTTGGGTTTGAAATACGCAGGCGAAAATAGCACGATCTATGTCTTGTTTTTACTTATGACCAGATAGATTCGCTGATTATTTAGTGTTTCTGAGTGTCTCCAGTTTTGAAACATGTGCAATAGATGCTTGATCTGCACCTTCAAGCATGGTTTTTGCTGTGTTTTATGGTCAATGCATATGATAATCTTGGGTTCACAGGATGTGAACACATTGATGTGAACACATTGATAATCATTTCATACCATGTTGCGATATGCCATTCAAGTTCCTTTAAGCATATGATGCAAATATCTTAGCGACATTTTGAATAATCTTTGACGAAATTTTTTTGCTGATGCTCAGAAGATGGCAATATCAATTTATACCGCGGTGCTATGTGTCATTTAAGTTTCTTTAATTTGTAGGAGATGGGCATTTAAGTTTCTTTAATTTGCAGGAGATGCTTGGAGACTTTATTAACGATAATAAAGCCTCGGAGGCTTGGAGAGGTTCGTAGTTTACGTTTTTGGCTGTTAGCATTGATGCAAATAATGCAAGTAACACTTTAATTATATATGATAAACAAGCTATTGCTGTTAAGAAGATTGCAATATTTAAAAAGGAACAAGAACCAGAAATACAGAATTGTATTGATCTCCCAACAGCTCACAGACTCCTTTCTATTCTGATATATTAGGATGGACACAACGGATTAAGATTCTGGTAACTAAATCTTCAATACAACAGAGATATTATTCCGACTCTTATAATGTAACGGACCTGCATCATTTGGCCACTGCCGCTTGGCCCAACACCTCCTTAGGTGGAACCATCTGCAACTTCTGTCAAGCCAAGTTCAGGAACACATTTACGAAATGTCCTCCTTGGCAAGGCCTTGGTCAAAATAGCTCCCGGAATTTTCTTTATTTTAAGATATTTCACTCTGATCTTTCCTCCAATTTTTTCCCTTGTAAAATGATATTGAATCTCTATGTGCTTGGCCTTGGACCAATTCGTTGGATTCTTTACGAGTGACAAAACTGCCTGATTATCATTTGAAATCTCACCAATTTCATTCAATAACCTTGAAAGCCATTTTGCTTCTTTGACAGATGCTCATAATGCCATATACTCTGACTCAACTGGAAACTGCTATGGCCTTTTGCTTCTTGCTACACCAGCTTATTGGCCTGTAATTGTGAACCAAAAGTTGAATGAGGTCTAAACTAGAGAACCAAATTCCGGGTAGCCTTGAGATAACGAAAGATCCTACAAACCGCCTTCCAATGTTCCAGGCTTGACACTCAAGAATGGGCTCATTTGAGATTACAGCTGCTTGCTTAATCTGGTCTTTTACACCATGATACTTTGATATGGAACCTCTTGCATGTATGCTGCATCTTCAGGTGATACTGGACACATAGATTTGCTGAGTTGAATGGAGGGCACAGTTGCCCCCTTACAATCAAGCATATTAAATTTTTGAAGAACCCCATCGATGCCCATCGATGCTTTTGAATTGGCTGAGCTGTATGGTGCGTTCTCCTCTCACATACAATTTGGATGCCAAGAAAATAGCTGAGATGTCCTAAATCTGTCATGCTAAATCGAGACGCCAGTGACCTTTTTAGCTGATCCGAACTCTTTCTTTGGCTCCTGGCTAAAATTATCACGTCCACATAAAGGACCACAATTGTCCATTCGCGATCATTCTTTTTTTTTTGTATAGATATTCCTATATGCCTGGCATCTATCAAACCCGTGATCCTGGAAGAATGCATGGATGGTCTGGTACCATGCTCGTGGAGACTGCCTGAGACGATACAATGCCTTTCTTAGCTTACAGACCAAATGAGATTTTCTAGGTGCTTCAAACCCTGGTGGCTGTCGCATTTAACCTCCTCTTGTAATGCTCCATGTAAAAACGTAGTTTTCACATCCATTTGGTCAAGCTCCATATCCCTAGCTGCTGCAATTGCCAACACTGCTAGGATTGAAGACAATCGGGCTACAGAAGAAAATGTTTCTGAGAAGTCTAGCCCAGGGATTTGTGTGCAACCCTGAGCCACCAAACTGGCCTTAAACCTATCCATTTGACTGTTTTAATTGTACTTAGGTTCCATTCACACCCGCGGTTAGGTTAGGTTAAGTTAGAAAAAATTTACTAGCTTGTTAAATCTA
The DNA here is from genome assembly GCA_021234155.1 of Isoetes taiwanensis. Taxonomy (NCBI): domain Eukaryota; kingdom Viridiplantae; phylum Streptophyta; class Lycopodiopsida; order Isoetales; family Isoetaceae; genus Isoetes; species Isoetes taiwanensis. The sequence goes on along the minus strand of JAJEKV010000029.1, from coordinate 2,128,873 downwards.
ACTATAGAACTTGTATTCGCACCCAAAAAAGTTAAGTTTTAAGTTTTAGTTAAAAACTTTAACCTAACTAAGATGTGCTAATTATTTTCAAACCAAGCACAACTAAGTTAGAAATTCTTAACCTAACAATTTACATGGGTTGTTGTTCAGACATGACCCATTAAGTTTGTGTTAACTACAATGTTTCATTAAGTTTGTGTTAACTACAATGTTAACTGAAACGCCTTTCGGTTAAGTTACAATTTTAACTTAACCAAAGTGCTTTTACATATACCTTCAGTTAAGTTTATAATTTTAACTTAACCAACATCAAATATCCTTGCTGTGAAGTTATCTTTGTAATTTGGTATGACCTTGACTGAGCAGCAATATTTTGAATGATCATGAAGCTGCAGTTTAGATATATCATGAAGCTGCAGTTTAAATATATCGTAAGCAATGCAATAGATTAGGTTTGAGACATGTGAAGAGGTCTAAACACACAAAAACAGTAAATTAAGAGTCTTGCCCGGTATGCAGGGTTTTGGTTGAATCAGCATGTCTGGCAATATAATAGAAGGTACTTCAAATGCTTGAGCTGGCTTAGAAATCCACGAAAGTACGCAAGAATGTAGAACCTTCAATAAAACTTCTTTTAATACTTCAACAAAGCATACTCTTAACTAACATGCACACACCAGCAAAGCAATTCCCAGTCTAAAAAGCAATTCCCAGTCTAAATTGCAAATCATGCACTGAATAGTAAGTTTACGATTTATTGCAAAAGTTGTACTAACATGTAGACGTGCTTACATCCCTCCAGAGCTCTTAACAGTAAAGACTGCATTCTTCTTCACAATTTTCCTTCTTGATCTCACTTGAGATTACTGGTAGTCATGTCCCATCGGTGCACCAAGAAAGAATAAAATCTTAGGAAAATCTCAGGAAAATGAAGAGCAATGGACAGCTGAGAAGAGGCATTAGTTTTATAAGATTACAACCGAAACGGATATTGGTAGCTCTTTCAGCGAGCAGCAACAACTTGCATTTTAAAACTGCATTACCATCTATTCCCAATTAGTTTTATAAGATTACAACCGAAACGGATATTGGTAGCTGCAGCGACAACTTGCATTTTAAAACTGCATTACCATCTATTCCCATGTATTATAAAATTTTAAAATTCACGAACTAACCTAACCTGTCTCATGTTAAACTAACCTGTTTCACGTGAACACTAGATACTCTTTTAGTGATTCTCTAATCTCAAGTCCTTCTTCTGGAAACACATCATTCACAAAATCAACTTCGTTGCCATCTTCTTCAGCTTCGGTGGCTTCAGCTACCTTCAGTGTCTTCATTCTCATCTTCTACTAGTTGTTCAAGTCTGATTTGTTCCAACTCCTCCTCCACATTTGCTTCACCATTATCAATCAATAAATTGTGCAACACGCATGAGCTACAGTCCGGACATACATAGGCTTCATCCTTAACTTTGTGTCAAGGCATTTGAATTTGCCCTTCAACAACCCAAAAGCTTGCTCAATATATAAACGTCCACGTTTCAGCTTCTTATTGAAAATATCCTCTACAACATAGCAGCCCATACAATAATGTGTTATCGTAAGACAATCAATCATGAAAGCAATTAAAAGAAGTTAAGATTAACTTACTAGCATGTGTTAATAATTTTGGATCCTTTTGATATGGCGACATCAACCATGAAGCGCATTTATAACCATTATCTCCCAGTAAATACGGTTTTAACTCCCTCCTGAAAACAATGTTCACAACAGGCGCTTGTAACAACTGGCCTTCTTCAATTTTTTTTGCAAGCCTTGAATTTCTCAAGAATCTAGCATCATGCACAGACCCAGGATATCCACAAAAGATATCAAGGAATCTTCTCTTTGTATCAGATACTGCTTGCATTATGATGCTAAACCTACGGTTCCTGTCATAATAATCAAATCCATCTGGACCTGCAGGTTGTCGAATTTCAAAGTGTGTACAATCTATTGCTCCAGCTGCAAAAACGAAAATGACAGCCATAAGTTGGCATAAAGACATCTGATTGTGTAAGCACCTGGACAGCAACAAAAACATTGACAAGTTTGTTTTCTCTAGAAGATAAATGGCTGTGCTGAAAATGGCAGGTAACCTGTAGTCAAAGTTGCATGATTCCAGGGCAATTACCACATTCCTTTTTGTAATAAACTTGGAAATGGCCTATTTTATTCTCGCTGTTTAAATAAGTATATCCTGCAATCCAGCACATTCGATAACAACTTTAAAAGGAACAACTATTTCCATGTTCAAGATGTAAGGCATTTGATAATGCAGATACAGATCCTTTCTTTCCGCCAGTGCAATAAACATGCTGAGAGCAGGATGCAGGGCTGCTATAGTTGGGCAACAAACATCGTAATGCCGATGTCGGATATATCATTCTTCGGCATGGCCTCAAACAATGTCAAGTTTGCAATGGAGGTACTAATGATAAGCTCAAAGTACAGCATGGACTTAGACTTCTTTATGTTCTCCCCTAAGGGCATCTTCACATTCTATACAGGAAAAGGAATCTGCTTACTTTGGAGAAAGGACACAAGACCACATTATGCTCTCAAGCACTTCTGGCTCTTTATTATTATTAACTAGACAAACTTTTCCAACAAATGCCAAGGTAAGATCAATAAGTGATGACTCAGGAAGCCAACTTTGCAACTCAAAAGATGCAAAGAATTTACTTGAGTTTAAAGAGAAACCTAAAGCTTACCAAGAGAACATGGATGTATTAGAAAACATGGATGTCCTGATCTCCACAAGCAGGCCAGCTATTTTTTTGACCTCACAATGTATTTTGCACATCAAGTAAAATCAGTAGTTCATAATCTGTTATAATCAAGAAGGCCATATTTACATTTCCAAGCTATGCAAACTAGCATAATCATAAACAACAGTTTAATCTAGGAAGCATATTTTACTCTAGCCACACATGTCACATGAATGGGCAGATGGGGAATGTGATACCGCTGGGAGATTTCAATGGCAGAACTAGAACATGTCAATCAAGTATGATACTTGGTTTGATGAGATGGATTCGACCAAGCTCAATGAGACAGGTTGGAACAGAAAATCGAAAGCCATAGAATGCATTACTATCATGGGCAGATACCTTCATGCACTATGTTCTAGCTTCGATATTCAAATCTGCAATGGCACAAGTAAGTTTCCAAACATAGATGAATTTCATGTAAAGATCGCAGTGTGGTTGATTATATGCTTGCCACTGAGAATTCTACTAGTTATATCACTGATTTTAAAATCACATATGAAATGATTGAGTTTGACCACAATCTGTTGCTTCTTTCGCTTTTACCTTAAGCCCTTAAGAGCTGATCTCATGCAAAGAAATACGCAAGTGCTAGGATATGTAATGGACAATAAGAGGGTGCAAAGAAATACGCAAGTGCTAGGATATGTAATGGACAATAAGAGGGTGGATATATACAAAGCTAAAATGACTGAAATCATATGGAATGAGCACGACAATGCCAATATGATGAGCTTTGTTGTAACTAAAACCTTGCTTGGGGTCACCTCTGATTGGTTTACATCAAAAAGGAAATTGAAAGGGAAGCATTGCAATTCATGGTATGATACCGAGTGTAAACTAGCAAGAACATGTTTTGTAGACGCCTCAGGGAAAGAAAAATATAGCAAGCTATTAGCATATAGGAAAATCAATAGAAGGAAGGAACATGCACATGCCCGAACTAAGCAAGAGCTACTATTGCATAGTTGGGTGAATGACGATATTTTTTAGAAAAAGATGAAAAGAAAGAGCAATTTACTCTAGGAAGCATATTTTTGGATGCCAAAAGGCATTACCAAGTGGTATTTTATCCCACCTAATTTTTTCGCACTCCATAAATCATTATGATCTGAGCTAAAGCAATTTGTGCACATGAAGGAACAGCTACTATTAAGTCTTAAAAACCATCTCCTCTTTAAATAAAATAACTATTTAAGACATGGTCTTCCCTTTACAAAGGGAATTTCAGTTCGTTACTAACATGTATAGAAATAGTAGCAAATCATTCACATGGACCCTTTTATGGCTAGAATATAGAACTTGGAGCAAGAAATCAGAAATGGGCCTGCCATACTTATACGGGAGGATGCATAGCAATTACCAACCAGTATTAGTTTAGACAAATGGAAATACCTATCCAGATCAATAATTTTACAAAATCCAGATCAATAATTTTACAAAATTCAGTAAAAAAGGCAAGACCATATTTCAAACAAAGCAGACCATGAAGGTATAAGTCATGAGTTTGGGAGCTCACCTACATTTGGCAACTTGGAAACTTGATGGAATCCAGCACTGACCTTCTCGAACTCCTCACCTGCTGGGAACCTAATCTTATAACCAAAAACTTATATAATTGCTTTGCAAACTTCTATCACTATCATATGTGCACTGCTCTCTCCTATACCAAATTTCTCTGATAAAATCAAATAATCAGAGCCTCTAAACAACTTTAGCAAACAACATGCTACTCTAACGTCCACCGGAATAGCCTTTCGATGATGAGGGTCTTGCTTTTCAATCTCAATGCTCAAGCTGCTGCACAAAAAGTTGAAGGTGTCCCTTGTCATCCTGAAAGTCTTCTTCCATCTTGCATCATCATAGTAGCCCTTGACAAAGCGATCGAACCAAGTAAAACTTCTTGGCTTCACCCACCACTCGCCTAAACGTTGTCCATAAATGCTACCATGCCCAAAAGCTTGCAATGTGGCAACTTCGTCTCGTAACAGCTTGCGTAAACAATTATCTTCACTTTGTCCAAGTAGTAGTGTAAGAATTTGAACATATCCAGCTACTAATATCATCATAGCTTGTACTAGTTCGTCATTGATTGGCATTTGACCTTCATTAACAAGCTGCACAAAATTCTTATTGTACATTAAGCAATTTCATCATGTTCATACAAAATAAACAGAATCACATTCAAAATTATAAAGCTGCAAATTTCATTCACATGAGATCATATTATCACATTGTCGCACAATGCCATGTCAAAATTTGATCCAAACTGAAAAAAGTTTGAGTTGATCAATTTTAGTTAACTTCCTCCAAAAAAAAAAAACAATTATCTGCTGTCAAAGTTTGGCAGCCACAGCTATGACTAGAAAACACCAACTAGTGACCATTTTGACCACCTATTCATCACCTACAAGCAACCATGGCCTGTTAATGATAATTCAATATAGGGTCAAAAGAGTTTCATAATATATAAACCTGAGCGTGGTGGGGCAGCCTTGCTTGCAAAATAATTTTCCATCTTCTCGAATGCCCTTGCCATTACACTAATTGAACTAACCAAAGTTTGCTGCAGCTGAAGTTTTTCTCTCTCTCTATCTCCAATCCCTTTACAAAATGCTCATCCATCATTGTCACAAGCTGCTTGTTATTATCTGCCATTGTTTTTGTTAAGGAAGAAGTGCCGCCACTAGCCTGCTTCTCCCACTCCGATAACATGGTGACTACCTTCACTTACTGATCTACTACTATCTGCAGTGAACTGTGGTTCTATCACAGGCCTAGAGGACTGGAATGAATCCAAAAGTTTGTATATTGTCTCGTCTATAACCGGAAGGTTATAAACTTTTTTCGTCTCAATTTTAGTTAGTGAAAAATACTCCGGCATACCAGTCTTCTTGCTGAAATCATGTACAGTTTTGTATTTCCCAATCAGATTCTCATACTTTAGCTTGCAGCCATCGAGATCACTATCGTCAAAACCTATGTATGCCATCTTTTCAGAAATCTTTTTCCATCTTGATGCTGTTGTTTCCATTTTGTCCTTCGTTGAAGCACCCTCTAGAGCTAGCCATTCTTTCTTTTTAAACTCCACTAACATCCTTGTCTCTTCGTTTGACCAATTCCTTGCTCTCTTCCTTTTTTGGGATCCATCGGATGCATGAGAAGAGTCTGATGCATCCTCCAAATTTATGTGCAATGGCTACAAACGTAATTGTAAATACTAGCTTACAAGAGTGGCAAGGATTAAAAAATAAAATTGCCCATAAATTCTAACCATGTACATCAACCATAATACTGCCATGAGATCAACATTTACAGAAAAAAGATTATATATCTGGAAGCGGTATAAGCAAAAGGTGTTTTGGCCACGCAAGACTTTTATGGTCATGATGTGAAGTATATTAAAAAGAATGCACTGCTCAAGATTTTTCATCTCTGATTTTTCATCTCTGATCTCAAGGTTATGCTCATCTCTGATTTTTCATTTCTGATCTCTGATCTCAAGGTTATGCTTATATTTTTCTGATTTTTCATCTCTGATCTCAAGGTTATGCTCATCTCTGATTTTGCAACAACAGATTTACAAACTGGCATCTAGATTTGATATCTAAATAAAAATCAACAATATAAAATTTATTTAATATCTGCATATAGAACAGACGGTTATGATAGCAGACCATAACATCAGAGCAACCTTGAATCTGTTTTCTGGGATAATCTATTCAGTTTCAGAGATTATCAACAATAAAAAAGTGACAAGGAACTCAAACTTAGACTTGCAACATAGATAGATAGATAGTATTTTAACGTCACGCCACTAGGCAACATCCAACTGGACATGTGACCACACACCACACTACATTGCTTGGTTGGGCCCTGCCCCCAACCACTTTACCACTTTACATTGCGTCTGTGGGTTTTGACACCCAACAGTTCAGAGTGCGATTCTGGGCGGTCTCGAACTCGAGACCTATAGTTGCTAGACCTAGTGTGTTACCACTAGACTAAACGCCCATAACATCAGTACAATTTTTTAGCCTATGAAGCTGGAAGTCATCAAGGTAGATGAAGTTCCTCCCCACAGCAAAACGGGGGCCCTTACTATGATGGTTTGAACACGACAAGTAGTTTTTCTACAATACTTTTCAACATACTTCTAGCATTGACATATTCTTGGGACTATATGTTTGGCAAAAGTAGCAAACTACTCACCTCCACTTTTTAAGCTGGCTCCCAACAAAAATTAGAAATTAGAAATTCCATTTCATTAGCTGAAATACCCAATTGGAAGCTAAAACACGAATGCCTCACCACTAACAATGCCATATTCAAAAGTGATAGCTCCTCCCAATTACAATACCATGAGAAACGATTTTAGAAGTATAGTGGGTATTTTAGAGGTATATTGGGTATGATCAATGTGAAGAAATGTGATTCTGCAGTTTAACAGTTGTGTATACTTAATCCAATTGGTAGATAGGCTTACAGATGATGAGAAAACATGAGAACACATAATCATGGCCTTTTTTATAGTAAAGAAATATTATAGTAAAGAGTTGTTTCTTCAGCATATGGGCACATCAATAGCAGTTGGGTGCAGGGTGCTGGACAAAAGAACAATGGTCAAAGCCTGGACGAGAACAGGAACTATTGGTTTCTTCTTATAGTTAATCCTGAATGTGTATATCTGCAGTTATGGATCTATATTTATCAGGGCCAAAACAGAATCCAACCTTAAAAAACTTTAAGCGTTGAATACAGAAGAAGAAATTGAAATGTGATCCAATATTCCTTAAGCATTTGTGCAATATAGCAAAAATTCAAAATTCAATCCGCTTACCTTTTCTTCATTTGAGACTTGTCCATCTCCATATCCCTGCATATCTGCACTTCCACGAGCTTGTCCACAAGCAGTTCGACCACGGCCATCTCGTCCACGTGCACTTCGATTGCTTCCTCGAGCAGGTGGAGCTCGCATCGCCATTGCCATCGTTAACTGGACCTAAATGGCCTCGATGAGGTCAATATAATTTTTGTTAACATTTGGTCTAAATTTTCTACGTCAGTTAATTTTGCATTAACTGGGCATTAACCATTATGTGTCGTGTGGAGGGATGAGTGGGTTAGGGTTTCCCGTTAAAAAATAGTTAACAGCCATTAACCAAATATCTTAACCAAGTCCAAATTAAACGTGTAGTGTGAAGCTAGTATTTGTTAAAATTGCTAACTTAACCTAACCTAACCGCAGGTGTGACCATCATGAGTTTCAGATATGAGACCAGGGAAATTTCCTTGGAGGGCAATTATCTCAGATATACAGGCCGATGGCGATATCAGATCTAGACTTCAAGCAAAGGTGCTTTGAATAAGGAAGAATTATAAGCTATCAAGGCCAAAGTGCCCAAGGATAGCAGTACGACCAAACCACAACTGCTCTAAATCTATATGGATATAAAAGAGTGGACTCTAGTTTAGTTGCTTGGTCCAGGTTCCCTAGCTTCTCTTTCATGGTATAATATAAGGCACTTTTTGACACATCCATCCAGTATTTATGTAGCATAAGGTAAGTGTCATTTCTTCCACATATACATGAAGCTCATTTTCATGTTTGCACCTGGCTCTAGCAACTCCTACTAGTGCGTACGCATTACCCATTTCATCTTTTTTAAAGAGTCTGGCTGCTTCATACTGCTTTCTTGCAAACATAGCCATGTTGAATGCCAACCCCTTTTGCCTATGTGAACTTGCACATTCTCGGTGGCATGACGTAAAAATACTATCTATCTATCTATCTATCTTATTCGTTGTAGCAGAGGATGCAAAGGATTGAAGCTATTCTTTTTTTTACGGATGGAAAAAAAAAGTTTATTAATCAAAAGTAAACATTACAAGATGTACATATCTCATCTAGTTGTGTAAGCAATGCTCTTGATACAAGAGTTTGGAGTATTATGTACTTACTCTAGCATAAGAGACTAATTATAAAAATTAATTTGAAGATATGTATCCAAATATGGTTTTCATTTATAAGCCATCAGTATCTTAGCCTGAGCTACAACAATAACACTAGAAACAAATGAATTAATGTCTTGAAAAATGTGCAGCCTACGATGCTCTCAGATTGACCACAGTAACCAAACATACTCTAGATGAAATGCCTTTTGCTTAGCTGGAGCGTCTGCGATGCCAAGAGAACGGATTGGCTATTCAGCATACTGTTAAATAAACCTTGTAGCCAGGATTGGTTAGAAAGCCAAATTTGTAAGGGGAAGGGTCATTTTGGATCATGGATCTTCTGCAGAGATTGTGGAGGTTTGAGGTTACAAGATCGAAAGAAATTAGGCTTGCTGGAGATAAAGAATTGCTTGGAAACATGTCAAAATTGCTCGCAGAGTGCTTATTAGGCCTGAGAAATGCCGAAAATGGAAGAGGAAGGCTAGAAACAAAGCCTTGAATGCTCCACTGGTCTTAGCTAAACGATTTAATCGCTTTGCTCATTTGTAAGTTTGCAAGCCTTAATTCATTCTTGTTGGCAGATAGGCAAAGCAATATCAAATCTAAGACTTTCGTGTCTTTAGGGATAGTTATTGGCTTCATTTCAGTACACTAGAAAATAAGATATTTCTATTCTGCAAGAATGGGAGAAAAGAAAATATGCAAAGTAAAAATCGCCTCAATCGGAGTTCTGGTTGCCGAGATATATATATAACTGAATTCGGCTTTTATTTATAGGTCTCTGCTACGACTTTAGCCCTTTTTCTTTAGCAAGCCTTTTTTTAGCACCATAATTAAATATAGACCATAGGTTTGGAGAGGTTTTTTTTAAAGAGTCTGGCTGCTTCATACTGCTTTCTTGCAAACATAGCCATGTTGAATGCCAACCCCTTTTGCTTATGTGAACTTGCACATTCTCTTATTCGTTGTAGCAGAGGATGCAAAAGATTGAAGCTATTCTTTTTTTTACGGATGGAAAAAAAAAAAAAAAGTTTATTAATCAAAAGTAAACATTACAAGATGTACATATCTCATCTAGTTGTGTAAGCAATGCTCTTGATACAAGAGTTTGGAGTATTATGTACTTACTCTAGCATAAGAGACTAATTATAAAAATTAATTTGAAGATATGTATCCAAGTATGGTTTTCATTTATAAGCCATCAGTATCTTAGCCTGAGCTACAACAATAACACTAGAAACAAATGAATTAATGTCTTGAAAAATGTGCAGCCTACGATGCTCTCAGATTGACCACAGTAACCAAACATACTCTAGATGAAATGCCTTTTGCTTAGCTGGAGCGTCTGCGATGCCAAGAGAACGGATTGGCTATTCAAAGATAATTAAATAAACCTTGTAGCCAGGATTGGTTAGAAAGCCAAATTTGTAAGGGGAAGGGTCATTTTGGATCATGGATCTTCTGCAGAGATTGTGGAGGTTTGAGGTTACAAGATCGAAAGAAATTAGGCTTGCTGGAGATAAAGAATTGCTTGGAAACATGTCAAAATTGCTCGCAGAGTGCTTATTAGGCCTGAGAAATGCCGAAAATGGAAGAGGAAGGCTAGAAACAAAGCCTTGAATGCTCCACTGGTCTTAGCTAAACGATTTAATCGCTTTGCTCATTTGTAAGTTTGCAAGCCTTAATTCATTCTTGTTGGCAGATAGGCAAAGCAATATCAAATCTAAGACTTTCGTGTCTTTAGGGATAGTTATTGGCTTCATTTCAGTACACTAGAAAATAAGATATTCCTATGCCAGAGATGTTGCATTATGCCTTCTGCAAGAATGGGAGAAAAGAAAATATGCAAAGTAAAAATCGCCTCAATCGGAGTTTTGGTTGCCGAGATATATATATATAACTGAATTCGGCTTTTATTTATAGGTCTCTGCTACGACTTTAGCCCTTTTTCTTTAGCAAGCCTTTTTTTAGCACCATAATTAAATATAGACCATAGGTTGCCTTTATTGCCTTGCCTTGCCAATAATTTGTCAAACTTAGACACTCATGCCAGTCCATTAAGACTAGCATTCAAGACCACTCCCCCGAGCTACTATATTCGTATCATATATCACCACCTTGGCTCAAAAGGCATAACAGTGATAAATTGTTTTGTCTCATCGATGTAAAAAAGACTATAGGTAGATTTGTATAAGTTGTTAAAAAATGATATTTTTATATAGCTATTTGGCAACATCATTTCTCTTCTAACAAGAACTTGGATTAAAAACATGGAGGTTGTTATGCACTAGCAACTCTAGTGATAACCAACACACCAAAAGGGCGGATCCTTCAAGGAAATCGTTATCCAATGGGCCCCAACCTTTCCAGGCTTTATCCCATACCCTATAGACTATATCAATTCCTCCTCTTCGTTGAGATGCTTGCCCTCAAGCATGTGGAACATACCAATGTTGCCACGAGGATTTGAACTTGGCTCTAATACCAAATGTTACACACTAACACTCTAGTGATAACCAACACATCAAAAGGGCGGATCTGTCAAGAAAATCGTTATCCAATGGGCCCCAACCTCTCCAGGCTTTATCTCATACCCCATAGACCATATCAGAGGCTAACAGACAGAGTATACAAAATGAATTTTGACATGCTAATGGGTAAAAAAAATTGGTTTTTAACAAAAAGGTATGGGTCAAAGTTCTACGGGATTCACTTATATAATGTGGTATACCTCATTCGTGTTCTTCAAGTTGGATAAGACCCTCCCTTAAAAGGATTCCTACCCCAAAAAATTTCTTTCTACGATTTTATATTGTCTTCAATTTTATACCCCTACCTTAGATATATCCCGTAAATTTTTCTTGATTATGATAGCCTTATTGCACTTATCATCTCAAAATTCATGTCCTCGTATATCCATTCCCTAAAATTTATAGTTCTAAAAGTGGAAAACTTGTATAATACATGGTAAAAAGCCCCTCCCCACCACTCACATATTTTTAAACGTTCAACAATGTAAACCCTTATCCCCCCCGAGGGTCCAGAGTGCATTGTTGGTAAAAATTTGAGCATGAATACGTCATCAAAAATTGCCATCAGTTGGCATTTGGTCAAAAACTTATTGTGATCCATGACAAGTCCGTACTAGCATTTCATTGAAGATCTTATGAGATCTCCACGTTGAGTACAAGCTGCAAGCATGGCATTTGAAGAAAACCACATCTGGATGCGACATTTCTTTGAAGGTTTTTTAAGCATACTTAAATTGTCAATGTATGGCATGTGCATTAATCATGGCATTCCAAGTCATAACATCTGGATGAGATAAATTTAAAGCTATCTATGCATGGCATATATAGTAAGCATGACATTCCAAGTCATGATATCTTGGATGATGTATTCTTTTAATAAATTTAACAGCTTTTTCAAGGTCCCCATGTTGGGAGATGGGAACTATCATGTTCCATGAAACAATACTCTTTTTAGGTACTGGGTTTCTTTTCTCAAGATGGCCTTATTAGGCATAACCTTCAAGCATTGCATTCAATGAGAATACACAAATAGAGCATTTTTTCGAAAAGATTCTCACTTGACTTGATAACTTTAGAGCTAATGTCTAGTTCTAGGATCTATAAGTTGACCTCATCAATGCAACTATCTCACACACAACAATGTATATAGTTCGAATGGCGCCGTTGCACCTATGTTTCTAGGTTTTGCTCGTTGTCATCTGGAGGATAACATCTAATTTTCTTTTTGCTTGTCATGTCATATCTTTTTGTTGTAATTCAATTTGATATCATGGTAAACATGAGAGAAATAAAGAAGAAGGTCGAATATAGCCATCTTACGTGTATAAATCAATGATACGTCAGAGATTTTGGGACTATGGCGAGTGCAAGAAGGTAACTTTGAATGGAGACATTCATTCATGTAAAGGTCACCTTGCCTGCCAGCTTGATCTGTTAAGATGCAAGGAACATTCACTCGGTGTGGAATAATGACACAATCACAAAGTTCCCTGATGTTGCATCTCAGATCACAGATGTTGAGAACTATTAGATAGCCTGCTTTATTAGGCTAGACCATAACATTGTTTTTGCTGATGCTTAATATAACTTCGACGATCTGTGTCTATGAAACTTCTGTCATATAAGTTTAAGTAAAGATGGAGACTTCTTAATGAAAAATCATGCTAGCCCAGGGGGCTTGTTGTACTACAACCTCTTACCTTGTAAAGAGCTCTGCCCACCATGTAATCTCGTTCTCGGGGGTTTTTTTTTTTTTTTTTTTTTTGTGGAACTCTTGCCTTGCTAAAGCAGCGTTTCACTCTCAAAGATACTCGATTGCCTATGAACATGAACAAAGTAAATTTAGATGCCCTTTAGGGGCTTTAAGTAGGATTGGCAGCGTCCTCAATCCTTTGCTTGCTCTATTGCATATTGATATATACTCGGTTTTGACTATTGGAGATATGGATGGGGCACAGGCAAGAATATAGCACATCCATTTTCTTTTTTTTTTGTATATTGGAATGGCCCTGTGGCTTCAATTCCGACGAGTTTCAAAATAGTAAATGAATCAGACGTCGAGATTCACATTTGATCAGCGTATAACTCATGAGAATCAATGGAAGGGCTTTTTTTTACCATTTGCATATGTATACTTAAAGTTAGGGGTAAGCACTAATCTAGTGCAAATATTATAAGAGGAGTCAAGTTGCCTTTTGAAAATGCTTATACAAAAAGGGATTCTTTGCCACCACTAGAACGCAAATGCCATACTCCCATTATGTATAAGTGCATCCCCCGAGACTGGAAGGTGCAAAAGTACGCAACACAGCTTTTACATGATGTGTTACTAAGGCACTAAAAAAGATTTTGAAACAATTATAGCTCAATGAAATTTGTTTAGAGGTCTACAATCACTTGTCATCAAAATAATGGTGAGGATAACGATTTGCAAGAGATGGTGGTGATATGATGTGCCATTGTAAGCATATTCATGTTGTATAATTGGGTGGGCAAGAATTATGTAACAAATGAAGATGTTCTCAATCTCGCAACCCAGCTTAACCCCTATTGCTAATTTAGTCTACTTTTCTTATTCAAACTAGGCTCTAAATTTCGAACCAACTATTAAGTCAAACTAGGCTCCAAAATTAATAGTTCATGTTCTTATGGTTCTAAACCTGATATATATAAATAGACTCCTGATAGGCAAAATTTTTAACACGAGACAATCTAGAACATAGCTTCCATGTTTTGAAATTGTAAACCTCCACGTTTGTCTTTAGCACATCTCTCCAACTGATTCATTATCGTCTAACTTGAATGTTCAAAGAATATTCATCTCATCTCCAACTTGATGCTTATATTAATTACAAGATGTATCATTAACTTATGGTAGACATGCCTAGTATTTAAGCATGCCTGGTGCTGGGCATCTCAAATATACAAACTTGCCTGCTGTCAAAAACTTTACTAGTTTAAAAGATCGGAAACAAGCCATAATCATGATATTTGGTGTTCAAAGAATATTCATCTCATCTCCAACTTGATGCTTATATTAATTACAAGATGTATCATTAACTTATGGTAGACATGCCTGGTGCTGGGCATCTCAAATATACAAACTTGGCTGCTGTCTTATCTGGTGGCTAGTTTACAACATTAGAAACAAGCCATAATCTTGATATGCCCCCGATGCATCGTCCTCAACAGAACAGAATGAACAGGTTGTAACACGTAGATGGCCTTTTCAAAATCTTCTTATCCCGATGATCTTCATGATCGTGGAAAGCCCCCCTTGGCTATTTTCCCATGCATCACTAGGACGTTGACACAATCAGCTTCATACACGATTTTCAGTAAGATCCTGAAATCATGAGCTTGACAAAACCGTATCCACAATTTGGATAGCACAAGGGTTTTAAACATGACCTGAGTCAAAAGTGCATCTCGAGCAATTTTCCTGCAAAAGCCAATAACTTAGTCCTCTCAAACATTAGAAGTATGCCAACCAAACTTTTTACCTCAAGTATAGGACTTGATATTTATCCTGCATCTATTTGCACACCATCTTGACAGATTCTCCATTGAAAATGATTAAGGATTTGCAACACCATAATGTTTAATCTTCAATACCAAGATCAAACGAAGGGAAACAAATGTCCTCATTTTGTTCTTGCACATCAAGACTCTGGGGATCTAAATGCAAAGCTGGAAACTTAGTTTCAGGTCCATTTTGAACCTGATTCATATGACGGCTACTTAATTTTTGGACTGCGTCAGCCTCCAATGCATCAAGATCTAAACCATCAAAGAGATTGTCCTCCATTAGATCCTCATTTTGCTCAGTCTCTGTCACGACATTTATTTTGCTACTGTTCCCACCAGGCATGCTCCTCACTTGCAGCGTTTCCTCCAGGTTTGAGCGTGCCATGTTAGCATGCATATCAATCTCAGGAGGACTGTTGACGTGCAAACCTGATAGTTGGAAACTCAATTTTCGTTTTCTTATTTCTTGTCTACTCCCAGAAGGATGCTGCTTTGCACCAGACAATGCCACTTTGGGACCCAAACTATCTTCCAACAGCACTGTCGAAGCATTTATGTCTGGATTTACAGAGATATTCTGCACACTCCTTAGACCAGCAGCTTCTGATGATGATGGAGCGTTTGAAAATGCTGATTTTTCACTTGAAGACCCAGACGTAGCATTTGGAGGAAGCAAATGCATCCAAGGAGCCAACGATGAAGCTGGTGATTGTGAAAGCAGGGAGCGCCTGAAAGGAAAAGTCCATTTGGAATTTCAAGAACAGAAAGTGTTACTGACGTCTAGACTGAATGTGCCTATTTACACAACATAGAAAGAAGAGAATAACATACAAGGTTTACAGAATGTTATGTACATAATAGATTGTTTGATTTGTATCTATGGTACAAAATGTCTTTTGCAACTTTTTGACCAAGATTGGCAATTTCACAACTCCTCAAGTTAATCAATGCAAGCTTTGTAACTCAGTGGAAAGCTTGGATAGCTAAATAAATGTATAATCACATTAAAGGTGCAGGCTGCTGAAGATACCAATCGTCTGGAGATGGCCTGGTGGTTTAGTTTGTACAGATCACAGCTGCCCCAATATAGACCAAGGATTCCCTATTCAAAATTAGATTATGTGTATCAACTGCTGGTTGTGAAGGGCCAGGGTTGTTAGGAATTGTTTGGTGAGAAACAATTACTTCTCAACATATATCCTTCAATAGGCACAACCATAGCTTTAAACCTGTGCCAAAGGTACCCTAGCTTCTGTGACCATGTCTAAAATACCAAGACATCACTTCAGCTACACGTTTGTCGAGCAATGAAGAAAATATCCACATCACAGCATTACTTGCATGCACCATATTATAGAAAAACATGCTACAGCATAGGCTGTCCAAGTATAAGAACAGATATGTCATCTGCCAATTGTGGTCCAATAACAAGGAAAATGCAATCAAGGAGCAGATAAGATCTGTTTGTTCAGTGAAAGGTAGAGAAAAGACAAACAAATATGAAGGTTCCATGTGCACTCATACTTATTCAACAGCATAGATTAGGCATAAAAAGTTCATAAAACCTGTAGATTGCCATCATGTCTATTGCTTCGCCACCATGAGCAGGAGTCGGTTCTCCACTGTCATTTATAAAACCCTGCAACTCTTCGGCATCATCACTATCATCACTTTCATCATCACTAGATGGTGCTTCATCTGTAGAGACCCTGCGAGACATGAAAAGACCTCCATAACTATGCAAATAAACATACACATAAAGCAGAAAATAAGCGACATCATGTCTCACTCTGCTTCTTCATCAATGAAGGGTTGCACCATTTTGAGTCGCTGCTTGCCTTTAAAAGGAAAAATTACATTTTAGAATAGTGATGAAGTAATGAGATGGAAAGCATGGAAACTCCAGCATCCTTACATATTTGTAATGCATCTAACCCCAGATTTGGATTTGTTCTGCCCTTCTTCTTAGCCAGCTGTCTTGGATGTGCATCTGGGCTTGTCAGCTCCCGTACTCGTCGTAGACGCTTCAACTTTCGTGGCTTACAGCTGGAGGCATCAATCTTTCTGTAGTGCAGATGTTGAGCACGATGGAAAGCTAATGGAGTTTTATTGCTTCCACAATCTGCAGCGGTAAGACATGCAGAATTGTTTTTTCGAACAGATGATATAACTGGTGAGCAGACTTGGAAAGAATTTTCATCTTTGCCAGCCTGCAAATTAAATTCTTCCAACATTTGCATCCCAGTTCTTCCACATATAGGCTTGGTAATTATCTTGTCAATGTGCAGGGGACCTGCTGGTGAGGGTGTTTTACTTTCAGTAACTCCATTACTTCCATTTGGGCCTGCTTGAGACACTTCATAGTTAATGACCCGGTTTGCTCCTTGGCATGAAAATTTCCTCCTTCCATATAGTTTGTTGGCATCAGTATATTCGAATTCTTCATTATCCAATCTTTTAAAATCACTTCTGTCGCACATTGTTTTTCCCACGGGCAACATATTGGCAGTAGCAGATCCAGGAGTCTTGTCTTTCACATCTAAAGTTTCGGTGATCGGAGAACTCAGTACAACTATCTGCTCCGGTGTCTCTGCCACAAAGTCAACTGACTTTTGCCAGTGGCTCCAAGCGCTACAATCTACAAAATTTGGCACCCCCGATTGCACCACGTTTGGACTAAAATTCTCCTTCGCTTCATTTTCACTAACCTTGTTTGGAGTTCTTGCAATAACATGAACATCATCATCCACAACTTTAGGTTCAAAAGGAAACTTCGGGGGTGATGCAATAGAAAGCCGACCTGCAGCTGATACTTGAACTATGCCATTACTAAATCGACACCTGTGTAAGGAGTTCGACATCCTCTCATCCATCATTTTTATCCTACCATCATTTGGGATTACATATTCCTTGCACATATCACTTGGGGACTCGCCAACTTCAGGAGTCCCAATAAGGTGTTGATCTAGGGGTGAGTCATTATGAAATTGAGCAGCAGCCTTCTCAACACCCGTGTTTTTATTGGAAACATTTGGACTATCAAGAGCTATATTGGAGTTCAACTCCAAACCTTCATCGTAACAATAATTATCTAAATCCTCATTGCAATCTTCTTTCTCCATGCCAGGGTCCAAGATCTTAACTTCAATATCTTGTCTATCTCCCTTTTCATCTTTCGTAGCCTCCTTCTCATTTTCTGCATGCATAATTACAACATTCAGTTAACAGTGCCAAAAACAGGGGAGTGTATGTTGTATGTAGTACAATATAATGTCTTAACAAAAGTAGCAGTTTGAACAGAACATACTACTTGAGGAGGGCACAAAACTCATGCAACAGGCTTGAGCAGCTAAGCTTGAGGAGCCGACAATACAGCAAAAAAAAAGTACCAATGTTGTAACTTTACTTTGATAACTAATGTCCTTAATCATGTCAAGCGCGGACAGGACAGTTTGGCTTCTGTGGCAGAGCACGTGGGAACTTATTTCCTGACCAAAAGAATGTGTTAGCAATGTGCAATGCAGATAGATGGGGAAGAGTCCAACTGCAAGACTAGATTGGAGCTTAACAAAGGTTCCCTGTTGCTCATATGTCTACCCACTATGTATTGGCAGCTAGCTATCAAAAATGGGTTTCATGCCAACTTACTTAGAAGGAAAAATCTATATGCAGCAAGAAACTGCCAGGATTTGTGAAGCAACCTCTCCTCAAACATCAGATGGAGAATTGTGAGCCTGTCTTAACACATAGGAGCCACAGCATTTCACCATAGCAGACCGAGATTACTGTTGGAGTTGTTGGAGTAAGTATGTTGTCATTCTGAAATAATCCCATTGGAAAAGCTGCAAAGAGAGTCTTAGCTTACTTGCAAGGCACCAATGATGAAGCCGATTTCTATCAGCGAAGGCCGGATTCACAATTAAAACTCTTCAAAGATGCAAATTTCACAAGCAGGAACTTGGACTTCAAATGGTTCTCTACCCTATGTTAGCAATGTCGCCACTTGGTGCTTTGAAACATTAAGGCATTGCATAGTGGCATGCTGCAGCCAGTTAACATAATTCAATTAGTTAATCTCTATTACTACTATCGTTTGTCTAATGCAGGCGGTTGACATTATTCTTTTGCTTTGAAGCTATACAGAAAGTAATGTGTAACGCACGTTTCCCGGGCAGGAATCTAATGGATTCATGGGACCTTATTCTGGAGGATGAACTCCCCATTTCTGATGTAGCACAATGGCAGAATAGCTAGCTTTCATCTCCATTCAATCTACAAAATCTGTTATCGAACTTCTCTATCGCTCTCACAATGGGTAAACATTTGCCACTAAGGTCATCTCTTGGTGACAGCTACAAAATAGAGGAAAATAGCCCAGTTAGTGGGATTAGATTAACCCTGCATCGGAATATCTAGTAATAGATGTTGCATCTGTTGTGGAAGTAGAATGCATGACTGCCCTCAAGGCATTTACAACGTGGTTCTTTCCACCCACTCAGATTTTCATGCTAGTGATTCTAAGAGCATGAAACCTTAGCAGCAAACTCAAGTTCAATATTTTGAATCATAATGCTCTTAGACACACCATCAACAATCAAATTAAAGAAAGAGAAACATTCTTCCACCTCATTAGCATTGAAGTAAATAAGGGACTGCGTCAAGCTGGACCAAACATATAAAAGTAACAACCAATCTTAGCAAGGAAATTACGGGCTAGACCTACTGCAACAACAAATGATATAATGGCAGCCATTAAATAGCAAATTACCTGAAAGTTCTGCATCTCCAGAAAATATGCCAGCAGATGGAAAAACCTTAAACAAGAAAGAAAGGGGAACACTTATTTATGATTTATTCAAAAGCAAAATACAGAGTCTACACGTACACCGTAAAGTATGCCTCAATTTCTTTTACTGTTTGTTCAGGGTTTGCATCGACAATACAGAGTTACTTTTTCACCATAGCACATCAGAATAACGAGATAAACCTTCTCTCACAACAAACTGGCAGATACAAGTCTTTGTTGAGGCATTAGCCCCTGAAAGTTACTTATTAACATCTAAAAAGCATCCAAAGGATCTTATTATGCATTTGCAACAGAGCTAAATCACCAAATAAGGATCCACTTATCCAAAATACATGTAGGCATAAGCATTACAACTCGCGCACAGAAAAAGAAATAAGGTTTTTTCAAGCTCTGTGATTCTTGAATGCACTAGCAAACCAATTCAACTAAATAGGACAACCAGAAGTACAGCAACAGGAAACTGAGTTACCATTCTCTTGAAATCTGCCATTGGTTGACCCTGAAGACCTTGAAGGGCATCAATAAGCATAGATGTTGTTCGGCAAGAGTGCTTAACTTTATACACAGGAGTTGGAATTAGCTGGCATTTCGGAAATGCAATAAGTGATGGTGTCCATGTCACCGAACCAGCTACATCAAAATATTTTGCAAGCACCAGCTTTTCTTCTTCAGATATTCTAGGAATACCATCAACGGATAAAGAACTATCTCCCTTCACTTTCCGCCCACGCGGTACAAACTGTTTCACACTAATCTCAATAAATTGTGCTTCTGGTTTATACACATGAGGTACCTATAAGAACTTATTAGAATTCACATGCCATGTTTGTTGTTAACAAATAAAACTCATAGATATCTTCCAGCAAATCCTAAACAGTGAGGTCTGGCCCTCAAAGTAATGATCTATATGATGAGCTTGGAGGACATTTAGCAATAAGCAATGAAACTAAGAGCTGGCTTTGGTAGTGAAAAGGGAATGCCTACTAGATGGTAATTTTCTTTATCAACCAACAGACAATAAAACAGGAAACCATTCTATTACTTACCATTCTAGGACTTGAATGGAAATTGAAGCTTCTCAAACCTCCATTACTCATGTGTTTTCCTAAAGCTTGACTTTTGGCTTGCTTTTTAAGATAACCTTGAAGCTCGGCCCCTTCACTTGCCAATACCAGTGACAAACATATGTTAAGGTTACAGAAACCTCTTGACCTAAATAAAGCATTGAATGTCTACAGGCATAGGATCACAAAAGGATATCAACTCGACCATCACGCTTCCTTCCCGTCCTGCCCATACGTTGAATCATTCTTAGAGGGGATACGTTTGCATCAAAACAAATAACCAAGTCCACTTCCATGATATCTAGTCCTTCCTCGCCAATGGAAGTCGCCACAAGCACATTATATCCACCAGTACGGAACTTCTGCAAATGAAATGCAAATGACTTTCTGTTATCACAAGACAAAAAAATAAAGAAAAAAGAACAACAATAATAGTAATCATAATAACCTGAAGCACTGCTTGCTGTGTTTTCTGTGTTTGACCTTTGGAGCACTTTCCTGAGCAAAGATTTAGCAGCTATAAGAACATAGGTAACTTCTTTCTTCGAGAAGGAGAATCTGACAGATGCCAATTCCTTGTACATGAAAATCATTAGATCTCATGGATCCAAGCAGTCACTTGCAGTTTTATTATGTCTTTCTAACTAGAATAGCATATAACCTCAGCCTTGCATAAACCCATATCCTACAACAAAGAATCACAGTTGCAAAGTCTTCCTAATTTCTACCTAACAAAAAGATGGACTAAATCAAACATGTACTTTCTTCACTTAATCCTACGTTTACCCCTATTTATCCTACTTCCTGAAGAATCATCATAACAAAAATTCAAAGACTTACCAGAGCTTTGTCCAATAAACTCCATGGCTTTGACTGTGTCACTATGGTTGGCCAGAGATTCCATAATATCCCTAACAGCAGGGCATAAAGAAGACATCAGTGGCAAAAGAAGTCATTATCCCTCCAGAATTGAAGCAAGCTGTTGCACAAAGGCTTAATCATGATATTCTGATATTCATGAACTGAGTTATCTGGTATCATAGTCCAAGTTGTTCATGATGTTAAGTGGCCCAGAACTATGCATGACCATTTATTTGATTAAATAAAGATTTTAAGTGCTACGTTAGACTTGATGGACTACGAAACAATCAAATACATGATACTACAGCTCCTGTGCTGAAAAGCAATTGAATAATGTCATATAGTACAGAATTACAAGACATGAGAACAGAAGCCAAGGAAGAAGACAAACCAAATGAAGAGAGCTCAAGCCTGTCATCTGCGATGATCTTGCCCTATTTTAACACCCCCTTAAGAACGTGTCACAACTCCAGTTCTTCTCAAAACTAGAGTCTCGTGCGTACTATCTGGTCTCGTTCCCTTTTGGCTTCGGATCTTAGGGTCCGAGGTCTGTCTGTACTCAAGGTTGGCCTGTATTCTTGGAATTGGTGTTCTGCCTTGTGTTTTTACCTATTTTTGGATCTGCCGAACAAAGTGAGATACTCTATGGGGCAGTTTAGAGTGTCATCTCACCAGCTGGAGATTGAGGTTGGTAGGGCGAAAAAGATTAGTCGTGAGGATCGGAAGTGCCCAATGTGCGATCTAAACATGGTCGAGTCAGAAGAACATTTTATTTTTACCTGCCCAACCTATTACATTATTAGAGGCAGATATCATTGTCTTTTTAGAGATCCCACATCTCTACGACAGCTGGTAGAGTATTACGATCAGAAATGTGTATCTCACTTTGTATATGAACTATCTCTAGAAAGGAGAAATATTCTCAAACAAAAGAATCCAATGGGCCTGAAGCAAACAGAAATAACTGATTTCTTTTCATCTGAGACAAACGATGATAAGAGGTTAGTAGACTCACCACAGAAGAGGAAGTATCCTGACCCTAAAGGAGTAACTTTGGCACTGTCTAAGAAGATAAAACGATCAGCAGCCATGAAACATAAAAAGTCTTTCCAGAAGAGGCCAAGCAGCAAGCAGCAAAGCAGGCCAAGAAGGGGTATTATGAAGTATTTTGCAGCAGCCACAGGAACGAATGGACTGTCTCCATCAAATCCTATCTGAGCAGAGATTTTTTGATTTTCAATTGTTAAACTTAATATTTTTGTTTCCATACTTTAGATAACAGGAGGGTTTTCCTCCTGAAGGTCTTGAATTCTGTTTATGTTATGGTCTCATAGACCCTTCGGGTCTTACGTAGACGTTAATAAATCTTTCTTTCTTTTCTTTCTTTCTTTCTTTCTTTCTATAGCTCTAGAGCAGGAAAACTAGTTTGATTCTCTACCAGATGGCCTGGCAACATTGTAGGACTTTCCTTGGATTTTTGTCACAATCACTCCTCTCTTCATAATATTAACACCAACAGACCACAGATCATGCTCGCCTCAGAAGTGCATTAACAAGTCCTGTTGTTCTAAACTTAGACTCATCATGAACATCCCCAAAAGACTATGAATATGTACTATGTTTTATGCCGTGGAGTTACCAGTAAGAAACATAGAAACTAAAAGAAGGCATTGCAATATTTCAATTATGGGGCTGAAAGGAACAAATAAAGGTACTTGCATACTTGACACTTTCTCTGAAATTGGTAAATATGATTATCCTTGTACTTGCTGGATCTTGACGTCCTAAATAAAAGTGACAATGTTAGTGGCAAAAATGCATCGTCAATAACAGGTTGGCCAAGAACTGTTAGAAAACATACTGAAATGCTGCATAATTATTTCGTTCATTTTCTCTAGTTTTGGACTAGGGGCACCATGAACTATGATTTGCTGCATAAGACGTTTAATCTCCATCAGCTGTGTATTCCTTCCCATGAGCTTAGCAAATGGTCTGCATAAAGGAAGAATGACGTTACCCATTGAAGCACTATAGATGCTGCAAACAATGCACGTCTCTGAATATATTTTAATTGCATATTTGTAAGAATGTTTGATGCCAACATTCTAAGGTCACCACTCTCAATGCAATGCAGTTCTCTATTGTTAAACTTTGATGCATTGCAACAAATTTTGGAATGGATGCAGATTCATGTTGCAGATTCATGTTGCAGATGCATTTCAATTGATTTCCAATCTCAAGTTCATGTAACTAAGTGTGAGACATAAATGATTAAATGCCCTGGGCACTGAATGAAACTATCTGTTCTCCATAAAACAGGACAGTTAACTTTGTATCTGCCATGTCCGAGCTATATACATCCACTGTAGAAAGAACGGAGAGCAAAGAAAGAACAAGGAAAGAAGGCATTACCCCCCTTGTTGCAGCTTTTGTTGCAGCATTTCAAATGCTGGCCTTAGACCATGGCTGAAAAGTAACTTGTATATGTGATAGAGAGTTATAGCCACTCCAAAAAGACCTTCAATCTCTCCATAATGGGATTGGGCAAGTGTAGGAGGAGGGGCTTGGCGAAATTTTTCTCTAGCCGTAACAAACTCGTAAGGTGTAAGCTGCGAAGAAAAAGAAAGCACACCATTGCTTCCACAAGAACCAAATCTCACTTTAAACAATCTGCATTTCAATTGCACATGGCATAGCATTATTTGACGTTTGACATACTATGTGACCTAGTGTTATACAAAAAAACAGAATCTGTCTATGGTAGGTTTTTGATGTATATAAATTGTGTGCATCATGGCCTATTGAAGTAGATTTCTCTCCTAAAGCATATAAGAGAATATATCCCAACCAATATTTATCAAATTATAGAGAGATTCCACTTTGCAACAATCCACGAACTTCTGTGGCTTTGTCCTTCAACTGCGCCGGAGATCGTTTGCATAAGTGTGCATCCTAATTTTCCCTTATGCTGATGATGTCGTGTTGATGCCCTTCTCCCCTCAAGGGCTTCAGAAACATTTGATAGCTTTAAGCATTCTGTAAAGAAAGAGAACTGCAGACCAACCTGCAAAAGACGAATGTGATGGCGTTTAATACCTTTTGGAAGGGTTTCCAGTAGAGCAAGTTCTTGACGGTCAGCCCATGGAAATTGTATCTGCATGTACATATCCGGGAGTGGAGTTCTCATGCCCCCTTTTCAGTTTGTAAAGTGCTGCCCAAGCTAGGACTGCCAAGGGATATGCTTCCATCACCCAGTTGGAGAAACAATGCTTTCAAATGCACTTTCAGGACACCATACATGTGTTGGTAAAGCCTGCAGCTCTATATGGCTCACAGATATGGGGAGAGGATTTGCGAGCAGACAAATGGCCTCAATTTGATAATGTCTTTGATACAGAAGTTACGCCATTTTGAGGCCAGATGAGATTTCCTAAGCTAGCTTTTTTTTTTCCCAAAAGCAGTAATGATCAAGGTAGTTCAACGCGCTGGTTCGCAAGAACAGTTCAGATGATTAATACTCTTGGCTTCTCAATGGATAAATTACATAACTTGGCCGTGCTCAATCCAAAACTGACAAGGCAGCAGGTAAACCAGCTTATACATCATAATTTAGTAAGAAATTTTACAAGGTCCAGTAGATGTTTCAAACACTTGGATAAATCTTTCTACGGAGTTGTCTTCTAGTAAGAAATTTTACAAGGTCCAGTAGACGACGAGGCAAGCTCCCCGAAAAAAGAGAACATCATGATATTAAAGAAGTGACACTAGGCCTAAAAAAGTAAAACGGGCAGCATAACAGAAGCTTAAGAATTTCTTTCAGAAAAAGAAGAAAAAACAAGGTAAAGATCAAAAACAGCCAAATGCTGATATCAGATCATTCCTTGGACCTATGTGTATAAATTTTCCTTCTTTCTTTCAGACAACTTTAAACTGGCCTCAATTCTTGGCACTAAGGCCTTTTTCTCATTCCCGATCGGTGAAAAGTTTTGTTTATAAACCCATCACATTCCATTTAATTTAAATGTTGTATTTTGACGGACTATATGTGCTGACATGTTGCTAACTATGGAATTGGTAAGACTTCCTGTCTTTATTTCCTCTCTTAGAGCTGGAGATTACATTTTCATGCATGCTTTTGTTATGGATGGAAAAGAAAATACCCTTGCCACATCTTTACTATAAAACACGCCAAAGCTGCATATCTTGTATACAATTGGCTGCATAACTTCCAAGAACATTCCCCTCACTGTATTTGATTCAGCATTCATAATTACCTGAAATTATTTAATGCCAATAAATACATGGGGCCAAATAAGTGCTATAATCTATATATATGAAAACTCTATGGAAAGAATAACCTGAATAAGTTCAAGCTTTCTATTATGAGTATACTGACACACATCAGGATCATTCTCATCCCGGTACTCTAAGCAAGAAATATGGAGATTGTCCACAACCGCCTGAATCATTGCTTGCTTTGCTGCAAAAAATAAGACGCATGAAATGTAAAGTAAAAGGTAATATTACTAAGAAATCTAGGGATCCATGAACGGCATTTAATCAGCTTGCAGAGCCTTAATCTTGTTAAACGTGATGAGGAAAAAAAAATGTCTTAGCACATGCTTCAAATCACATGTTTTACATGTTTCTGGTTATTTGAAAATTCACAATGCCTGAGTTACCATGCCACAAAAGTTAGTGTGAATAGAAGCAGGAAAACGAGGAAAAAGGAACTCCAGCAGAGAAAGGTGCTTGCTGAGAGACCAGTGCTGGAATGAGCAACACGAGTCGATAAAATATAAGGCAGATCCAACATATGTAACAGGCCTCAAGAGAAACAGTGTGAACCTAGCACATGGAAGCCACTCGTGCAAAAGATCTAGCAATGTGCTTGTGGCAGGTTAGGCTGGGATGGTTGGAAATGTCTACAAACAGATCTATAAAATAGGACATAACCTATTATCATGTAGCCCCTGTACACAAGGCTTATGCGGCCAAGACGATTCTACAAGCACAATGATCAAATGTACCTGAACACTTCTATATGGGTATCTGTCTATGTACAGATGTTGATGCTGAGAGGTCAGATAGCTTTAAGTGGCTGATGGACATTCTGTAGTAGGAGATCTTAATATTTGGTAAGACATCTTAATTCTACTAAATTCGTTTCTATAAAATAGTTAGGAAAATAAAATACAATCGCCACCATTTCTATGGTTTAAAACTAGACAGCCCATGGGACTCTTTGGATCATTTCAATTTCTGATAACAAATCTGCAGATCCTCTATAAATAGGCCATACAAGGTTTTCCTGCCCAACTACCACGCAGATCGGTTGATCTGTCTCAGCAGAACATTTAAACTCTCTAGTTTCCAGAAACTTGGCATTAAAACTGCTGCCGGGTTGCTCCAGAATTGGTTATTTTTAGATGTTTCCTGGGATAAGGAGAAAGCTCTCAGTTCAGCAGAAGCCTCCAAAAACCTCAGAGTTAACAGCCTTCCAAAAGTACCATCGGCTCATCATCAAGCTGTGTGTTCAGCAGCCAAATGAATGTTCCATATAACTTCTATGCATAGAAGTTAAAACTTTCTTGCTGGATCCTGCAGCCCTCGTTTTTCCAATATCCTTATTATACCTTCTGCCCTTCCCCTTATTGCCCCTAGAAGATGACGATTTAGGCCAATTAGATGGCTTGTTGTTAATGGATTGCATTCCTTCCAATACCATGTGAGTCAAGCTCTTGAGTCCAGCCAACTTGTCTACAATCAGTACATGGCTATTGCTTGGACTTGTGCAAAATACACATCAGATTCTATGCTTCTGCAAGGTTCTTTCATGCTTCTTTATGTTCAAAATACTAAGACCGGGTATTAGCAAGAACTAAAAATTGCATTCCATGTGGACGCCATGTCATCGTGCATGTTTAGGCGATGACCTATTCTAATAATTACATGACTGTTCTAAGCATTCTAAGGAAGAAACATCTCATGCGATTGGCACAAACAGGAAAGACACTCACATCCAGGTGTGGCTGTTAAAGCCAAGATCCGCAGCTTCACTTTAGCTGCCATTAACTGCAGGAAGCAACTTATGTTATCTATTTTACTTGCAAAGAAAAAAGCCATTCAATTGTTGATATTAAACTTCAAAAGCTATGCAAAAAATCCACCTCGCGAACCACAACGCAATATGAGTAATTCCCTGATGCACGATGTGCTTCATCCACCACAAGACAAATTATTTGCTCCTTTGGGCATATGCCTGCAAAGTCATCAAGCCTAAAACTGTTAACGTGTGACCATAAACCCTTCATTTATCTCTTATTGCCATCAATTAACGATGCCAAAACTTAAACCTAATCCTTTAATGAGAGCAAACAGTCAACAGACCCCATCATTATGCTTGCAAAGCATTAAAGAATTTGAAAAATCACTTGCACGAAGGTATTGTGCCAATGTGATGGACTTGCATGGATGGCAAGGCAATTCCTAATAAGCATGTACAGCAGAAAAGAACTTTGATCGCTAAATCTCAAAACAGGAATGAGTTCCAATGCACAAGGTCTTGATGCACAGTCATTCTAAACCAAGCCCATGCCAAATATTTTTCTGTACAAAGAAAAAATTCTAATGCCTCCCTGTTGTCATGTTAGAAGTTTCTTAATGGTACCATCCTCAGTGCAATGACTTCTTATACATCCTCTTGCACAAAAACCCTAAGAAAAAAAGTGTCCTACCTGACTGTATATCTTTCTCAAGGATTTGTGGAGTCACAAAATATACCCTCTTATTTTGCCAAAATTCTACTCTTTGTACAGGATTCATTTGCCCAGTCATGTCAATTGTAAATTCCTGGCAGACAACATCATTTTGCATAAATCAACACCCATTGTGCTCTTCAATTACTTAACAATAAATAAAAGATGCAATATAAATTGTACTTAATGTGAAATAACCTCCTCCTCTAGTGCTGAGGAAAATGATTATAGAAAATTAAAGCTATGAAACATGAACAACCTCCCTAAGAAGAGAAAAGGAGCATCAAGGCAGAGGGAAGCAATACTTCAACAGATGACCAATTCTCTAAACATAAAGGCTTCGATTGGAACATCATAACTTACTCATACGGAAGTGGAACTTGAATATTCTATTTCTTATTACAGGGTAGATGTTTCTTATGCAAAACCTACAGCTCATAATATGCTATCCATGTGGTTTCTCAAGGACGTAAGTCTTCCTTTTCGTTAAAGGATAAACAGGAAAAGACTACAAACGCAAAATGTAATGGTAAAATAGCTAGTCATGGACATAGATATCAATGGCACTTATTTCCTTGACTATTTTCCTCTCTGCCTGAGCCTTTTTTATGATTTCACATCTTTTTGGCTACAGGTTTAGCAATTTACAGTGAGGTCGATTCTATAAAGAGAGGTGGTTGGTTCCATAAAGAGGGTTGAATCAGCGGTCTACCTTATAAAGAAATCGTGGGGGGGTTATCATACACTGGATCATTCTTATCTAGAAGGTAGGTAGCTATTTATATACATATGAAACATGCCTTTGATTGTACCTGTGAAATGCCCATGATATTGTGACAGGCTTCAATTTGCTGTATAACAAGGGGCCTCGAAGGTGCAGTAAATACAATTTTCCCTGCAGATCATTTTTTCACCCATAGTTTATGGCTATGCAGTTCAATATAGTCTATATGAGCATGAAAGCAAGTTAGTCAGTACCATCTGGGAACCAGCGGAAAAAGTTGTACATCACTACTGCGGCAATAAGGGTTTTTCCCAACCCAGTAGGTAGAGACACAAGTGTATTGGTGAACAAGGCTGTTTGAGAAATTGAAAACTGGTAGTCTCGACGAGGCACATTAGCTGCACAAATATCAGTCAGCCCATTTTCCTCAGATGGATGCCACAATAAAGTCAATGACTGTCAATGAACATGATTATGCCCTTGCCTGGATAGATCCAAGTTTTTATTGCTTCCTGATCTAATGTAATTCCGGAGGTTTCAGCCTCTGCACTTTCATTAACCATAGGCAAAATGCCAACTTTCCTAGGTCCGCCATCAAAAAAGGATTCCAAAGTCTTCTGACGAGCACAGTTAAGGCGACTAGCTGATGGTTGTTTTGGATCATTCTTTGACCCATAAACATTGCACTTATTTTGAATACCAGTATTGTCCACTTTACCAACATCTTGAACATTTTCCACGTTCTGTTCCTTAAATTGGTCTGCACCTAGATTACAATGCACTTTATCGATCTCAGCAACAGCAGCATCCCAGTCAAACTCCTACAACATTTAAAAGGTATTATTAATTTTGGATATATGTTATAACTTCACCAATGATAAATATACAGCAACGTCCATCAAAGTCAGCAAAAATAGCAGAATTGAGAGGGTACTTGGTGCAGATTTATGACTGAATAAACGTAAATGGATCGAAACAAAACTTACGTCATCGCTAAGATAAGTAATTTCTTCTGGAACATTCATAGCTGTCGTATAAAAAGCAGCGTACCAATGCAATCGTATGCCATCACATGCACTGTTTCTCTAATAGATGGGCTTCACCCAAACTTCGAAAGCCAGCATGTTACTTTTTCTGCCATTTGGCTGCAGTGAATACTGAATACCTTGAGTGCAACTTTCTTAGGTCCTCCTATCCGTTTTACGATGCTTTGCTTTGATTTAGAGGGAGGGAAAAATTCGCGTTCGTGTCCAGCGCGAATCCCACGTATATATATGAATTTGCCACGTCTTCCTGTATCGTCCTGCTCTAAAAAGGTTTTCCTTCATAAGATTGACTGAGGTCTTGTGTTCAAGTCCTCTTTTGAGACATTTTGTTTTGGGAAAATTCCATATATACCCCTCAAGTTTACAAATACTCCAAAAATACCCCTAGAAATATTGTATTTAGCTCAAATGGCAACAACTTTCTTGTAATCAACCAACTAAAAAAGTGCCCTTCATGAAACTTGTAGATGAGAGTGAGCGCTACCCAATAGCCGTAGAATCGTCTAAAACGGAGTTGGAATCTTCAACTTATATTGTTTTAAGTAAGTGCTATAAAAACGACGTAAATGAGCATAACATGTGAATTTCAAATCCAATTTCGATGAACTTGGTGTTGTTCAGAAGATCTTATTCTAATCTATAATGTTTGTGAAGACAACTTTTGAATTTGAGGAGCAACAAAAACTCTATTACCAATTTTCCAAAAATGCCCTTCATTTAGAGGGTATTTTTGGAATTTTTGCAAACTTGAGGGGTATAATTGGAATTTCCCCCCTTTTTTTTTGGGGGGGTAATACGCCCCTAAGGGATGCTGCCATGTGCTATAGTGTAAAAAGTACTATTCATTTATTTATTTATCTATCTTTACGAGAAAAAACATTTCCCCTTGGTTTGAGAAAATTTGAAGAATTGAGGAACAGGATCAATGAAATTTTGCATGCTAGTTTGAAAACTAGCAAGAATATTTCCACTCTAAAAGTAGGGGTTTAACCACATTGCAATGTTGCCATTGTGGGTATATATTGGTCTTTAGTGGATATTAGAGTTCCTCTTCAAGAGATAACTGCTTGAATTCTAGATTAGGAAGTGGGAATTTTCTTTTGAGAAGGAAAAAGTTTTCAGAACCAGAAAGTCCTTTTTGGATTGCCCGAACCACATAGGGTGAGAGGTTCACACATGCTATTAAATACGCTAATTGCACGAGTAGGGTGAACTCTAAGAGCTAAGGAACTCATTCAGTGGTGAAGATTGGGGATTTTGTGTGATCATGTTGAGTCGTTGACACGTGCTAGAAGAGTCTTATTCGGCAATGCCGTGGGGGATGAGCTTTGACATGGCACATGATCCTACAAGCTTTCAGAAAGAGAAGGATTTTTCTTGGTCTTGACGATTTTGGGTTTACAAATGCAGCAATAATTTGTCAAACATATTTTGTCTCTACAGGGTACCCAGGGCATCACTAATTTGGAATAAATTCCTCTCTCTATCTTCCCAGCTGTAAGTCTGCCCAACCCATTCACTTATCATATAATATGTTGAAGGAGATTTAGCTACAACATCTGGCATTTTGGGAGCTAAAAGAGTCTTTGCAGAGGCAAAATATCCAATGGTTGGACACGTACAATTTGGCAGACTTACTATTCGTGGCAATATTTAACAAAAATTATATGTAGTATATTTTGCTAGGGTTTACGCAATATCGTGCTCTCAACATTTTAAATTAGGATAGAGAGGGCTTTGTTTTTATTTTGTTTTTGTTGCAAGTATAACCCTTGTGATCACAAATTCATTGCAAAAAAAAGGGTTTTTTGTCTGTATGTCTTTCTGCTCTAGAGGTCGATGCTTATGGTTGCCTGATCCTTCTAGAACATGGCATTCTTAAAGCTAGATGGCCAGTTTGTCTTAGGGAAGCCAGTTTTGGATGTTGTAGCTATCTTTTCTGACCAGATTTGAACAAGTAGTTCCTGGCCTCAATACTCTGTTGTGGGTGGATTGTATTTGTGGCAGTCAAATTGCATGCCCTTTGGGGATTCTTCATTTCTCAAATATAAATTTACACACGAAGGAGCTGGTGGCATGAAAGCAGGTAGGAGCAACTTTGGGGCATGGCTTCTATGTTTTGCAACTGGCTGAATGCCAAGAACATGGCCTTGGAATTGAAAGATCCAACTACCTACTCAATGTGTACGACGAGTTACAAAACATGAAAGTAGTTGCTCTAAAATGCAGATGTTTCCTTTCTTTTTGTTTGATTGCTTTGGATATATCCAAAGAAGAAAAGAATGAACTTGTTTTATGAAGGGTGAAGATAAACGTCTTTGGGATGCTACTAGTGAATTGTGATTGTCAATGGCCAATTTGTTTGTATGGTAAATTTTGTAAGCCAATATAGAAAAACAAGCTGAATTTTTTTGCAAGCCTTAAATTGTGATTAATGTGTTTAGATGTCATCATCGAATTCAACGAATAGCGTGGGCCTTGAGGTAAGTTGCACGAGAGGTTTGATCTAGGTTCGACTCCTTGAGGGTGGCTGATGTTTATTTGACTGTACTTGAGAACGAACAATTGCACATTGTAAAGAAAAGTACTTTGTTCACTTTCTTGATTTGTTTTTTTTTTTTTTTTTTTAAGGACATCAGACTTTATTAATAACACTCCAACATAATACATAATACAATGCAGATACATGAATAAAAAACCCAGCAGACAATCAGATCCAACTGAGCAGGGCCACCCATCTAAGCATGACAATATAATGCAGTTCACACTATTTTCCTCTCCTACAAAGAGAAGAATAATATATAATTATATTTTAAAAAAGTTACTTTAATCAGGTCGAATTTCCACATCCATAGAATCATAAACAGCAACTTGATCTGCTCCCTGATGTCTCAATGCCATTGAATCAGGAATATCCATTGTAACAATCGTAGCAGATATTGGAGCTACAGAGTGAACCAACACAGATTGAGGAGCCGAGCTATTTTTGCGACGTGCAAGTTTCTTCAGGCGTGGAGTAGACCATCCTTCTTCCAATAATTCTTGCTTCTGAGCAATGTCCTGAAGACGAGAAGAGGGTCTACTGATATAGACTGAGATGGAGATGAATTAGAAGAAGGCGATAGTGCATAAATAGCTAAAGAAGAAGGCACAGGGGCTGGTAATTCTGGCGGATTAACTAGTGCAGAGGCAGATGAGGAAGAAGATGATACAACACGACATTCAAGTGAAGTGGACGCTATGTGACATGGGATAGGAGCAGTTGGGGAGGTAGAGACAAAAGTATGCCTGGACCTGTAAGTAGCGAAAGCCTCAATATTGGGAAACATCTTGGCAAGCTCGGGTCCATTAAGCAGACATAGTTTGTATTTGAAAAAAAGTGGGCCACTTTTGACCACTACTGACTGAGGAATAGAAACACAAGTAGGAAGAGATTACAAATTCGAGGACCATTAACAATAGAATGGGCAAGATGCATACCCAATCCATTGGCAATAGCAATCATAAAATCAAACACTTGCAGTTCTAGTGGAAAATCCTCTAAGGCAAGCCAACAAGGCATGCGCAAAGCACCAAATTTACTTGGCAAGAATCCGGGAGAATAAACCTGATATAGAAGATAATGTCCCCAAGGATCAACACCACGCTCCACAAGCCTGTCAACTGCAAGTGAAGAGTCAAACATGACTAGGAAGAAATTATTTTCTTTATCCAAAACCTTTAGAGACGCATAATGAGGGAGAACCAGTCTCTGAAGGTGATGTTTTAGCCAAAATCGAACTCTCTTGAGATCCAAAAACTGTCCAGTGAAATGGCAAACAATTGCATGAGACACAAGGTTCTGAACACACTGCAAATGAGCATTATGATCAATTTCGACAACCGGTAGGCCAGCCTGTGTAAAAGCATTTGAACACTGTTGTGCCTCATGGAACACACCCTTAGGATGCAACTGAACATCCATATGGTCAACTTGTGCTTGTAACTCATTTAGATATGAGCTCAATTCTTTCTTCTTATTCTATAACATAATATTCAATGCAGCAGAAACAGAGCAGATTGCACACTGAATGTCAAATCACGTTTGATCCAATCACTAAATCGTGTGGAAGACGCTCTAGCCACAGCATCAGAAGAACCCCACAGAGCAGAAGGAGCAAATATACACCCAGCAGAAGTAGACACAAAGGAGGCAGAAGCAACAGTAGAAGTCTTTACAGTGGTCTCTACTTGAGAAGTAGGCAAAGGTGCAGATTTAGACAGAGGGGGAAAGTGTTGCAAGCTTGTACTCATATTAACAAGAGAAGGGTCAAAAGCAAGAGGATTGAGGCGAGAATTATCAGGTAAATTAGGAAGCGGCAAAGGAGAATTCATATCATGTGCAAAAGAGGAAGCAGAAGCACCACCTACCAATTTCTTGGCTGACGAATGTGTTCCGGAAGCTGGCAAACTAGGGTTTGCCATGGTGGCCTAAATCTGTAAACTCCAAATCCGGCCTAGATAAACACAACAAAACTGTATGAATTATACATCAATTGGAAGCTCACAACCCTAACTTTCCAAAGCACGAAAGAACACCCAAATCTGACACTCGAGCCATAAGCTCACCCGAATCATTTTCTTGATTTGTGCTGATGATGAATCTCACAGAGGCTTTTTCACTTCAATGATGACATCTTCTTCTTGATGTCTACAATGAAGAATTAAAGCAGTTGTGCCTCTAGCAATTGTGCCAAGATTGTTGAGAAAAGAGCAATATTTAATTAAAAAAAAGATGCATTTTTTAAATGGAACCATATACATGCACCAGTTGGGTGTCAACCATGATGTATTTGGGCATTTAGTTTACGTTTCGACAGTAAATCTATACATCTATACATTTGATATTTTTATTTTAGGGATGTCAAGCTAGTGGTTTTCAGCATATGTTAGGAAATCCCCTCAACTAACGACCGAGGTTCAGCCATTATATAGATTTATCAATAGAATGAGGTATACAAATTAGGTTTTTGCATTTTGTTGCATGTGTAATCAAGTGTTGATCTATGTAAGCACGAGTTGAATAGATCAGTTCTCCAATCAATGTGAGACCATGTTCTTCAGCTGATTTCACATATTGCAATTCCCATTCTCTTCAAGAGGCAATTACGTTTGCAAATGCTTTTTACAAAATTTTGGTTTGAAAAAAAAAAAATCAGAAATAAGATTTTTATGAGAGATTCTTTTTTACCAAACCATTGTATGTAATATCTAAG
The DNA here is from genome assembly GCA_021234155.1 of Isoetes taiwanensis. Taxonomy (NCBI): domain Eukaryota; kingdom Viridiplantae; phylum Streptophyta; class Lycopodiopsida; order Isoetales; family Isoetaceae; genus Isoetes; species Isoetes taiwanensis. The sequence goes on along the minus strand of JAJEKV010000029.1, from coordinate 2,093,532 downwards.
TCACTAAAAATAGAAAAAGAAGAGAAGCATTAGTTATTTCTATGCTCAAAACTTGAGCTACAGAGGTCAAATTCAAATGATCTTGGGCTCTTTAGAAAGCTTATGTAGAGAGCTTTCCATTGGCATGTGATTTGATCCAAATCTATCAAAATAGATACCTATTTTTTTATACCTTTCTATCTGTATACCTTTTTGCAAAGTGCATGCCATGTAGATTTGATGGTAATATATTTTTTATCACAACTTTTGAATTCGGACTCCGTTTTGAGTGTTTTTTATTGAATAGAAAACTCTCTCCAGGATCTTTCTGATGATGTTTCATATGCTCATATTTGGTCAAGTTTTCTGGGCAAAAATAGCAAATTTCCTGGTGGATATGGTAGGGATTTACACATCACTATTTGATTCTCTGCCCAGTTGATCATTCTGATCATGTGCTTTGTCCTGCATCATTGTAGTGCAGTAAGCTTTTATGAAGATATAGAAGAGATGATATTATCGTGGGATGCATTTTGAATCGGGAAAAAAAATTGAAACTTTTGTTTTTGTGTGTTATCAGATTTGTGCTATATTTAAAGTTTTATATGTTATTTATGAACTTGCCAATGTTTTTTGAATTTTTGTTCTTATCGCATGAATTTTTTATTTTTTTTTTTGAAAGATCAAGTTAACTAATATTAATACAGAGAAAGTACAAGACGAGCGATGCTAAGGTACTCCTGCACACATTGGAGCGAGAACCCACACGGCATGTATACCTACCTACGACTCATGACACAAACCTGCCAATACTGTCTACAATGAGGAGGGTCCTTTCCCATACCGCTGCCTTGAACTGCTCTTTCAGAGGGGACGCCAGGTAAGAGAGATATAATTTGTACCTCAACTGTGGGATCAAAACCCCAGGCTGCACCTCCTCATTCCTAAACATCTTCATGCGTCGTCGCTTCCAAATGAACTACAGCAACCAGGCTTTACACAAATGGAAGGCCAAACTCTGAAGCTGGGACCACCCGCTAGGGTACACCCCCAACAAAACCTCTTGACTGCGGAGCAAAATGTGAAAGAGGCGCTGGACCCACTGCCATACCGGCTGGATGTCAGAGCAAAGAAACATACAATGCTCCAGGGTCTCTACAGAGGCCCCACATATTGGGCACAAGTCGCTAATCAGCAGATTGATCATGTGAACCCAAGTGTTCACCCTCAGGGAACGGTGCACTATCTGCCACAGCAACACCCGAATCTTGGGGGGCGAGATTGGGTTCCACACCCATCTCCAGATGTTGCCCCAGTCATCTCCCGGCACCTGGAGACTCCAGCCGTCCGATGGAGGCAGCTCATCCTGAATTGCCAAAAGCTCATAACAAGACTTTACGAAATTTGAGGGATCAAGTTTTGGGTGACACCTCCACACTCGTCCTGATGCCTGCGGGGAGTTCAGTGGCAGAGCATTAGCCACCCGTGCCCAGATAGCGGAACCTTGCTTTCTGGTGCCAAAATGGTAGATGCCATATAAATTGTGTAGAGCATAAAACGGACTTCGCCACCGTGACCCTGCCAGCCATGGAAAGTCCCCTTCCACCAATTAAGATGCCGACGCAGTCCCACCAGAATGTCCTCCCACACACGTGCCGCCGAAATGTCGATGCCAAACGGTATACCCAACAGCCTAGAGCATGTGCCCTGCGGCTGCGTTCGCCAAGGAAATTGGGACACGACCACGGGCATGGGGTCTGCTGCCGGTCATAATGCCAAGCACTTCATCCAATTTATGAGACAGCCAGAAGTAAGGGAGAATGTGTCCAACAGCTCCTCCGTGTTTAATAAATTCCTCTCATCAGCCTGTATGAAGAGAAACGAGTCATCGGCGTATACTGACTTCCTATCTGCTGCGACCCATCTGCCATCCTCAGCCCCTCCATAATACCCGCCTCTGCTGCGGAGGTCAACACCTGTGAGAGGGCCTCTGCAACGATGGTAAATAGGAAGGGCACCAAAGGGCATCCCTGGCGAACGCCACGCCCTACACTAAAGATCGGCGATGACTCGTCGTGACATAGAAGGGTGGCTTTGGCGGACGTCAAGAGCTTCAAAGTCACTGCTGTAAAGCTCTCACCACACCCAAAGGCTAGCATCATCTTTTCCAAAAACTCCCAACGAACACTATCATAGGCCTTCGCGAAGTCCAGCTTCAGGTACACAATCTGCTGACATGTTTTGCGCGCCCAATGAATGCCCTCAAGTGCCGCCGCTACATTGTTAAGAATCTGCCTGCCCGGAATGAAGCCAGACTGCATAGGACTAATAGCCTCCTTCAGGACAATTTGCAGTCTAAGCGAGAGTGCCTTCGCGATAATTTTGTACACTGCCGACAGAAGCGTGATGGGGCGCCAATCAGAAATGACAGATGGCTCCTTCACCTTCGGTGTTAGCGAGATGCAGCCAGTGTTGAGTCTATAGTCTAGCGCCTCTACCTGAAGCAGATCTTGATAGGTCTGCAGCACTGAATCCCCCACCCAATCCCAATATTCTTGGAAGAACTCCACCGGAATGTCGTCCAGACCAGGGCACTTATGAGAGGCCAAGGCACGGCAGGCCTCCTCAAGCTCCTGCTTTGTAAGTGGGCGATGTAATACCTGCCTTCTATCCGCCAACACCTTGCAAGACACCTTACTGAGCACGATCTCCTCCATCACGTCCGAGTAGAGATATCGCTTTTCTTGAAAAAACTGAGAGAAATACTGGAAAGTAGCCTGTTTGATGTCTACGTGCAACTGCAGAATACGACTATCGGCTAATGCCAGAGAGGACATTGAGGCCGCATACTTCTTCTGTCGCACATGAAATTATTTTCTTGATATGATTTTTAACTTGTATAATTTAAAAACGAAAATTGATTTGAATTGACTTTTTAAAAGACCTAGACCCAATACAAGAAAGATCACACAAGCCATTGCTGCTTAGATTTAAAAAAATCTCTGCCCCGAAGGGTTTTCAAAGGGAAAGGATCATTTAACCCTAGGTTTACTTTAAGATCTTGCTATTTTAGGATGATAATATTTCTATATTATTTGTGGAGATTTAGGCTAAAGTTTTGGAGCCAAAACCACTTCAAATATGACACAAGGCAACATCAACGTGTTCTCTACGAAAAAATTAGGAGCGCCTATTTTCTTGTCTTTTCTTTCTTTTTACTCGAAATCTTGTTTGAAAGTTGACGAAAACTTTGCTTTGAAACTTGATGTTTAGTCCAATTCCAGCAGGGATTCCAGTGATCCATTTGCTGCCCTTGTAGAGGGTCAGCATTATCATATTTTTGTTCTTCTAATCTTCCTATAGATACAAGATTTTTTGCATATATCAAACATGGATAGAGATTTACTTGTGGATTCATTTGTGGACCTTTTGCTGGCTTTGTCTTCCCTTTTAATTCAACAATTCTTCCCGGATAAATACTTTGTTCAAAAGTACATCTTTGTTCAAAATTCAGCAATTCATTTCGGATAAATTCTTTGTTTAAGAGTACTCCTTTGTTTCCAGTTGTCTGGGATTTGAGACAAAAATAATTGATTCTTGGTTGAAAGAATTTGTAGGAAACAGGAACATCTCGGCTATCAGAATATTTAGAATGCATTGTGATTGGCCAAAAGAAAAAATCATTGTTAAATTATAGTAAGTTATACTCTTATTAACCAGTGATCAGAAAATGGATGTTCAATTATGGCTTTTAGTAGTTTATGGCTATGTAATTGGCAATTATATCAAAATTCAGTCCTCTTTTTGATAATTAGTTTTCTCTCCTCCCCTTTGTTCTCATTCCGTTCATCCCTGCATATGTTCTTTTCCTCTCAGTCTTTTTAAAACACGCTTTGTTGCCTCCTCATAAACTCATTCAATGGAAAAAATTTGCCCTAGAACCCTTTCTATTCTCCATGCATTTGTCGAAATCGCTCACAAATATCAAGCTTCTCTTCTAGAACTGTTAAGTTCTTTCCATAGGAACCTCAAAAGCTTGAGTTTATTTGGTAATTTCTCTAACCTTTCATAGATCAAGCAGTTAATGGAGTCGAATATAGACAATGTACCAATCTGGGATAATTCTCTCATGACTCAAATGTTTTTAGCTACTCTCATACCGTAGACCCTCAGACAGATTTTCCTTTACCGATAGACCCTCAAACAGATTTTCCTTTACTATATGCAGCTCCTAAGTTGCGGGATGTATTGCATTTTGATGAAGAACTGGGTACTTCTTGAAGAATCTTCAGCCTTTGGAAGCCATCAAGAAGATACCCTTACATTTTAAGTGAATCTGGAAACTTGAGATCTGCCAATTTCTTTCTCAATTATGGACCTTTGACCTATGAAAACTAATGGCACCCGAAGCTTGATATTGAAAAAATAAATAATCTTTACATTGCTTCTACCACATTGCATGGACTGAACCCAACTTATTGGGATGAAGAATGTTTCGAAGTGCTTGTTAACTCCATTGAGACTTATGTTTCTACTAAATACTCTCCCTCAAGATCTCTTTGATCCTTCTTCCAGCTGGACCTATCTAGGGAAATTCCTTTGAATATTTCTTTCACTAATGTCTTTGGACATAAATCTTCTGTATCTTTTAGATGGATTAGCCTTCCTTCATATTACCAAAAATGTAACCACAGACACTTTAGTATGCTAAATGTTTGGTGAGGCCAATAAGCACCAGTTCCATGGAAAATTGAAATATTAATATTATTGTTGAACGCACTAAAAATTAGAATAGGTAGGTTGGAATTATTTATAATGAGAACGAAGGATGTAACAATAATAGTGAACTCACAAGATGTGATGGCCTCTCTTTTAATTATAAGTTTGCCTCTGAATTTTCTCATCCTCTAGAGATTGACACATTTGCTTGGCATGGGCAGCTGTGATAGAATTTAGAAAAAAAAAGACAAGCTAGAGAAAAAGAGAAAGAGAAGGGTAGAGATTTGGATCCATTAATTTATGGGAGAAGTAATAATATGTTTGCTATCAATAATAATAAATATAGTGGAATCAAGATATTGGTTAAGGAGAAGGAACCAATGATTAATATGGATCAAATCACATCTGATCTTAATTACACTCTGAATAAGATCATACAAGATTCTAGTAATAGTAAAGTAGCTCAAAGTTCTTATTCTCTTATGGATTTTACAATCAATAGTAATGCATGACTGGAAATGATAAGAGTACTAGAAAGACTCAAGACAATATTCAGCAATTGAGCAGCAATGCTAAAAAGATTGTGAGCCAGCCAAATTCTCAAGATTTGCCTTCATTCAAAGCCAAAATTAATAGCTCGATAGTTACTAATTCTTCAAATTCTGATCTTCACATTGGAGAAAAGGCTATGCAGAATGATCAAACTAGATAAAGTCGAATGCTCAAATCAATTAAAGGTACTTGCTAACCTTAGCTTGGAACAAGATAATAATTTGATTGAATCTGATCAATGATGTTGTGTATTTAATTGTCCTATAATTGTTCCTACTATTCATACCACATCAAATATTTCCAAGTAAACTATCTTACCTTTGGCCTCCTTAATTGATTTAAGCCCATTTATAAATATTCCAAACCAGCCACCTCTAGCATACCCTTTGTATTGCAGATCAAATGGTTCTATTATAGATTGGACTTCTGCAAGGAAATGATACAGGTCATGGGTTTATGACCAACAAGATAGATGATTAATGGACTTGAACAAGATCATGAGCTGAATCTTGAGGCACAAATGCTAGAGCAAAAAGTGGACATAAACCAGGACAATCAAGTGGTCAATCAAGAGAGAAAGAGGATATTGTAACTGAAACTGCAGTTGAGAATATAGCAGGTATTGAATATATGTTGGACACTCCAAAAATGAAAAGAACTATTGGGAAAGATAAAGAGGATGGTTCATGTGATACCCAACTACATGCAGAGGAGGTTCCTCAGGTTCAAGAGCATAACTCCAGACAAGCCTTTTTCGTACCAATCAATTCTATCTCTAATGATAATAAGGATTTATGTTCAGGTCACAATAAAAACATAAATACTATGTTTCATTCTTTTTCTGGTGGTGTAAGTGATGATAGTGGTACTAAAATGATCCAGCCTTGGATGTTGATAAAGAAATTTGGGATAATGAGGCTTTCCTCATTGACCAACCCCCTAGGTCTTGTTCAAGTCCTTGTCCTAGTGCTAAATCTATAAAGAAGAAGACTGTTGTCTTATTACTTGCTAATAGTAATAAAACTCTTGCTAGCAAAACTACAGTAATATTAATAAAATTGTACCTCGGGAAAAGCTGTGGGCAAGGTTGGGCCAACTGGGGACCCCTGTAGGTGTGCAGAATGCAATGTAAAGGCTATATGAGAGCTGCTCCAACCAAATGCAGCCGACGGGATAACCATTCACCAGCAATATCGAGGTTTACCAAGGATGCCATCTCTCTCGAAAATTGTTTGGTCTCTACATTTACCAATTGGAAACCTGGCTTGCTAACAGTAGGGATGGCGGGACCCAACTTTTGCATTAGGTCATCAGACAACTTATATATGCAGATGATGCCGATCTTCTAGCCCACACTCTAAAGGATATGCCGTCCCACCTAGATATCCTGGACGCATTCTGCCATGCCATAGATATGCTCGTCAATCTAGCCAAGACTAAGGTGGTCCTCATCTCATCCTCGCACCACCCAAAACCTCTTTCATTCACCTACTGAGGGAAAATTATGGAGATGATGTCCACCTACAAGTGTTTGGAAGTGGAGTTTCCTTCCACACTGCGTTGGGACACTTCCATCCGATTGGGGGTGGTGGCAGACTGAAAAGCGCTTTATGCAACCTAGAATAGCCACAGGGCAGATCTCTATGATTGGGGCCATCAGTCACATCTGTTTAGGGTACTGATGGAGCCCATTCTTCTGTACAGGATCGAGGCTTGGGGCTTGATGGTGTCCTTTGCGACTTGGAATGACTTAGAATAGGTGCAGAAGGCTTTCTTAGCGCGGGCAGTTGGATTGAAATCCACAGCCCCATATCAAATCCTACTACAAGAGACAGGATTATTACCTCTTTAGAGGGCAACCCTTGATAGACATGTCATCTATTTCTAGAAGGTTGACAATATGGACGATGTCAGTATCCCGAACTTGGCTTACATCGTGGCAACGGGACCGCAGTGGCTCAAGGCCTGTTGGAAGGACAAGAGAGTTCCATGGCTAGCCAGATGAAATGTGTAGGAGCACAGGTGCATACAGGTAGACACAGAGGCCAATCGCGACAGCCCGAGGCATTACCTTAACACTCTTTTCCTCGATAAGCTTTGGACCCCCAGGGCTCTGGAGCAGGTCAAAACACATATTACAAGCAACATATAAACTCCACGTAGACTGCAGCCCACAGCGACCTGCGTTTATCTTTGCCCAGAAAAAAGCGCGGGCTCATAGCCTCCTTTCGCACAGGTGCCCACCATCTCCAAATTGAGATGGGCAGGTGGATTGGGGAGGCGCGCCAGAACAGGCTTTGTCAGTGCTGCCAGATGTATATGATACCAGCTTTGGTGTGAACACTAGGAGCATATGTTTAGGAGATAATGCATCTAAGGGCTCAGATATGCCCCCCGACAACCACTTGATGAGCAAAATATACTTGATCATGTACATATGTATATTTGTACAACTTGTCAACAGTCTTATTGCAGCTACAATTTTTCCCTCGAAAACACCTCGAGGCGGAGGTTTTTTAATCCGGGCAGTAGTACGCCTGTTACGCTCTTATGTTGAGTCCCATAGACCGATTGGTCTCCGTGGATGATAAAAACATTCAATTCAATTTATACTTGATCTAATAAGCAAAAAAATGTTGCAAGAGTGTATTGCGCCTTGGACAGATTTTATGTATCTAATCATAGTTCTAGTTTTTGGGACAATTGCTTTATTGTCAGTGATGAAGGCACATCTTTATATGATCATCAAGCTCAATTCTTACACACCAAGCATATCATTCAAATTAAAATATTAGGCACTAAGTCACATTTAATTAAATGGGCCACATGCCATTCCCACTTTTTTTTGAAACCCTGTTATTTTACACGAAAAGGACGAGGGAAAAGTTTTGAAACCCCTTTATTGCTTTAAAAGATGTTTTTTTTTTTGTGTGGGAAAAAATGTTAAGGAAAATTACATGGTCTATTTTTCTCAGTCAGCAAATCGAAAAGGTAAAGAGCACATCTAAAACCAATAAAAATGCTATCTCGTTGTAAACAAAGTGCTAATTTGGCCTGAATTTTTATACACAAATAATTTCATTACATTGTATTTTACGGTGGTTGAAGAGACCATGATGGTCGGGCTGACACAAATATTACATCATCTTCACACACAGACCACCTACTGGGAACAATGTGCGGAGCAAGGTCCGAGGTATTCCAAGCCATGAGAGCAACTTGAAGAGAATAGGAATCTGAACGCGTTGGCTTGTCCAATGCATGTTATCAATCTGTTCTCATCCTCTTTCTTCAATGAACGGGGCTTTCCATGGCTCCGATCATGTCCTTTCTGTTCGCGATTTTTACTTGAAAAGACAAAATCAAGTTAATGCAATTGATTCTACAAAGTTCTAAGGGCTATTTTTGAAGAAAGCAGGTCTGAGGGCCTTTCTCGACTCGCAAGTCGAGAAAGGCAGCTTAAAGTGAAAAACACAAGTTTGATGCCCTTTCTCGATTTCAGAATAAAAAAAGCAGGTCTGAGGGTCTTTCTCGACTCTCAAGGCCCCTTTGAAGGCCTTTCTCTGGATAACCGAATGATGGTGTTATTATAGATACTCTCTGGAATCTCCAATTACGAAGTTAGGAGGAGAAGTACTAGATTCAGATGAAGTAACAATGGACTTTGCAAAAAAATTTGAAGAAGTAAAAACTCGTATCCGAAAGAGCCAAGAGCTAATGATTTACCAAGTTGTGAAGAAACAAAGGATTAATGGGTTTGGAGTATCACCTTCCTAAGGAATGCCTACGGAAAATGGAACATGCGAATTATTTTAACATCAAGATGATGAAGAGATGCTTGAACCGGAACAGATACGCACCAAGGTAAGGAGACATGAACGTCCTCCTATTGAAGGTATCTAGTTAAGTTCAAATTTCATCCACTTTTTGATGCAGCATGGTATTCTAAAGACTAGCTTAAAGAATAGAATGCACTTGTGGATGAATAAACAAGCTTTGCTAAAATAACAGGCAAAGCTAGCAGACATTAATATCTTTGCTATTTGGAACCATTTTAACAAAAAAGTTGCAATTGCTTTACCAACAAGAAATATCTAAAGATTGATATACGTTGGTATAACCTGAAACCTTTATTCATAAGATATCAAGCCCTCTAACTGAATTGAGGCCACCTCTAAAGGAACTGGAATAGAAACTAATCAGAAGTTGGTGCTTCTAGTGGAGGTTAGTAAACATTTTGTTTTAAACTAACTTATTCTTTGAGACAAATTAAGTTGATGTTCAACTTGTGGTTTTTGGAGACCTTCTCAAGGAAATAAGTTTATTCCTGAGAAGGGAAGGACTAATATGTTTTTCAAAGGTTGTCGACCAATCTTACCCTCAAGGCCCCTCTAATGGCCTTTCTCGACTCAGTGAAAAACGCAAGTCTGAGGGCCTTTCTCGACTCGCGAGTCGAGAAAGGCAACTCGGAGTGAAAAACACAATTTTCAGGGCCAGAGTTATTTTTACAGAGGTACCATTGGTTCACAAAACCTATTAAACCAATCTAAACCTATGCATTAAACCTATGAAAGCTATACATTAAAAATATGTAAATCTATGTAATAAACCTATGAAAGCACATTGAAATGATTAAAAATAGATATATAGTATTTTAACGTCACGCCACTAGGCAGCATCCAACTGGACATGTGACCACACACCACACTACATTGCTTGGTTGGGCCCTGCCCCCAACCACTTTACATTGCGTCTGTGAGTTTTGACACCCAACAGTTCAGAGTGCGATTCTGGGCGGTCTCGAACTCGAGACCTATAGTTGCTAGACCTAGTGTGTTACCACTAGACTAAACGCCCAAGCAATGTAAACATGTGCATGAAACCTATGAAAACCTATTAAACCTATGCATTAAATCTATTAATATGCAAACCTTACATTGTATTAGGAACTATAGAGGATGATCATGTGCATCAAAGAGTACTTGTCCCCATTTTGTGTCTTAAACCTTCAAAATGGGTTAAACAAGGTGTAAAGTATATCATGATCTTTGAAAAGTTAAATTTTTACCTTAGAATAGAAAATATATGCCTAGAAAACGTGCACCATTGCAACATAATGTGAAACGTGTGAACATAGTAGCACATACATAAGAAGAGAAATTGGGGACATATAAATAAACGTCAAATTATAATCCTATATTAGCATTTATTTTACACTCGTATTTTTTTACCCCGCTTTTTTCTTGTACCCCGCCTTTTTTTTCCCATGCTTGAAATTCAGAATTTGGTACATACCTTTGAGATGAAGATCCTTTGTATTTTGGACTCTTTGTTTCCAGAAGAAGCTCCCATAGCCATAGCTCCGACCGGAACCCGTAGATGAAAAGCTCCACAGCTATGGAGAGTCGAGATCCAAAAATTATGACATAGGGCTTGGTGTACTCCATACTTCCTACAGAAGGGAAAGGCAAAGCAGACCGCTGCGCAAATCAGCTTTGTTGTGCAGCATAAAAGAGAGGGGCAACCCGCTCTATCTCTGATCTGCAAAGATGCCGCCTCATATGGCCGATCACTGGGGAGAAAAGTGTTCCTGATTTCTTCTTCCCAGAAAAGCCTGCTTCTCTTTGGATCCCTGGTGTTATCATCGTAGGAGCAGGTCTGTCGGGGTTGGCTACTGCTGCTTGCATTCAGAACTACTGCTTCAACTGCATCTGCACATACCAAAGCAGTTTTGTGAGCTTCTCCTTGCACCTTTTCCCGATTCCTTTCCGGTATATCCCAACAGGCAGCAGTTTCTGGATTATCATGTGAAATCCGTCACGCGCGATTCTCGCCGGAATTGTTGGTGACTTCGAGTTCTGGATACACCAAGCCCATAAAAAATTAAGAAGAGTTGAAAATTTTCTAAGAAGCCTTCTAAGAAGCTCGGCCCAGCCATACCTTCCAAGAAGCTCGGCCATGGCCTTCCGAGGAGCTCCACCAGAATTGCGCAGGGCAATGAAGCAGGGCAGAGATTCTATTTGCACTGAAGAATGCACAAGCACAAAAATCTTAGAACGATTGTCTACGGCGGCCATCAGCCAGCTAGAGCTGTTTGAATCTAATAAATCGATAAGCCGTGTTGCTGTGCAAAACTGGCAAAGCGAGTTTGGAGGCAGAGGTAAATCCAGCAGAGGCAATTTTGAAATAGGAAGAAGCGATTTTGAAATAGGATGAAACAATCTAAAATAGGAGCAGAGGTGGCACAACATATCCGACTATGGCTTCAGAAGCCGTGGGAGTGGATTGGGCGCCCCTGAGAGTGGACTGATGAGTTGAGTTTTGGTTTGCCCATTCTCGCCTAGCTAGAAGAAGCGATTTTGAAATAGTATGAAACAATCTGAAATAGGAGCAAAGGTGGCACAACATACCCGGCTATGGCTTCAGAAGCCCTGGGAGTGGATTGGACGCTCCTGAGAGTGGACTGATGAGTTTGAGTTTTGGTTTGCCCATTCTCGCTTAGCTAGGCAAGAAATGTCCAATCTCGCCTAGCTAGGCGAGAATTTTTTTTTTTCTTTTTTTATTGTTTAATTAATTATATTCGAGGAACAAAGGAGGTGCAAGAATATCCATGAACTATATAGGCGCAGTTGGTATGGATTGCTTTGGATGAGGCGAGAAAGGAAATTTATCTAATTCATTGTTTTTATTTTTGTATTATTAATTATATTTTTATTATTGTTTTGTATTTATTATATTGTTTTTATTTATTATATTTACCTCTTATATTATTTACTTATATCTACCCCTCCCTTCCTCATTTGCCATTCCCTCTCCCCCCCCTTGCCTCTCCCCTTGCCATCTCCCCTTTGCCCCTCCCCTTGGCACCCCGTTTGCCCTTTTGCCATCCCCCTCCCTCTTTGCCCCTCCCTTTGCCCAGCCACCCTCCATTCTCTCCTTCCTTCCCATCTTTCTCCCTTCTCCCTTCTCCATTGCCCTCGTCCCTTCTCCCTACCCCTCTTTTGCTCTCATTCCAATGAAGAAATGAATGACTCATTTGTTTCAAAGCCGATTGAATGTGAAATCCTGAATGTTTTAAAATGCTTTTGCAAAAGAAAATCCCTTGGACATGATGGCCTCCCTCCAAAATCATACCTCATTGTTAGAACCTATTTAAGAATAATATCATTAGTTTGGTTCATGGATTTTGGGAAGCTAATCACATGCACCCCTCTATCTCAAGTGGCTTCATTGCTTTAGTTCCTAAGGTTGAAAACCCTTTCTCTTTCAGTGAATGGAGACCTAGATCTTTGACTAATTCGAGTTATAAGATATGTGCTAAGATCATTGCTTACAGATTGAAATCTTTTTTGCAAAGAATATTAGCCCAAAATCAATCTGCTTTCCTGCATAAGAGATTTATCCTTGACGATTATATCACTGCAATGGAAGGTCTTCATTGGAATAAGATATCCAATCAAAATTGTGTTCTGTTAAAGCTTGGCTTCAAGAGAGTCTTTGATACGGTTAGATGGGACTTCCTTAATCTTGCCTTATCCAAGCTTAGTTTCCATCCAAAGCTCACACTTCTTATTCACAGGCTTAATTCTAGATCTAATTCCATTGTATTGTTAAATGGTTGTCCCACAAACTTTTTTAATTTATCTCATGGGGTGAGACAAGGCTATCCTTTGGCTCCCTGTTTATTTCTTCTGGTAGCTGAAATGCTAATTAGAGCTATGATGAATCCTCAACGACTATGACGAGTTGCCCACTACTAAAAAAAGGAGAACGAAGTCATGGCGCTAGATCAAATGGCCAACTAAGGTAAGTATGGATATGGGAGGTACAGAGACAGGGCCATTAGGAGGCCAAAAAGTGAAGGTAGGGCAGCACTGGGACTCAAAATGACAAAGGAAATGAATTTTGGGAAACTATCACATCCAATGCAGCAACAGATGATTGAGATGGTACGAGCAATGACAGAGAATGTACAGGAGGATATTGACAAGGGTATAAAGCCTAGTTTGTCTGTGGTGATTTGTTGATTCCAGTGATGGTGAAAGGGGATCGACTGAGAACCAGATCACAAACCATCTCTCTTATAGAAATGTAGAAGGTATTCCTACCCTTCAGCATAGTTTGTCCCGGATAGACTAAAAGAGCTGGAAAAAAGAGGCTATTATTGGATGTAACAGACATGAGGGTGCAGAGCTCAGTTTTCTTAGGAATGAAATCTGTGAAATGGACAAAGCTGTGGAGATCATAGGTCTATATTGGCTGGATTTTCCTTTATTCTGTTGTCGAATGTGGTGATGAGTATTTCTTACAGTTCCTTATAAAACAAGGAAGAATTTTTAGAGCAAATTTTTATGGTACAAGTACGGGGGAATGATCCATGTTGAAAGAGCTATAAGAATCTGGCAAAGCTATGTGATTATTTTAATATGACCCAATAACATAAGGGTAAAGATAATAGATAGATAGATAGTATTTTTACTTTTTCCTTAAAAAGGGCAACATTTTAAGATGCTACATTTAGATGGGGTCGTGCATAACTCAAATATTGAACACAAGGCATTGGTTAAACATATGAGCAAGGGGTGCATCAAATATTATGTGCAAATATCGAATTATTATATGAAGGTGGGGACGTGACCAAGATATGTACAAAGGGAGATCTTTATGCTAAAAGGGACGATAAAGAAAGCATTAACTATTATATTTATGTTGGTAAAAGACCTTATATCTCTTATAAGGGCATTGATCAAATAAAAGGGAAACCTTTAGCTATTTATATGGACCTTAACGCCCTGGTTCTCAGGTTTACAGGCTGAGATCCAATCTCAGCCGTTGATTAGAGTGATGTTATCTGCTAGTAACAGCTTCACTGGCAGACATTTTATGCTGTTTCTCATCACATCCTAGGGTCAGATTTTGTCCATAACCCTTGTAACATCCTAGAATGATACCGATCTGCCCAGAAAAGCTTCAGATTTTACCTGAACGCTGCCCTAAAATGGATTCTTGAAGCGATCGTCTGCCCTGTTTTGTTGGGGCCAAATCCGAGCCACAAAGCAAAGGATTAGAAAGAAAAGAAAGATCTCAGCCAAAACCCTGCTTCTGAGCCTTGGCGCCCCTGCTTTCAAGATTAATCCGGCATCCCTGAAGATCCGATGCCCCTTGCTTCTACTCTTCTCTGTGCAAACGCAAACCTGCTTCCAAGATTAATCCGGCAAACCCAAACCCCCACTCCATTCCGGTTCCTCTCCTTTCTCCCGAAAGATCAATCCGACAAACCCTCGAACCAGGGCGTTAAGGGCGATAACGTCCTGGCCCTCGGACGTTCCTAAAAAAAAAATTTCGGGCCACCCGAGGCATTTTCATTGGCCCTAAATTTTTTTTTAGGTAACGTCCTTGGGCCAGGACGTTATCGCTATCGCCCTTAACGCCCTGGTTCGAGGGTCTTGGATCTCTTATTGCTCTTTCCTTATTGTTTATTTGGGATCATTGGATCCAGGTATATTTGTGGGAATATCCAAAATCAAGGTGTGAGGAATTTACACCTCACACCCCCGTATACCACAGCACTCCCCTATGCATGTATATACGTAGAAAATATCGACTGTCATGCCAAACACACCGTCGTGAACCATGGGGAGCGGGAAAAAAAGGAGCTCGTTCATCTGGTCTGCATTCTGTATCCTTCTGTGTCCTTCGCAGATGCCTGGCAAAGCAAAGCACGATATTACAAGCAAGCAAAGCAAAGCAAAGCATGGTATTACAGAGCTGGTGTGTTCTACACCCGTCCGAAATCTGAAAAAATCTGAAAAATCTGAAAAGGAGCTTCGAAACACAGTTCTGAAGCTTTGATACTGCAAGCAAACGCCAAATTCAAAAACAGAATTGCATCAAAGATTCAAACGCAAGGCTCCAAACTTCCGGATTCCAACGGAAGGCTTCAAACCTGCATAGCCATAGCTTCAAACGGAAGGCGCCATAGCCTACATGCCAAAACCTGCAGCTCTCTGGAGCCTCCTCGGAAAAATCCTTCAGATATGAAAGAGCTGCAAGCCGGAACTACAGATCAAAGCCGGAAGTAAAAATCCAAGGCCTTCTTCGCCCTGCATATCCAAGGCCGCCTTCGCCGGAACTAAAAATCCAAGGCTTTCTTCGCCCTGCATATCTTCCGGCAGGATATCTTCCGGCTTCCTTCCAGCAAAGGAGCACCACTGCTCTGGCCTCCATGCTCAGCAACACATGGCGATGCACCATTCTAAAACCATGGCTCCTTTTCCGCCTAACCACTGCCAAAATCATACTAAAAGATAATTTGCAAACCTTAGTTATAAAAAGGCCCAACGACTATAAACCTGCAGTATTTGCGTTTAATATTTACGGAAGGTATTTTTGGCCCTTGTATTGTATGCTAAACTGTATGCAAGGCCTACTTTTTCACTAATTTGAGGAGCTTGTTGGCCGATGAAGGCCAATCTTCCTATTTTGGGTTGAGGGATGTGATTATTTTGGCGTTGTTGTGCATGGTATGAAAAAGGAAAGGATCTAATGGGCATATGGGCACTTCTGTTCTATTGGGCTGAAAATGCTCGTTGCCATGTCGTTGTTGTCGGTTTTGGAAATCTGTGGAAATTTTGAGCAGATGGCGGGATGGAGTGAGTTTCTATATGCAGTATTTGGTCCTGTTGGAATTTAGTAGAAATCCTGCTACTGGTGCAGATCTGGCTTTGGATTTTGCAGCCCATCATGATCTGGATCCCATTCGGCTGGACCAGGCCATCTTTTATGCACACCATAGCCACAGGGAGCTTAATATTTTTCCCTGGCAGTCGCTGTAGTTGAAGACACGATTTGGTGAAGCGGGGTTGAGCAGAGCAAGCCATGGTTTTTTGGGTTTGTTTTTGGCAAGAACGTTTTTGGGTTCTGGTGAGGCCATTGTGGCTTAGAGGTTCAAATCCTCCGGCCTAGGGCAGACGCTGCTTGGTGCATAGGGGCGCCCGTAAATCGAGTCCGGGATGTGGTGTTTCCGGACTTTTTTTGTGGTGTTTCTGGCCACCGTTATCAGCCACTGTGCACTTCACAGTTTTAAGCCCAGAATCAACTGTTTTAGGTCATTTTTTGCTTGATCCGGCTCTATCTGAGCTCAAATCACTTCCTCTCTTCATCAAACTAGTGTTAAAGAGGAAGACAAAGCGATTGGAAGGGCTTTTGAAGCATTTCAAGCCGTCCAGGGAGCTGCAAGAAGGATCCGACCAAAGATTTTGGCTCCGCCGCGCAGTTTCGCGCTTGGTTTTTGGCCAGAAATACCACTTTTTGGCCAGAAACACCACTTCCAGAAGCATTGGGTGTTTCTGGACGTCCAGAAACACCATAGGCAAATTGTCCGGAAACACCACATCCCGGACTCGATTTACGGGCGCCCGGTGCATAGGGGTTTACTTTCTTTCTTTCTTGCTTTCTTATCTCTTCATTTGGTATATGGCAGTCAGATATCTCGGCGACCACCAGCAGAGGATTCATTCTGGACTGCAGCTTCTTCGGTAGCACTGGCAGAGGATTCGTTCTAGAGTGCAGCTTTGATTCTTGGGCAGCAACAACAGATGGCTCATTCGGGTTGTGTGTGATTCATTCGGGTTGGAAGTCGTTGTGCAGGCCATATCTAAATTCATGGATTTGAGACCATGGTTTTGTAAAAGTTGTGTATTTATTATGGCAATGCTATGAGACCATAGGATTTGTCATGCTATTTTTTTGGCGAAATGTTAATAACCGTGGATCCGGAACAATGCCGTAAACATCATGTCCATCAATAGCTCACAACCAATGTTGGAATAAAAACTCATAAAGGAACGAATTAGGAGGAGACTAGTGGGAGAGAATGCCTGTTGCTCCGAAAACTGACAATAGCCATGTGACTTGTTGATGCAAGCCTTGACTTTACAAGTGCTAGCGATTATCTTCCAGGGCAACTTTGACAAAGATCAATGAATTCCATTCTGCTAGGGAGCCAGGTAACCAATTGCTAGAATCTAAACCGCTTGTGATTATTGTGACTATTGTTCCAGAATCTATACCTATTCTTAAACCAATATAATTCTTTGATGGGAAACTACAGTATAGTAGTGGTGATCACATCCAGATAAGTCAGTATGTAGCTTTGCCAGTATATCTTTTCAGAGATGGATCCGGTTGGATGATGGTTAAGTACTGTACCATAGCAATTGCTCTATAATATATTCCAGATTGATGAAAGATCTATTGTTTAATTGTATATTCAAGGATGTTCAAAGAGTCCAATTCCATAAATCGTATCAATTGGTATCAGAGCACGATTTAGATCTTCTATGGAACTGCTGGGTTATGGCATTAGAGAAGGAAGATGCTGCAATTTCTATAAGCAACTTATAAATTGTTGATGTAAATAGAGCTTATATCAGTGACAATAGTGTCTACAATAGTGTTTACATCGGTGACGGCCTGAAGCAATTCAAAAACGCTGTAGAATTTTTGGAAGGAAAATTTGCATGGCATATATTGGTCTGGAAACAACAGCAGAGCATACACAAACGTGCAAAGGCACAACTGGAGGTATAAAGTAAGAAGAAAAAAGTGATAATTTCTTTTGCAAGGCATTGGAGAGGAATTAATTATCCTGAGATTCAGAAACTAAAGTTGTATAGAATTATCCATTCTGATATTATCACCAAAACACAATTGAAGAATTAATTTATTTCCTGGCCATGAGACTATTATCTTTTATCCACCATGATGCAACATTGAGCTACATAAGACATCCCTATAGAACCAGGTCCTTTATCCAGTTAAGACTTGCTTGTGATTGGAGACAAAAGAAATGTTGCTGCAAAAATTTAGTATTTACGTGATTTTTTCTCTCTTTATCTGGATCATCGATTTAACAAGCACAGTTACCAAGTTGCATGGGTTTGTAAGTATTTGACTACTAGTTTCCAATTTGGAGATTTAAAGATGATTTAAATTTTGTTTGATGCACAAGACTGCTTGAGTATGCAAGTTTAATTATTTGAATATAGTAAAAAATTTATTATGGTTATAAGATCTTAGTGTTCAAATAATTGTCGAAAAACTACTTCCTGACAGAAGGGAGCTCTCTTTCTTGTTCAAGTTAAATGGTGAAATTTAACTTGATCATTTAAAAAGGAGGCCTTTCTTGCCCAAGTTAAGGTTGGATTACCTGCTTGAATGAATAAAAAGGGGAAATATATGGGAACGCCATGCTTGTTCAAGTGAGGGATGCCTGCTTGATGGCTCAACATGTGGACTACTCTCGCCCAAGTGCAAAAATCGCCTTGGGGGATCAGCAGAAAACATTCTCAGGGGGATAAAATCAATCTCGAGAAGGGAAGAATAACAAATTTTTCAAAGGTTGATTAAAAATCAACTTTGAAAATGGAGATTTGATGGTTTCCTTCCAGTTTAATGGCAATCGCGGACGATCGATGGTGAGAAGGGAAGAATTGCTATGGTACAAGCACGGGGGAGTGGTCCACGGTGAAAAAGCTATGAGAATATGGCAAAGCTATGTGAATATTCCAATCTGACCCGATAACATAAAGGCAAAGATAATATTCCTTAAAAAGGGCAACATTTACACAAAAGGGTGATACTACTTAAAAGGTGATACATTGTAAATGGGGTCGTGCATAACTCAAATATTGAACACAAGGCATTGGTTAAACATATGAACAAAGGAGCATCAAATATTATGTGCAAACATCAAATTATTATATGAAGGTGGGGAGGTGACCAGGATATGTACAAAGGGAGATCTTTGTGCTGTAGAGTTACCTGCATAGCTTTGTTTGCAATCTGGAACATTTAATTTGCAGTATATTCCTTAAAAAACAATTTTCTGGAGCTAGATAGCTGTTTGAGAAGCCTGTACTGCAGCTTACAAAAAGTTCCTTTCAGCTTTTTATTCGTGTTCTGGAAGTAGAGGCCATTATCCAAATTATTATTTACTTGAATAAAGTCAAGAGAATGCCAGTAGATCGTCACCCAAACATTGCTTTGCAGGCAACTGAAGGAGATAGATGGTATAATAATGCATTTCATTAACTTGCAATAGAGTATTCATATCGATGAATGAGTGGCTTACAACAGAAAAAAAGAGATGTGGGGATAAGAAAAATTCACGCAAGATTAAGGTATGCTACACACTGCAAGTAAAAATGTCTTTCTATCATCAATACATTAATCGCTTTTGCAAGAAGCTAAAGTCAAATAACATGTCTATTTTATTATAGGAATATGCTTGCAAGGCTTAGGCATAGTTAACAATATCTTAAAATCGAGACTCTGAGATGGACAAAAGTTCCAAGAAATTGTAGTATTGCCAGTCTAAATTTTGGGCTTGCCCGCACATTGATGATAAAAAATATTTTGATAAAGAAAATGAGAATTTCTATGCTAATAAACCATGGGATGATGACTTATACTTATCCTACATCATTATAGGCAAATCTAAGCTGAAATTGGCTAACTCTAAAGAAACAAAAAAGCCTATTATTATCTTGCGTACTCCTGCATCTAATACAATACATAAAGCAAGAGGAATACTAGAATCCACCTCTAACTCGTTGGCTTTTCCCACCTCCTCTTTTCCCAATTATTCTTTTTAATTCTCTCATGAAGATACTTTCTTGGAACCGAAGAAGAATCAAGGGACTTCTGAAAAGGAGATATGCAATTCCTCAAATCAAAGAGTCTTGTGTTGACATCGTAATGTTACAAGAGCCTAGGTTGCCAAACTTTGAATGTTCAAATCTTGCAGATTGGGTGCTTTCTCCTCCTGAATGAGAACTGCACCAGTTGCAATCTTGTTGGCATTCATGGCTATTAGCTTATCCTTTTCAGGATCTAAAAGAATAAGGACTGGTACCACTGTCAAGGCCTCCTTGAGCTTGTCGAAGCATGCTTAAATTTTTTTGTTATGCACTAGTACCTCACGGGATAACCAACACAGTAAAAGAGCAGACCCTTTAAGAAAATCACTATGTAATGAGCCTAAAACTTTCCAGGCTTTATCCCATACCCCAAGACCATATCGATTCCTCCTCTTCCCCGAGATGCTTGCCTCAAGCATACGGAACACACCAATGTTGCTCTCAAGTTAAACCTTGGCTCTGATACCAATTGACAGTAGCACCTTTAACGATAACTAATACACCATAAGAGCAGATCCTTCATGAAAATTGTTATCCAAGGGACCCCAACCTTTCCAGGCTTGATCCGATACCTCATAGATTATATCATTTTCAATCCCAATGTTTTTTTCAGTCTTGATTGTGATAACCAAAAGCAATGTTTCTACCTTTGACAACGTTCTAGACGAATCGCCTGTAATAGCCCGTTAGGCCTAGGAAACTCCTCATATCACGAACATTTGGCCATTTTACTATGCTTGGATCTCTGCTAAATCAGTTGAGATATCATTTGGCAATAAAATGTGCCACAAGTATTCGTCGCTACTGATCGCGAAATGGCACTTTCACAACTTAACATAAAGCTGATGTCTCCTTAACTTCTCAATGATTCTTCTTAAGTGCTTGACATCATTGAAGAAAATGAACATGAAGTCATCAAGAAAGTCATGGAACATATCATTCATGAGTCTAATGAATGTCATTGGAGCATTAGCAAATGACATTACTGTGAACTCATAATGGCCATACTTGTTTTGAAGGCTATCTTGTGGATATCCTCATGTTTGATCATGATTTGGTGATATTTAGAGAAGCACTTTGCCTCTTGGAGCTGATCCATTAGGTCATCCGCTCTAGGTAAGGGAGCATGTTCTTGATGGTGTTCTTGTTTGATTGACGGTAGTGAATGAATGCACATCCTCAAGTCTCCATCATTTTCCTTCATAAAAGGGATGGGTGCTCCAAAAGAAGAGAGATTAGGTCTTATGAACCCTCAGTCCAAGAGCTCTTGCGGTTACTTCTTCAGCTCTGCTAGCTCAAGAGTGTTCAGCATGTAAGGAGCCTTATTTGTGGGCTTAGTGTCAGGTGCAAGTGCAATCTCGCACTCGACTCTACTGTATAGAGGAAGTTCTTTAGTCTCGTTTGAAAAGAGCTCGTGGAAGCACTTAATAAGCTTTGGGGCCAGTTTTGACAATTATTTAGGATCTTCACTTCTTTATTATATTCCAGATTCTAACTTGAAAATACATGTTTTTTTTTTCTTTCCTTATGCACTTATGTAATTTCTTAACTAGACATGCATTCTATAGCTGGAATAAATTCAATACCTATACTCTCTATCTTGGTGTTGTTACCATTATCTTTCACACTTGCCGATGCAAAGTATTCCATCCCTACTAGAGATCATACCAGCCGATGGCGATCGTGGACGATCGATGGTGAGAAGGAAAGAATTGTTATGGACAAGCACGGGGGAGTGGTCCACGGTGAAAGAGCTATGAGAATCTGACAAAGCTATGTGAATATTCCAATATGACCCGATAGCATAAGCGCAAAGATAATATTCCCTAAAAAGGGCAACATTTACACAAAAGGGTGATACTACACATTGTAGATGGGGTCGAGCATAACTCAAATAAATATTGAACACAGGGCATTGATTAAACATATGAACTAGCAAAAAGGCGCAACAGTAGGCTTGGGCAGTTTTAGGCTTGGAGTTAGGTTCTCATTAGAAAAGCATGTAGGATACAAACTATTAGCTCAAAAGATGTTATAAATAGGCATTCATATACATTAAAACAAGTTATAGACAGACTAGCCATTAAATTGAAAGGCTAAATTAAGTTGATTACTAGGTTCTTGTAGCTTATAGTGGTGGCTTATTGTTGATGGATTATATCTTTTTTCTAATCAATTTTCTTTCTTCTTATTGTTGATTGTATGATGTATTTGGATTTTGAAATGATCAAGAATGGTTTGTACTTGACAATTTTTTTTGTTCGACTTCAATTAAGAATGACATTCTCATACCTTAACATTTGTCGTCTGGTCTATGTAGATTTTATCATTGTTTTACATCGTATGGAGTGGATGGTTGTTAGCTTGCTTGTTGTTTAAGAATAGAATATAATAGAATAGAAAAAATTGTAAAAGCATTTGTAACAATTGAGACAAGCTACGGAAGACCAATAGTGGTGCATTACAGAACATTAGCACGTATGAGATAATCTGTATAAAGAAGTACATATACTGGCTTTTTTAAATGAGAAACAAAAATAAAGACAAGCTAAGAGAGGCATTCAGCTCTATAATAAACATTTTATTAGTTAATGATAATGCCAAACCAATCCAATCTAATCTACATGGGCTTTTTTTGTAAGGCATAGTATATGTAAGAAGAGGTAACGAACTGGTAATCAGAAGAAGAGGTTACGAACTGGTCTATGTATAAGGCGCAGAGAATATTGCATCTAAATAAAGTCTTCCTGGCAACCTGCACGTATAAATATGCTACCATCTACTTGCATAAGCAACGAAAAAGGAATAGCATGCTCTTAGTGGTATTTCTACACCACATCATTGGCATATCGGTATCTTAATGATAGGTTCATGTAATCATACGCGATATTGGAAGAAATGAAGAGCAATATTTACCTCAAGAGACGACGATAGTGATTGCAGCCCATTTTTTGATGTTAATCCAATTGCCATAGCTGTTGAGTAGTTAGTACCATAGTTCCAGGGCTCTTACTTTCATAAAATATAGAAACAAGCAAGAAAGAAAATCAAGGCATGTCTCTGCTTGTTCCTGATTTGAGCATGCTGAAGTATGGCAACACAAAGTAGTATCTATCCTTTAACAGTTTCCTTTATTGCTAACAAAAACTCAAAACTCAAATCTAACGTATTCCTAAGCAAATTTTGCTGGCCAGATTTGCTTGCCAAGAACTTGGCATTTGAATTAGAAAAAGAACCTGCAAGGGGGTGGAGGGTGGAGTGAACGCTGCAAATGTGCTTTTCATGGCAAGGAAAAAGTGGACAAATCCCATATGCTTCAAGCAGCAGGTACATCCGTGCTTGGATGTGTGACGATTGTTGGGAAAGCCCTCTTATTATCTCTGCATGAAAAAAAAAGGGAAGGGAGGTATGGCAGAACGATTATTGCAACTAGTTTGTTGGATAACCAACATTTGCATTCCTTTTCCTCCAAAGAATAGAATAGAATAGAATAGAATATGATTTTATCGTCCCACGGAGACCAACCGCCTATGGGACCCAAGTACAAAGAGAGAGCAGCAGCGATACTACCAGGATTAAAAACCCCGCCCGGCGGGTTTCTGGGAAAAACCTTAGTAGCAATAAGGATGCCGACATACCGCACGATTATATACATAATCACAAATACGGTGAGGTTAATGCCTGGACGGGGGGCATAACCGAAGTCCGCGTATCCATTACCTCCCGGAGGTAATGATCCCAACAAGCCTCTGAGAGGCCGTGCTTTCGTTAGCTCATGCAAGGCCTGATGGGGCACAACTAACCGAGCATACCGAGCCCGGATATCTTTGTACGCCGGACAAGCACGGAGGGCGTGACTTTCATCCTCAATGGCTCTGTTGACAACACCGGCGGACTCTGTCCTCACGCTGCCCCCCGAATCCATCTCCTTGTCTCAATGCGCGGAGGTGGTGTGCACTGTCGCGAATGGAAGCAATCACTCTGCGCTTTTCATGGGTAGATGGGTGCGGTAGTGGTGTGGGCCCCTCGTGAGCATGGGATTAACCTCGTGTCGATAATTTGCCACCTTGACATGTGACAGGGCCTCTGCATCCCAAAGCTTGGCCATGAAGCAAGCATCCAAATCTTTGCTTCAAAGGCGTAGCGTTCCTTCGGTGTATGCACCGGTCCACATCGTGTGCTTGCACATTCCATAGCGAGAACCACCGGGCTTGCTTGTCTTTCCAAAGAGGCTTTGAGTCGCTGCCGACACATCGCCATTGCCAAAGCAAGGTTGGGCAGCGGGCTTCATCCATCCACCACCTTCCTGGAAGTAAATAATGTGACGTTCCAGCAGCCCTCAGAATGGAAGGAAGCCTGTCTCTGGAGCAAGATCTGATATGGGGACCGTGGACTTCACTCCCGAGTGCCGGGCCAAGAAGGCCTTCTCAGACTGCTCTAGATCGTTCCAAGTGGTGAGGGATATCACCGCCCCCACACTTCTGCCCCATAGAGGAGGACCGGTTCAACCAAAGCCCCTGAACAAGTGTGCCCGGTGACCTCATGCATACAACTCGCCTTGTATTTGTTGTTTTGCATTGCATACAGGGCTTTTCAGGCCAGAGTGACCCGTAACCTGATGGATGCATCCCAACGTGTGTGGTAGTAGAAAACTCAATGCCCAAATACTTATAAGACTGAGCCACCTCCACTACCTGCCCCTGGTAAGTGAATGAGGGAAGGCGTGGGTGCCGGGATGATGGGACCCAGAAGACACCCTTGTCTTTGTTGGAGTTAACTCTCATGTCGAATTGGCGTAAAGTGTCCAAAGCATCCGGGTGGCGTTGCATGTCCTCCGGGTATATGCGCGAGTAGGTCAACATCATCGGCATATATGAGTTGCGGATTATGTGGTGCATCAATCGCGCTTCCCCGTGCTCGGCTAGCCATTCTTCTAGCTGGTCAATGTACAAGCCGAAGAGCGTCGGGGATAGAGGGCAGCCTTGGCGCACCCCAATGCTACTAACAACGGGCTCCCCCGACAGTGTGAGACGACCGAAGCAAGCCTCGTATAGTCTGTATATAGCATTCTACAAGTCGACGGGGGTCCCTAGCTGTCTCAATCTGTTCCACAACTTATCCCGAGGCACTGTGTCAAAAGCCTCTGCGAAATCCACAAAGCAACAGTACAGATTCTTGCATTGATTCCGGCTATCCTCTATGAGTGTTCGCAGAGTGAAGATATGGTCAATAGTAGAATGCCGGGCGGAAGCTTTATCGCGTGAGAGCCCGCATTCTCCATCCTCGCCCAAAGTGTCGGGCGCGCTCAAGAATCCCGGCAAGCAACTTGGCAAAGACAGAACTGACCATAATGGTACGATAGTTGGTCTGTGGGGGTCCCCTGCTTTGTATATGGGCACAACTCTACTGGTAGTCCAGTGCGGGGGGAAGCCTTCTTGCAATGCCCTGTTGAAGAGTGCTATGAGAACCGGCACCATTGGGGGCCCGGCCCACTTGAGAAGCTCTGCCTGCATACCATCCAAATCTGATGCCTTCCCGTTAGCGAGGCGTTGCAGGCCCATTATGACATCCCCTTCGGTAATGACCCGATTACTAGGCTCATGGAGGGTACCGTGCCCCTGCTTCCCATTGGGTCATACCACCCATTGTTCCTCGGGTAATATTTCCGTGGGTCGGCGGGGCTTACTCAAGACCTTTCTCTCCGGAAGGTCCTAGGGTGGCGGTCTAGTAGACCAAACATCATTCTGCTGGTGCTCCAAAGGTACACAGCTTTCTTGCTCCCCGAGGAAGGAGCGGTATTGGCGGGACGGCTGCGGGCGATGGTGGGGTCCAAAGACTTGGCGGAGCCCCTCGTTTCAGCTCCCGACATTCGTCATCGAACCAGTGATTGCGGGGGAAGGTGGTTGCAGCCCCTGTGGATCGTCGAGAGCGGCCTCTCCCAAAGCATCTGTCCCCTACCCTCAGAAGGAGCTGGTTCAGCTGGGCCGTCTGCTGTTGAAGTGTGGGGAGCTGCAGCACTCCCGGCAGCTCATGCTCAAGCATCCTCGCATAGACCGCCACATGATCATAGTCCAGACACAACCGTGGTACATGGGGTGTTGGGGCAATGGGTGCTCGGTTGGCCTGCCAATCTATCTGCAAGAACAGGGGCTGATGGTCGGAGTCTACTTCCTCGTCCCGGCCACCTGTCCCGACACTGAAGCGAGTGATCAAGTGTAGGCATTGCTCGTCTGCTAGCACGTAATCCACCACACTGGTGCCGCCCCCCTGGTTCTCCTGTCTACAAGTGAAGCAGCTGGAGGAGGGCCACTGTGCCAGCCCATTGCAAATGACCAGGTCAAAGATACTGCCCAGCAACAGCAGCTGCCGGCCATACCGTGTCACCTGGCTGTCATCTGACGACCTTGGCCAAACCATCTCTGCGGGGTCCATTTGCAACACATCCTCAGCTAGAGGTGCAAATTTTGGGATCTAGCTTCACTGGCACTTAACAATGATAAAAAAAAAAGAAAAAAAAGAAAAAAAAGAAAAGACCTTTCAACCAAAATTAACATACCGCATACCCAACCTTATCTTTGATGAATTGGCCATAAGTCAAGGCAAGAAGAATGCTTTCCAATTCTATAAAAGTGACCAAAAATGTGAGGATTATATGAACTGGTCTACAAGAATTTTGACTTTTGATTCCATGTCCCTAACCAAAAAGCAATTTTAAAAGATTTGCAGTCTATGAGCCAGATCATTGCCATCTTCAGCATCTTTGGCAGTACCGAAAACAGCCATATGGAATTGATGAATGATATCCATTTTCATCATGGTAAAGATCAAACTCTTGAAGGCATGAAAATAACGGTTTCATGTCGCCAGGATATTTAAGACTCCACTTAATCTTGTATAGATCCTTAATATATCTGTCTTTTGGAAATGCACACTTTGAACACATGCATGCAAGCAACGACACAAAAAGACCAGTTGTATTGCATCAGAATTTTCTTCTTTTGCCTTGCCACCAGAAGTTTCTTCGTCAACCATTTCCACATCAACATCCTCTGCTGTGGATTTCAGCATTTTTCCCGCTTTGCTTTTCCTTTACAATGATATGTATTATTTCACATAAGTAATCAACAACTGGATAGCACACTTGTGGACACCCTTTCACCAACTTAAACAGCAAACTGCTTAAGCAAAATTGCAATTCAGATATGCAACTGCTATTGGTTTGCCAATGCACGTCTGGTACAGTACTACTCAGCAGCTTGGAATTAGAGCTTAAGAGCTTAACAATGCGACCTAGTCAGAGACAAGTGAGGTACGGTGTGCCCACAGAAAAGGCTTTTAATGTGATACTTCTTTTGATCAGAGACTATTGTTTCACTGTCGTCCATTGTTAGAATAGGTGACATGCCAAACTGCTCAACTTTACAAGTCACATCCACAAGCAAGCTTAGAGCACGATACACAATTCTGGGAAGGGACTCGCGAGAGACACAAAACCGGCCGCAAAATAAAAGGGTAATGGCGACAACTTCGCATCGGGATAAAAAACCCCGCCCTTTCGGGTTTTCGAGGAAAACCCTAATGAGAAATGGTCGCCAACAACCTTGAATGTGTTGCCTGGAGAACGGAGAGAAATGAATTGATGGCGAACGCAAAATAGAGCACGACCCCAGCAAACGGCGAAAGCGCCCCCCGAATGTGTCCATGGAGAACCGAAGGAGAGGGGTGATGGCGAACAGAAATAGAGCAGGACCCCAAAGGGGCATTTACGGAAAAACGGCGGAATCCTGCAAGCAATACCAACAAAACTCCCAAAAAGAACACCCGTAAATGGTCAGAGAAAACAAACAACACAAGCTGCCCAAGAAGGAAAAAAGAACATAACAGAAAAAGATAGCATCACCCAGCAGGTGGAGAACCATTATGTAAAAATATGCATCACCCTCGGGTGGAAATAAACAAAGATAAAGCATCACCCAAAGGTGGAGAACCATTATGTAAAAATATGCATCACCCTCGAGGTGGAAATAAATGAAAGATCACCACTGCAGATGGAGAACAACACAAAGGGAGGGCGATGGAACGTAAAACATAAGAATAGCAACACTCACGGTGGAGAACAACAAAGAGGCATGAACAACAAAAATACAAATGAAAAGACTCATGCGCCCACCGGCCGCCAGGGCGGGAAGGGAGGGAAGCCACGAGAGGAGAAGAAGAGCCGCCGTCGCGAAGACGCCGATAACCGAGCCAAAACGAAAAGGCCTAATATATGGCCCCCTTCCTCAATGGCGATCCGGATGGCTCGGATCGATGGGATTCTGGGAAGGGACTCGCGAGAGACACAAAACCGGCCGACTACCAAAGGACTTCCTCAACTATAAGCCTAGTCGCAGAGAGAAAGGAGAGGAACAAAAAAGAGGGCCGCCGGACGGAGTATCGATGAGATGAGAGGAACCGGTAGAAAATAGGCGCTGAAGGATAGTGACGGGGCATGCGAAGGAAGGCAAGCGGCCAGGGGGAGAAAGGAAACCAGGATCCGAAGAGTCTGGTTCAAGCGAGACGGAAGCTACATGTTGACGACGAGAACCAGCAGCGCGAGCGAGCCGTGGGGGAGAAAACGAAGCTGAAGAAGAAGAGCCGGAAGCGCCTGCTACGGACGATATCAGCTCAATGACCTGAAAAAGGAAAGGACATTAGAGAAAAAACAATGAAAAGAAAAGCACGCCGCCACGACGACGAATCTAAGGAAGCGCCGGGCCGGATGGCATCAAGAATGACCAAAAAAAGGAAGGACATTAGAGAACAAAAACAATGAAAAGAAAGGGATGCCGCCACGATGACGAATCGAAGGAAGCGCCCTGGCATGCCAACGAACAAAGAACAAGGCGATGACAAAACAAACCACGCAATACGCATAATGCACATATGATAGGAATGCAAATCACGGACTGATGTCCGTGGATAGTTGTCTTATTTGAATACAGATTACGGACCGAAGTTTGTGAATGTGGCTACGGACTGAAGTCCGTGAATGTGGCTAGAATTCCTTCCGAACCTGTGGCCAATATCTAGATGGAGATAAGTCAACAAAGGAACCCTTCAACATGGATCCCCAAAAAGAATAAACAATAACGATAAAATAAGAAGGAAAAATAACAAGTAACTGAGAGAATAAGGCAAAGAGGAAAAAACCTACGCATAGGAATGTAAAAATGCATAGACATAAAGATCGGACGAGAAACATGGCGAGGTTGAGTAGAGACGCACACCACGTAGCGAGCGTGAGAAGACGAGGACCGCCAAAGTTCGGCCATGCCAATTGAGGGCAGGGGGCTCGAGATGCGCAAAAAGCGCAAAGGAAAATACGACGAGAGCAAATAGCTGGTCGAGGAAAAGAAACCGCGGATGCGCCGGTGGAGAAACAAAGAGCGCGATATGCCGAGGCACGAGAAAAAAAGGACGAGGGGGACGAGCCCGACGAGAGGTAGACTGACGAGCCAAAGAGGATAAAGGGAAAATGGCGAGAGAGGGAAGTTGAAAATTTGATGAAATTTGCGATGACGACGAGAACCAGCAGCACGAGCGAGCCGTGGGGGAGAAAGCGAAGCGGAAGGAGAAGAGCTGGAAGTGCTCGCAATAGACGGCATCAGCTCAGTGACCTGAAAAAAGGAAGTGCTCGCAATAGACGGCATCAGCTCAGTGACCTGAAAAAAGGAAGGACATTAGAGAACAAAAACAATGGAAAGAAAAGCACGCCAGCTACGAGACGAAGAAAAAGGTCGCCCCCATAAAACAAGCCCTCCACGATGACGAGTCGAAGAAGACACCCCAGCAGGCGAACGAGAAGGACAACAACGAGAAGAAAAGAAAACCATGTTAATGCAGACAAGGTAAAAATGCAGCCGGTAGCAAGACAAGGCTCCAAGGAGGAATAAGATAAAGAAGAAAACTTATCGTAAGAAAGTGTGGAAGCGGCATACACTGGGCATAGGGCAGACAAAATACGCCGCAGAGACAATAACAGGAAAAATGAAAACCCAATAAATGTCCTGTATGCATAAAATGGGAAAACAAAATGGGAAAACAACACGAGAAGAAAAACAAGCGAGGAGATGCATAGAGTGAATAAAATGAGGCCCACATATATGCAATCCCGCTAGAGATCAAGAACACGGAATAATGATCAAGAACCAAAGCAATAAGATGAAGAAGAAGAAACTACGCATCATAATGTGTAAAATGCATAAATGTAAAAACAGACAAAGTGCAACCGAGCACAAAGGCGTCAAGAAATCGTAAACGACATAGGTGGCAGCATCAAACACACAATACAGGGAATAAAAAGAAATGAAACCATGGTAATACAGGGTACCCCCCATGAGAAGACCATAGGAAAATATACACAACCAAATTAAGAACCCGATTACAAAATCCCCTAGTTGCATCGACATCCAAGAGAAAAACACAATTGCAAGAGAGAAAAATCCGAAACCACCATGGAAAAATGTAAAATTTATAAGAGCAGGCGACATATAAATAGTTGCATCGACATCCAAAAGAAAAACACAATTGCAAAAGAGAAAAAATCCGAAACTACCATGGGAAAACATAAAATTTATAAGATCATGCGACATATAAAGAAACTTCATGGCAACTAAAACCAAAATGGAAAAAGGAACAGATGAAAAGATATACACAACCCAATCGAGAAACCCCATTACAAAATCTCCTAGCGGCATCAACATCCGATAGAAAACACAAGTGCAAAGGAAAAAAACGGAAACAACCATAGGAAAACACAAAATTGATAAGATCAGGCTACATATAAATGAAGCACCTAGGCAACCAAAACGAAAAAGGTAAAAAGGAACATACAACCGTGATAAAGGAGGCATAAAGGCAAAGCACTCGGAAGTATTCCACAGAGCAGTCAACGCCATCTCCGGAGGTGCAAAAAGGGGTCCTCTTCTAATGGACGAGCCAAGGACAAAGACTGAGGAGCCATCTATGGCAAGGAAAAATGCCTCAAAAATAACACCACATTAGCACAAAAACAACGTCAACCACATCAATGTCAAGGGTACCAAAACCAAGGATCAAACCCAAATGACGTATAATGACAAGATAAAATGCAATTAAATGCCCACCGAATGGAAAACCAGGCATAAGTCCAGATGCAAAAATTGATATCGAGGACATGCATAGAAGAAATTCGGTCTAAAATCAACTTGACGTATTGATCAAGGCGAAGAAACCCATAGAAATATGCGAATGAGCATGCAAAAACAACGTGTAGAAAAACGAATGTGCGTAAGTATCCAATGAGACGTAAAGTAAAAGAGCAACAACTAATATCACAATGAAAATAATTATTCAAAGATTAATATGAGGACCAAAGTAAGCTAATAGGGGCAAACACCAGATAAGAAATCAAGTATACCATTTCCCAGATTAGCATGCCACAAATGACCAAACGACCAGATAAAGTCAAAAACAATTTATACTTGCAAAAAGACATCGTATAGAAAACACACTGCAAATTACTAATTAAAAACCATGCCAAAGCACCATACATAAGAGTAAATGTACTCCGAAAATCCCAAATAATGCTAGAAGCACAAATAACGAGGCAATCACTCTATGGATGCCCAGAAACGAGAAGAAATTGCCTGGTGTCATGCACAAGAACAATCCTAGGAAAAACGATAGTTGGAAGAAATGCTACAACATGTCTTTGACGTAGAAAATGATCGAACAAAAACCGCCGACATACCCTTAAGCAAAACCCCCTCGGCATATAGAATACTTTGACAAACTCCTGAAACCGGAGACTAACCCCTAGCCCAAGGGCAAGCCAACAAATGCACCCAATTGATAGACATCTACCCAAGTCAATCAACAAAAATGAAAACAATGAAATGATATCCACCAGTCTAGAAGCAATATCATATCTTAAACAACAAGATAGCACACCAGATGGTCCTGCATAAGACTATCACAACGTAGGAAAGGCCGAAAGGAGAGACAATACCCAGAAACAACATCAATATGGCATAGCCCAGAAGGAAGGTTAAGAATAATAACAATATATATCGAGGAGGGATACCAGACGAATGTATCCCCCTTACAAAAAAGCAGAATAAAAGAGGCCGATCCCCGCGGTGTGAGTTGTGGTATAAGCAGAAGCACGAAAGCAACTCGGCATCCAAGGCGTGGGTGTAAGCTGGCGCATGGAAGGAAATTGGAAGAAGAAATTGGGCATCGATGCCCCCCGATGCAAGAAGCACAGAGCAGGGAAGTGGCGGACAAGAGAAGCCAATCTGTAAGCTAGAAAAAGGCTGGGCGACAAAGTAGAAGGCAGTAGAATAGGGGCGACAAAAAGGAGTCAGGGATGGGTTCTGAAACCGAAAAACCGACCTGGTTGGTGGATGCTGGTAAAATCTCAGCAGAAGATCGAGATAAAGGAATCGAGATAAAGCCAAATGGAGGAAAACCGGAAACTACCAAAATAAGGTAGTAAAATCAAAGCAAAGTGAAGAGGTTACCTCAGACGTCGTGGCAAATAAGGAGGCCGATGCAAGCGGAATAAGCTTACAAAACCAAGCCTGAATGGGGGACTGACAACAGAGGCCCAGTGCCAGACTTTCCAAGGTCGAAGAAACGCCCAATCCTCTCCATCAGATGCGAAAAAGGAGCGCCGTCCAAAATGCCCAGCGTTCTTAGACAAAACCTCCGTCGCTGTAGCCGGATCTTGATCAGGCAGAAGGTGATCCACAATAGCCTGCATAAATTCACTAGCCCTCTCTGTGCCTGCATCCTAGGTCAGCATAACAATCCCGCCAGTAAGATAAACTAGATAGAAATCACTACCACCCCAAAACTGGGTCCACATGTTGTTTTTCAGTGTCTTTTTTGCAAAAAAACAACACCAAAAAACTACGTGTTGTTTTTTGTCCGGATTTGCTAGAAATGATGTGTAGTTTTTAGCAAAATTTTTATACATATAGTTTTTGTTGCCAAAAGTCTACGCATAGAGTTTTTGTCAAAATTATCTACACGTAGGAATTAACGTATATTCTACATGTTGTTTTAAAAGTAGCTGTAGTTTTCAAGCATTGCTTTCTTCAAAATTAGACATGTGGTTCGTAATAAAACTTAAAAAGTCCACATGTTGTTTTTAACTGTTGTTTTGCCAAAAAACAACACTAAAAAACCATGTATAGGATTTTGTCCGACTTTGCTAAAAACTATGCGTAGTTTTCTGATTTTTCTTTTAATTATGTTGTTTTCAAGTGTTGATCCTTCAAAAAAAGATATGTGGTTTTGAGAAGCAATGTAATATTTCAAAAATAGGTGTTGTCTTTTAGTATTATTTTACATAAAATGCACATGTTGTTTTATAGAATTTTCAATAAACAACATGTCAAATAAATATTTTTAAGTGTTGTTTTCTTCAATAAACAACATGGTTAAATGCCATGGTTAAATGACAAGTTTTTCAAGTATTGTTTTCGATTACAATCAATTGCTATTTTTCAAGAAATTGTTGATGCAAGTTTTGCAATTTATAACTTGTCATTCCTTCAAAGTGGAAAGAAACATTTCATCTATTGAACTTGTTCAAAATAAAGCAATGCATGTATTTCAAGTATAAGAAGCTGATTCAAAAACCCTGTTTCCAATTACTAAAACCATGATTTTCATATCCTCACTCTATCTGCCTATTCAATTCATGGGATTTTTAAATCCTTGGAGGTTGCAAAACTAGCTGCTTGTAATTGCTTGTAATGTACTCTTTTCCGAGCAAACCATAGGCGAGAAGCATATTTAGCCAAAGCGTACCGCCATAATATTTTGCCGAGCGTATCTTTGTCTATGCTGTATTCTAGCTATAAACTTTGTCAAACCTGCCAAAGAATTATAAAAGAATAGTGGTCAAGTGTATGCAAGATTCGCACCATATTGAAAACCATATGCAAGACTTGAACTACACCATATTTATCTGTAACATCTTAATTCAGTTAGGGTTCTAATAGACAACAGAACCCAGACACCTCTCATGCTTCCAGCTTTAAATAAATTAATAAGAAAAGATAGCATCATACCATGATATACAAAAGCATCTCCGTGTTATCCAACATCATTAGAGGGCAGTTCCATAGTAATAGATCTGGCCCCGCGGAATATCAGCCCAACACATAAGCTGTTTGCAGGCCAAAAAACACATTTGGGCATCCCTAGACAACCAAGTTTTAGGTAAAACACAAATCCAACTACCATTTCCAAGCAAAAATGTAGATGTTTAAGGGAAATCAACCCAAACCTGTATGTAGGCCAAGATTATTTGACCTGCTGAAATGTTAGCTTATGGATTTCGAGCAGTTTAGAGCTCAGACAAGTGGCACAGGCATGGTACAAGCAATCCATCATAAATCGATGCAGAGCCTGTTATGGTCTTGAACAGGCCGACCAACATATGCTGGTAAATAGATTCAAAACTGTATTTCTAGCAAATCTTGTCTCTGCCCTGTAGATTAGGAAACGAAGGATTATGCAGACGCCAAATGCACTATCTGTCACAAGCCGACACATCTTCGGCAACAAATCCGGTAGCATAGCAATATGCATATCTGAAACTGTGTTTTAGCAGGTGCAACGAATCCGACAGCTACAAATCATGAAGCGACCGCTGTGTATGCCAGCTTCAAATCCGACATTTTCCTGTGGGCGCCAGTTTAGGTGCCTCGTCTATTAGATTGGCTAGCAATCCAATCCCGCCAAAAATTTGAGCTCCATGTATTCATCGGTGGCTAGGCTAGGCACAGCTCCGCTGCTCAGATTTCTGCTACTGCATTGCTTTGGAGAGCTGCAATCTCAATCTCAAGACTGCAAGATAATCATGCAAGGAGCACAGCGCCAAGAAACAAGAAAGGCAAAGTCGCAAGAAACAGGGCAAGGCGCCAAGAAACAAGGCGCCGAAATCGACGCGCCAAAATCGACGTGGGGAAAAAAAATTTAACCTAAACCAATAGGATGATCAGGACCAAGATCAAGATCTTGGCCCTTCATCTCTGCCTCATCTCTGCCGTTAAAATAAACCAATAGGATGTTAGGGGCCAAGATCTTAATCTTGGCCCTTCATCTCTGCCCACCTTTATATTTTTTAGCTTAATCATTTTCTTTCACCTTCATTGTGCTTCTTTTGCCTTACCGGTCTACGTATGAGATTTAGAGTCTGATTCGTGAAGCTTATCTAGTTTTAAGGTTATGAGTTTTGGGGTTTTGACCACTCTATAAATATATAATCTTCTCTCTGAAGGCGCCATCCTTACTCTCTGAAGGCGGCAGAATTTTGATCGGTCATATCTCTCACATCCGGTGTCAGATTTTCATGTGCTTGGGCTTGTTGGAAAGCTGGTTCAGAGATCTTTCCAACGGTGTATGGTACCTACATGCTTGGCTTTGTTTCTGTGCTCAAATTGGCACTTTTCCGGGCTGTGTGCTAGGGTTTCTGTGGCAACCGGTAGACACTTCGACGGACTGTATCTCTCACATCCGGTGTCAGATTTTTATGTGCTTGGGCTTGTTGGAAAGCTGGTTCCGAGAGCTTTCCAAGGTGTATGATACCTGCATTTTTGTCTTTGTTTCAGTGCTCAAATCTGCTGTTTTCCGGGCTGTGTGCTAGGGTTTTTGTGGCAGCCCTTCTTCTTCCTTCTTTGAGAAGTATAGCCCTCGCCTGATGCCGTTGTTGGCCTTGGCCACGCGGTGTTGAAAGGTGTGTGTTGTACTCTTATTGAAGGTTAAGAGAATGTTTTACTAATTCATACCTAGTTCCTGATGGTGTTGTTGATGAAAGTCCGACACCAATATAGGGATTGGCGTATGTTTTAGTAAGTATTCGATTGGTCTCGTCTTGCGGCAGAATTTTGATCGGTCATATCTCTCGCATCCGGTGTCAGATTTTCATGTGCTTGGGCTTGTTGGAAAGCTGGTTCAGAGATCTTTCCAGTGGTGTATGGTACCTACATGCTTGGCTTTGTTTCTGTGCTCAAATTGGCGCTTTTCCAGGCTGTGTGCTAGGGTTTCTGTGGCAATCGGTAGACACTTCGACGGATCAGTATCTCTACATCCGGTGTCAGATTTTTATGTGCTTGGGCTTGTTGGAAAGCTGGTTCAGAGATCTTTTCAACGGTGTATGATACCTGCATGCTTGTCTTTGTTTCTGTGCTCAAATCTGCACTTTTCTGGGCTGTGTGCTAGGGTTTTTGTGGCAGCCGGTACACACCAGATATCCAGGAGTCGTCGCCCAAGTCATACCCCAAGTCATGGCCACAGACACAGCCCCGTGTGTGGACCCACACTTGGTTGGTGAGCTACCTCGCACCACACCAACCCATCCCGAAAGGCCCAAACACACCAACCACGGTTGACCCCACGCAGCAGAGCTCCTCTCGGGAAGACCATGAAGCGGGGCCACCAAGGAAGAGGCCTCGGGCAGGGAGAGAGACGTCTTCCATGAAGAGGGAGGCCCGAGCCAAGGCCTACGACCCGGACAGCGGGCCACATAGGCAATCCGCCGGCCGAACCTTGGAGCCGCAGATCCAGGCGAGGGTTGAGGCCAACAAAGTGCACGCCTTTGCGTGCCTCCCGATAGAGGTGGAGAACATAACATCTCTGATGTTGCGCAGCGCTTGGTGCCGTAAAAAAACGGCGAAATCACGTAATTGGAGGATCGCTGCATTTTAAAGCGATGATAGCATCCACTTGCTACAATTTGACAGACAAAGAATACAGCAGGAGCTTGCAGATATGAGGGGGGCGGTAGACACCGTGGTTGGCAGCTATGGAAGCCGGACGCAGGACAGAACCGGTAGAGCAGAGACACTCGTAACCCTCGCCTCGATCCATCCGTGCCGAGGTTGAGGAGGCTAAGGCCACGCCCGAGGAGCACAGGCCGCCTCGCCCGAGGTTATGCGGAGGCCGCCACCGGGAGACAAGGATTCCGTGACGCTTTGAAGCTAGCCAGCGTAACCGAAAGCCGAGTAAGGATTTAGCACGCAGATCGGAGCTACAGAGCTTCGCGGCGCTGCCAAGAAGGCAAGGGCCTCCATGCCGAGGCACATGAGCAACTCCGCCATTGCACGCTGGAGATGGCAAGACATGACAACGCCCCGCAAGAGCCGAGCCCGTGACCGGAGAACGTAAACCACAAAGAAAGAACACACCAACCCCGCCAACCCACCAACCTACAGGGCGCCAACACGAACACATGCCGCGGACACATCAGATCACGCCGCCGGGCCGCCACCACCCGGGCGCGCCGCCACCTATGCCTCACCCACCTCAACCAACACCGGTGTGCGCCCCCCGAACTTCGAGAACGTAGACGCCAGGAGCCGCAATGTGGTAGTGCGAGGCCCGATGGAGGAGTCGGAGAACATCTCACTTCCACTCCGCACCTGCGGATCTTGGACCTGATGATGTTCCCAAAGACTGTGACCATTGGAAAGGCGAAGTCCTCATGGAATTCAAATACGATGCGCCTGTGTGGTCATCTTCACAGCTTGAGAGCGTGCGGAGCGGGTGGCCATCCCGGCCGGGGCCGGAAGTTGAAGGGGACGGCTCAGACGTTGGCCAGGGACTTGACCCCAAAGACGGCAGAGAAGGCGGAGCTGGCCAAAGTCGTGGACCTGCCGCAGACATGGAGGGGCAGCCGGGCTGGTCCGGGGAAGGATGCGCCGGTCAGCAGCCAAAACAGGGATGCGAGGCACTCCGCCCCTCGAGTCCCTCTCGAGGGGCCCCTGAAAGCACGTGCATCCACATCTTCCACTCCCCGTACCACCACTACCACCGACCTGAAGTGGCGGCGATGCATGCCACTAAATAGGGATCGTGCCTCGGCGTGGTATCCCCGAATTGCCGTGGCTTTCCATGGCGTATGGGGACGATCTCAATTCGCCGCCATGGACATGGACCTTATCTTCCTCATGGAAACATGGGAACATGCCGGGTCACATGCTACCCGATTTGCCAGATACCGGCCAGCTACTCCGCCTTCAATGAGTGCACCGAAACGAGGACACCGCGGAGGAATTGTGTGTTATTACCAGACAGCGGCTTTGGCCCGACGGTCTCCCTCGTAAAGCGACAGTACAATGTGATAATTGCGGGTACGAGTGCGAGCAACGATGGCAGCCCTCTCTTTGTGGCGGCTTGCTACTTCCCCACATGCCGAGAGCAACTTTTACCACACGCGACTTGATGTGGATTGCGTGAGCCCTATGTCGATCTATATGATGACATACTGGCCAGTCCTGCATAATTGGGCAAGGTCATGTTGCTTGAGATTTCAATGCGCCGCGAGGCAAAAGCGGATCCCAAAATTCGCGACCTCTAGCCGAGGATGTGTTGCAAATGGACCCCGCAGAGATGGTTTGGCCAAAGGGCGCCGATGACGCCCCGGTGACACCTGGCCGGCACCGCCGCTTCTTTGGCATATCTTTGACCTGGTCATTTGCAATGGGCTGGGCATAAAGGGCCGTCCTCCAGCCGCTTCACTTGTAGACGGAGAACCGTGGGGGCGCACGGTGTGTGGTGGATTACGTGCTAGCAGACGAGCAATGCCTACACTTGATCACTGCTTCGATTGCCGGGACAGTGGCGGACGAGGAAGTAGACTCACCATCAGCCCCCCTTGCAGCAGATAGATTGGCAGCCAACCGAAAGCACCCATTGCCCCAACACCCCATGTACCACGGTTGCCTCGACTATGATCATGCGGTGGTCTATGCGAGGATGCTTGAGCATGAGCTGCCGGAGTCTTTGCAACTCCCCACACTTCAACAAAGAAGCGGCCCAAATCCCCAAATTCTTCGAGGGTAGGGGACGGATGCTTTGGGAGAGACCGCTCGACGACCCGCGGGGGCTGCAACCACCTTCCCCGCAATCACCGGGTTCGATGACGAATGTCGGGGTTGAAACGATGGCTCCGCCAAGTGCCGACCCCACCATTCGCCTCCTGAGCCGTCCGGTCAATACCGCTCCTTCCTCAAGACCAAGAAAGCCCGTACCTTGAGCACCAGCAATGTATGTTTGGTCTTCTAGACCGCCACCCTAGGGCCTTCGAGAAAGGTCTTGAGTAAG
This sequence comes from Isoetes taiwanensis, assembly GCA_021234155.1. Lineage (NCBI taxonomy): Eukaryota > Viridiplantae > Streptophyta > Lycopodiopsida > Isoetales > Isoetaceae > Isoetes > Isoetes taiwanensis. The sequence goes on along the minus strand of JAJEKV010000029.1, from coordinate 2,054,437 downwards.
CCCGCATGACCCACGTGAAATATTACCCGGAACAATGGGTGAGATACTTGCGGCACCTGTATGATGACCCAATGGGAAGCCGGGCACCAGTACCTCATGCAGACAAGCCCTAGCACCGGGTCATTACCGAAGGGATGTCATAATGGGCCTGCAACGCCTCGCTAGCGAAGGCAGCAGATTTGGATGGTATGCGTGCAGAGCTTCTCAAGTGGGCGGGCCCCCAATGGTGCCGATTCTCACAAAGACTCTTCAACAGGGGGCATTGCAAGAAGGCTTCCCCCCGCCGGACTACCAAGAGTTGTGCCCATATACAAAGCGGGGGACCCCCCACAGCCCGACCAACTATCGCACCATTATGGTCAGCCTGTCTTTGCCAAGTTGCTTGCCGGATTCTTGAGCCGATTGACACTTTGGGCGAGGATGGAGAAGTGCGGGCTCAAGACGCTTGAGCAGGCTTCCGCCCCGCATTCTACTATTGACCATATCTTCACTCTGCGAACACTCATAGAGGATAGCCGAATCGGCGCCAGAATCTGTAATGTTGCTTTGTGGATTTCGCAGCGGCTTTGACACGAAGGCCTCGGGATAAGTTGTGGGACAGATTGAGACAGACTAGGGACCCCCGTCGACTTACGTAATGCTATATACGCATTCTATAACGAGGCTTGCTCGGTCGTCTCACACCGTCGGGGAGCCCGTTGTTAGTAGCATTGGGGTGCGCCAGGGGCTGCCCTCTATCCCCGACGCTCTTGGCTTGTACATTGACCAGCTAGAAGAATGGCTAGTCGAAAGCACGGGGTTAGGCGCCGCTTGATGCACCACATAATCCGCAACTCATATATGCTGATGATGTTGGCCTGCTCGCATATACCCCGGAAGGACATGCAACGCCACCTGAATGCTTTGGACACTTTCTCGCCAATTCACCGACATGAGAGTTAACTTGGCTAAGACAAAGGGTGCTCAAGGGTCCCATCATCCCGCACCCACTTCCCTCATTCACTTACCAAAAGTGTAGTGGAGGTGGCTCAGTCTTATAAGTATTTGGGCATTGAGTTTTCTACTACCACACACCGGGATGCATCCATCGTTACGGGTCACCGCAGTGGAAAGCCCCAGATGCGATGCAAAACAACAATCCAAGGCGAGTTTGTATGCATGGGGTCACCAGGCACACTTGTTGTTCGGGCCTTGGTTGAACCGGTCCTCCTCTATGGGGCGTAAGTGTGGGGGCTGATATCCCTCACCACTTGGAACGATCTAGAGCAGGTATGTAAAGCTTTCTTGGCCCCGGAGTGAAATCCACGGTCCCATATCGGATCTTGCTCCAAGAGACGTGCTTCCTTCCATTACAGAGGGTGCGCTGAACGTCACATTATTTACTTCCGGAAGGTAGTGGCTATGGATGAAGCCCGGCTGCCCAACCTTGCTTTGGCGGTGGCGATGGGCCCGCAAATACTCAAAGCCTGGGAGGAAAGACAAGCAAGCCCAGGTGGTTCTCGCTATGGAATGTGCAGGCACCACGATGTGGACCCGGTGCATACACCGAAGGAACGCTACGCCTTTGAAGCAAGATTTGGATGCTTGCTTCATGGCCAAGCTTTGGGATGCGAGGCCCCCGTCACATGTCAAGGTGGCAAATTATCGGCGGCCAGGTTAATCCCATGCTCACGAGGGGCCCACACCACTACCGCGCACCCATCTACCCATGAAAAAGCGCAGGGTGATTGCTTCCATTCGCGACAGTGCACACCACCTCCGCATAAAGACGGGAGATGGATTCGGGCCGCGTGAGGACGAGTCCGCTTGTCAACAGGGCGCCATTGAGGATGAAAGTCACGCCCTCCGGGCCTGTCCGGCCGTCTCTGGCGATATCCGGGGCTCGGTATGCTCGATTAGTTGTGCCCCATCGGCCTTGCATGAGCTAATGAGCACACGGCCTCTCGTAGGCTTGTTGGGATCGTACCTCGGGAGGTAATGGATACGCTGGGACTCGCTTATGCCCCCTCGTCCGACATTAACCTCACCGTACTTGTGATTATGTATATAATCGTGCGGTATGTCAAAGATCCTTATTGCTACTAAGGTTTTTCCCGAAAACCCTTCGGGCGGGGGTTTTTAATCCTGGTAGTAATACGCCTGCTGCTCTCTCTCTTTGTACTTGGGTCCCATAGGCCAGTTGGTCTCCGTGGACGATAAAATCATATTCTATTCTATTCTATTCTTATATTTAGTGTTTAAATATTTTTGCCTAGCCAATATTTACATTTCCACCTATGTCCTTTATTAAAATTTTACCACCATTGCCTTTGTCCAAATACTCTTGTACTTAGTTCTTGTACCACGCATTTGTAAAAGTGGCATTTCCAACACACCATTTCCTATTGCCCCGTGTGATCTTTTCCTTTTATTTACCCTTCACTTATTACCCACCTTGGTCTTCAAGCCCTTTGTTCAAGCTAAAGTGACCATTATTGCTCCACCATGGTTCTAAGCCTTTGGGTTTTCTTGCTTTTTAAAAAGGATGGACTTGTGAATACCACCATGCCTTTAATTTCTCACTCCATGGTCCCATGCTCTAGCCAAAAAGTCAAGTCATGGAGTCAACTTGCCATGGTCTTTAAGATGCTTCTACAAATTTTCTCTAGCCCATAATGTTGGCCTATGGTCCCACATCACTCTAAAAGCATTAAATATTTTTAAGTACGGCCTTTGGAAATTTGTTAAACATCCAAAAAGTGTTCAAATACTAGTTTATGGCAAAAATAAGAGAAGTCATTTGGCGTGATCGGGGATACAACTAATAATTGTTTTCTGTCTTTTATTCATAAAGAGGGCATCCGATAGAATTATCATCAGTTCCAGCTTTTGAAATTCATGGTTGCTCCAATGCGAACCCTTCCTGTCCAAGTGCATATCTTGGCTACAGTGAAGTGCAAACACAGATTGATTTGAGAGTCTAGGCATAGTAACTGGACACTGCAATTACTTCACTGAAGACCAATTAGTCTATTCTATTCTATTCTATTCACTGAAGACCAATTAGTCTTTTTGAAAATTCTACCATGATGTCTCGTTAAAGGAACTGTAGTCCATGTTATTGCCTACATGCCCATAATAAGCACTACCAAAATTTGTAAAGGTTTCATATGTGCATACTTGACACCAAACAATATTCTTGAAATCGTCTTCCACCACATGATCATGGTAATTAAAGTGACAATTTGGAGTAGAGGTCTGGTTGCAAAGAGAGCAGAATAATTAGACAACATATACATCTATAAACAGTGATCCTAACAACTAGAAATTATGCCTTCATAAAAGCTCATCTAAGCATCAAGTTGTCATAGTTATCTACAGCCTTTTGCGAAACGTCCGAAATATAATAAAATTTCCACATCAAAAGGCTAAACAGGGAACGTCTGATATTATGATCTCCATTTCATATGGAATCACGTTTGAGCCTACATGGCATGCTTGAGCCACCTGTTAGAGTCTAGGTGGCACATTGGTGCGTGCTTGGCATTTCAAAGCTCAGGTGGCATGTTTGATCCACCTTGGCATCTTGGAGCCTAGGTGGCATGTTGGAGCCCACATGGCATGTTGGAGCCTAGAGGGCATATCGGAGCCTAGGTGGCATGGTGGAGCCCACGTGGCATGTTTGAGCCACCTTGGCATGTTGGAGCCCGCATGGCATGTTAGAGCCCGCATGGCATGTTAGAGCCCGCATGGCATGTTGGAGCCAACTAGGTGGCATGATGGATCCTAGGGGCACGACATTTGAGTCTCTTGGCAGAGCTAGTTCACAGTTCCGGAGTGGGAGGGTTGCTCGTCCGTGGGTAGGGGCCTTCAGGAGAGGACCTTTGGTCAAGCTACTTCCGGAAGGTTTTAAGGGTCTATCTTTTGGCTTCAATACCCTCCCTCTACGTGATGATATTGTGCAAGATCCTGGTCAAACCTGACTAGGATATGGCCTCCAAATATAAACCATGTGTGTTGTTAGGTTATTGAAGTGTTTACATTATAGCATGGTCGCTTACACTTGGGACATGGTCGAGAAGTTGCAGTTGAAGACGCGAAACATAAGTAACTGACGGAACATGGGTTTGGATCTATTTTCCTCCCACTGTGGCAATTAGAAGTCAAGAGCTAATTGTATACATATTGTCTTGAATAAGAAGCACTCAAAGGAGTTGGAATTATTGACCGAGTCTAAATTCTAATGTATCATGTAAAATATGATCATATGGCTTGTCTTCCTCTCCCATGCTCACTGAATCATTTTGGGATAAGCGTATATAAGTTGATACTTCTTAGGTGAGTTAGTTCGTATGCATGCTTTGATATGGGTATGATGTGTTAGAACCGCCAAGTTGGTTAAGGCAACCAATCTTTGTCCAAAATTATGCAAAAAGGCATCAATTACATTAGGATCCCTAAAGCAAAACGAGGTACTTGCACTTAGATCTGAATATCTCGAGTTGTGCTGGTCTTTATTCAAATGATTTTTAGAGGAGCAGCTAGAGAAAAATTGTGATGAGATGTGGGAAAAAATTAGGCTTAATTTGGATCTGGGATGTCTGAGAAATCTGGTTCAATATTGGAAGAAAATTTGACCACTGCACTTCTGTAATAACAGAGATACTTCTCATAATAACATGCTACAGAGATACTTCTTGCGATCCGAACTATAATTTACCTTTTGCACATGATATTAGGCCCTATTCAAACCTGTGTTAGTTGAAATCATGCAAAAAAATCAAGCTTGAGATCCAAAAATCTACCTGCTGGTTTTCTGCGCCAGTTCACTGACAGCATTTTGGATCCAATTTGGTCTCATTTTTCTTCATCATCCCAGTTCTAAATCAGGCTAAGTTTTTTGCCATATATTCCTACAACTTTTCTCTAATAGTCATTTAAAAAACAATGCAAAAGTGTTCAGTAAAACTCGAGATATCATCATTTGGGTGTGAAGGCCTTGTTTTGTCTCAGGGAAGTGCACTGACCAAATTTTCTTCCAATTTTGAACCTGATTTTCACAGGCATCCCAGATCCAAATTGAGCCAAAATTTTTTCCTCACCACAACATTTCGCTGGTTGCTTCTCCAAAAATCATTTGAACAAGATCAACAGAACTCGAGATATTCAGATCTGAGTGCAACTATCTCATTTTGCTTTAGGAATCCTAATGTAATTGATGCCTTTTTGCATAATTTTGGACAAAGATTGATTTCCTTAAACAACCTGGAGGTTCTAACACACCATATCCATATCAAAGCATGTATATGAACTAACACACCTGAGAAGTGGCATGTTGGAGCCCATGTGGCGTGTTTGAGCCACCTGGCATGTTTGAGCTTTGGTGGCATGTTGGTGCCCTAGACATGCATGCTTGAGACACCTTGACAGGTTGGAGCAAAGGTGGCACGTTGGAGCCCACGTGGCATGTTTGAGCCACCTTGGCATGTTGGAGCCTAGGTGGCATGTTTGAGGCACATTGACATGTTGGAGCCTAGGTGGCATGTTGGAGCCCACGTGGCATGTTTGAGCCTATAGGTGTTATGTTGGAGCCCACGGTATGTTTGAGGCACCTTGGCATGTTAGAGCCTAGGTGGCATGTTGGAGCACGTGGAATATTTGAGCCACCTTGGCATGTTTGAACCTAGGTGACATGTTGGAACCTAGTTGGCATGTTTGAGCCACCTTGGCATGTTGGAGCCTAGGTCCACATGGCATGTTTGAGCCACCTTGGAATGTTGGATCCTAGGTGACATGTTGGAGCCTAGCTGACATGTTTGAGACAACTTGGCATGTTGGAGTCCATGTGGCATGTTGGTGCTGGCGTGGCATGTTTGAGACACCTTGGCATGTTTGGGCAACCTTGGCATGATGGATCCTAGATGGAATGTTGGAGCCCACATGGCATGTTTGAACCACTTTGGCATGTTTGAGCCAACTTGACATGTTGGAGCCTAGGTGGCATGTTGGAGCCATGTGGCATGTTTGGGCCACCTTGGCTTGTTTGAGCCTAGGTGGCATGTTGGAGCCCATGTGGCATGTTTGAGCCACCTTCGAATGTTGGAGCTTAGGTGGCATGTAGGAGCCTGCGTGGCATGTTTGAGCCACCTTGGCATGTTTCAGCCACCTTGGCATGTTGGAGTCAAGCGTGGCATGTTTGAGACACCTTGGCATGTTTGAGCCTAGGTGGCATGTTTGAGCCACCTTGGCATGTTGGAGCCCGCGTGGCATGTTTGAGACACCTTGGCATGTTTGAGTCTTGGTGGCATGTTGGTGCCTAGGCGGCATGCTTGAGCCACCTTGGCAGGTTGGAGCCTAGGTGGCATGTTGGAGCCCACATGGCATGTTTGAGCCACCTTGATATGTTGGAGCCTAGGTGGCATGAAGCCTACGTGGCATGTTTGAGCCACCTTGGCATGTTTGAGCCTAGGTGTCATGTTGAAGCCTAGGTGGCATGTTTGAGGCACGTTGGCATGTTGGAGCCTAGGTTGCATGTTGGAGCCTATAGGTGGCATGTAGGAGCCCGCGTGGCATGTTTGAGCCTAGGTGGCATGTTGGTGCCTAGATGGCATGCTTGAGCCACCTTGGCATGTTGGAGCCTAGGTAGTATGTTGGAGCCCATGTGGCATGTTTGAGACACCTTGGATCTAACCGTTGAAGGTATTTTTCATGAATGTAAAACAGTACGATACATTTCTAAATTTGAGCACACAAAGAATATTCCAAGTGGTGGTGCTTTGCTTAAGAAATAGCCTCAAGAAAACCTCAAAAAAACCATACTTTCTTAAGAAATAGTTGCGTAAAAACTATACCTAGTTATAAACCACACCACTTCAAAAAACCACACTTCTTTAAAAAATAGGCACTTAAAAACTACACCTACTTAAAAACCACACCTAAAAAAACTATACTTACTTTAAAAAACAACTACTCAAAAACTACACCTAGTTATATAAACCACACCTAAAAAAATCATACTTCCTTAAAAATAACTTCTTAAAAACTACACCTAGTTATAAACTACACCACTTCAGAAAACCATACTTCATTAAAAAACAACCACTTAAAAACTACAACCGCTTATAAACGACACTTCAAAAAACCATACTCAACTATTTAAAAACTACACCCACTTATAAACCACACCTCAAAAAACAACACCTCAATTAAAAAAATCACACCACTTCAAAAAACTATACTTCCTAAAAAAACAACCACTTAAAAACTATACCTCCTTATAAACCACACTTCAAAAAACTATACTTCCATAAAAAACAACAACTTAAAAACTACACCTAGTTATAAACTACACCTCAAAAAACAACACCTTCTTAAAAACAACACCCCCTAAAAAAAAGCAACACCTCTTTTAAAAAAACGACACCTCAAAAAAAGACACACCTTAAAAAAAAAAAAACTATAGCTCCGTAAAAAAAACTACACCGCCTCCTTAATAAACCATACCTCCATATAACCACATGTAGATTTTTTGGAACAATGACATGTGGTCTTTTTATTACTGTTGTTTTTAGGTGTGGACCCATAATTGGGGTGGTTGTGAATGCGCAAGCTCGATAAAGGAGCCAGAGATTCGCCATGCTGAGATTAGAGCTAGGGAGAAGAAAAAATTGATCAAAGGAGACGCCCTGGCATGGCAGATGAAGAGGAAAAAGCTGGGAAGGGCTTCTGCATGGCATGCCGATTGCATAAAGCACCGTTATGTTGAAACCAAACCGCAATGTCACCGCACAAGTCCAAGATCTCGCCAAAACATGGCTGCACGCTGTACCCCCAGATCGTCTATCTGACGGGACTCCAAGCCCCCTCGAACAAGCCCTGGATTAAATGAAACTACAAAGCAAAAGGGATGAAAAACCAAGAGCATCAACTCACAAATGCATCTGACATTCATTCAATCGAGGACACCCCTCTCCAAATTCGAGGATCAATAAGGAAACAACCGCGAAACCAACATGCATGCATAGAAAGAGAAGAATAAAGCTTCCATTGTACCTGCTGCCACAGGACGCCCGCTACCAAGTGCTCCGGCACCCGCTCCAATGCGCCTGCTAACAACCAAGTATGTACTGCTATGGCGGGAATCCAAGAGTAGAATCGTGTAAGGAAGTGGAAAAGTGAGAAGAAAAACTAAAGGAGGAGCAGGAAAAAGAAATGGGAAGCCACGAGAGGAGAAGAAAAGCCACGAGAGGAGAAGAAGAGCTGCTGTGAGAAGACGCCGATAACTGAGCCAAAACGGAAAAGGCCTAATATAGGCGCTCGTCCCTTCCCAGAATGGCGATCCGATGGCTCGGATCGATGGGATTAAATACTCCTGCTCCAATAAATTAAGTTGAATAAAGGCAACAAGCTTAAGCAAATGATCTATGTCACCTATGACAACATATGCACTTGAATACTGCACCACAAATAGCAAAAAATTGATGCCACGTTAATAATGCAGACAAGAAAGGGAAGCCAGGAAATAGAGAAGGAGCGCAACATAACATCAAACATAATTTTCATTCAATAGCTTTAAGCAAACAACCTGCTTTGTCCTCATACTTGAACAATGGGCAGATGACAATCATGGCACGCTTAATCATCATGAAGGACAAAACCAATCTGAGATATTTTGTAAACAAACATCTGGATAGACAAGCTCATACATGGATAGCATGCAAGATAAGAACGGATAGAATGCCGGAGAAACGGCAAGGCCTTTCCCTTTAACGCATTGATAAATCACTCAACCAATACAATAGAAGAGATAAAATCTCACAGAATCTGATATCGAAGATCGCCCAGAAGCTATACTCTTCAATCGGCGTATTACAGGCACCAAAAGATGCGCCTCAAGCCCATATTAACCAGCGAAACAGATATTTCTGACTCCCAAACTCTGCTTGGATTAAAGGGTTGAATCCATAATAAAACACCAGCCAGTTGGGTTTGATGCAAGAAGTACCAAAAAAGCATCAAAATGCGGGGAGAAAAAGAAAGGAAAGGGCCGAAAGGGACGGTTATGGCTTGTTGGGCAGAACCGGATCTGCAGTGGAGGAAAAAAATCGCCGGAGTTGGAGCTCTGCCCGGCCTGGGCAGGAGGGAGGAGAGAGTCGTGGGTCAAACGACGTCGCGCCTGTGTTGGGCAGATAGGAAAAAGAAAATTATTTTTTTTCAACCGTCTATTTTTCTAGATCAAAATCTAAGGGCATGTTGTGTCCATGTCAAATTATTAGACACGTGGATAGGCTAGCCACTCGAGATTAGGTTGTTGCGCTAACAAGGGATCATCAAATATTATGTGCAAACATCAAATTATTATATGAAGGTAGGGACATGACCAAGATATGTCAAAGGGAGATCTTTGTGCTGTGGAGTTACCTGCTAACAAGGGAGCATCAAATATTATGTGCAAACATCAAATTATTATATATGAAGGTAGGGACATGACCAAGATATGTACAAAGGGAGATCTTTGTGCTGTGGAGTTACCTACATAGCTTTGTTTGCATTCTAGAACATTTAATATGTAGCACAAAAACGGGATTCCAGGGGGATTTGATATGGATGTAAAAATTACAATTCCTGTAACCATAGACCATATATCCCTAAAACAATTGAATGGGTTGTTATAAAAAAAAACATAGATTTAAGATAGAAAAAAATCGCATTAGCGCACTGTGTATATTGGTTAAAGAGTATTAGAATATTGAATTATTTTGGTAGAGGTTCGAGCCCCCGTATTTTATATTCTAAAACCTTAGGCAAAGCCATATAGAGGTTCGATATTCCCTCGAAACCTTAGGCGAGTCATATTTCATATTTCAAAACCAAAGGCGCCTTCAATCATAAATGACCATAAACGAAACGACAAATGCCCAGAAGCCCCAACATACGGTCTGGGCCATAGGATCGACAGATTTAATGACTGTGGTAGTCCAGGATGCACCCTTATTTAGAATATGTAGCACAATAACAATTCCTTTGTGGTATATTCCTCAAAAACAATTTTCTGGAGCTAGATACCTGTTTGAGAAGCCTGTATTGCAGCTTACAAAAAGTTCCTTTCAGCTTTTTATTCATGTTCTGGAAGTAGAGGCCATTATCCAGTTTCTTATTTACTTGAATAAACTCAAGAGAATGCCAGTAGATCGTCACCCAAACATTGCTTTGCAGGCAAGTGAAGGAGGTAGATGGTATAATAATGCATTTCGTTAGCTTACAAAATAGAGTATTCATATCGATGAATGAATGGCTTAAAGCAAAAAATAAGAGAGATGTGGGGATAAGAAAAATTCAAGCAAGATTAAGGTATGCAACACACTGCAAGTAAAAATGTCTTTCTATCACCAATACATCAATCGCTTTTGCAAGAAGCTAAAGTCAAATAACATGTCTATTCTATTATAGGAATATGCTTCCAAGGCTTAGGCATAGTTAACGATATCTTAAAATCGAGACTCTAAGATGGACAAAAGTTCCAAGAAATTGTGAGAGTATTGCCAGTCTAAATTTTGGGCTTGCTCGCACATTGATGATAAAAAATATTTTGATAAAGAAAATGAGAATTTCTCTGCTAATAAACCATGGAGGTTATCCAATGGACCTTTTCTATCACACTAGATCTAGCAACTATAGGTCTCGAGTTCGAGACCTATAGTTTGAGCGTTTAGTCTAGTGGTAACACACTAGATCTAGCAACTATAGGTCTCGAGTTCGAGACTGCCCAGAATCGCACTATGAACTGTTGGGTGTCAAAACCCACAGACGCAATGTAAAGTGGTTGAGGGCAGGGCCCAACCAAGCAATGTAGTGTGGTGTGTGGTCACATGTCCAGTTGGATGCTGCCTAGTGGTGTGACGTTAAAATACTATCTATCTATCTATCTATCTATCTTGACAACATTCTTGATGAATCGCATGTAATAGCGCGCTAGGTCTAGGAAACTCCTCATGTAACGAACATTTGGCCATTCTACTAGGATCTCCACTAAATCAGTTGAGATATCATTTGGCGATAAAATGTGCCGCAAGTATTCGTCGCTACTGATCCCGAAATGGCACTTTCACAACTTAGCATAAAGCCAGTGTCTCCTTAACTTCTCAATGATTCTTCTTAAGTGGTTGACATCATCGAAGAAGATGAACATGAACAAGAGTGTTTGCATGTTTTTTCAATGATCTTGCTTGATCAGTGCTCAAATCCCTTACTCTCTTGAATGAATGAGGCTTTTAGGGGCTGACAAGGTAATTCTAACGGTGTTTGAACTGGATTAAACCGTTCAAAGAGCAGATTACAAGCTCTATTCCAAGATCAGCATGTCAGAACACAGTTTCGAGCTCAGTTCATCGCATGGTTATCCCGGCCAAAAAGTGGTGGTTAGCTCGGACAAAAATAGTGGTTAACCCGGACATGTGTCCAGGTTTACCACATTCTGGAGTAGATTTACGGCGTTCCTACCACCAACGCATAGAAGATCTCAAAGGATCTAGAAGCCTATTGCAAGGAATTTGCAGCGTTATGCTTTGAGTTGTACAGTCCAAATCAATGAACCAGTCACATTTAAAGTAGCCAGGAGCCAGACAATGTGGCAAAGTAGCTCACTGGCAGGCAGCCATGGCAGAAGAAGTCCAATCTTTAGAACACAAATCAGACATGGGAAGTGGTTCCTCTACCTCCTTACAAAAGAGTTGTGGGATGCAAATGAATCACATTCGAGGCATTACACAAAGCAAATGGTCTTAATGCAATTATTCAACCTTCTGAACCTGTTTTCTTGAAAGCATCTTCCATGCGTAATGCCTTCATTAGAAGTTTTGAAAGAGGCATGGAAATATCCATTCAACGCTATGGACAAGGGACAAGTGAGCTTCTTTTCATTCTACATAATCAGAATTGGCATTCATTTCTTTATTTGCATTGTGATATATTCAGGCCTCTTTTGACTTACCCAATGCTTATGCTAGCTGACAAGATCGAACTCGATGTGCATTGCGATATAGATGCACTGAAAGTTATCAGCATGCAAGCACATAAGGGGCTTGCTCAAGTTTATTTTCTTCATGGGAATACAAAATATGCTTATGATGAGTAGACTCATTGCCTCAATTTGCACAAATATGCACGGCCTCTGAATTGAGACAAGCAAATGGATTAGAGAGTCACACTAGAATAGGCTTTGTCAGCGCTGCAAGTGGGGGCCGTTGAGGATGCATGTCACACTCTTCAGAGCTGTCCTATTTATGATCACATCCTGGCAGGCAACCCCCCTCATCCTCTTTGGGACGAGAGGAGGCATCCTTCGACAGGGGCACCCCTAACAGTAGTCGGGTCACAACCGAAGAGGTAAAGAGCGCCGCATCATGGATTCTGACTTAGAGGCATTCAATCATAATCCTACACATGGTAGCTTCGCGCCACTGGCTTTCAACCAAGCGCAATCACAAAGAGCCCAAAACTAAACTATTATATTTAAACAATGTTAAATCATCTAAAAACCATGATATATGTGGTTTTTTATGCATGATTTTATCTGACAGAAGAAAACCACATATCATAATGGTTTGTTGAGATTGATGCTGGTTAAGAATGCTAGTTTTAAGTGTGATAGTGATTTGTTGAAAACTAGTTATGATTTATGGGATTGTTTCATGCGTCCTATAGTAGTTTATTAAAACTAGTAATGGTTTGTTAAAACAATTCTATGACTTATGACATGGTCCGAAAACTAGTTCAAATTTGCCCAATAGTACTCAATGTACATTGAATTGAATTAAAATATCTCGGTATCAATCTTCGCATCCAGTCCACTACTCTGAAATACATCTGGGGCGCCCACCTTGGTGCCCGCAACCGTGACAAGATGATATTGTCCAGGTGCGGCATAATGACGTGGATGTCTCTCAGTGGCGGCAAAGCCGCATGATCTTGGGATCCATGTTAACTGCCGAATAGTATTTTGTTGGTGTTCCAACTGTGGTAGAACCGCACTGGTCTGGTACCCATTAGTGATTCAATCACTATCAAGCTTAAAAAAATTCACCCCGAAGGAAGTGTTTTCTAGGACATACCATAGTATTTGGTTGGCATAATGCTATGTGAAAATGATTGGTTCATTATATATTATTGGTAAATGAGCAATAAGAAGTTGTTGAATGCTCAATCAAAGTGGCCTTTAACTCGACATTCTATCATTTATCTCTGCTTATGTTATTGGCACATGTATGCATGGTTGTATCAAGACATTCAGGTTCCAAGGCCTTGGAATAGCCTTGGAGGTCAGAAATTTGCAAGTACGACAGAAATAACTTGAAGAATAGGCTTATAAGCAGAAATATCTTGAAAATAGGCAAGCCTTGGAGGTTTAACGGTTTGGTTGATATTATATGGTGCAAGGATTGTGTATAATGAAGGAATATGTCAGTGTTGCCTTTGGGCAAACTCACTGAGTTTATGGCAAGCCTTGGAGGTTTAAGGGTTTGGTTGATATTACAAGGTTTAAGAATTGTGGATTTATAATGAAGGAATATGTTGGGGTTGTCTTTTGGTGAACTCACTTTTTGTTTTAGATTTAATTAAGGAGCATGCGGCACAAAAGGGTGTAAGGGGTTTATTCCAATGTATTTTGGCATATTAATGGAATATACCTTTTTGGGGGGACGTGGGGGTATTCTCTTAACAAGTAGGCCCATAGCATTGTCAAGCATATTTTATAGAATATACGATGCACTAGACATATAACCCTTTGAGTCACTGGAGGTTTCAATATTCTAGTATATTCATGCAATATACTAGAATATAATTCAGTGACCTCTACACAAACCAACATAATGGACTTCCATGTCTAGCTAATATTAGAAAAGCAATGGTCAACCCATTATTAGCAATGTTATTTCACATGGATTTTTTGTGAGGATGTTTATTGTTTGATCAAAAATTTGTGTGAAGTAGTAGTTTAGCTGGGGTTAAGGCCCTTGTTGTTAATTTTAATTTACTTCCAACAATTTATATGTATGTATTTCTTTCTATAGATATTATTTTGGAGAATGCGCCCTCCGAACCATTGGTACCTCAATGTTATTTCTAAGTACATTCCTATATATGCTAGCATGTCTAGAACCGCATAATAAAAAAGAAGGAAATGACCAATATATGATGTGGGGTTTAAATGAATATACCTAAATTACATGCATCTAAGATGTAAAAAAATCAACACAATCAAGGTCTTAACCGACATGCTTTCTAATCCAAGCCATTGTCAGCGTCCATCCCCGCCCGAGAACATGGATCTATGAACCTAATAAGCACAACTGCGTCAATTTTCTAGTTCGATTTTTGGTCTGGATGTCGATAATCGGCGTTGTCTGCCTTGGTTTCAGCATTGGAGCCTGATAATGTAGTTGGATGCTGATAATCCAGGCTAGGGATGCGATAATCCAGGTGCGCATCGATAGAACTTAGCCTGCCGGTTAAAGGGGTTCACCTCCCCTGCTCGCCTACCTCAAATAAACAGGGCTTGCCCCTCCAGGCTCTCGTGTTTATTTGATATAATGGGCTCACATGGGACGTGAATAGGTGAAAACTAGTAATGGTGCCCAACGTTGCTGGGCGTAAGTTGAGAGCATATAAATGGTTTGGGCCGCAATGAAAAAAATGTGGCTAAAATAAGCTCGCTCTGTAATTCTTATTTTTGTTATTGTTGTGTGCGTATATAAAGTGAGATACTCTGTGATATTATAGGTTATTATTTTAAAAGTAATAGTGCCCAGCCTTGCTGGGGATTAGTTGCTAGCAAGTTTCCATGGGCATAGTACAATGAAATAGCCCTTGTCATTATAACCATCACCAACAACAATTCCCTTTTCTCCTATAAGTTGATATCTAAGAATTTGAATTAGTTGTTGATGTGTGTAGGCAAATAGCAAGAAGCTCCTAAAATGTTTCATGTTGTTAGACCGCGTACATAACTCCTGAGGTGATGCATAAAATGGGCTTTGTCCATGGCATTTTGATTGTGATATGAGAAGCAAACATGTTAAAATTATGTGGTCTGCAAAAGCAGTTGAACGCAAAGCTAAAACATAATCTCATGGTTCCTAATCAAATATATTATTGGCACTCGTTCATATAGCAACAAAGAAACTCAAAGCAAACATTGATGGGACCCCGGATATGCTAAAATATAACCCACAATAATAATTCTTTGTGACTCAGACTTAACTATTATTGTGTCATAGCATGAGAATTTTGTATGAACAAATGCAAAAGATAATATGAGCGGAGGCTCAAACCAATTAACCACACAAATGGAGGCCAAAGCTCTTTATACTATATAAATGATCGTAAGACATTCTATATCTATATACATCCGTGTTTGCGTACCAAGCATATCTTTGACTGGCAATGGAAGATTTGGAAAATATCATATTAACATGATTGGATTATGAATCATTCCGCCATGTTCAAGAGCGCATGCTTTCAAAACAATATTATAACCGTAATTATTAGATCTAATGCCTAAAAACTGAATTCTGGAGTCGCTCATCCAAGATTGTTGTTTGTTAGAAATGATAACATTCCATGCATGGGTCACTTGTCCAAGATTGTTGTTTGTTAGAAACGATAACATTCCATGCATATATACCTGGTTTTCCCATTCTGGTTGGCAATCAAGCATCCACAAAATACAAAGAGGGCAGATAAGATTGTCATTTAAAATAGATTGTCTCATGTAAGTGGCCCTTTTACCTGCATATGTCCAAGGAAAAATATGTAATTCTTGAAGCAGTAATTTTTTTTCATTCAATAAGCTCAATGTTGTGAAATATCTTTTCATGCTTTTCTTTGTGCATAACTTTTCAACATGCCGCAACATTTTTGCCACGGTAAAAGTATCATCTCAGCAAGATTTAAAAGATAGTCATTTAAAGAGAAGAATTAAACTCCAAACTCTTCAAAATGTTCCGCTTATAGGAAGAGCCTTTTGTTGGATTCTTTATGGGAATTGCAAATGCTTCATTTATAAATACATTGCTGTAGACAGATGACAATTAACAACCAAGACAACATTCATCAAGATACACATTATTCGGATAGTTTCCCAGCGAAGTTATTTGCCATACGCCATTTAAAATGGCTATAAGATAAGTCAAAGACTACCATGCAGTTGCATTTTTGTACATTGTTGCAGTAGCCATTATTTTGTTCACCATGTCAAACTGAATATTTTACTTGAAAATGTTCTTGAATCTGCAGACCTAAAGCGGCACCCGTCTATAAAGCAGTCAATAAAGGTCACAATTCCACATATCTTAGACCTGCAATAGCCATAAAAAAGACTTCAAATATGCAGATATGCAAGATACACTGCTCTTTGGAATTTTAAAATTACATTTACCTTGTTATGGCTCTAAAATAATCTAGCCAGTTATTCCCTCTCTTCTCAAGCTATTCAATTAATTGTGTCTATGGTAGGAAGATGTTAATCATCTGAGATGCACAAATGAAGACCACAAATTTGTTTTTCTGTTTTTGAATAATAAAGGCATCTGCCCTGAAATAATACTTGCTTCAAAAATCAAGGAACCTTCTACATAGCCGTATTACCTGCAAGCCTTGTTACCTGCACCAATTCTTTTGTACTGCACCTCACCTTGAGACATGAGCGCCTTGGTGATCACCCTGTAACATAAAACAAAAATTGGAATCGTCAATAAATGCAGCAAATCATTAATGAGAGAAACACAGGAGTATGAAGATGGCATTGACGAACTTCAGGTTGATCTAAATGTTCCAAAAGTCTTTTCTATAAAACATGATATTTGGATGTTTCCTTGCATTAAGGGGATACAAAATGTTTTTTGTTATATGAAAGCCATCTATGCTTTGAACATGGCTGTGGAAAATTTCTTTTCTAACTATAACTATAGACATGAAGAAACATTCAAATCTGATTAGTGGGCGCCGTATCCTTTCCTTCAGCTTTTTTAAGCTGGAATTCAACAATTGTTTTTCTTCTTGCAGACGGGTAAACACCATTTATCAATGCCATCACCATCACAGCAACAGAGGTCTAATGCCAAACAAAGCAAATGACGAAATCATATCTTGAAATCAAAGTGCCACCATATAACTCAATTCCCTAGCATGATCAATGCATGTCATAGCATACTCTAAGAAACTTGCCACCCGTAGGAGCCAAAATTCCCAAAATACTCTGGTAAACAGATACCCAAAATCGAACTTATGCCATATTCTGTACTATCGACCAATACCATAACTTTGCACCAGTGCATTATTTGCCAGGGAATAAGCCAGTCCTAAGAACAATACGACTTGCAAAAACGAATTCATACTCTGTTTTACTCTCCAGCGATCAAGAGCATCTATTCATCTACTTATCAAAGGATACTTTGAAAGAAAAGCTTGAACTAACCTATTGTTTCTGTTTTCTGTAATCGCCATAGCCAAGCAGACTGCCATAAACTTTGCATGCCGCTATTGTGCAAAGCAGAACAAAGCAAAAATGAAAGCTATCATGTTTGTATAAGTGCGACAGACTTTGGCAGGCCTCCGCATTCACTCGACCCTAAAAGAACACTCATCAAATCTCGACCATAGGATCAATGTCATTAAATCTCAGCCATAGAAGTTATGGCGTGGTGCATTACTTGCACTAAAACATTATAATATAAGAAGATATAGGTAGGCTACCCAATTTTTTGAACAAAACTACGGATGGCCGTAAACCTACTCCGGGATGTGGTAAACCCGGACACATGTCCGGGTTAACCACTGCTGCTCAGTTTCAAGCTCAAAAGACAACGGTTTCTGCATGTTTTTTCACTGATCTTGCTTGATCCATGCTCAAATCTCTTGCTCTCTTGATAGAATGAGGTTTTTAAGGGCTGCCAAGGTGATTCCAATGGTGTTTGAACCGGATTGAACCGTTCAATAAGTTGATTGCAAGCTCTATTCAAAGATCAACATGCCAAAACACAGTCCCACGCTCAGTTCACCGCGTGGTTATCCCAGCAAAAAAAAGTGGTTAACTCGGACAAAAGTGTGGTTAACTCGGACATGACAGTGGTTAACCCGGACATGTGTCCGGGTTTACCACATCCCAGAGTAGATATACGGGGTTCCACGGATGGCCGTAAACCTACTCCGGGATGTGGTACCTCATACACATAGTACCTCATACAAGTCATGCTAACATATGGGCTGCCAGAAATAGAATATTCTTGCATATTCTTGATCCCCAAATACCAAACAACAGCAATGTAACACTTTCGGTTTGAGATTGGCACATCATAAATGGACATGCAATGGCTGATATCTTGTATGCAAGAAACTACATCGACCCAAAAAAAAAGTGGAGGACGGAGAGCGAAGATAATGAATTTAAGGTGCGGAGTTGGCAATGGCGATTGCGGCCTCTTCACAGGCAAAAGCATTCTTTTGAAACCCGCTGGACCTCGTGTTCTGGATTGTGATATATGCTGCACCGAAGCCGGATTTTGCAGAGAATGTAGGTGTTTACTTTGTGGCAGGAATATTGGGAAAAAAGAAAAAAGAAGACAGCAGTGGATCCAATGTCTTCAGGTTATTGGTGGAAATGATGCAGGTATGTGTGGGCATTCGGCGCATCTTAAATGTGCTTTGGATTGTCGAATGGGCGGAGTTGTTGTGGGCGAAGATGGGGAGTTGATGTTGGATTGTGAATATTTATGTCGCCGTTGTGATGAAAAGAGTGATCTAGAAAACCATCTTGTGCTTTTGATTCGAGTTGCAGAGCAGGGGTCCAAGGCTGCCGCAGAAAAGGGATTCAAGTTGGCTTTAAGGCTCGTGCAAGGAACCAAACGTAGTGCTACTAAATGCTTAGAAATACTTTTGGACAAGATTATAGAAGAGGTAAGTACTAAATTTGATCCTTGTTTTTTGGAAGGTGGAATCTAATCTCGTGTTCCATGCCAGGCAAAGGATGGAGGTGATATCCGTAATCTTTTCGAAGAATATCGTGACCAAGCTTTAGCAGCAGATGCAGGTACTGAATTGAGCACTTTGTTATGTCATGTGTTTCTTGATATCTTTTTGTTATGTCTCCATGTTTGTTGTGTGTCTCCATGATTGTGGAATGATACTTTTATGTCTCCATGTTTGTGGAATGATACTTAACTGCATATTTTATCTTCCTTTACCTGTCCCTTCAACAGCCAAGAAGAAGAAAATGTCTCATGTCAGCGGTTCAAGTGGAGATGGGATGGGCAGCCAGGTCCAAATCAAGTGTCCCGAACAGGTTGCTTAATCTTAGGGGTAATGACGGTTTTGAATGACTATAGAGATGAAGTTTTGGGCAGACTATAATGGTTACTACACGATTCCAAAATTTTCCAAGATATGTTTTTGCAGGCAAAACAATATAAATTGTGTGTCTGGACAAATTGTCTTTTTCTGGCGTTCTAAGATCACAAAGGTTTGAAAAATGTATTTATTAGGAATGGATGTTCATTTTTTTCAAGTTATGCATGTTTCTTCTCCAATAATGTAGAAGCTATTTGTGCTAGCCTTTCTCTGCACCGCCATCTCTGGTCTCTCATAGTAGTATGCCAGCACACCAGATTACTGTATAAATTTGCCCAATCATAGCTATTGTCACATTGTTTGATAGCTACTTGAGGCAAGATCTTCAAGGAATGCTGATCAGAGATGGTATCAATTCACGGCAGACATTGATCATCAAGTACAGCAAAGCTTCAGAAATGGGTCATCTATTCTGCTTACTGATAGCTTTTGACAGACGAAAGCCCCAAAGATTCTAGTCTTATACAAAAGTCCTGCATTTGAACTTCTTGACTGCTAATGCATCACAGTGATGTAATTCTCACTTTGATAGTATCTATATCGATACTATTTGAGCTCAGAGGCATGGGTCATTGCATGAATGTTAGCATTTGCTCTCTAAAGTCTTAATTCTGCCATGACAAATGACAAGTGTGTGTTGAAGTTTATCGTCTGCTAATAAAGCAGCATGCGTCTACTACTGGCCATGGCAGCAAACATAGATGAAGCAAGCCCATTGGCTCATAGATCATGCACCCATTATGCAAGAATGTACTGCCTTATGTGAAAAATGATATAGGTATGCAGCAATGGCAAAACCACCTGGATCAGGACACTTCCATGCAAAAATGGAAGATGTGTATTCAGATAAATGTTCTTCTGAATGTTTTCGGGGATGTGCAAACACAGAGATCAGGTGTCTTTGGTTTGTGCCAGAGATCTTTCTACTACCAACAAGAGAAGGGCGGGGATTTAGATTACTTTATAGGGGACTTTCTCATGTCAAAAGAATTGTGGCTGTGAAGAGATTGGAAGAGCCGATCAGTCTTTGAAGCTAGATCAGCAATTCCATTAATATTGTCCACTGTTAGTTTACCAATTCGTGCCAAAAGGTTTTCTAGTCTAGCAGCTTGGGCAATCCAAAGGGTTTGCACGCATTTGTAAAAGTCGTGTAAATATCAAGCCTTGACTTCTATCCAAAGTGGGAAATATTGGAGTTTACCTTGTTGTGACTTCTATCCAAAGTGGGAAATATTGGAGTTTACCTTGTTGTGTTTGTGGAACCATCTCTAAAGGAGATTGAAAGTGGCTTTCTGGTTGGGTAAAGGCCCAAGGGTTGAACCAAAAATTTAGCTTAGTTGTTTTGAGAGTGCCTCCTTGTTGTAGTTACCGCAGTAGATTGAGCGACTTGTGAATTGAAACTATCAAATTCTTACTTCTGTTGCTGTTGGAGATCTATCAATATTAGTGTTCTATTGCGTGATAGATGTACTTGCTATGAAACAATTCAAGAGCTGAAATGGGCAACATTTGGTTGATGCTGGAGCTGAAACAGCCTTAAGATGTTCTCATACACCATATATTCTTAATAGGGAGAACAAAAGAACATATCTAAATGCACAAATCCAAGCTCAACCCTAAATTTGGTCCACTATGAGACTAACTCTGTCAGGATTTGAGCGTTCCATGAATTGGAGCTCATTAATAAGAGAAGCTTGCACTAATGTTTGACCTGCTTTACAAATTTGGTGCCACCTCATGTACTCGAAGTGCTTTTGGAGAGCTTGAAAAGGAACAATAGAGAGCTTCAAGCTCTCCACAATGGTCATGATCTGATCTTTATCTAATATGGGGCATGCCTTCAATTCTTTATGTCATCTATAGTGGTAGTTTAGAACTTCGAATGATAATCTTAGATATCATATTGAAGGAGAGAAAGCAAATAACTGCCAGCTAACTAAGTACACGATACCTTTTAGGCAAATGTTTTGCTAAAAGGTATAGCTAAAATTAACATTTCTTGCCAACATTATGACACACTTAACCCTTGTTGGGACAACTCTCCAAAGAGTTTCCACTAGGCTGAGGGCTTCAGATCCTTTTAGCTTTGACACCAATGAAACATGTCTACCTCTATCCTCTATCCTTTCCAACCTTTAACTCAAGTCTTGCTTACTTTTGCTAACTTGAATGCTCCTTTGAATGTTCTCCATTGGTCTTCAACTTGGTGTAAAAATTTGTCTTCATACCTAAACAATGAGCTCCAAATAGAAATGCCTTGCAAATGTGTTTTGATCTTTTTGTGTTTTCTTGTGAAGTTGCTCTTACATGCTGCCACAAGGTGGCAGCACACCAAACCTAACAACCCATGTATAATGGAAATGCCCCTAACAGCAGTTAGGGGCAAATTTAATCTCAATGCGAGAGTCCACTAAGTGGACTCTCTCTCTCTCTCCACTAAGTGGACTCTCTCCCTCTCCCTCTCCCTCTCCCTCTCTCTCTCTCTCCCAGATTTATTTATTATATTTATCGTTTTTGCGTGGCATCCATGACCAGCCTTTTTATTGATAAAACTTGGAAATAGATCACTTGCTGTGGGTTCTTCGACAGCCCAAGCTATCCTCCAGTTATGGTTTCTCCGACAGCCCAAGCTCCTCCTTTAATGTGGTCTGACCTGCTGCAAGCACACAGATCGATTCTTCAGATCACCACAACCGCCTGGATAAACCAAGTGATCTTTGCAAAAAACCACGGGCAACACCAAGTCTGCTTCTGCAAAACACTGCCGGTTTCAGAGTAAATCCGGACTGCCTGCTTCCGGAATGGGCGATAATCTGATCGCTCCGGCCTTCTGTGCTGAGCAACTGATCATTAATCAGTGATCCGGTGCAACTTCCTGCAGCTTCGATTCGATTCCCCTTCTCTGTCTTATTCCATCGATTCAACCTCTCCCTATTATTGTCTTCACCTGAACCGCCGTTTGCAAAAGCGTGTGTGCGTGTGGAGCAGTTATGCCATGACACGTGTATGAGGTACATGCTGTAATTCCATCATTCTCCCCCTCAGCCTGTACAACTCATAATTCCTACTTGTTCCTTTGCAATATGCAGTTTTGGTTCAGTAAGAACCTTAGTCAACATATCTGCCTGCTGCAATGCAGTAGGAATGTATTCTACATTTATTTCACCCCTTTCTACTTCATCTCGAATGAAATGGTGATGAACCTCTATGTGCTTAGTTCGCGAATGACAGACTGGATTTTTGCTCATTGCTATCCCGCTTTTGTTGTCGCAATAAATTGTTGTTGCACCCGTGCACGACTTCCCTAGTTCCTTGAGCATCCTTCGCAACCAAATGATCTCTGATGCTGCCAAAGACACCGCCACATATTCTGCCTCTGCACTGGATTTTGCAACACACTTTTTGATTTTGCAACACACTCTTGTTTTTTACTGACCCACGATATTGCCGTACCTCCAAATTTACAAAGATATCCAGAAGTGGACTTTCTATCATCAGTGTCTCCTCCCCAGTCCGCATCTGCATATCCAACTAGATTATCTTCCATGCCCCTTTCAAAACACAGTCCATGAGTTGAGGTACCCTTCAGATACCTGAGGACCCTCTTTGCGGCTATCCAGTGCTCCCTTCCTGGTTTGTTTAAAAACCTGCTGAGAAGATTAACAGCATAAGTGATATCTGGCCTTGTGCTGTTTGCAGCATACAACAGGCTGCCAACAAGTGACCTATAGGGTCTACCTTTCATTTCTTTCTCCTCTTCAGGTGTTTGTGGACACATTTTTCCCGACAATTTTACTCCTGGCGCCAATGGTGTCTTCGCTATATTGCAATCAAGCATTCTAAACTTGACTAGCATCTTCTTGATATACTGTTCTTGAGTGAGATACAACACACCCCGTGCCCTATCTCTTCTTACTTCCATTCCCAACAGTTTTTGAAGATCTCCAAGATCAGTCATTTGAAACCGGCTTCTCAACAATAGTTTACACTTATCCAGCAAGGCTTTGTCATTACTGTCCATGACGCAATCATCAACATATAAGGCCATTATCAGGCATTTATCTCCTTCCCTTATCATGTGAAGATTACCTTCTGTTTTTAATTTAATGAATCCACTGTCAATTAAAAACTTGTTCATGCATAAGTACCATTGTCTAGATGCCTGTCTCAATCCATAAATGGCCTTTTTCAATTTGCATACCATATTGCTACCCTGCTCGTATCCATGAGGCTGCTCCATATAGATTTCTTCTTCTAAGTCTCCATTCAAGAACGCAGTCTTGACATCCATATGACCCAGTTCCATGTCATTTTGTACTGCAATGGCCATGAGTGTTCTCAGACTAGTCATCTTAATGATAGGTGAAAATGTGTCCTTAAAATCTACTCCTTCCAGCTGCGTATATCCCTTGGCAACCAAGCGTTGTACCTCTCGACAGACCCATCCGCCTTTCTTTTAATTTTAAAAATCCACTTACTACCGACAACATTCTTGCCATTTGGCCTCGGCACCAAATCATAGGTTCCTGTGACGTTCCAGGTAGTTATACGGTCTACGTCATGTATTTGTAATGGGAAATACGGTCTACGTCATGTATTTGCAATGGGAATTTAATTGCAACCTAGGGAGTTACCTTAAAAAGGATTAAATTAGCTATGCTAATTTAACACATTAATAATAATAACCTATAACCTAGGAAATTAGACTAATTACCATTTGGGGAGGCGCCACCTGGCCCAATCGATTGGGCAGCATGGGGATTGCCAAGTTTGGATGCCAACTTGACCCCTATCCCTGGGATTGACTCTTGAAGATCGACCAAGGAAGGCCAGGAGCTGGGCGCCATCATACACTTGCAGAAGATCACCATAACAGTCGTCCCTGTGAAGTAACAGCTGAATTCTCAACTCCCAGAAGATGGAGGCGCCCCATGGAAACGAGTCCAGCCAGAATTCAGGTAGGTGGCTATGTGAATTCTAGATAACACTTGGTTGTGTCCGTCTCTCTCTGTTCTCTTTGTGAATCAATCATAGAAACTAACCCTTGATTGTACAAACAAGTTCTCTTTATATTCAATTCTGGTTCTTACTCTGAAAGGATGGATTGTTAGTTCTTTGTTTAATCTGACTTTGAAACGGGGGATTACGGGGGTAGAGGCCTCCAGGAACCGTATTGTAGTATGCTCCTAGATACTGCATGCAGTCCCATTATATGCGCGCTGTGCACAAGAACCCACCGGGTCCTAGATGCTATGGTCCGCTTAGCACCGGACAAAGGAACACAAGGTGACATGAGGGGTGGGGTCTTGCATGAGCATACAAGGCTCCCCGAGACTCCTACAAAGGGCTAGGCCCGATGGCCGGTCCACGTTGAGGGCGGGTATGGGTCTGACACTCCCTGGGTGTAGAGGTGTGATCCGTATGGAGCACCATGCACTTTGAGTAGATTTAGGGTGAGTAAGTCGGGTACGGATGCGGGGGTCGCTGATGCGGCACGTATTCTCTAGCTCACTGTTTGGGGTCCGGGCACGGGATCGCCTGAGGGACAGATCTCTGTGAGATCCTTGAAGTCCGGCAGGGTAAATCCTGAGACACTCTTGTCACGCGGGATTTTTGCTAACAGAGGAAAGAACAAGAAAAACTCAGATAAAACAGCAATTGCAATACACAATGAAACACACAAGACACTTGTGGAGAACACGGCAATCCATTGATCAAAACAAGTGTACAATGAAGGCTCAAAAGAGCGCACAACAGGCGACCAGCATGTCTGCTCTGTGGTGACACAAAAGAACACTCTGAACCCTCCCGAAGGAGCAAAAATGCTACAATATATAGGAACACCTGAGTGGCCTCACGGCCTGAATCGATCCTCATCATGACAACGTGCTCCACTACTTGGGCACTCGAACAGAATCGAGCCCTCCCGGCCGTGCTAACAGACAAGTAGTGGCCCGCCAGAGGGTCCTACCTTTGGGTCTTCTCGCTTCTTGGAGGAGCTTTGACCCGGCCGTGGCTTTGTGGATCCCTCTTCTTGGACACCGTGGCCGGTGGGGCCTCGCCCTCATGCGGCAAGTATAGACTGTGTGTATGCGCGGTGCCACCAGGCTAACACTCCCCCCCTACCAAACTACACTTATTGGCTAGAAAAGGGGCATGAATTCGGGTGGGAATCCTCGTTCATCTTTCCTCGATCTTGAATATAGAGATGAGGGAGGCTCCGACTTCATCAGTATTCACCGAGTGTTGTTCGCCTCTTTTCCGTGATTTGCTTGAGTCCCGGATGCCAAACATTCGGCTGCTCCTATGAGAAAGCCTTCGAGAAATCATGTTCTCCCAAATATGGCGTGGATCTCGGATGGAAGATTTGTGATCTCCATGTATAAGACAAGGTCCAACCCGAACTTTCCAAAGATTTGCATTGGGGTTGCAAAATGGATCACGGCACTTAGCGTTTCGTACATACTGGAGTATGGTCATGAGTCTTTGCCTGCAATTACGCTTGCAAATACGATGGATCAGCTGAAGTTTTGGCCTTGGCAAGGAAGGTTACAAGACCAGAAATTGCATTGCAGGCGGTCTTCCACGAACACGCATTGGGCATGTATATCCAGGTTGTTGGTGTTGTCCAAAGTCTCATCCTCACGCCCATTTGCGTCTGCGGATGAAGCGTGGGTCCCAACGCTTGTCCGCACGCAATTGCCGTGGGTGTCCAATCTGCATGTTCTTTGACTTGATGAGTCCGAATTCTTGTCTCCATCTTTGGGAATTGACCTTGATCGAGAGGTGGGCATCCAAAGCTTGCTAGTGTACTTTCGGTTGTTTGGGGGTTGGTGCGGTCATCCCATCTGTTCTTGGAATTCCAATAATATCTTCTCGGTAGCTGTTTGGTAACCGCCTCCCATGCACCGGAATGTACATGTGCCGCCGCAGTCTGGGTCCCACTCATCGGGAGGACGTTACGCTTCAACTCCGTGCGGTGCGCATCGCGCAAGGAAGCATAATGTTGTAAGAACAAGCGTGCAAGGTCAAGTTCTTGTTCGAGTTGTATAGTGTCCGAAGGAGCGTGCCAAGTTCAGCTAGCCATAGCTCCACTTCTTTCTCGTAGAAGAGGCATGTATTCTCGAGGTAACGGTTTTGCGAAATTTTGTATCTTGGAGGTACTTGTTCTTCTTGGTCAAAAGAACCTGCATTGTGTATCTCCTTTAAAGTTCTCGATCGTTTATCCGATGAGCCCGAGTAACATGTGCCGTAGAAGTCGCGGCATGACATAAGCCGTGGGGCTATGGTTCCGAGCGAAATGGTCGAGATCCGCAACCCGTAGGATATCAAAATTGACGAGAGCACAAAGTGTGCCTCGTTCGGTGGACGACATCAAGGGCCAATGTCGCTCGATATCAGCTACTGATCGTGGGGACTTGTGGTATCACCCTTGTTTCTCACCGTAATAAAAGAAAAGTGTTTTTCCTTGCTTGCACATAGTCATGGTAACTGGCCGGGTTTTGATAGTCCAGGGAATAGCGTAAGCAAGCGATAGGTTTGTTCCGCTTTTTCTTCGCATCATCTGCCATGCGCTTTCGGCTATCGAGAAAGCCGCATCTTGTAATCTGCAATGATATCTTGTTGCTCCTGGAGACCGGTCCGTGCAGTTCCCGACTTTATGCGTGAGGTGTCCGACTTTGGAGAAGTTGGGAATCGTGAGGAGCTTGAAGTCGAGTGGCTTGCAAGTCTGTTTTGAGTGCAGCTATTTCAAGAGCATCTGCAGCGTGTTTTGCCGTGAGCTGGTCTAACTTGCCTTGGAGAGATGCGATGTGAGCATCCTTAGTCTGCAAGGTGGTTTGAAAGTCGTGACCTTGGACTCAAGTATCAAGTTGGTCGCGAAGTGTCTTTGTTCTCGGTCGAGTAGCATTATTCGTGACGACGATTGTTGTAGCGTGTCTCAAGATCGGTGTACTTGGTGTCGTTTTTGTTTGAGGGACTCCTTGAGTTCCTTGACAATGTCTTTGGGATTGATGAAGGGTTGCTCGATGGATCATGAATTGATTGTGCAAGGCTTCTTCTCCGGCCTCACCGTGATCAACCAAATCGGTCTTGATGTTGTGACTTCGGCTTGAGTTGGTCCACGGACTGCGTGTCGCCCCCTGGTGGTCTGCTATGAAGTTCCGGTGATGATCACGGAGGGCATCAAGGCGGTGAGGACAACCTTCATCGTAGGTATCCACCCGGTGTGAGGAGGTGGATGGGATGGCTTTGGTCCATCACCCTTGTTTATAGATCCTTGGTCATTCTTTGTGAGTGTCCTTGTGAGTACTCGTGATATCAATGGGAGTTTTGTTGTCTTTGCTTTAACTTTGTTTTTTTTCTTTGTTCTTTGTTGAGTCCGAAAGTGGAATTGTTGCACAAGGTTAACGGTTTGTTGTTACGGTGGTTGGTTATCAAATGAAGGAATAGGTTTTAGAGAATTGGAATTTACAGGAGGTGGAGGCGGTGGTTGTGAAATATTTCTGGCCGAGTTGGCTGCGAGATTGATGGTCTTTGAGAAGGAGGAGAGTTTGGTTGAAGACCTTTCAAAGCATCAATAAGGTCGGGATGTTGGCTTGGTGGAGAAGGGGCATGATGGCGCGTGGGGTCCGATGATTAATGAAAGCCCGAAGTGGGCTCCCATGGGGCATTCCGAGGAAGAGTTAGGATTTTTTAAGTCCGCCAAGTTCTGTTGAAATCTCCGATACGAGGGAGTTGAGTCCAATTGATTGTTTCAAATGGTGTTGGTGAGGATATAGTACGATGGTAGAAAACATCGCTTAATAGAGGTATTCTTCATGGAGTAACCCAAAATTGCCTCCAAAGAAACTTGGTAAAGGCATCATGTTGCTTTGGAAAGGTGGACAGCTTGGTTTGTGCAAAGATTATAAGGAATAGAGCGTAATTTGGAAATATCATATTTACCAACGCCAAGGTAAGACAAGGCATTGGGCGGATTGGGTAGAGAAAAGGCAGAGGCTATGGTTTGAGGGTTTAGGAGTATAGGGTTTCCATCGACTTGGGAGGCATATCCATCTTCTCTGCCTTCACCGGGTTAGCCACAAATTGCCGTAATTTGTTCTTGTTGGGAGCCGGGAGTTCTGTTGCGTAAAATGAAACAATCCGAACTCACCAGGAGGTTATAGGTGATGCCGGATGTGGGGCTGGTGCGGATGAAGAAACGAACTTGATATTTTCGAATTGCGGCCGATCCATTGGTGCGCTCGCGTTGAGTGTTGAGTTCTTGGAGGTAGAAGCCATCTTGAAGGTCGAGGTCACGAGCAGTATGGGCTCAAGGGCGGAGTGGAGTATGAGTGAAAAGTGAGGAGGGAAGTGACGGTTGGGAAGGGGTTTTTTTTTGAAGAGTCGTGGGAGACACGTGGTCGAAAGATCGTGGACGATTGAGAATCTCAAGAGACGACCTTCGCACCAAGATGCGGAGAGTTCCCCGGGCGGAGAATAAAACTTTAATGGCGGACGGTATTAATCACCGGGCAGCTTGTCGAGAATATTAAAAAGAGGAGTCAAAAGTTTGCGGTACAAAAATATCGGTGGGAAATGATTACGAATATCCGTGAGGTGACCTTTAAGTGAACAAACCGCTAGGGTTGGTATTCGCCTACAAATTGGAAGTTGGGTTCGCGAGAAGAACCAAAATTCGCGTGAAGATGGAGAACTCGATAACAGCCGGTCCGTGAGCTTCCGCGACCGATTACATGCAAGATGGACGGCGCCGATCCGTGGCGCTCGAGGAATCGCCGGATCCCTATGGATCCTTGGTTGGAGGCACCGGCGTCAACCCGGAGATGAACTCGACGCCGAGGTGATCGTTTCACCGGAGTGGTCGCGAAATGGGGGCTTCCGCATCCTCCGAAAGTGGAGTGCCCCCTGAGTAAAGGGCGAGTAGCGGCATGATAGGGGTTTTCCCAATTTTTGTTTAGTTTAGGACTTTTCGTGAAAAATCCCACAAATAATTGTAGCCTTCGGCAATTTTGTACATAATAGAAAAGTGTTTCTCATAAATTTGTACAAGTGGTATCTTGTTGTAAATTTTGTTCTTGAGCTAAGGATGTTTGCAGGGGGTTTGAAATTTCTTGAGTCGAAATCCATTGACTAATGTAGGAAATGGAGTGCCATCCAATTCTTGTAATTGTAAAACTCCGTGATGTGGTATCTCGAAATTTTGTATGGTCCCAACCATCCGAGCTTGAGTTTGCCGGGGATGTTGTTGATATCTCGAGTCGTGAAAGAAGAACTAAGTCGCCAATTTGAAAAGTTTTGTTTTTGATGTGTTTGTCATGCCATTGTTTTTGTAGTTGTTTGCCTTGTTGAAGTCTAAGAAAAGCATCTCTTGAAGTTCATCCAGTTGTTCCAGTTGATAAACTTCGTTCTTGCAAAGCCTGGCGATGGATTATGTTACATTTGCTAACTGAAATTTGAGTGAGGGTAAAAGGAACTCAAAAGGCATAAGAGCCTCTTGGCCATACACAAGTCGAAAAGGTGTTTGACCAGTTGCTACTTTGTATGTTGTATTGTAAGCCCATAAAACCGTAGGGTAACTTATCTTGCCAATCTTTTCTTGTAGGATCACAAATCTTCTTCAGAATGTGGATAAGCACCGTGTTTGTGCTTTCAGCCAAGCCATTACCACGGGGGATAGTAAAGGCGTGCTTTTTACGTGATGAATGTGCGATAGTTAGTGAGTTCAGCAATAGTGTGATTGATGAAATGAACTCCACGATCACTAACTAATTCTAAGGGACATCCAAATCACAAGTGATGATGTTCTTGTAGAGAACCTTAGTCCGTACTAGCGCAGCCGTGTTGTCGAGTAGAGCACACGCTTCAGCCCATTTGGTTGCATAGTCCGTGAAGACTAGAATGTAGCGTGCCCTAGTGTTGAGTGCAGGTGGGTCCATGGGACCAACAAAATCCATACCCCATTTGGCAAAGGGGAGAGGGCGTGGCTATTGTCGTGAGCCAGGAGGGCGTCACGGGCGGTGGGTCTACCAAGCCTCGACAAACATCACACGCGTGTGTATTTGTGAGCATCTTTGAAAAGCGTGGGCGATAATACCCAAAGAAGGAGGAGTTTCCTTCTTGTGTTGTCTCCATTTGAAATGACCACTGCCAAGTCCTTCGTGGGCTTGTTTGACTAGATCAGGGACTTCGTGAGGAAGAACACATCGTCGGAGCACATTGTCTTTGCCACATTTATAGAGATGGCCAGCAACCATCGTATAATCTCGTACTTCGCGAAGGAATTGTTGTTTATGCAGAAGTTGTCTTTCTGGAGAGAGCGTGGGGTCACTTGACGGGAGTGCGCCCGTGAGGAGAAAGCGTTGATAGTCGTGGTACCAATGAGGCGTGGCAGTGACCAGGAACAGTTGAGCATCCGGAAGGGCATCGTGAACTCCTTCCGAGGGATCATCCGTGTGTATGCGTGAAAGATAGTCGGGGACCGTGTGGCTGGGTCCCGCTTGTGAATAATTTCAAAAGGGCAAACTCTTGCAATATCAATATCCATCGAAAGCAATTCGCCCGTGGGGTTTGGCTTATTGATTAAATATAGAAGAGCTTGATGATCCACATAAAAAGCGAATTTGACTACCAAGAAGATAGTGTCGGCGTTGTACACAAAAAGATAAGGCCAAGGGCTTCCCTTTCCGCGTGGCGAATAGTTGCGCCAGCGAGGATTGAGTTTTCTGGCATGATCGATGGGCTTGTCCCGATTTGGTGCATACTCTTGAGCTAGAACAGCTCAATCGCAAAGCTGAAACATCAACATGGACATGGAATGGTTTGTCCCATTGAGGTGGTACTAGCACGGGGGCTTCGTGAGCTTGACTTTGAGTTCTTTAAAAGCTTGATTTGCATCGATGTCCAAGTCCATGTGTATGGATTTCGGTCGGTTGTGAATTGGATCGGCAATCGGTGCCAGTGAATAAAGGTGGCATAGAAGTTGACTTTGCCAAGAAAGGAACGTGTGTCCTTGATGTTCGCGAGTGGATATGCTCGATGACACAGCTGATTTTGGTCAGTCCGTTGTAATGCCGTGTCGACTCACGACATGTCCCGTATACACCCAGGTGACACGAAGGTGCACTTTTCGGATTGAGGCTAATTCGGATTCATCACAGCGTTGAAAAACTAGTTCAAGTTTTACCAAATGGTCCATAACGTGGGTGTAAGTGGAGAAGTCATCCCGAAAGACTTGCGCAGAAAGGGATGAACTTGCATGTACTCTTGAAAAACAGCAAGCATAATGCGTTGAAATGTGGATGGTGAGTTTGACAATCCAAAGGAACGACTTTGTAAGCAAAAGGTACCCCATGGAGTAGTGAAGGTAGTCTTTAGTTGATCTTCTTCTCGAATGGATATTTGATTATAACCTGAGAAGCCGCCCATGAAGGAGTACATCTCGTGGCTGCTACATCTTCCAACACTTGATCCGTGAAGGGGAGGGAAATGATCCCTTCCGTGGCTTGATTGAGTTTTCTATAATCCACACAAACGCCAATTTTTCCATTATGTTTGAGGGCAATAACAATAGGACTTACCCATTAAATGTTTGACCTCGTAGATAAGTCCAAATGGCGTCAAAAGCTTGTCAATTTCGGCTTTAACCTTTTCACGGTAGTTTGGGTTAAGCGATAATTTATCGTTCTAGATGGGTCTAGCATCCGGCTTGGTGGGAATCGAGAGTTGTCCCAATTCTTGCTTGATACCTCGGAGGTCTTTGTAGCTCCAAGCAAAGATGTGCTTGAAACGTTTGAATAAGCGCAATGGCTTGCTCCCGAATCTTTGGCGTGAGGTCGCGTGCCAAATCGGATTGGTTGATTTGTTCCAATATCAATTATGTCTCCGCGAGGAGTTTGAATGTGTGGAATGACTTGATCATCACGAGCGGTGTGGGGGCGGCTCACAGTGCGGGGGATGTTCATGTTGACCAATTTTGAAAAAATAGTGGCGTGCCACTAGGAGTTGGTGTGGTGTCTTCTTGAGCGAGGAGGAGGCTGGGGGTACCGTCTCCTCATGTGGAACCAATGTGGCGTTGTTACAAGGTGTCAAATAGGGGTCAACCAGCGTTGCTATGCCTTTATCAATATCCATGTCTTCCCATGGTTGATTGTATTACAGGTAAGCCGTGGAGTGGCAAACCCTTGGCTTGTAACTGATAGGTGTTGCAAACTTGTTCGAGTCACCGCCACGATTCAAATAAGTGATCTCTAAAATGATCGGCCCGTTATCGAGATCCATCGCGGGATGAGCTTGCCATCTGTGATAACAAGTTGATCGTGGCCCAAGAGTGAATGCTTTTAGCTTGTCTCAAAAGGGTCGTCCTACTAACATTTCATAATCTCCCGGATCTTCTCCTGCTCTCAAACACCGAATTCCATGGTAAATTGTAGATCTCCAATATTGACTTGGTATTGGTTGTGTAACTCCTTGTGGTCGCGTGATATGGCCATTCGCATAAGCTTGATGTCATAAGGCGATATGGAGCTCCCTTATGCCCAATTGTCGCCCCGAGATTATCTCGTAATAAGATTGGACCTGGCTGCCACCATCGACGAACATGGTGAACGACCTTTTTATTGCGTGTGCATGCACCGTGGGGTGTTGATGTGGCGGCGCATTAGCGATATCTGAGGTTTTTTGTAAAATGTGCTCGTAGTCTTTGGACATAGTTGTAGGATAGTCGTGAGGGGTGAGAGGAATTTTGATTTTAGCAAGTTCTTGTTGAAGTTCAGGAGGGATTGCGGTAGTTGTGGTGGATCCGTGGGTTGTTGTTGCTCAGCAATAGATGTCGCTACATTGTTGAGGAGGTTACGACTTGGCAATGTTGAGTGGTGGTGTTGCGGATGTCGTGGCATTAGTGGTAGCGTGGCTCCGTCGTGTGGTAGCATTGGCATAGACTTGAGTGCCTTACCTTCCTTGCGTTCGATGAGTTGAAGCAGACTTTGCGGTTTAGGTTGAACATGAGGAAGTAGTTGATCCGTTGGGTGCAAAATGAAGCAGATTTGGTTGATGGCTCGGTACTGTACGTGACCGCTGCAAAAACTTGGTGCACGGGGTGCTTATGGCGTGGGGAATGAGGGAGAACCTCAATCCAGGTTGGAGGATTCAAGGTACGGGTGTTGATTGCATGGTAAATTTCTTCTTGGAGTTGATCATCCAATTGTTTTTGAGTTGTTTCTTTGTTGGCGTGGTTGTTGTTGTGGTGGCCGTGGTGGCCGTTTTGAGCCTTGAGGCGTGGGCCTTGCCTTCCCTTGGCTTCCCATACTTGAAAAGGTGTAAGACGACTTAGCCGTGGGTTTGATTGGTGCCGAGGGAATTTGTATTTGAACTTGAGGAAGTTGAGGACAATCTGCTGGGTCGATGACCCCATTGGTCGCAGTTGAAACATTGGGACTTGCTTGGATCAAAAGTGGAGCGAGGAGGTCCACGTTGTGGTTCTTTGTTGCTTTGGGGTTGTTGTTGTTGTCGGTAGGTACGTACTGTGCGTGGTTGAGTTTGCGTGGGTACCTTCTGCACTTGGTGAACAAGGCGATGTCGATCTGGTTTGGTCGCGGGATTTGTACATTCTTGATTGGTGTGGTTACGCATGTTGCGGCGTTTGCAATGGATCATGCTATCCACGAGTTACACTCATTCAGCCGGATGTCCCGAAAATCTTGGCAAATAGTACACCAAATGTTATTTCTTGGGGAACTGCCGTGGAAGCGTCGAGGTTGGCGATGGGTGTAGCCGAGGGGAAATGGGAGTATCGTGAAAGCGATCACCGCGTGAAAACATGAACACAGTGATTGACTAATTCAATGGCGTCTTGTAATGTCTTGGGGCAAAATACTTCGATCATAAATCGGATGTGAGAGGGTAAGCCTTGAAGAAACCACACTAGAATTTGGCTTTGGGTTGGAAATTCCTTCAACTTGTTGACTAAGATCTGCTGATCGGTGCCGCAAAGTCTCCGGCGATTCTCCCGGGGTTCCGCTTGAGTGTGTTGAGGTCGTTCGGTTGTTGATCATCCGCAAGGGTGCCGTAATGGGAAAAGAAAAGAGGTCTTCA
Organism: Isoetes taiwanensis; assembly: GCA_021234155.1. Classification (NCBI taxonomy): domain Eukaryota; kingdom Viridiplantae; phylum Streptophyta; class Lycopodiopsida; order Isoetales; family Isoetaceae; genus Isoetes; species Isoetes taiwanensis. The sequence goes on along the minus strand of JAJEKV010000029.1, from coordinate 2,019,964 downwards.
TGTGTATCCAATCTTGTTTCCGATGGCTTTTGTTTGCCATCAGCCATTAGGTAGGGGTGCTCCACGGTGGTCGTCGAAAAAGATGTGGAATTTTAGTTTTGGATCGGAGTGACCATTGAGATCTGCAAGTGACTCAAATTCATCCATGTGAGCCCCGAGCACTCTAGTCTATGTGTTTACCTTTATCATTTCCAAAGAGTGGATATTGGAGTTTTAAAGCATGTGTAGGAGTCGGTATGAATGGGTGTTTGCATTTGTGGAAAAGAAAAAGATGGGGTGTTGGTTCTTTGCATAGGTACAAACCGGCATAGGTTGTGTGAGATTAGTAAAAGAGGTCTTGAAGCGATTGTAGTGGGAACAAAAGGTTGTAGCCGGCATGAACACGGCGTGTGGGGAAATGATTAAGGGAACGACGGTAGGGGAATTGACAAAGGTGGGCGGTGGTACGAAGTTCCTAAAGAAAGATTACCAATAGAAAACATTTTGCGGATGTTCCGAGAAAAATTGCGGTGGTTCCATGCCGAGATCTTGAGTTGGGGATTCCTTGGAGTAAATTCAAAGGGCGTATTGCGGCCTACGCATGATGTATGGCGAAACGAGGAGCGGAACAATGGCGACCTTCCACAGGGGAGGCCGGTCAGGAAAGTTGTCGTGGTGTAGGTGGAAATCGTGCGCTCCTCGCATACCGCGGAGAAGAGACAATCGAACCAGAGTGTATGTGGACATATTCGCGGGGGGCGTCAGCAGCTTCATGGCGGCGGCGTCTTGACTCCATCCGGTGTTGAATATCGTCGGGAGTAAAGAAGGGATTGAACATGGTATCAATACGGCTTTTGAAGTGAGCAACAGCGCCCGGTGTTTGGGTCCGAGCGCAGGATCGCTGAGGGACAGATCTCTGTGAGATCCTTGAAGTCCGGCGGGGTAAATCTGAACACTCTTGTCACGCTGGATTTTTGCTATGAGAGGAAAGAACAAGAAAAACTTCGAGATAAAACAAAGAATTGCAATACACAATGAAACACACAAGACACTTGTGGAGAACACGGCAATCCATTGATCAAAACAAGTGTACAATGAAGGCTCAAAAAAGAGCGCCTGACAGGCGACGGCATATGCGCTCTGTGGTGACACAAAAGAACACTCGAACCCTCCCGGAAGGAGCAAAAATGCTACAATATATAGGAACACGGAGTGGCCCTACGAGCCTGAATCGATCCTCATCATGACAACGCGTGCTCCACTACTTGGGCACTCGAGCAGGGAATCTGGTCTGTCCGCGGCCGTGCTAACAGGACAAGTAGTGGCCCGCCAGTAGGTCCTACCTTTGGGTCTTCTGCTTCTTGGAGGAGCTTTGACCCAGCCGTGGCTTTGTGGATCCCTCTTCTTGGACCGCGGGGCGGTGGGGCCTCGCCCTCATGCAACAAGTATAGACCTTGTGGTATCGGGCCTGGGCTAACACTCACCCATGGAACCACTGTGATTCGGGAAGGGGCCTCCCCGGCCTGCCTCATCGGACCAAAGCGTCATGAACACAGGTAGGCTCGGAGGGTGATGCCACGAGTTTTGCGTCTCAGGAAGGCTATAGCAAAGCCATAGCATGAATCGACCCATCCAAAGTGTGCACGGGGAGGGGCGGATGGAGTGGACAACCCTAGCCAATGTTCTATGCCAATAACGCCATGCCAAGACTCCGGTCTGCTGATCTCTTGAGGCCCGGCCGTGGTCGATCCTCACGGAGTCGGCCGGGGGGTAGAACACGGGGGTTAAGGTGTTTTCTTAGGATTAGATGCATATTCTATGCCGTTGGTATATTAGATGGATTAGCCACCCTTCGTGGTGGTTATTTATGTATATTCATCTTTGTGTGCTAACCCTTGTATTCATGCTTCCCATGACGTAGGGAGTCCCATTGAAGTGGGCGAATGACCCCTTCAGTGTCCTTCTTTTCGGGCCTCATTTCATAGATGGCCGAAATAGGCGGAGGGCCCCGCTCATGGTGAGATGATTGCCATGGGAGGGGAAAGTCCCGTATGTATACTTCAGAGGGTCGTTATATATTACGGGAGCGTCCACGGTGGTATCGAGCCGTGATTTGATTTGCTTTCGAGAAATCATAGCGGCCAAACACTAACTTCGTATACGGTAGTTAGGAGGAGGCTAAGTCAATGTGTCGTTAGTTCTCTTTGTTGTTTGGCTTGGTGTTAGGTTAAGTTAAGAAATTGTAGCTTTGAAGTGGAGGGGCCAAGATTGGAGGCCTAACAGTGTCGATGGGTAGCTCAAATGATGAAGGAGATGGTTCCCTTGGATCGGGGCGTGCTTGAATTACCTAGAACAATCAACTCCAGCGAAAAAAAATGGTCAAGGGCAGGCCCAAAAGCGAATTGCCGGCTTGCCTTTTTATTAAACTGCGGTCAAGTTGAAGCGCCCGAAATCTTTGTCGCCGCCGGGACCCGTCGGATTTCGAGTCAACGCAGGCCCTTCGGGTCAACTTCGGCGCCCGCTTGCATTTCGGCGACACCCGGTCGGCGAAGCCCGTATAATGCCATCGGCCCGGCCGTATGTAGGCGCATATTTCCGTAGTATAATTTTTGTTTTAAATAAAAAATTTTGAAGTTAATAAGGAAAAAATTTTGAAATTTTAAAAGTTAATTGGCCGTTTAGCAAACCATTTCACATCATTTGTTTTGCTTAGTGCCTCCAACCGCTTTGAGCCGCCCTCAAGCATCGCCACCGAACCGGACCTTGATCCTGCGCCCTTGTGCTTTGTGCATCTTAAGCCCCCCTTTGCCATCCCCTTTTTCGCCGGTGCCGCGACTAACCGCTATGGCCATTACCAAGAGCGCCCTCGGATCCGATCCACCATGAGCATCGTGGAGATCTATGCCATGATTGCTAAGCACATGGCTCTTGACCCAGCCCCTCATCGACATCTTGTTGGATGAGCTGGTCAATAGGTTTGAGAACAACGATAGGATTCCATATCCTCGTCTATCACTTCTCCGAGCCATTCCTCATCCGGGTGAACCTCACGCCTCCCCATATACCCTTGTTGAGCAACTTGATATGGTAATGATGCTCATCAAATTTTATCCTCCTAACAGGAAGGCCATGCGGAGGAGGAAGATGTCGACTCGAGGCCGGGGGCAATCGATAGGGTTTTGCGGGGAGGACCCCACTCACCGGATTGAGCTGGTGGACCACGGCTGCGAGGTAGGGGAGTACCCGGTACCTTCTGGACGGCTTTGCCCGTCATTGATTGATGGCAGAGCTATTGAGGTTCCCCATACCAGCGGCATGAGGGTTCCAACAGCTTTAATCCGGGAGAAATCCCCGAACATCGGCATAGACTATCGACAACTATTCAGATAGATATGGCCCCGCCACAACGGGTACCAGTGAACTTAATCGCCGGTGCCGCAACCTTTTGCCCGGATCCAAGAAGACCTAAGGAGAGCTCGGGAAGAGCGAAGTTGGAGCAAGATGAGCGGACCGACAAGATCAGCGGGACCAATGGGGGAGGGTGCATCCGGAGTGGCTCGAACCCAAAACCGACGCGATCCACCGCTTAAGCTCCTGAGGAAGGGAGTCGCCCATAAGGCGGCGGGCAATACAAGGATAAGTTAAGGACTGCCGGGCTTTTTGGGAAGAAACCGACCAGCTTCAGCCGAGGCGGCGGCCAGCGAGTGGATAACTCCCCGGCCGGGTTTGGGGCTAAGACGGTTGCCAACATCGTCGGGGCACAGGGCACGTGGAAGCCTCATCGGGTTCCGACCCTGTACCGGGCATTGCGGGAGATCCTGAAATTTGAAGTCCACGGACCTTCGATCGAGGAAGCTACCTTTTCGAAGGCGGGTGCGGGAGATGGCAATTTAAGACCGATCTCGCTTCCGGACCTTTGCAATTTTAGCGCTCCAAGAGGTGCTGAAGCCTACTTGGTAGCACTTTTGGTGATGCCAACCTTTATGCTATCCACGCAAAAGGGGTCACCATAATGCCTAAGGATTTAGCCCTCGCCGTAGGATACTGGGGAGCAACCTTAGCCTACTTTGGGGATCCGCGATTTGTACATATTTTTTTGTGATAATTAATAAAGAGGCTTTTATTTTGAATTAAAAGTTTAATGTTTTTTTATGTTAAATTTAAAATAAAATCTTGACGTCGGCTTTAATAAAAGGGTTTAAAAGGGGCCTGTAAGGTTATTTTAAACGCTTCTTTTCCTCTCTCCTCCCTTCTAGCCCCATGGCTGCGCCCGTAATATTTGCTTTGGTACCTTGATGGAGAGAAATGGGATCCACAGGTTCCCTTGACCTGCTTCTGCGACCTTTGCTATGCCAACGATAGATCTCCTTGCCAATATCTAGCGGCATCCGGACTCACCCGGATTCCTTGACTTTACATGGAGGAAATGCTTCCTCACATGTATTCCTCTGGGGATCCTCCCCACTTGTATTTGGAGGCGGGAGATAGTTCGGCGGATGCTGGCGGGGACACACATGCTTATGACGTCTTGAAGGGGAAACTCCGATGGGGTAAACACCTACCGTGGTCGGCAAAGATCGGCAGCAATATCCGGAAGCTACTTCGCTCTAGCCATCCTCATGGACCAATCGTTGAGGATGAAATCTTGCCTACGGAGAAGGGCGGGCTACGAGAATCCTCCGAGGAGGGGATGACGAGCATATAGGAATGGGCGACTTTGCCCGTTGGAAAGAAACTAGCGGAGGAGCTACCACCGCGCCGTGACCAATCTATAGGCTTGTCGGGGTTAAACTGACCTTCCATTTATTTATCACCGAGGCGAGGAATACCTTCTCTTGGATGATATTATCCGGGCGTATCAATGTAATGGTGGCGGTTCGGCAAAGCGCAAAGACCATGTACTTTACGAGCTTGGGAGTATTGTATGGATGATTTCATCGACTTCACTTCTCTAGAAGCTTCCTCGGGAGGTGCACCAGTGCCGGTTCCGTCCGGGGAGACCTTAGAGCCGGCGGAGACTCTATTACGTCTTAAGGACTTGATGATCACGGGGAACCCGGCATACCTTGCACCCGATGCCTGCCTTCCGCGCTATGGGACCTCACGTCCCAAACATTAATATGGTTGAAGTTCCCTCCGACTCAGATGATGAGGGTGAAGATTTATACCATAACCCTGCGCACAAGAAGGAGGAGCAACAGGAGCTCAAGGAGGAAGAAGTCCCCATGGACTTGGATAAAGAAGTGGCGACATCCCGAGACTTCATAAGGGAAAGTCTTTGGAGGTAACCACCTTACCCGTTTCTTCTTGTCGGCCTTCAAATACGGACAAGTCCTCTTCATAGCCCGAGATCTAGGGCGGAGGTGAAGCTTCATGGTGGGCCCTCAGGTGCACTCTCTACACCGGCGGCCACAAGAAGCTTCCCTATCGTGACGTTCACGTATGTACTTTCGTCTGACGGGATCTTGCCCGAACACGGCCTTGGGTCGGGACATTGCGCCTTGGATGGGCATGAAGCTCCTCCACGGAGCCCCCATTGGCGTTGCCTATCCACCAGAGGTTGCATCTGTTGCGGCTGCCACAGTAGACCCTGGGGTTACTCTGCTGCGACACCGACCGCCTCCACCACCTCCTAGGGCTAAGGATCAAGAGGCAGGGCCTAGTTCCTAGTATAATTTTGCTATGAAAAATGTATATATATATATATATATATATATATATATATATATATAAGTTTTTGTACTATCAATGGGTCTATGAGAAATGGTTTACTAAGATGGGAGAGTAAAATTCGAGCTTAAAAAGTTCAGCATCTAAAGTTGAGTGTCAAGAATTAAGTTAGAAAAACTCATATTGGAAGTTGAATCAGTCGATATTGCCATATAATTTCATATAATTTGGTAGTCTTCCTCTTAACATATAGTCATAGGTAAATTCCAAATTTTGTTTTGCTCAAATCGAATTCAAATATAATAATCCATTAATTTATTGACATTATATGGTGAAGCAATAGCGTCTTTATCGCACCTTGTTTGAGATTTTTACATTCTCAATTGTCCTATAAGACAAATGGAAGTATCCATCTAATCCAAAGTCATGATGTTCTAAGATAAATCCCTTGCCTAGTGGCCATTAGATGAAGCACACCATTGTTTATTAGAATTTCTAGCAGTCAGAAGTTCAACACTATTTATTAGAACTTCTTCATTCACAGAATAAGAATGATTCAATGCCAGTGGAAGTGCCATGCTGAAAGCTTGTTTTTCAATCCATAATGCTCCTCCTTTTGGAATCTTCAAATTGTTGGAATTGATAAATTTCTTGCACTCCACATCAATATTTGAGACATTGTTGAAACTTATCATTCCACATTTAATATTTTGCTAGATTAATATTTTTAGTAAATTCCATGATACATGGTCCCATCTGGCAACCACTAAATTGAAGGCAATAACTCTAATACTTTTGCTCTAGCTTTCACTGATTGCGGAAGAAATACATGGAGTGTATCTCTATCAAAATACTACTAAATGGAGATCACATTAAGAGGTTCATTGCTGTTGCCTTTCTTTCTTGAGTCTTAACGTTAGATGCAATCAGAGAATCTTTGTGAATGGAAAGCAGTCTGTTATCAAATGTAATATCACTATTACAGAGTTCTCGGTGAAGATTTTATCAAGAAAGTTGAATGTTGAAGTTGGCTTAGGGAGCAAGGTCAAGTCGAAAAGCGAAGCTAAACTAAAACAATCGACCTAAATGAATAAGTCAAAGTCAAACCTTTCATCAAAGATTGATTTGTAGAACGTGATTTCGTAGAACGTGAAATCACGTCATACCAACACTACCAGTCTGCAGACTCAAGTGTACAACGTAAAGAATAATTTGACAACTTGGTGAGTGTCAAGCCAAAGAATAATTTGACAACTTGGTGAGTGTCAAGCCAGACAACCATATTATCTACCAAAGTCGAGTTTGATAGCTCGACTTTGATGCTGTTTAAAGTTGAATGTCGATAATTAAGTTAGAAGTCAATATCATAGTGGAAGTTGGATATGTTAACATTGCCATATAGCTCCATATAATTTCATAATTGTCTCGGTAGAGGTGGGAAACCCGTGGACACGGAACACGGGGACTTCAAATCACTATCCGTCCAACATTCAATAATGTGAGCTTCTTTAGTAACAAATTTATGTCAATTTGAACATGTAAGATTTGAACGCTCTTAGTCTCACGGGAAAAGGGAACTTGAAGAAGTTCTGGATGCAAGTAAGTCTTTCGGTAAGCATCTGCATCAAGGATCATATCACGCACACTAAAGGAAAGTCAAACCTCATTAGCAAAACCTACAATTAAACCACGGTTTTAATGTAAGTTGCTAATGATTATAATAAACCAAGCATATCGCAAACAAAGATATTAATAAGCATTCGGTACATTCCAAATCGTTCTTTAAGATCCTTCTTTGTAACCCATAACTTACGAAGCCAATCACGCAAGTCGACTGCTCAAATATCCCTTTTCAGCGGGTGGCCAATAGAAAATGATCACGGGTGGTCTTTGAGGTGTTCCACCAAGTTTTCTATTGCAAAGTTAGCTTGTGTGACAAAATCATTATCATGTTTGCTTTTAGACCCTTCCTCGGTAAAACCCGGAGAGGAGCCTTTCGAACAGCGGGGTGTAAATATGGTAATGCTACCCAAAAAAAGCACTATCCCGGACAAGTGCTTTAAGTGCTTTTAGGTGCTTTACCCTCGAGTGCTTTTTCATTCAACGACCTCGGGGGTTGTTACTCCAGAAATAGGATGGATCATTCCGTGGAGGTAAGGATCGATGAGATGGATGATCCCGTGGGGAGATCTCCTAAAATGGTAAGGATCGGTGACGAGGATCTTCAAGGGCGGGAACTCCATTGGCGGGACAAGATTGATGGAGTTTCTCTTTTTCAATGCAGTATAAGAACACAAATTAGAGTTCAAATCGGCATAGAAATCATAGGTGAATTAACAATGTTTTATTGCAATTTGATTTAGATTGATAATTCAATCTACATTTGCGTTGGAGATTGAATTGTGGGCAGCTCTCTTGAAAGCACCCATTTAACCGGAAGAAGCTTTTTTAGGATTCAAATCAAGTGAGAAGAGACAATCTGATTACTCTTTGTTTTTCTTAAGAGTATTTTTGTTCCATTCTTTCAATGTATTATGCATCTCTAATGTTGTATCCTAGATCTACGTTATTTTTTTTTTTCCCAAATGGGAAAATTGGCGAGCACTCAGACATTGATATCTTGAGTTCTACCAATCTATTTGGAGCGATTTCATTTTGATCTAGAAGTATACTTCGGTCTCTTTCTTTGCAATCAAAATCACACAAATCCGATCTCTGAGGAGTGAAAATAGCCTCTCAAACTTGGCTGATTTTCTGTTACAGTGGGTGCAGAAATTGATGTCACAAGAATATACAAAATTCAGACTTTAATATCTTGAGTGGTGCTGATCGGTTTTGAGTGATCTCACATGCATTTAAAAACTAGACACTTAGCACTTTCTCTTGCAATTTAAATCACTCAAATCTGAGCTGTGAGGGTGAGAAACAGTCTCTCAAAGTTCTGATTTTTTGTTCTGAGTTCTGATTTTTTGTCACAGAAATATACCAAAACTCAGAATTTGATATCTTGAGTTTTAATGAATAATTTTTGATGATTTTACCTGCATCTAAAAGTAGACACTATGGCCTTTCTCTTGCAGTTTAAATCAATTAAATCTGAGCTTGGATGGGAGAAAATGACCTCTCAAAGTTGGTCAATTTTCACTAATAGTGGGTTAACATTGTCTTTTATATGATCATTGTTGTTCTATATTGTTGTGAGTAGTCTTGCGTGCATTCACATTTAGTCATTTACATTATTGATCAAGCTTTGTTAATCGGTTTTTTGAGATCCTTTTGTATCAAAGCAATCTTAATACATTCTTGCAATTCCGTCTACGTATTAAAACAATCTTAATACTATTCATGCAATTCCATTACTTCTTAGTTTTATCCTTGCAATTCCATTACTTCTTTTTGAACAGACAACCAGTCTTCTTTGTTTGTTATTTTCTCTCTAACTTTCTCCATACTCTATTGAAACCAATCCAACATCGAAGCGCCATGTAATGTATCTCGACAAAAAAAATTGACATTACATGGCATCAAAATGCAAAGATTGGAAGTATCGGTGATAATTATTAATCTAACTTAGCGAGAACAAAGTACAGTGGGAAGCATTCTGGCATGACTTTTGGCGTGCGCAGCCAAGTGCTTTAAGTGCTTTAAGTGCTAAGTGCTTTCGCGTTTTTTTGGGTAGCATTACCATATTTACACCCAACAGCTCTGTGCCGATATCCAAGGGCCATATCAAGGCACACCGGTTCTAAATTTCTGCAATTTACAAAGTTTTCGATTCTTTACGCGTTTCATCAATGTTTAAACACAATGCCACCCGCCACTAGGGACAAATATTCTTTCCCCGGACAAGCGTGTACACTCAATGGCGGTGCTCTTCCCCAAGAAAAGGTAAATATCCATCCACAGCGTAAAAGAAACCGAGAAGCGGATTACTTTCTCGGCTTCACTATGTTAATAGGCTTGCCTACTAAGAGAAGTAGGACCATCAATATCCACATCACCATCTTCTTCCGTCAACATGTACATGGAAATAGCGGTTAAATTACCGGCATTATGCTTCACATAAAAACCTCTTTTAACATAAGCCTTTGCAAGTCTGTTAACATTATTTGCATTTATGCACTAAGCAATAAATTTTTTAAACTTTTACTTAAAACACCAAGTTAAAATTCATGTTTTTTAGCTGCTCCAAAAACGTTTTTATCCGGCGGGATAAAGTCGACATTTTACATTATCGGTTTACTTAAACTAGTGGGAAATACTAGCTCCCTTTAGTGCAAATCTAGAGCCAATCAAAGCTGCCGACAATCTAGACATGTCCGACATGTCACCGCAATCTAACGAGCCAATCAAGCTTTGCCGGCGCATAAACCTTGTGGGTTGCCCAAATGCTCTGCTGCCACAAATGGAAATGCCACGGTGCTCCAAATCGAAATGCCTTAATGCCAATATTTGTGAAAAGCGAAGCTAGAGAAATAAAGGAGAGCCCACCATTGTGCGATTAAGCCATTCTTAAAATATCGGTGTTCATGGTCTTCCGTAATTCCATAACACGCAATCCCAAATCAAATGGTCCGTTATTGCATTGAACCAGTCTATATTTTATCGAAAGGTGGTTGCATTGTCATTCATTGATTACCTTGCATTAAAATGTCATATGTTCAAAGGCTTTTTTTTTTACCACCGCAAATAAAGAAATGATAGGCTCGGATAAAAGAAATTTAAAATTTGAAAGAAATGCAAAGAGTTATATTAGATATACTTCCTCCAACTATCACAATATTAAAGTTTTAAAGCCTTGAAAATCTTTAGTTGATCCGTCGAACAAAAAACTGGATCCTTTTTGCATCCATTGAGTCTTTCAACTGCGGAGTCTAGCACTAAAACATTTTGGATTTCTAATTAGAATATTTAGATATCTAAAAGCTTTGAAAGCCATAAACATGATGAGCAAACCAACCACCCTATAAAATTGAGTCCAACTCTTTGTAGAGCGAATAACACAACATGCCTAGGCATTTAAAAGATGCCAAAACAATACCGCTAAAAGATGCCTTGTTGTTGGGTATTTACAATGAAAGATTGCCACATCTGTGATTTTTAATCTCCTTATCGCACTTAAGAACATGGGTGGCTGAAAGAACCATTAAAATAATCAAAGAGATGTAGATCGACCTTGTTCTTGGCCGGAGGAGAAAAGCGGATCTGAACCTTAAAGGGTTGGTTTAGAATCAATCACGCTTCCAGCTCGGGGAATAGCCTAAAAATCGTAACTCTTCAAGCATCACGGGCAAGCAAAATAAAGCGACTCCACCACGGCGGAGGCGGTCTACCAGCTCGATGCACGGTACCCTGAGAATGAAACACGAATTACGAGTTAGGCATTCTACTCGGCAATGTTGCGGTACTCCAAATAACCTAGTCATAAGTGCATAGGATGCAAATCTTTGCAAGTTCATACGATTGGTTTTGAGAAAACACCTCTTGAAGGTCACGCACTTCTGCTCAAAACAGCGCGCACATTCTATTTTAGCATGAGATTGTGAGTTGCGGACCCTCAATAGCTATAATGATGAAAAAGTAATTTCTTACCCTTCTTGTAGGCGTGGTGAACCATTGCAATTGTATGGATCCAATACTTCTGCCCACTAGTAGGCACATGTGCCCTACGACCTAGTCTAAACAACATTTTGAGTTCATGTTCTCTTGCGCCTTCCTTTTCTAATAGGTTCAGCCATCAAAACTTAACATACAATCGATGACCTACCATCTCTATACTAAGATCTCTACCCTAAAGCTACAAATTGGTTTAATACACGCATCTGCTAAGCCAACAATGTGTCAAGACAATAAAATTGTCACAAATGTACGGTTTGTTAGCATATGGAAGTGATGGATTACGTAACCTCATCACAACTTCGCACCATTGCAAGTAGAAAGGACTCAACGCCATTATCCCAAAGCGATTGCTAGAAATCTTGTTGAGAATGGCTATATCGACCATAAAAGAGCTTATGAAGGCATGAGGCTTTGCGTGTATTTGTTGTAAACAAAGAGGAAGCGTTAAGCAACAACATAAATCTACGTAAGTATGCAGTCTAAATAAATGGAGAAAAATGTGCCATAATGAAATGCATTTAGATTTAGACTTGGACATGAACTTGTGCAACAAAAGTTACCAACAACTTCAAAGCCGTATCTGGATTATGGCAAATATGGAGAAAATCTGAAATCAATGTGCGGTAGAAATCTGTTGCATAATCAAATTTCAAACCTGTACTTGAGCTGTTTACCAAGAACTAGCTTGTAGAACTCCGTGGGCACTTCATAATGTTGACAATAGCCAAATCGGGAAAGAATTGCAATAGGCATTTGTTTAAGCCCTACAAAGAATAAGAAGCTCTGACGAACCATTTGTCTTATGACCATAGAATTAGCCCAATGTCAAATTTGCACCTCTAATGGTGCCCCAAAGCTGCACGGCTTACCCATGATGCCCGACATACCACCTCTGATCTCCATCTTTTTACGACAAAACACGAAGTGAACCAACTACCCTTCCAACTGCTCAACTGCTTTCGGTGGATGAGGGCCGCAACGTATCCGGAAAAGAAACATTTGCCCTCTGCTTCCGCTTAGCACATTTCTTGCACAGTGGTGCGTACCACTCTCTTCACATATTTGAAGAGTTGATTCGATTAGCTTAAACTTACAACGAATCGTTGGAAAAGCAAAATGAATCCACCAAGTTTGAGCCTTTGCTCAAGCTCATCAATAACTTCCCACTCCAAATTCGGCTTTTGCCTAACATGCACTCAATCCAAATGCAAATATAGGGCTGTGTGGGCGATTCCTAAAGCGAGAGGCCATATTTCCACTTGTGGTATATCTGAAAATAGCTTTGGTGTCGAGGCCGCTTGACATTCTATATGTTTGGTGTTAGTCGAAAGTTGTCGGTTATATGCTTCATTGCATTCGAGACATTCTATATGTTGAAAACCTTCATCCATGCACAGTTGTGGAAACTCTGAAAGATTAATCATTCGGGAATCCTATGCTTCATTGCATTCCGGAAGAGGTTGCCATTAGCCCGCGGCTATGGTTTTTCAAAGAAAAGGGAAAAAAGCCATACATGCCATGCACTCGGTGTGGGCGCTGGTCGAAAGCCCTCATTGCAATGAAGTTAAGAAATACTTAATCACGCGGTCGGGAAAAGATTAATCGATTCGTAATCCTATGCTTCATTGCATTCCGGAAGAGTTGCCAGTAGCCCGCGGCTATGGTTTTGCCAAAAAAAAGCCATACATGCCATGCACTTTCGTTTGTGGGCGCTTCTGAATGGAAAGCCCCGCTCGAATCGGTTATGGGCGCCATAGCATTCAACGCCATAGGCGAAAAGGAAAACAAATTTGCATAAAATCTAAGGTGCCCCACTTAGGTCACATTAATTGTCAATCACACCTCACAAAATATGCAATTAATGTTGACATCTACCCTGCAGTAGAGATTAAGTATTTAAATCCGGCGACCTAGCGAAACCCCAACGAAGCCCACAACAAAACGACAAATATGAAATGCCCTTTTTATTTTTTGTTGAAGGAAAATGCCTAATTTCAAGGATGGATCGGTCCGGATAAAATGCCCCAATTGAATCCCCTAGATCTAACGGGGTACATCAAAAACCCAAATAAAAGGGGCTACTTGGGGTTGATTGAAGTGTCCTTGTTTGACCGGCCCATCTCGAGATGGACCGGTCGAGATCAAGCTTTACCATAACTTCCTTGCACCTTCCTTGACCTTAAAATCAAGGGCCACGATTTCTCCGCGCCGTCGGCCAGGGATGGGGTGCATGCCCCATGCATGCCCTATGCATGCCCCCCCATCAAATCAAAGGGCCATTGTCGCGCCACCTCAGAAAATGGACGGCCGAGATGAATCTCTACCCACACTCAACCCCCCATAGGACCCATAAAATAATTGTATATATATAAGAGATATATATATATATATATATATATATATATATATATATATATATATGTTTTGCTAGTTTTTCTTATATATATATATATATGTGTGTTATGGGATTTTCGATTGGCAATTGAATGGACCATATTGACAAATGGTGTACCTTATTTACTTATTAAATACAAAATTCTCTTGAGGAGTATTATTGAATTGTGTGTTTTTTTTTTATATATGACATCCTCTTCAAAAGTATTAAAACTTTAGAATATAATGGAATTACAAAATGTTCTCTATTTATTCCAACTATGTTGCAGAGGAAAACATTTGGGAATATGAGGAGAGAATCACCGATATGGTTAGGAGGGACGATCCCGGCAGCTGACCGTGACTATGGCCAGAGATATGGTGAATATCAGTGGGAGGAAGGCTATGAAACCGAACCCACGCCAATTTCGAGAACTCTACCAATTCCTACAAAGGGGAGATAGTTAACATCCTCGGGGATCAAGCTTTGAGGATGAAGATGACCTTGTGTCGTACACACGACTACCGGATATGAATATGACGGCCTTCTCGAGGACCTTGAACGCACCAATCTTTGGCAACTCTTTATCACGATGCGAAGGCTCTTTAACCTTCTCGATTATATTGTATGGGAGTACCAAGCAATCGGTGTCCCACAGCACGCTATTTGTCGCCCCGTCCAGTCAGACGGAGAGTACCCGCTCTGGCGATCCTCGCCCACCCACCAACCCCTAGGCTTGGTCTCTTCCGTTATGTTTTTTCGTTGTTGGTTTACGCTTTGTGTGCAAGTAGAACTTTTAAAAATTTCCATTGTATCAACCCACTTTGCCTCAATCCATGTATCAATCAATCCGTTGTTGTACTCAGCAGATGATACAAATATTGTTTTGTTTGTATACTTTTGTCTAGATTAACTTAAAGAGTTGGCCATTAATGTAAAATGCAGCATATATTCATGAATGCTTCCTATAGATCTGCGGTAATGAACGCCGCTTAAGCCAGGCTTTCCCACCAACAGAACGATGTTACCTGGCGCGCAACTCTATGAGTTGGCTGTGTTTATGTGTTGCATACCAATCCACCGCCACATACTCAGGGAGGGACTTGACCTGGCCTACCACCATTTGAAGTCCACTCCGTGACAATGCCTATCTCCTCCCGTAGCTAGGCTCCCCGTACCCCATTAAAGGAGAATCTGGGTACTAAGCCACATCGGGTTCCTTCAAGGATAGCTACCGCCTCAATATTCAACCACCGGCCTTCCATCCTCATCGACACCAACGGTCTGGGCGTATGATAAGGAGAGATACCGGAAACCGTTGATACAAACCATCACCAGTATGCTGGGTAATCCAAGTTGGTTCCGGGCTTGATAAATCCGCAGGAGGCCGAAATGCTAACTTCGGCTGGACGAAACTAACGAAGTCCTATGGAATGACAGAAAGATGGCCAGTGGAAGGTCGCCACCACGAA